>FMBT01000289.1:630913-1261826 GCA_900095095.1 Fragilariopsis cylindrus CCMP1102
TAGGACTAGCTAGAATTCAATGCAGTAGTACACTATTATCTTCTTTTTGATTTATTTCTCTCTACCAATATTTTCTACCAAAACAAATATTCATGTAATACTATTACCTATTCATCGTGTGTCAAATCTGATCTTGCTTCTTTCCAGAGAAAATGTATAAAATCACTGCTCTAAACTTAAGCCACCAAGTATTTTTTAATTTGTACTTTTTTATCTTCGTCGCTATCATAGAAACCAAATTGATATAATAATTTTGCATCGGTATAACCATTAAATTCGGTCCCAATACGATCCTTGTAGAATTTTTCAGGTTGGAAGATAAAATTGTCATCCGTTGGATCTGGTGCTGCTGCACAAGTAATTGAATTATTATTGTCATTGTCAGTATCAATTTTCTTATCAAAAGATACAATCTGTGATTTCTTATTAATCATATAGATACGATCCAAATCTATACCGATTGCATGATATGCTTGTACATCTTTAAAAGTATTACCAAAACCAGCAACGAAGGTGGGAGCACTATCGTTATTATTATTATTATTATTGTTGTTTTTAGCATTTGCTTCACGGAATGGTTTCACAACCTGTTGCCATAATATTGTTGCTTTAAATTCGTTTGTCGTGTGTGAAATTACTTCCATCATCAATACTTTTGACATTTTACCACCAAAACCAAGCATTGGTCCATCGGGAAGATTACTTTCATCATTGTCTTTGCCCTGTTGTTTCAATCCTGATAATAATTGACGTGTTTGATTTGCTAATGAAATCGGACGCGACGTCACATACACGACTCGAATAGTAGACGACGATGATGACTTTGATGACTCATGCTTTGATAGGGTAGTTAATAGATGACAAATCCCATCGTGACACACTTTTCCATATTGTTTTGTAACGATAGTACCGAATGAACCTTTTGCATTGGATTTAGTAACGGTACCATCAATGTCACTAACAACAACAGAATCTTGGTAATTCCACAGAAAAATGTTGGCTTGGGCAGCACGTAAAACAATTTTTCGTAGTTTATCTAAAAGTAAATAACGAATTGGATTCCGTCCAGGCTTCAGGAATGATTTCAATGAAACTAATGATAATTCCTCTTCTTCGTCACCACCACCGCCACCATCAACATTATTATCACCGCCGCGTCCTTTGTTGATTTGAAACCAAACCGCTTCTGATGTCGATGTCGATGTCGTCGTCTCGTCTCCCTCTTGTACTATTTCCATTACAATTATCTTATTTGGATCACAATTATCAATAATTGTTCCACCATTATCAACTTTTTCACCCTTAAAACTAACTAAGAAATCAGAATTTTCATACAATGTTGTACTACCATCTTCGCCACCTTCAACAATAATCACATCGAACGCTGTACCTTCCTTCATATGTTGTTTATTTTCAAAATTAGTATCCATCAATCTTTTACCGAGTTTGTTCGTGTTCATTTCGTCTTCATCTTCATCCTCATCCTCGTTGCCGTTCTCGTCCTCAACATCATTATCGGCATTGTTCTCATTCTCGGTGTCATCCTCGTTCTCAACAACACTATCGACATTATCGTCTATCACAATTTCCCCGTTATTGTTGATCGTTGGTTGATCGTTGGTATCTGTCGTCATGTTTTGTCTTGTCAGTCTCTTTCCTGTAGTAGTAATAATTATTCTTGATCTTATGCTTTCGCTCTTTGATTTATGTGCAATATACGTTTCAGCTAACAAAAGCTAGCTATCGGACACCCGTTCACGCGTATTTTTTAGAAAAATCTTTGTATCTGTAATCAGTCGTGTTCAGTCGTGCTTTTTAGTGAAGAAGAGTTTAGTCCCGTTTGAAATATTATAACTTACAGAAAATATCTTTTCCACTCGTGCCGCGACCGACAGTCTTCTCTCGCAGAACAAAGACTGCTTGGGATAGAATAAAAGAGAAGATGACCCTCAACAAAAGAGAACACTTGCCTACGTTCCCTCGCTTCGATATCCATACATCATTAATAATATAGTAATGCTCGATATAAGAGCTCACTTTTATAGATCAACGTTAATACAGACGTGAAGACAAAATAGGCAAAACTCAAGAAAAGAAAGACAATGGTTGAAACTTTGCCGAACATGAGAGCTATCGAAGTCGAGACTGTCGAACCGATAGGTTTCTTTCGCGCCTTTGCTACGCAGAGCAACATGAGAGGGCGCTTCTGCCGAGAAACATGGTTTGGATTCCACAGCCCATGGCTACGTATTTTTCTCTTTCTATTGTTTACTTCCTTCATGGGCACTCTCCAGGAGGCCTTGGACGTTCCTTTCATCAAAGTCATGAGCGACGTGGAGTTACAAGAGATGCGTGACGTTCATAGTTCTTGTCTTCGCTCATTTTGCGACGTGGCGCGCGACATACCCCCCATCGATTGCATCGTTGGACGTGATGGCCACAGCGCCTATATGGACATCGAAGCGTATGATGGCCCCCGAGATATTCCTTTTCCGCATTCGTGCCACCTAGCAATGCAGAAAACACTCGGGCTGGACCCGCTCATATTCGATTTTATTCACATTCGTAACGGTACAGCACTTTCGCAAGAACTTTCGCAATCGGACCTGTTTAGGCCATTAAATGTGAACGATTTTATTCACAGTCGTAACGGTACAGAACTTTCGCCAGTTTTCCGTATTCACCATGAAACGTGCACCATCAATATCCCGGGTTTTATCGAGACGATGTTGCTGGATGCACCCGAACCGGGTCAGCGACAGCAAGATTTATTCGAGAGATACGCATGTGAGGACGAATGGAGTGATAGCGGACGTGAAGATCTCGCATTGTTTCATGCGGTATACGAGCGGATACTCCCATACAGATTTATCGTGTATTTTACTGTCTCTTTTGCTATTAAACTGATCCTTAACCTGTGCGAACTTGGATTGTTGATGATTCATCTTATCCCTTCGACATTTGTTCTTCGCCTAATACTGCGCTGGCCGAAAGACTTTGTGGGCTACCGCCAGGTTACTTTCTGGAGCATATGGCAGACTCTTGTGCTGATCTGCACAGTCACTTCCTACCACGAAACTTACTTCCCTGCCTTATGCTGGATATTGGGTAGCAGATTGGGTGCCTATCAATATGGAGTTAAGATGGCACATCTAGAATGGGGGTTTCTCTATCTGCTCTTGATTACGCAGTCAAGTTGGGGCCCTGTCCTGACGGACTTATTGAATAAACTTGCAATGTTTAATGGTCTTCTGGCTCTTGGCCAGTTGGTTCTACTTGTTATTCCAGGTATAGGCTGGTGGAAGCTGGTAAGACTCTACGCCTTTTGTCTATCATATTCATCATTGTGGAAGAAGATGGACGACCCACTCCCACCCGTCCAAGAAGCCCAGCAGAACGGAGGCGAAGCGTTTCAGGACGAGACCCCCCCTCCAACTTTTAGCGACGATACCAGGATGGAGAATAGTAGCGAGATCGATGCCGACGGAGTGCGCGGGAGCGCCTATAGACGCTCAAATTTTTCGAAGACGGTATGAGGGCCTTTTACGGCAACGACGAAAGCGAAAGCACAATTCTCATCAGAAGACATTGCCGACGAAGTTGGAGACGATTCCAACAATAGTTCCGTTGTTGACGTCGCCGAAGAAACCGAAAAAAAAGCTGTTATTGAAATTATTGTTATTATTAGTATTTTTCTTATTGTTACTATTATCTTCTACGTAATTTCCCTGTATTATATGTTAGAAATAGAAGTATTCATGAATTATCTTACTTCTGTTTTTATCGTTAATGATGCACTTATTAGTTATGTTTAGAATAATTGCTTTATTCTATAATTGTTTCTATTTTATGTTTATGATTAAATATCAAACATTATTAATGCATCATCCCATGCATCTTTTGTCATACCATTTGGTGTATAGATACATTTCACACCTAATTTTTGTACACTAGTTATATTACTATATTCATTATCAAAGAAGACCATTGATTGGTATGGTATATTTGTCTTTTTATGTAATCGTTGAAAATGTTCACGTTTATTACTATAACCAATTTCAATTAAAGTACTATCAAAACATTCTGATAATGTCATCTTCCGTCTTGTTCTTGTTGTTTTCTTTTTCTTCTTATCGTGATCTTCATCGTCGTCGTCGTCGTTGTTGTTGTTGTTGTTATCATCGTCGTCGTCATCGATAATAATATCAATCGTTAACCAATCCATACATTGTTTCGCCCATTTCGGTTCATCAGTTTTTGATGCAATAGCAGCTTTTATAGTATAATTTTTCACGTCGGCGCTATCATCGTTATAGTTATTTCGATTCTTCTTCTTCTTCTTCTTATTATTATTATTATTATTATTATTAAATTTATGAATATACTGTAGAGCATAGGACGCACCATCAAAAATTGTTATGGGTACATTATTTCTATCAGTTACTTCTGTTGTTGTCGTTTGTTTCATACCGGTACCATCAGTTGCACTAAAAGTTGTTGTCCTTTTTCGTAACTGTGGTGGTCCATGAATTTGATACATCTCTGGTTGCCATATCGTGTAATCTAGATCAAACACTGCTAGACGAAGATCATATCCGCCGTTCTCGTTCTCGTTGTCGTCGTTGTCGTTTTTTTTATTTTTCCTCTTCTGCTTACGGGATGATGTTGCCATGATGATATAACTATTCGTTTTGTATATAATCGAGTTAAATTGTTGTAGGAGTACGAGTATGACTACTGTCGGTCAGATTGTCGGTTTGTCGGCATCCTATGATGCATCATCAAAATATTATTCTTGCTTGATTTTGATGCACTCATTTTAGCAAAACGAAAAAATTGAGTCGTGTGATAAGTACTGGGTCAGTCTTTTTTGTGATTGGTCCAGCAGACAGAGAAAACAAAAAATAAGAGCGAATATTGCTTAGTAGATCAATCAATAACAGCTTGTGGTGGGTGACTTGATCGACGACAAGAATGAAAAGAGGAGAGCAACACTGGTTATTTTCCGCACAAAACTGAAACACATACGGTAGACCTAACAACAAACATTCACTTGAAACAACAAAACGAACAAGACAGTCACTTACAGTTCTTCATTTTGCATTCTATCAAGCAATCATTCGATCAATCATGATTCGTTCGTTTAATAATTGTCGTCGTAGTCATAATCATCTCAATCACGTTCGACGACGTTTTCAAAATGAGGGCGGCGGCATTCGTGCTACGGCGGCAATCGCATCAATGCCAATGTCAAAGCAAGCAACACTTCAATCATCGTCAATTCAATCATCGTCAATACAAAGTCGTGGATATCGAAACCTCGCAAGTACGACAAGTATGAACAACAACAGTAATTTGCAACAACAACAACAATATCTGAACCGGCAACAAATTCGTACCGTTTTCATACAAACTGAAAATACACCAAATCCAGAATCAATTAAATTTATGCCAACTAATACGGTACGTAAAAAATGTTGTAGATGTAGATAATAACGAACTACCCGGTGAGACGAATCATCGGAATCTAGAATCATTATTTGATATAAATTTGACTCGTGCCTCATCTATTTTTTAACGTACTTTCTCTTTTCATTTGTTTTTCTTTTCATTGTTAAAATAAATATAATAGGTCGTACTCGATAATGAAGATGGATCGGGACATTTTTTAAATAAAACGGATTCAATTGAAGATATATTAAAATCACCCTTAGCCAAAGATTTATTTAAAATTGATGACGTGAAGGCTGTTTATTTTGGTTATGATTTTGTGACGGTGACAAAAAAGGTTACAGGGAAATGGCAATATATGAGACCAGAAATTTTTAGTGTACTAATGGACTTCTTTGATAATCCAAATAACAAAGTGGTGGTCGATCAGCCATTAATTACGGATACCACAATTTTAGAGGATGATGATGAAATTGTGGCCATGATCAAAGAATTAATTGAAGATCGTATCCGACCCGCCGTCCAAGAAGATGGTGGTGATATCCATTATGTTAATTTTGAAGAAGATACTGGTATGGTCACAGTCCAATTAGCAGGATCCTGTGTTGGTTGTCCCTCCTCCGCTATCACATTAAAAAATGGTGTGGAAAATATGTTAATGCATTATATACCGGAAGTTACTGCCGTACAAGCATTAGAAGAAGAACCAGATTCTGACGAAGTGGAAGGCAGCGGCGGTGGTGTTAATAATGATGAAGAAGAAGAAACACCTTTTGGAGAAGAACCGACAAAACAAAAAAGTTATGAAGAACGATTAGCTGCTGCTGGTATTCCTTTCAGTGATTGATATATTGATATTGATATTTGGATGGATGGATAGATAAATCACGAAATTATGTTTCCCTCTCTCTCATTGGAATTTTATCTATTTATAAAGTAATGAAAGATCTTTTATTCGTTATTCTATTATTACTATTTGTAGACATATTTTAGCTGTATGAAATAAATAATGTCAACCACCACTTTGTACTTTCTTTTTGATTTTTGTGGGTTGTCTTTTATAAAGTGCTTACATACATACATACATAGTATAAATAGATGGTTCCTGTCATATTCACAAAGATTCTATTAGTAATAGTAGTAGTGTTGAAAAAAGCAAGTATTTAAAAAGCTTCTTGAGCACAACTTTTACGTTTGTTTGTGATGGCATAGTTACTACTTGAAGTAGGTTAATAAAAACAGTGCAAGTTGAAAATACCCCTGAAGACTAATTTAGTTTCTTGAACAGGCTAAATTGCACATTTAAACATTCATCTGCAACAATTTTATATTCAACACATTCGAACATGACCCTCACATACTGCAACAATCTTCAATCTAGTAGATAGGGTGCTATTCTATATGTATATATTGTCATTCGACGAGGCGTCACCTATATATTCATCGTCATGGAATCCTATCCGGGTGAACTTCTAGTGGGAGTTTTCCCTCTAGTATTTTGTGTCGACGCAACGCTTCAAAACAAGCAACTAAATAATAATGACAACAACAACAACGAGGAGACAAAGACAAATCGAAGAAGTCAATTCGATAAATTTTTAGACGCCATTGCGGCTTCATCTTCGACAGATGATTATGATGGTGATTCCCCCCTCATGCAAAAGGTCGAAGAAGAACAATCCGACAATGAAGACGAAATATTGTTGTCGGGAGGTGCTGCTGTCGCGAATAGTAGTCGTCGTACCGGTAATCGTTCAAAAGAAGAAGGAGGAGGAGGTGATACCGCTACATATTCTCCGGAAAAGGGAAACCATCGAGGTCGTAAATTCTCTGGTGCAAGTCTATCACCGTTTCCGCTGAAAAGGATTGGTCGTAATAATCTTCGTAACAGCAGGAACAAAAAAAATGCTAACGATGACAAGACAATAACAACAGCGAGCGGCGGTAGTGATAATTTTTCTATTACTAGTACTGCCAATATTACTACCAACATTGGTATAGATATATCACCATCCTTCGCTGAAGCTTTGCAACAGGGACAATCCTTCTTCCAACGGGCACGGATCGTTTCGACATCGACAAGGCATGGATTTCCACCCTCGAAAGACCCTACCGGTAACTCGAATCGCGTTATCGCGATCACAGGAGAAAAGGGAGGTTCAACGACGGTAGAGGTGATGCAACAACAACGACATAACCGACTACAAGCTTCTCGATTGATTGCTGCCACCCAGAAACGACCCATCGATGGAATATTACCTAGTGGTTGGTTAGAAAAACACGCTGCTGCATTACCATCCGTTATTCTGGTCGTTACCCAAATTCATCATCAACAACCACAGAATAGTCAACAGGACGATTTATTGTTGGAAGCTATAGAAAATCTACAATACTCGTTGGCACCGAAACGTAAAGTCGACGTGAAGGTTGTTGCGTTGGTCCAAGAGGGAGTGTCGCCGATTATTGCCGACCAATGGTCTCAGGGGATTATTGATCGACTTCCATTATTCGTCACCAACAAAGATGGTGCCGTTACGCTTGTACATGAAAGAGAGCTCCAATTGGATGACCGATCCGCCACTGTTGGTGTTGGTAATGGCAGCGTAAATAAGAACATCGCCGCTAATGCGGCTGTGCCCCGTTTGCACAAAACAATCCAAAGAAGTAGTCTACGGTATTACAAAGATCGATCCAGAGAAGTAAAGAACAAACTTCTTCGACTAGGACCAGCACGTAGATCCCCAATTCTGCTACCTTTATCAATTCGCTATTGTTTCAAGGCGGCTATTTTTTACGAATTCCAATGGAAACAAGAAAAATCACTTAAATACATGGTCGAAGCCTATAGATTGGTCGAAACCTATTATCGATATTTGTTGCAACAACGAGAGGTCGCACAGGATGACGAGGATGGTGGGGACGAGTATGGTGAGGACGACGAAGACGATGAACACGACGATGAACTTCTAGTGAATCCGGACATATCCGCATCACAAAACAAATATAACGAGGAGGTCTGTGGTGGCGAAGAAGGAGTCGAATTATCCTTGACTACGGCGACCACGGCATCATCTAAAGACCGTGGTGTAAGCAGCGAAGATTCCGACTCGTTCCTTTGTCATGGTGGAGGACCACCACCCTCGGAAGATATGATCTATCAATGTAGGGCGATAGCCGATTGGTTAAATTTTAAAATTCTGCAGAGTGGTCTCGTTTCGAACACGAAAGGTGGGTTGGTAGCCGCATCGGTACAATGGCAACGCCACGCACAGGCATTTTGTTGTCCCCGTCGATCCTTCATCCGGACAACGGTCGCACCTTGGTTAGATTGGTCCTACGTGGCACAGCAGCGGATCGTTTTTAGTCAATTATTGGAACGATATCCCGCTCGAGCACTGGGAGAGTTGGGTACGAGTGGTAAGAATCCCGCCGCCGGAGGAGGAGGAGGAGAGTTCGATGAGGTTTTGATGCGATGCTGTCCGTGGCGTACCTATGAGGCAGCGGCAGAGGCATTATTGAAGGCTGGTTATCAAATCAAGCTCGTCTCAGCGCAAGCACTATCGGCATCGGGTAAGGATAATAATGATAGAATCCGATACGTTGGGGGTATCGACCACGAAGGATTCCGTCCTTGTTTTGAAGAAGAATCGAAGAACAATCATCAGGAACGAGCTCTCAATTGCGCTTTACGAGGAATATCGCTGTACGGCAAAGAAGTGGAAAAATTCAAGAAGGCAAATAGTCTTATTTATTGGTCGCGATCGGGGGCGCGTCTTCACTATCTTGCGGGAGGGGCTCTGTTAGGGCTCAACAGGCATTTCGAGGCCACACCACATCTTGAAAAAGCCGTGAAGCTATGTGAGGGTTGGAATTATTTAGAATCACTTATACGACGGCTTTTAGTCGAATGTTACGTGAAAGAAAACCTAGATTACGGTGAGATAGGATCTGTCGACGAAAGTAGCCGTCAGGCACGGACGTCCTTTCTACTAGATTCATACTTCAATGCCAAATTACGATATAATGATATGATACGTGCTGTAGAAAAGATTAAAGGATTAAATCGTTTGAGTGGTGACGAATGCATCCAGTGGAATCGTGATTGCATAAACGAGACGGATCCAACCCTGCCCTTTTCGTTTACTGTTACATTTCCAAATTATACCCATGCGACGGCCGGGAATAAAGTTGAGGCAAGCGTCTGGCTCAGATCTAACATGGACTATACCGTTAATGTAAATCGTTTGTCCATACTAAGCTTTTTCGGACCACTTTCAATCCCATCCTTAGATTTGTCGAGCGCAAAACATGGATTGACTTTTCAACCCAACGAAACGGTTGAGCTCAACACTGAACTTACTGTCCCGGTAGATTTAAATCAAAACGGCATCGATGGGAAAACTGGAAATTACTCAGACGTTAAGAATGCGAGACCACGAACTAGTGGAATCACTGCTGCAGCCGGTACCCGATTTGCTCTCGAAAACGAATATGTGTCTAAGTCAGGAGCTAGGTCGTGGAGTCTCCGATGCCTCGGAGGAAAGCCATTGCGTTGTGAAGGAATTAATATGGTATTCCATCCCGTGAATACAATAACTGATACAAGTGCTACTAGTGACGAAAATAAGAATAGAATCGAATTAACCATAAAAGTGAAGGAACGCAAAATGCAAGCAAACACAAAACGAACAACCTTTGAAGAAAGTAACTATATATCATCAGCCTGGAAGCGACCCCTTAGCTTGCCAATGAGTCGAGGACCTCGATATCTTCGTTTGTTACCACCCAGTGCTAATATGATAGTGACAAACTTTACCAAAGAAATGACGAACGGTACAGTATTGGAAGGCACCATCAATCGAATCGTTTTAAAATTAAAAGCAGCCGAAAATGAAACATGTGCCAACGTCATGATCCGGGTTAATTGTTCTAGTGTACTTACCACAAACGATGGTAAAACAAAACGTATTTCAGTGAAAGATGACGATGTCAGTACTGAGAACGAGGACGTGGAGGATAAGAAGAACCCCCGCGTTCGTACTCCTGTCCTAGTAAAGCAAGATGCTTCTTCCAGGACTCTTGGAACAGATTTCGGGTACATACTTCCAGATGGATGGGCTCTTGATGGCGATGGTCAGGATGGGAACGACGAATATACCATGGTAGTGCCAATGCTTAAAGCTGGAGCGACTACGTACGCTTATTTTGATTTATACCGACCGACTTCTGAACCGATCAGAATCGAAGGAAGGGAGGAGGATATTACTAAAGAAATGATCGAATCAGACAATTACAACTGCCAAACGAAAGTAAATCTTTCCATCCGCTATGATCCAAAAAAAATAGGAGATGATACAGCACCAGAGATTAACGATCATGTATTACTTGACCATAATGCAACTGTCATATGGAGTTCGCCAATTTCTATCGCATTCTCTTCTAATTCACGGGACGCGTACCCTTCCGGAAATAGACATCCTTCGAATAGTGTTGCAATGAAAACACCATACGATACACCCGAGAAAGAATTGATATTAATCGACAACGAACAGATGTTGACAAAAGGTGTAATAGAGGCAGCTGCTTCTCTTGATGGGCTAAATGTCGAAATTGATCGAGTGAGATTCACTGATAACAAGAGCGAGAATCCACACTGCGGGTTCAAATTAACAAGTGGCCACGGTGACGATGGTACGCTTTATAAAGGAGAAACTAACAATCCATGCCGAATACTAAGCATTGGCTCTAAGATATCTTTCGCCTGGATGGCAGAGGTGAATATGGAGGATGCATATCGCGAGGAACGTTTGGCTGCTTCCCTAGGTACAATTTCGGTAAACTGGCAGCCATCATCTATGGAGCTTCCAGAAGAGGTGAAAGTTATGAGAGAAGATGATTTGGTGGGAACCCATGGTCCTCTCAAGCTTCATACACCTTCTACCTGCCACTTTAGGGGACCACTTTGTTATATTGAGAGTGCACCATTTGAGTCCAAATCAGAACGACTGCCAGACTCGATCCAAGTTGCGGTTCCCTTTGAAGTAACGTATACTATCAAAAACACGACGCCTCTCGATCAGGATGTTGAGATGTTGCTAGAGGATGAATCGAATGAATCATTTTTGATCAGCGGTGTTGTCAACAAAAGAACATCACTCGGCCCTTACGAATCGCACTTATTCTCCTATACAGCCATACCGATGAAAGTCTGTGAAGTTGACTTACCAGCTATTTCGATCTCTAGCAAAAGGTACAAGGCTTGGATTGTTAATGAAGCGTCGGAGAGACGGTCGATTTACGTGCTTCCGTAGAATCATTTAATTATTCCTAGAATGCAAGTTGTGTATTTGTATTTATCTAAAATAGATCACAATTGTTGTCTTCACTTAATTTCTAAATGATTTTTAAACTCGTTATATAGCTAACTAGCATATGATATTGAATGTATATAATTTATTACCCCTGGTATCTTCCACAATAGATTTAGTAGGAATTTTCAAAAAGTAGTAAATCATTTTGGAAAATACAAAATTATATTTTGAACGGCTCATTATTATTATTTTTTATTTTCGAATACATCTCAAACATAACTAACTTTGTGTATTTATAGTCTACATGTCATATTAAACATACATGCATTTTTTTATCGAGGTTTTTGTTGTAAATGATTCATTAAATCTAAGGCAGCATTGGTAAAGTACATCATGTTTTCGGATCGAGATCGAGATGAAGAAGGATTCAATTTAATAACACCAGTTGTTAATTCACACGGTCCAGCAACAGCAACAAACCCCATCCCAGGTGGCATCATTGACTTGGGATGTGAATCAGGACCACAAATACCTGATTCACCAATCCCCCATGTTGTATTCAAATTATACTTCGCTGCGTACGCAATTTCTAAAGCATGTTCCATACTACCTGTCACACTTTGCTCGACACCATTCTCGTATAAGATTCCCCATTTTGCTGCTACTGCCTGCGCTTCTTCGATACCTTTCTTATCAGCATCTCTGTTAATACCATACGCTAGACGAATACCACCACCTTTGAAACATCGACTTCCACACGGTGATGACCATAACGCAGCTGAAATCAATCCACCAGATGAAGTTTCCGCTGTTCCAACTGTTTCATTTTTTGAAAGCAATTCTTTCATTATCATGTCCGCTTTTTCTTCTAAATTACTAAAATTTAATGCAGCAGTTGCGTTGTTGCTACTGCTGCTGCCGAATGGCCGTCGACAATAGCGCGATATCATCCTCATCTTTTGTTTCTACTGTCATGAATGTTCTGTGTAATATTCATTTTATCTACTGTATTCAATATATTAACTACTAGCTAGTGAATTTAAGCGACAAATCACCATCAAAAATTGCGCGAAAGAATGAACGAATTTGAGAATGGTGCTCCCTCCGCGTCATCGGCGACGTCAATTTTCGATGACATAAAGAAACAAACCCATCACAACAATTAATTTTTTTTGTAACTTTCAATTTGCTCATTACTTTGCACGACATAAGTTTTGGACAAGATGAGAAACGTATACGAAATGACAGCAATAAAGCATCCTTTGAGAAAGAACAGGGTCGCTGTCTCATCGACGACGGCGACGACGATCATTTTAATGACAGCCCTCCTAGCAGTTGTAGTAGTATTGCCTAGACCGAATCATGCATTTATTACCCCCAACCAATCAACAACACAACATTCGTTGGTTACTATTGAAACGAGAAGGATTGAGAGTAGCAGGATTCCATTCGAAATCCGTGGCCAAGCCAGTCGTTTGCACGCTGGCAAAAAGGGGTCTGGCAAGAAGGGCAAAAACAAAGTCGATGCTGGCAAGGGATTTGGCAATAACGACAAAAACAAAATAGATGTTGAAGTCGAAGTCGACGAGAAGATCGAAATAAACAATGCTAGTGAAGACATCATAACAATCAACAATAACCAGGAGAAAACGAGCTTTGGTGACCCACTACGAGAAGCTAATGGCATTCGAGCATCAATTCATCCGACGGCTATCAACGCTATTGCCGAATCACTCAAAGCTCGTGCTGTTCAAATTATTAAGAAGAAAAGCAACAGCAACAACGATGATGATGATGATGATGTCGATGATGATGAAAAGGATTATTTTCGTGTTACAGATACAGTTGGTCCATTACAGGTGATGGTAACAGCAGGACAATTTGCATCAAATGCAATCCAAAAACGACAGGAGGCAAGCGTCGATACAAATGATGGAATGAAAATGAACAATCGTGAAGAAGAATGTGTTGCGGGTAGAGTTATGGGTGTTATTATGAGATTAGATGATTTAGAAAATGAATTAGTAGAAAGAACAATGGATGTTGATTGGGTAGCAAAATATGATGATTGGTCTAGTTTTGGTGTATTAGAAGATGAATCTAAATTAATACTGAAAAACGAAAGCGAAAACGGTAAGAGTGAAGACGACAACGACAAGGATGTGATGATGAAGAAGGTACATGAAAAAATTATAGATGATCCACTGTTCTGTATGAATCGAGCAGAATGTTTACTTGCAATTTTTATACAAGAAGTAGAATTTCCACAATTTCAAAAATTAAATGAAACTGCTCCAGATGAAAGTAAGATTGATTTTTTAGATACCGATCGACTTCAGGTTGTTATTCCATCATCATCAATAAGTGAAGAATAATCATCAAAATAGAAATAAATGAGAAGATACTGTACATTTTGATAGTTAGTTAGCTTTTTATCGCTTGGCAAAGCTGTATCTACTAGTTTTAATTTAGCAGTATACAACTAGCAACAAGAATATTGTTTGTATTCATATTCCTTGATTGTGTTAAGTAGTAGAGTCAAGTGTTCTCCTCGTCTTGTCCCTAGTCACGATCTTTCCTGATATTGGTGTATTATTGGCTTACCAGCCATTCTGAATCGCTGTCATTTCTAATTTGTGCTGGAACAATATCATCACAAAGTCTTCTTCCATTTGTATATTCTAGTTTTTTTACTTCTGTATCACTTTTTCACAATCGGCTTTCGGGAGGAGCATCGAATTTCCCGAATGTAAGAGCCCGGTATGCGTCACAGTATAATTCAATTTTTATTTGTTGAAACGACCGAGGATTGAAGTTTTGAAGTTTAAGATTCTTTGGCAATCCTGCGACTGCTAATAATTCACCACGGTGTACTAATTCTTCGATTGGACATTCTTCATCAATCAAACCTGCTTTGATGGCATCGACACTATCGTACCTTTTCCCTGTCAAGACACCCTCCCTAATGATTTTAGGATCTGTTACTTTTGCTTTTGTTAGTTCTGAAAATCCCTTCGCTAATCGCATTCCAAGATTTATTTCTGGCCAACATATATAACCACGATTTGACCTCATAATACGAAAATCACATGCTAACGCTAAGAACAATCCAGCACCAAATCCATGTCCATTAATAACTGCAACTGTTCGACAATCCATTACTAACAATCGAGCAAGGACCTTCCAAAATCGTTCAATCAACACTCCCTTTTCAACTTCATTGGATCGTTGTAAGAAATTTAAATCTAATCCATTCGAAAAGAATTTACCATCCCCTGTAAGAATAAGTGACTTTGGATGAGCAACTTTCTCGAACTTTTCAATGGCATTCCTTAACATAT
Source organism: Fragilariopsis cylindrus CCMP1102 (assembly GCA_900095095.1). Lineage (NCBI taxonomy): Eukaryota > Bacillariophyta > Bacillariophyceae > Bacillariales > Bacillariaceae > Fragilariopsis > Fragilariopsis cylindrus. Next base: position 646,017 of record FMBT01000289.1, read on the forward strand.
CAACGAATTCTGGATTGACAACGTTCTGTCCACGTTTCATTTGTATCGTATAAATACCGCTTCCATTTGCTGTCAACGAAATACCCTTTTCATCTTGAAGTACATTCATTTTGTCTTCTATTTTTAATGTCGTCGTCGTCGTTGTTGAGCAAATATGTACAATTTTTTATTCCTTGGTCACTTCCCTTTCTATTGTATAGTTGTTCTGTAACAGGTTTCTCGAATGGAGCACAATTTCAAACTGGCTATCGGGGTATATGATACAAAAAAAATACTAACAACGTTCAGAAGAACGAAGTTTATGTAGAAGAATTAGTTACGGTACGTGAAGCAAAGAAAGTATAAGAGATCATCTACAGGTCAAGAACCATTGTCGATGCATGTCTTCTGTTGTGTTGGGTGTTTTCGTGTTTCTTCTGTTTTGTCAAGAAAAAAGTGTAGACGGTCAGACCGACGTGTATCTGGATCCAATTTAAAAGATACTTTTAGTTACATATTTCAGATATTTACAGTATTCATTGTATAATGATCTCCTTTATCAAATAAACAGCATTGATGTATTCGTTCAAGAAAGTTTCTTCAGCAACATTCATTATTCATTCACATTTATGGCATCAGAGCGATCGATCCAAGAAAGAGAACAGGTACCGTCGTAGCCATTCAAAAGTGAAAAAAAAGAGGAATGAATTCAACGAATAATAATTCATCTGCCAGTAATAAGAACAACGACGATAACATGGATGACGACGAAGAATCACCAGTATTAGCAGCATCGTCAGTAGTGGAGGGAATTTAACGATTTTATTTATTTATCCCGTGAAGAAAAATTGATACAAACAATTCAAGAAAATGTTGGATGATTTAATTGTAACTCTCCGGGTGCAAAGAGTAAATGACTCTCCGGGTGCAGACCCAAATGGTAAATGAGGAGGGTGCAATTCGGCTACTTTCAACTGCACGTTTCATATCGTCAGATTTTACCTTGCATAACGTTGAAGCTGTAATATACGATAAGGTTGACAATTATTGTAGAGATTCAATAAATAATCTATACCCACAAGATGGATCATTTGGTTCTATATCCGAAGATGCAAAGGAAAAATCTATATCACATACTATCAATTTCATTGAGCGTATCCATGAGAAAGTCAAAGGGATACGTATAAGAAGTATGACGTGTGAAAGATGCTTAACTTGAATTAGTAACAACGACGAGGTCCAAACCAAATTAAAGAATGCTAACGGTGGTGCTGATATTAGTTTCCTTGTTGGCTAAATCAGTACTGTATAATATACAATATCGTAATTATGGCTGACCACGGTTCGATCTCAAAAAAGTGAACTGGTACAAATAATGATAATATTCCTTCATCACAGTACAACATTCTGCCGGCTTGGGGTTATAAATGACGCTATGAGCCTTTCGATACAACCAAACATTCGTAGACACGTTCAGAACGGTTCCCACGCATAGAAGGGCGAATTCAGGGAGAATTCGGGATGTAATAACAAAGCAGGCAGTACAATCATTTTCAACCAACCCGTTTCCAAAGATGGGCATTTGAAGGACAGCAAAGACTGTAGAAATAAGTAACACCTCAGCGCAACTCCAGGCAAATGCAATTTCAGCCATAGTGAATATACGCTCCATCCATATCTTTGACAGACCAGGAAATGTATACAATATAAGAAAGAGAAAACTGCACCATAAGGGCATGACAACTGCTAAAAAGAACCACATCGCCTGGATAAATCGTGTACCTGCGTGACTAGAATCAATATAGGCGTTGGAGATCTCTAGTCCTATTGAAGTAATAGAATAGGATGTAGATTCTGATTCTGTTCCCCGCGTACTAGTCACCTCGAATGATTTCACTATCACACCTGCAAGATAAACAATCATTGATAATAAAAGAGAGATCGCAGCAACTACCACAAATCCAGTTGATAGTCCTCCGAGTGCCTTCATACCATGTTTTTCAGTGGTATCAACGTCAATGCCGATTGACAATTGATGAACTCCCGCTTCTTCTAAATTGTCATTACTATCTCTCGCAGTATTGATATTACTATCATTTGCATTATTATTGTTGTGATAGTTCACTTTGCGATGATAATGTAATATAACATGCGTCGACAAGAGAGACATCATAGTGGCAACAACCTTTTGTTCAAAGAATTAGCAAGATATAAAACACACGAGCGTACAATGAAAAATGTTAGTCAATCGACGGAATAGCCACTCAGCATCAATCTTCGTTAGATGTCAATTACATTGTTACTCCTACTGCTACTAGCCTACTTACGAATCCGTAGAAGCCCCATTGTGCAACGAGGACGATCTCAAGTTTTAGTCCAAATCCCAAATCCACAGTTGATCGGAATGCTACCATAATTTCAACCAATACCATAATATCTACGAAAGACCATTTACCCAATACATCTATAATTTCAATCAAAAGTTCTCGTCTCCTTGAATTGCGATATGGCATCATCCATGCATAGGTCGCTATCGCAAGCTTTACATAAGGCCAACCGATACTAGTAATAGCAATAAAAATTGCAAGAGGATAGGATTTTGTATTCCATAATTTTCCCACCGAAGATATAACACTAACATTCAATATAGCGTTAATTTCGACGACTTCTCCGTCTTCCATCAATATTGAATCAACAGTAACACCACTACCGATATCGGCAGCTAGTAACAATAAGGATGTAGCGAGTAAGAAAATAAAAATTCCCAATCTTACATAAATCGGAATTGATTGGTCTTTGAAATGAGACTTGTACGTGCATGATTCGTCTTGATTGTCATCATCATCGTCATCATCATTAACGCAAGTCACAACCCTCCCTGTAGCATGTGCAACAACCCTTCCTGTAGCATATGCAACAGCCTCATTATTATTGTCGTCGTCCTCTTCTTCTTTATTATTATCCCCCTCTTGTTGTTTCTTCTCCTCGAAGCCAGGAGATTCCTTCTCCTGCTCGGTACCACCTTTCTCAAAATCGTGATCGTCGTCTTTGGAAGTCATTGGTTTAATATTATATTACTTCGAGCTTGCGATATGTCTTCAGTTTCGAAGTGCTTTCTTGTTATCATTGACACATCTCGAATCTAAAATTTGTGATATCAATCGTGTTAAATCATGTTTCCGCTGTTTTTTTGGGAAGGCTCATTTGAAACTTAATTCTTGAATTCAATATTTTTCGAAAAATCGCCTCCCCCCACATCACAATGGACGCAACAAATACTGTAGGTTAAACTCTATGATGACACCAAAAGTTGTAATACCTTAGGATTTTACTGGTGGTTATGTCTAGTCCACCCACGCTGAACTCAACAATTGTCAGAGAAAGCATTCCCCATTTCTTTTGGGGGAAACAAAAAGCGGAGCAGCCAGTATACTAAACTCCCTTCCCCATTTGTAGTTGGGAAGGTTCCACAACAATCTCATCGCTGACACCAATCTGTGCTGCGACAGATCTCTATAACAATCTCCAGGTGGTTTCTCCTGTACTATCAGCCTGACCTGATGTTGCTGCAGCTTTGATCATTGCTACCCCAGCTGGCTGCAAAATATAAGCAAGGACTTCAATTCTGCTTCTTGGACATGAAATTCTGTGGCTTTATCCCAAAGGTAATAATAGTTATAACTTGGACCAGTACTGCCTGTGCATGACTTCGCTCTTGCAGACAACCCAATGCCTACTGAATCTTGTATTATTTATCTCCTTTTGTGAAGAATCCTTTGTTGTATGGTTTATCAAGTTAGCATATTTCTGATAAGATCCTGGGAATCACTAGCAAGCGAAGCGGGACTAGCAGTAAAGACACCGTTACTAGCCAGTACATAAATACTACAGCCTAGTATGACAGCTGCAACCAGGTGAGCCGTACCCAGTCACAGATCATTCACATGGTGAGGAAGACAGCATACCCATTGATTGGACTAGTGTAATGGGAATAGCCCAGTTGACTAGATGATAGGATAGATAGCTCATAATAACTTTAGACATTAGTTTAGTATAAAAGTGTACTATACGGTAGCACAACAATTTCCATTTCATATCAGCCACACTATTATGTGCATCATTAAGTGTGACAATAGCTACAATATGCAGATCACCCTTGGATCCTGGCAATACCTCTCCCCCAACAGTGATAAGATAAAAATATTATCTTCTCTCTCAATATACTTAGGATCTTTTTTTAGGATCTTTCTTGTAGCTCCAACACCTCCCTAGTTCCTCTACCAATTATTTTGATGTCTTTTCTTCCTCTTTGGGGGAAGGAATTGCATGAAGAATCCTGAAGTGCATCAGCAGATGAGCTTTCATCCAACCCTTGCCTTTATCGCCATCATAAAACTAGTTTGTCATTTCATGCCAAAACCTGTACAACCAATTCACACATGAATGGATAAGATTCAATTATTTCTTCTACTATTAGTGGTGGTGCTATATGATTTACATGGCAGCAATTCATGTGTACAACAAGAATAAGTTTGAGGACTATCAGGAGCCCAGGTTTCTCTACAATTATTTGCTGTATGCATGCCTGTAATTGCCACCAGTAGGATACCGTGCATCATATACAACCCTTGAGGGAAAAGTGTGGCCTGTACAAAATATTCCAGGCACTAGGGAAGAATAATATCACAACTCAACTACTTTCACCATAGCAGCAATGTTATTACTAGTTGAGAAGTCCAGACCAAGGCATTATCAGCAGATCCACAATCGTAGAAGGGAGTAGTATTGAACTACCAAAATAAGAAATAATGATCTCATTAAGGAACAAATGAAGGAGAGAATTGAAAAAACACGAAATGGACACAAACCAAAGCCCACCATCAATGCCTCAGTAGCCAAGAAAGAAACCCCCAGTATCAATCAAAGGAAGGGACAAATTGGTTGGGTTAGTGTTTGATGGAGAAATTCGAAAACGAGTGAATTTTCTACGTCTGGCCATCCATCAGACTGGTTCGTCCGCAAACCATTTATCTGCGCAAAACCAATCAATCATATTATGAATAACTACACATTGCCGCACGTTGTTGTTACCCCTCATTACTATTTATATTTATCGTTCGACCAATTTATTTTTATTTCTGATCTTACATTGTATTCAAGCACATACCGGTACATAAGTTACCGGTAACGTTAGCGTAATTATTTGTCTCACAACAATACATATCATATCAACCGCAAAGATGCATGTACTAACAACCATGACATCTTATTACCTTGATTACACTGTGCCATGAAGCACTAATGTCGTCATGCATCGATTACTCATGCCAATCATCGACGTTGGAAAGGGAATACAACTAAAAATGGTACGTGGAGTAATACTTCCACTTTTTATAGATATTCTCGTCTCTTTTTTAGAATTGTTATCATTATTTGATTTATTACGTTAGTTATTACACGCGATGATCGATGTATTCCCATAAACGTTTGCAGAAACTACTGACGGGGTTTAATAACCCCCATTGGAGTCTTATTTACTTCCTTGGATGTCTGAGCGTAATTAACGAAAATTAATATGAATAATAATAGTGATACAAAATATCATCGTCTCGTTTTCTCTTTCTTTCTTTCGTGGCATTTGTATCTCACACAAATATATCTACTCTTTTGATTATCACCTTTTCCATATTTTTAGTAGAAACTCAATTACATCATCACTCCAATGTTACGTATCGTATCATCACGCAACGTATCTTCTTTTTCGGAGGAAGAAAACTATAATGAAATTAATGGTACGTTCCTATTTTCATTTCCTAAAACAACTATGAATTTATCGTTTGATTGATTCGTTCGTTCGTTCGAAATTCATTGATATTGATTACGTTCAAATTCCTACCCTTGAAGAGATGAAACCAAGAGATTATCGGATTCCCCTTCTTGATGCGGATTTGTCCCTGCAATTGATGATTAATCCATATAAATACTTTTGTATTACTGATCAAGGAAAAGAAATAGGATAAGAAAGTAATCATCATAATGGAAACTTTTCTCCTTTGTGTCTTACTGCTCGTACATCACATACATACCAACATGGTTTTTCTGTTTCGACGAGAATGACGAGAGGCTTTACAAGCCATAATAAACGACGTGAGCGGTTTCGCTATGAAACGATCATATATTTGTCATAGTTACTCTGACTCGTTGGCTCTGTTACAAACTTCCGTCTGTTCTGTCTTGTCTGAGTGTGTACTGTAACACATGAAAAATAGAAATTGTTTAAGACAATTTACATTCACCTTGCAATGGAACCATTTGTCTCATTTGCTTTTTTCCTTTCTTACCTTTGTTTCATTATACAGAAATGGTTTTAGGAGACCTTCCGATGGTCAGCTTTTTTGTCACAGTTAAATTAGCAACGAAAAGAGTAAGTTTGATTGTTGTACCAAAATTAAAATTTTGTCCCCCCACATTCTTTTCTTTTTTGTATCGGTTGAAATGATTTTCCACCTTGTTTGGATGCCGCCCCAGACTGAGTTATAATATAACATACGAAGAGAAACATTCAAGTAAATTATTCAACATGATCTTCCGATACAAAAAAAGAACAGAATGATTGTACTATTATTTCTTTGTGTATGATCAAAAAGTATAGTAATAATATTGTGACTTACTCAATTCGTTTTTGCTCCGTGTTCTTCTGCCTTTTTATATAAAACCGCACAGAATTGGTAATTTTATTAGAAATCGTATCTTGGTTTTCGGTTCTATACTCACACCATGCATACGCATCGCGACTGATACAGGTACGTAAAGTATATATATGCTTCTAAGTATATCCCAAATAACATTGTGTGTGTGTGAGAGAATTTTTTCGAATATTTGTTATATTTATATTAAAAAAATCGTAAGGAGGATAAACTACCCAGCTCACTACGAGTTGACATATTATAAAATATAACAATGTAGCGATGTAGAAAACACGTTAAGATTCCCTGTTAAGAATTATCTGAACGAAAATAAACAAATATCGAAAAATATCACGCACACTAACTAACTAACTGTGAATGATAGACTGCTGCTTACCACAGCTCTTGAGCCAAATCAATCAGATATCTAATCTAACAATAAGTCTTTCCTTTACTTGTCTCTTTGTTAATATCTCATAGGTGGATGGAAATGAATATGAATCTAACCGAATCAACCATGTCGCTTACCTTCCCTTCATTTAATCAATTACGATCCTTCAGCGTTTATAAACTGAAACCGATGTAACGTCGCAGATCGAAAGATAACGAATTATACTTGAGCTCAGATTGAAATTGCATTCTTCGATATTCTGGGTAGATTCAAAACTCCATTCAGTTTGATACCACCGACCGTTGGGTTGTTTACGAACAAACCATAACTCCTTTATCACACTGCTTTTCGAGTACTTAATAAAATAATTTCCAAGTTAGTTAGCTTCCTATATTATATTAATTTTCTTTAAAATTCTCTTTAGTTACTACGGCACTTAGAGTACTCGATGAATTCAACAGCGTATCCATTATTAATTACAACCTGTTTTTGGCATCGACTCGTTCGACCAAATCACTCGCATAAACTTCGCGCCAAGACTTTCAACTTGGTAACGCGCGGAGATGTACGACGAAGATGTCAAATTTAAAAAAGCACACACAAATCCGGCTGCGTGTTTCGATTTTGATCGATCAGAAAACGATCACTCTCTTCAAAAGGCACCGAGGTTGCTCATTTTTTTACGCCACCGTTCACGTATGCTCACAACAACAACAACAACAACAACAACAGCATCGTTATTCTTAGAACAAGTCAAGACTTCATAGACTACAAAGGATTTGAACTACTGTTCTAAATCCATTATTTTATCATAAAAGAGTAAGTCTCTCTCTATCTTCTATTAACGCGCATATTCTTGCTGTTGTTCTCGTGTTTGTCTGTAGCTTCGACGTCAGCGATATCGTCTGCGTCTTAAAAAAAAAAGGAACAATCGCGAAATGTCTATTCGTGATCGTACGTTTTTGTTGTTCTTGATCGTTCGTTTTCTACCGTCTCTCCATCCACGATCGTGCTAATTAATGTATGTGTGGAAGGATTAATATATCCTGCGGGATAGTTTCGGTGAGCGAGATTATGGAAAACACAACGACGAAGGATAACATTCGTCGTCGTGTTTGTAATAATCTTACTCACCAAAACTGATCCCGTATGTTCTTGTGTTACTTCCAATAGAATTATTCGCGAAAAAGTAGTGAAGAATTATTTGGTAACCTCTTTCATGAATCACAGGACAGGAATCCGCGATGAGTGTAAAGGACGACGCAATGCAACGAAAGAAGAGGAATCATCCTCATCTTCGTCGTCTTGGTTTCATCTTTACGCTCAACTAAGCTGATCCCGAAGCTTATGTTACCTCCTTCGTAGATTATTTGTGTTGGAAGAATGAATCGAACTACGGGACAATTTCGGTTAGCGAAAAAAAAAATGATTGACAACGACGAAGAAGAGGAATAAAATCATTACAGCCTTCGTCGTCGTTCATCATTTTTTTCGCCTACGAACCTAATCCTAGATGCTATGTTACTTAAATATTCGAGAAGAACAATAATGAATTATTCCGTTAACCTCTAACGCAAATATTGTGTTGGAGAAATGAATCGAACCGTATCGAAACGAACCGAATCGAATCGAGTCGAATCACGGGAAAGGATCGGCAAGATAGAAGAGAAAGTGAACGACAACGTCGAAGAAGCTTATGGTCTTCTTTGTCATTGCCATTGACTTTTTTTTTTAAAATCTCGTCGATGCTAATCCCAGAAAATATTTCCAATTAAATAATATAGTCATTGTCTTATCGTCCATTCTCAATAATTTGTTGCGTGGAAGAATGATCCACGGAATAGCCCGATGAGGTAGAAGAAGGTGGGGTGGTGATGACGACACGCATTGACGTTACAATCGTAGAATTGTTCTATCGTCATTCTTGTGTTCTTCATTTGCACCTGACACAACCCCGAATACAAAGTCCTTCACTACCTCAGATCTAAGTTAACACGAAAAAAAAATAATAAGAATTCGATATCTCATCATTCTCTCACCCACTTACTTTGTATATATGCATCATATTCTATTTTATTTATTTATCGACTTACGATTTTTTTACAGCGACAAAAACATCATAAACACCATAAACACAGGATGACTGGTGGAATCGGTATTGGTCGCTTCGCTCGTAAGACGGACGCAGCGGCAGCGGCAGTGACGGGTACTTCCGAGAAAGATACAGCTTCGGAAGGACTGAGACTATTGTCTGAAGTAGCAAACACGAACAACAGTAATAGTAATAATGATACAGCCGCCCCAGAAGGGGGTTACGACAGTAACCCTCCTGCAATCGATCCTTCTGGTGATGAGACGTGGGATGAAGGATTCAATCACAACAATGATGATTATAGTTTCTCCGAACACGACGATGGTGCGTTCTTCGATGACAAATCGAGCAGTAACGATTTCAATTCGAATAACGACTGTTTTGATGCTCTCGAAGGAGGTCCATATGGAAGTGGAGGTGGAGGAGGTCAGGGTATGATTGACAATACTGGTGGTACAGCCAAGCCCAAAATGACTTTCGGCTTTTCTCGATTTTCAACCAAGAACAATAACGGTGGATCATCATCGTCATCATCGGCTACCGATGGCAACAACAGTAACAGTAACAGTAATAACGTAACGGTAACGAATGCTGGCTTCACTCGATTTACAAAGAATAACAACAATGCTGAATCAATTGCGAAGAACAACGATGCTGGACCATCCACTTCGGCATCGACTGCCAACAACAACAACATCAACAACAAGATGGTAGCGGAAACGATCGTCCCAAGTAATGATAGTAGTATTACTGAGAAGCGAGATCATAATAATCCTTCCACTTCATCAGAGAACAAGTCGCCAACGCCGTTGCCCACATCTACCAAGATTTCAGTACCTCCTTCCGATTTGTCTCATCAGCATTCTCGTACTGTTGGTTCTACTTCTACCAAAGGAGGATCACGACGTGTTACTCTTGAAGGAAATTCAAGTTCTCGTCGTGGTACTGCTACTTCTGTTACCTTCAACAACAACAACAACAACAACGGACGAAATGAGACATCGGATCGGAACTTCGTTGAGCATTCACCACCACCACCACCACCACCACCACCTTTGCAGACAGAGAAGAGCCATCAGCAATCGTCGACTTCGGTATCGGCATTGTCGTCGTTGCAATTGAATTCAATTTCTCATCACAACCAACATCAGCAGCAGCAACATCAACATCAGCAACAGGCTCCTGCTTCTGTTACTAGGCCCACCAATAATCGTGTCGCTGCCGTCCATTTTGATGATTCCAGTAACGGTAGTGGTTCTCACAGAGCTTCTACAGTCGCGATGGAAGAAGGGAACAAGATTTATCAACAGCAACAGCAGCAACAAAACAAGACGACCACGACTATGCTAAGCCCATCACCTAGTATCCATACGAATCATCCAATGCAAATGAAGACGTCTGCTACTGCTGTTACTCCGGGTTCATTCGGTATCACTGGTAGTGGCGATTCTCGCAAGTCTCGTGAGATGGGAGCAACGTCGACTCCTTCTAATAACAACCATCGTCAATATGCGAATGCGAATTCAATTGGACTGCCAGATGAGTCGACCGCCATGACTAACGGTATTGCCAATGACGCTCGCTTTCATCGGACCAGCAATTCGGACAGTATCGGTCCCCAAAAGGGATCGGTAGCTACTACAACTCCAATGACAACGACAGGAAGGCAGGTACGATCCGAAGAGGCCACACTCGTAGTGGATACGAATGGTCCTCGCAAAAGGAAAGCTAATCAAACAGAAATCAGCAACAACAAAATCGGCGACGACGAACCCTTTGACTTTGATACTTTTCAGGCCAAGTTTGCCAAGGAAATTAGTGATACGAAAGACGGTCAAGGCGAAAATTATGCGAATCTTCTTGAATTGAAGACCCAATTTGCTACTATCTATAATAAGCTGTTGAGTGATCTAGGAGGTTTCTTAGACGTTTTCGAAAAGTTTGAAAATATTGATGATATGGCAGATGGTATTTTAGATCGCCTCGAAAGTACACCATGATTCTACGAATAGAACGGACCATCATTGACGAGTCAGGGATAGAAAAACTTGAATTTTTCATTTCATTCTGAGTATCATGGTACGAATTTCACATCCACTTTCATACTCAGAGCCCGTCTCGGAAAAAAGATACCAGTGACAAGTAACTTTATAAAATGAATTTGTATATAGTATAGCTAGTCATCCGTCTTTTGTCTAGGAGCAGATAGTATTTTATGCAGTATTTTAGTTTTCTTTTAAATTGATGAGTTATCAAACATGTTTTTGTTGTGCATATAACATATGTATCATTGTTGACAGAGAAGTACAGTGCGAACCCATATGGATCCAGTCCATACTAGACCAGGCAGTTACCTTCTAGCTTCTAAACATAGTATAAGACAACTAGTTCTTTCTCTTTTCAACCCACAGAAGCTCACACACACTATACATCCTATATTTCCCTCATAAATAGAAACATTCTGTTGGCAATAGCTGCTTCCTTAAATCAATTTTACCAATGATAACCAAAACTAGGGAGTAAACCATTAGCTATTGTATTGAGTGTAGTAAAATAGGGTAGTTCAGAGCAAAGTAGTCCTGTCTTTTTTGTCTGTGTTGAGATACTGTGTTTATTTGCCCACCAACAACTGGTTTAAGGTGCGGGGAAATCTGCTCATCATGTCCCATTGCATCAAACCACAATAACATTATTGTCTAAAGATAACTCATAATTACACACGTACATCATTATTGTTTCTGTTATCTCAAACACAACAGCATCCAATCAATTGACAACAGAATATACCACAAAGCATCTGACAACATACCCCCTCTCTGTGATTCTAAAGAAGTATAACAACATCATATGTTGTGATGCATTCATCAATCAAGGCTGAAATATGACAGTTCATGGGAAGGAAAATATGCAATAAGAATAGACCATCACAACTTCATCTTCTATAACCAGGCAGTGGCCAAATGGGAACATTTTTTGCATGCAAATTGATTCTTGATTTTGCAGGTGCACCACAACCAAAATTAAGGGAGGTCCTATAGAAGAGAAGGCAAAAGAATTAGCACAATTTTCTGACCATGAAAGGCATTTGTCCCATAGTGATTGTTGGTTGTATCATCATTATATTCTAATGCAATTAGCCTGTGGATTATATAGCTCGATGCTGCTTGCTGGTTAGGGAAATTCAACCTGGATGGATTTTGCTGATTGGATGGTATTCAATGTTGACATTGTTGTTGTTGTTGTTGTTTTCACTTTTCTTTTGCCTGGGCATTTATTGTCTTTGCGTGCTCAGTTGTTTGGACCTAAATTTGAGTGAGCTGTTTTGTGACGACACTATTAGTCATCACTACTAAAGAGCCAGTACATAAGCTAAATGGTGGTGTACAAGTCTTTCTATTTTAAGGTAATAACTGAAAGTGAGCACAACATGGAGTTAGTGCGATGGGTTGTATTTCTGGTTCATCGTTAGAAGAGTGGCTGATGCTGTTTTGGTTGTGTTTTGGCAAGGCTTGCTGTTTTGGCTGGGCTTGTTGTAACGCTGTAACGGACTAGGTTTGAATCCAAACTGTGACTGGTTAATATGTCCTGAGTTAGTCGAGTCAGTCGATTGCACTTCGTGGTTGGCGCGAGCAGTTCTGGTAGTTTAATATCTCTATCTTTATGTCATTGGTCAGTTTATCCTTGTTGAGGGATCCCCTAGTAGCAATGAATGGACTCTGCTCCCACCCGTCCTCCCCATGATATCATTTGCATACCAGAATCTACTTAGAGGCTCATCAATGGATGGCTTATAAGGTCAAATTGGATGAGTACGTAAATAAGGATTGGTTCACACATTCTTCCTTCTTCAGCTTTCTTGTTCCTGGAATGTGATTGTTACGGTAGAAACATTTTCTTTCTCCTACTGTACTTTCATATCATGCACTGCAACACACAACTTCAACGATAGATTTTAATTTATCCACCAGAAGGTGTTTTGTTCTTCACTCAATTTTAATGCAAATGGCATTTGACAATAATTCCTGGCGCCATTTGAGGGTGTGCTGGCGGATGGATGGGCGCACTTTTTCATCATAGTGCGCCCAAATGGGCACATTTCTTCTGAGACAATAGTCACACATTCACACATTCTTTCCTGTAAGGGCAATTCACAACATTTATCTACTATCAGTTTTTGTGTACCCGCAAGTTCGACTAAAATGTCGAATACTGGCCGTTGCGCGACTAGGCCCATAGTTTGGCATGGAATGAGAAGGAACGCGAAATATTAGATCTTTCGAGCATCAGCTTGTTCTTCGATAATGGCAAGTTTTACTGTACTTGTATACGTACGAGTTTGTTGCCAGTCTAATAATGTGTTGCCAATTCAACGATAGCATATTGCCACTATTGTTCACTTTCGCATCAACTGAACGCTACCGTATTCACTACAGAAAACAATGCAAGATCCCGAATTCAGCAACAACTACGGTTATCATGATTTGTGCTTTACGGCGGAGTCCGTGGATAATATTACAGACGGCATGATTGACTGTTGTGTAGCGGAAACTAGTTTCGAAACAGCAGCTACTGAAGAAACCACCGACACCGCCAATTTCGATTCCAATTTCGAAATACTGGAAGAAGAATTCCAAGCCATGTCAAGTCAACTGCAAAAACATTTGTCGATACTTTCTGCCGCTACCGCTGATGCTTCGAAGTCGTCGTTGACAATGAGATCAACCGATAACAACAAAGAGAACAGCACATCCAACAGCAACAATACGACCACTATTGCTAATGCTAATTCTTTGTCGGCGACGCCGCCCGATATCAACAACGAAAAGACGACAACCAACAGCAATGACTATAATAATCGTAATACTAAAACGCTGCTGGCCACTTCAGGGAAGCAATTGACACAATGTCAGGTCGTATTGCAGGAACTCCGCACCGAATGCAAGAATAAAGGGAATGCTGCTGATGATAGCGACTCCGAGGCAGAATTTATGGGTCTCGTGCAGCGATTGAGTCTCTACAAGATCCAGTTGGAAATGTTGCGATCCGAACACGAAATGCATCAATATCAACTACAACAACAACAGCAACAGCAACAATAATAACAGTAGTAGAGAGTAGAGATAAATACTCGAATTCCAATAATAAATATATATGTAGAGAATGACGTAAGGAATAGACCCTAGTAGTGTTAATTTAATTTGATTTACTGCAACACATTCAGTAGAAAAATCTCACTTCATAGAGTAGTATTGGTCCCAAAAAATTAGTAGTCGCCACATCTTTTATGCCGCTGGGTAGACTCATTGTCTTTAGTAGAGAGTATACTATCTTATTAACGCGATAAGATGCCGTCTGCCTCTAGCGGAGTGTATGATCAATAATTTCAATTATAGTAGAAAAAGTACTACATGCCGAAGTTGCAAGTTGTCATTATACGGGGGTTATTACTTAATCTTTGCTACTTATATCGTCCTCTCCATCATTATCCTTTCTTATTACGCCATGTTCCTCATCTATATCTTCTTCTTCGTTGTTCTTCAACAATTCCTGTTTTTCTTTCTTTTCGCGACGATCAAAAATAACTTTCATTACTGTTAATGAAATAATCAATGTTAATTCAAGTGTAATTGGTATATAAACAGGCCATAAACGAAGAGCTGCAGCATAAATTAATGTTAATGTGCAACCAACAATGTATATTGCTTGATAATAATATGATATCTTTTCTGTTTTGGAAGTTTCATTTGATTGTTGTGAAAAATGACGAAAAATGAAACATACAAATAGTTTGAAAACGAAGTAATATATAATACACGCGAATTAAAAAAGAAGAAGATACAATATGCATATAATTGTACCGAGTGAGTCTATTGGTTTTGATTAATTCTAAAACTTACATCACCTGCTGATTTTGAATGGAATGTCTTATAAACTTGTGGTATAAGCGAGAGGGAGATCTAAAAGAAAAGAAAAAGAGAAAACAGTACAGCCGTATAATGAGTGAGTCGCATCGCATCACATCGCATCCCATAATTACTGTCACATAACTCGTTTTTCTTCTACTGTGCGTTTTTTCTTACATGCAAACGACGACGAATGATGTTGTCCTTATCCCTCTCTCTCTCTCCGTCGGAGAAATACTACAAATTATATAATCGACTCACAGTAGTACCACCAACGAAGCCTATGATATCCAGTGGCGAAGCGATCATCGTTTGATATTAGTGCTAAGTTTCAGATAGAGCTGGAGAGTATATCGTTATCGCTTTGCTTTATTGGGATTGATTTTGTTTGATGGCTTTTGTTTTTGTATGATAGATGTTACTTGTATCGCTATCGATCATTAATTCGATTTTGTCAGAATTTTATTCCCTCTGTCAATAAGCGCGTTTAACGGATACACAATTTACTCTACAAACTTGCATTCCTTTAAGAACGTCAGAGCACAGTTGAACAAGCACGAATGGAGTTGGGGTTAAAAATTGAGCGAAAAAAAACTCTGACCCTCCATCATCAGTTACATGTACATGGTAAGATCATTACTATTACATCATACTGGCTGCACCTTTTTTTGAACAACAGCAACATCCTATTGTTGATCAGTTTGCCTTGTACTTCAAATTCTAATACATGCACCTCCTCCCTTGGCCTGTCAAAATTTGGCTCTGCTGCTATCAATTGCTATCAATCATCATCATCATCATCATCATCATCATACCTCTGCAAAAAAAGTCCCCTATATAATAAGGACCAAATTAACCCACACAAATTCCCCCCCCCCCTTTGCCTTATAATTAGCGCTACACAATGATCACTCTGTTGTATCTGTCCAACCAGAGGTAATGAAGATATTGTGTGGTGTGGTTATTCTTAAATTCTCACATCATGGGTGGATGTTACTTTTCTGCAGCGATTTTTTTCCTCATCCTTTGTTTATTGCGTGCTGTAACGCAAAAACTCACACACATACACTACTTGGAAATAGCTTTCTTTTTTTCTGTTCACCATTTGGTACCTTTTCTATGGTAAGTTTGGGGTCCCCTGGTTGATCCACAACAGTGTTCATTAGCTAAAATGAGCAAGAAATAGTCAAAAAGCTGTTGTCCCCCACCACAACGCCCCCCCCCACTACTAGGAAACCCCCCGAACCCTTCAAAAAAAAAATTCATTTCATTTTACAAACACTTCTTACTAACAACAACGCAAAAGACGAATACTATCTCTATTGTAAAAATTATCTAGAAAAAATATTCAAGATGGTCATAACCGGCATTATCCGACCACCGCCTGACATTAGAGTTGTGGCCGATCGGACTGCTGAGTACGTTGCTAAAAATGGTAGAGGATTCGAATCGCGTATCTTGAGTAGTGCAAAAGGGAAGACACCAAAATTTGCGTTTTTACAACCAACGTCACCCTTTCATGCCTACTATGAAGACAAAATCAAATCTTTTCAAAACCCTGTTGAAGAAGTCGACGATGAGAACAAGAAGGACGATGGTAACAAGGGAGTTAAATCATCTGAGACGAAATCTTCTGCTGCCGATACTAATAAAGACAAAAATAAGAAGAGTGATGATACTGCTAGCACGTCGGCAGGATCAACGTCGAAACGAACGAAGGACGTGAAACAAAAGGCTAGTCTTATTGATCCCATCGCAAAGGCGATATTGGGACAGCGCACAAAAATTACAGACCATTTAAAGAAAGAACGCGAGAAACGTCGAAAAGCGGCATCACCAAAAGAAACTGCTGACGGTGACAACAACAACAACTCTACTACCGAAAAAGACAGTCCTGAGCAGCAATCAGCACCCGAAAATAACAACAACAAATTTTTACCTTTGCCACCTCCACCATTACCACTTGAAACAGTTCACGTTGTTGCACCGTATAATTTAACTCCTACCCAAATTGAAACTATACAACTTGTTGCACAATTTGTTGCGATGGATGGTAAAGGTGGACCATTCTTACCGGCATTATGTTCACGTGAATGGTCAAACCCAACGTTTGGTTTCTGCCAACCCCGAAACATCCATTTTGCATACTTTTCGGCATTAGTTGATGCATATCGTAAAATAATCCATGATTATACATCGGCAGATAGTATGGTAGCGACAATTCAAAACAGGGATGGTTCCGCCGCCGATGAAACAACAACTGTCAAAATTAAAACCAAAGAAGAAGAAGAAAAGAAACAATCACCACAAGCACCGACGGTAGTTTATGACGCACAAGCCGCGTTGGATGATGCCGCGTATCGAACTGAATACGAACGAGAACTGGAACGGCGTCGTTTAAAACAACAGCAACAACATGCGAATGTGATGGAAGATGGAGAAATTGCAAACGTTATTGATTGGCATGATTTCGTTGTAGTAGAAACCATAGATTTTCCAATCGAGGAACAAGTCGACGTCGAATTGTCTATGTTGCCAACAAAAACGGCAACCACAACCACATCTACCGCCTCCGGAATGGTCACGGATAATGATGGTGGTGCTGCTTCTGCTTCGGCTGACAATGCTATGGAAGAATCGTCGGACGACGACGATGGCGACGACGATGCTGGAGAAGAAACTATCCGTGTCGTTCCATCGTACACACCAAAGGTGGTAGGAACATTCGATCCATCTATGTCACGAGCTATTGATCCAATTACAGGGAAAAGTGTTTCGGTCGCCGATATGCCGGAACATATGCGTATCCAACTCCTCGATCCGAAATGGGCCGAAGAACGGAAAAAATTCCAAGACAAGCAGAAGGACAGCAACTTGGTTGGGGGAGACGCCATTGTTGCCAATATGGCAAGATTTTCTGGTGGTAACGATATCGATAACAACAGCAACAATGCTACTTCGGGTGTAGCTAACGGGGCAACTACAACGCAAATGTCAACACCATCTGTAGCAGCAGCGATTACGACGGCTCCGAGAATGAAACGTCCTCCTCCTCCTCCTCCTCCTCCTCCTCCTTTTGGGGCAACCGCAACTGTCACCAATACCACCCCAGTCGGATTTCCTGGAGCTTCGACTGGAACGGGACCCGTAATTAATACTGCTGGAGAACCGTCTATGAAAAAGCTACGGACCAATGCATCAGATCCTCGTCTTGGTCCACTGCCATCTCAGCCGCAACATAAAGTTACGATCGCACCTGTGCCTCCCAGTACATCGACTTTAAGTGGTAGTAATATCGGTACCAACAACAACAACAATAGTAATGCGACGCCTTCTTCTGTCACAGATTCTTCACCAACGATCGGTAATCCGACGACTACGACGGACGCAACGCAAGGAATAACCGATACTACAGCTATAGATACTACAGAACCCGCCGAGGAGAAGAAACTCCTTCCAGCTAATGAGTTCATCGCAAGCTTAGATGAACCAGTGGTTGAACTTCAAGTACGTGTCCCGAACGATCAAGCACAACAGAGTTGGAATTTTTTCGGACAGACCTTAACGTTAACATCGGTCGATGTTACATCAAAAGTTAAGGACGTAAAAGATATATTATCCAAATCGCATTTGAATGGTATGCCACCAAATAAAATCCAATTAAAGGATCCTAATGGTGGATTTTTGAGCAATAATGCCACACTTGCTACACTGAACATCGGTCCAACCGCAATATTGGAACTAAAAACTAAACAACGTGGTGGGAGAAAATAAAATAAATCAAAAATAATAAAACGTATTTCACTGTACTTGTAAATAAATTAGTACTACATTCGAAATAAAAAAATCATAATAGCTATACAATATATAATGGTTGCTTTGACATATCTATTGTACTTCAGTAATATTCATCTAGGTTTTGAAGCTGTTCCTTATTATTTATTTTTATATATATTTCGATTCAATAACGTATTATTGCTAGATTATTTAATATTCAATATTTATCTCGTATTCAATATATTATGTCTAGCTTGTTAGGATTACATCGAAAATTTCGCCAGTAATGACTTTTTCTTTTCTGCAAACATCAATTGTTTCATTTCTTCTTGAGTAGGTACACCATCAAGGTAATCATTCGATAAAAGATTATCCAAATCAACGACTACTGTTGTTGTTGTTGTTGATGCTGTCGAAGTGCGTTGTCGCTTATTACTCTTTTCTTGAATAGTAGTAGTATGTTTTTGAAATTCATCTTCTTCTAATTCTAATAGTACACCATCTTCTTCATCTCTCCAACCAAAATATGATTGAGTAATATGACGATAAATTTCATTGGGAGCACGTTTTTTAAATTTCATATTTTTCATTTTTTCTTGTTGTTTTTCTAACAATTCCTTTACACCTGGTAAATCTTTTGCTGCACCAAAATACCGATACGTTGGACCATGTCGTTTCCCATTATTCGTTGATGCTATGAATTGTACATCACCCTCTTCAATTTGTGCAGATCGTTCTGTTTTATTATAATCTATTGCACCCTTACTCAATTCGAATATACGTTTATTCCAATGATGCTTTTCTCTAAATTTACGATTAATTTCATCATTCAAATCACGTATAGTATGTTCACCTAATGCAGTATTTTGAATCTTTGCAATCCCACCAGTAATTTCACGATTAATTTGATCACGATAATATTCAAGATCACCTAAATGATCACATTCCGATGCTAAATTAGGTCGACGTCCACGTACAGTACTAACAGGTGCATTCCCTTCCTCACGCATCTTGACCCACTTATTGAGCATAGCTCGTGCCTTTTCTGCCGGTCTCGCCATGTTTTTTTTCTTGTTTTTGTCTTTGTTATTTGTTTGTCTCGCTCTATTTGTTTCTTATCTCTCTCTTTGTGTCTCTATCTTTCTCTCTTCGTGTGTGTGTTTGTTCGTTTACAATGTTCGGCTTTATCTGGATGACTATTGTACAGAGTATTGAGTATAGAGTACGGTGTATTGTTATGTTATATGTTATATGTTCAGTGTAATGAAATGATGTGATGAGAAACTATGTCAACTTTTCATCCCAGCGAGGGCCAGACGCAGAAATGAGAAAAATTGAAAAATAAAATTACGTTCATTTTGAAGGTGAATTTGAATTTTATTCAGTCCCGTTATGCTTTTTTTCATATTTTTTTCGTGTCAGTCTCGACGTCTCAACGTCTCATCACGTCAACGCATGTACCGGTAATGTAATGTAATAAGACTGTAACGAAAACATTATTTAGCATCTAATAGTAAAGACGGTAATAGTAACAACAACAACAACAACCATCAGTAACAACGACGATGACTTCATTTATTGTTAACGTGAAACGATTGCGATCGGCTGCTGTTGTTTTGACCGTATCTGTATCATTAGTCGCTTTAATATCGACGACGAAAGTAGATAATAGGAACCACCACTTTGTTGTTCATGGATTTCATGCGCCCTCGATCCGACAAGCTAGAACCACAATCACTGCAAATGAAATTCCTTCTTTTCTTACTACCACCGCAAAAAAAGAACCTCAGCAGCAATCCCTGTATAATAGTGGATGCCGTCAAGATCGAATTGGTTTTACTACTACATCTATAGCTACTACACGAAGTAGTACTCGGTTAAACTCTGCTGCTGCTGCTGCTGCTGCCGCCGTAGTAGTAGTACCATCAGTATCATCATCATTCTTATCATCAATACCATCAGTGTTATGGTGGATACTTGGACACAATATATTAGCAAATGCTGGTTTACCATTTGTTGTTAATGGTTCAAAAGTTGGAGGTTGGTATAGTAAAATTGATTTACCATCATGGATACCAAATAAAAAGTTATTTGGTCCCGTATGGACGTTTTTATATACATTGATGGGAATAGCCGTATCGAGAATTTTTTCATCCACAACAGCAACAGCAGCAACATCAATAATAACAAAGAGTAATATATTACTATTCTGGGCATTCCATTATAGTATTAATATTACATGGGCATCAATATTCTTTGGATTGCAGAGGTTCAGACTTGGTTTGATTGTAAATTATGTATTGGTGGCAACATTAGGTATGATTGTACCATTATTTTATACTATTGATAAAATATCAGCTTTACTTTTATTGCCATATACAATTTGGTTATTATTCGCTACATATTTGAATGTTGCTATTTGTAAATTAAATCCAACCGATAAGGATGGATACAATGATGGTATGTTTCATGCACAATTACAGAAATTACAAGAAAATGCAACTAATTATGCATTTGGAGTTTAATGTTCTATCGATTGCAAAGCTAAAGCTAATAGATAAGCAAGATATCTCTAAACAGTAGAAAAGTTGAAGAAGTAGAGTATGATATCGTATTTATGAGCGATTAAAGACAAGAAGGGGCGTAGTATTGAATAGTATATTGTGTTATTAAATTAGATACAGGCATAGTAATAGAAACAAGTTATTACTAAGATGTGTGTTACCGTATATTTTTAGTTTTATTCTTACTTATTATTCATTATCTAACTATCATTATTATTTACTTTACTCTCTTGAGTAATCGACCTTGATTCCTCTCTAGTATTTCACCTCGTTGCGCCATGGCAGATAATACCCTTACCATGGTCATGAAGTTATATCCCTGTCCCGACCCTTCCTCGATCAATTTTTGTTTATTGACGGTACTTCCAATGGCTAATCGACAACGCAAGAAGCCTTGAGCGCGATCGAATTCTTCTCTATTGTTTGCACCTGCACCGCTTAAAATAGATTGACCACCGGCTCCTCCCGCCATTCCATTCGTTTGATCCGTCGAATTTGCGGCCATAGTTGAGACTCGAAATAAACGTAACGCCTCGTTGACATCTTCGATACGAACTTCCGAGTCCAGTCGGAGTTTAGCTAAACTTTCAGATATTCGAACCAATGCCTCCAGTTGACGGACCGTAATTGGGATAGTCGCCTGTGCATCTTCGCCCTGTGAACGTAAAATCGATTTACGAACATCGTCACGAATCTTAACGTACGAACTTGTTAACACCTGACCGGCTTCTTCAGACAATGTTGGTTTACATCTGGACTTGCAGTATTGGATGTACTTTTTCATAGTAGGAACATCAAGATCACCTTGTCCAGTAGTTGCAACCCTCATCATGTTTTCAGCAATAGCTTCGGGAGAATTGTTCTGTGCTTCCGATCTGAATAAAACAAATAAATAAGAACATAGTAGAAAACAACAGAATCGCGTGGTGAGAATCGTTTAAAAAATAGGATAGAATTGATTGACGATTAAAAGAGAAAAAGTCACAATAGACTAACGTACCTCGCAGAATTACCCACACCATCTTCGTCTACTCCCAAGGAAGCTAAGAATCCTGTACCACCACCACTACCACTCGCACCACCACTTGGTGCATTACTATCATCTGCACCACCACGGATATGTACACCCATAACATGACGACAAATCATTAGGTCACGTTCTTCTTCACGGATATCACGAACTAAGAATATCATATCAAATCTTGATAGAATCGTTGTCATTAAGTCAATATTTTCAGATGCTGATTTAAAATCGTCGTATCGTCCAAATACAGGATTAGCTGCAGCTAATACAGCCGAGCGACTGTTTAATACAGTTGTAATACCGGCCTTGGCGATACTAATAGTTTGTTGTTCCATCGCCTCATGGATCGCAACACGATCTTGTGGTCTCATCTTATCAAATTCATCAATACAAACAATACCACCATCTGCTAGTACCATTGCACCACCTTCTAGATAAAATTCACCCTGTGCATTCTTCACGACACTTGCTGTTAATCCTGCTGCTGAAGAACCTTTTCCGGATGTGTATATACCAACGGGTGATGCCTTACCAACAAATTTTAAAAATTGTGATTTTGCTGTCGATGGATCACCTAAAAGTAGTACATTAATATCACCACGAAGTCTCATCCCATCGGGTAATCGTTTCCTTGTTCCGCCCATCAACATGCAAACTAATGCTTTTTTAATATCAACAGTATATGAACCTTGGATGGATGGTGCAATAGATCGAGTTAATATCTCATAAGCATCTCGCCGGCGTGCAAATTGTCCAAATGCTTCTTCTTCTGCCGGTGTAAATCTTGCATTTTCACCAGACGGATGATCCTTGGACATACCAACACAACGTAAGTAAACTTTTTGAACAGCAGATTGTCCACCTCTTCCACCTGAGGTTGGACCACCACCACCAAATAATGTCGGGACACAAAATAGTGCGACTCGTGTACCTGGTGGTGCCTTATCGACTAAACCTTTTTCAACTGCCACCATAACAGAACGTGGCATTTCACCTGTTGGGACTTTTTCTGGTGCCTCTTGTAGTTTTAATTTTTGACGATCACTAAAAATTGATTCATCCGCAACAATTGAATATGGGAATGGACCACATTCTTTTGGTTCAATACCCTGACATCGTGGTGGTAATGGAACTGATCCGTACGGGCCATCCACAGAAGCAACCGTTTGTGTATCCATACATCGATTACATCGAACAACTAACTTCACTGCTCGGCATTGTACAGGTGTTGCACTAATAACAATCCCAGGACATTTAATTAATTTATGTATATGTTGACTTTGAATTTGACGTAATGGTGTGGTTGCTAAATTTCCCTTTAGTAAAATTTGAATTGACCAATCCGTCGTTGCACTTGAATTTGAGTTTGAATTATTATTATTATTATTGCTATTATTCCCATCACCATTGTTATTATTATTATTATTATTATCATTATTGTCTTCGTCACCCTGCGTTGCAGTTCCTGTATTAGTCGTTGATTGTGTTAGATCATATAGTAAAGTATCAAGTGCATGCCCTGAGGCAATTTCTAATTCTGGTAATATCGTGGATGGTGATTCACGTAAGTATCCCAGTAAAGATGGATCATATTCACCTAAATGCGCCACATCAATTTCTAACATCATATTTTTATGACTAGCATTATTAATTTTAGAACGATTTGAATTCACAGTTCCACGATTGTCACCGTTATCACCATTGTCTTCATTTTCATTCGTATTTGCTTCCTCTGACACATCTTTATTTCCATGATTTGATAAACGACGATGCATCCTTAACAGTTTTTCACGATATACATACCGTTGATTCCCCAAACGATAATTTCCTGTTTTAAAAAGAGTAGACAAGTGAAACGAAGCGGTGTGAGTGCGTGAGTTGAATTTGATCATAACGAGTGCATAATGTATCATGCATTCTTGTTTCTTTTCCAAGCATCGAAAAGAAGAATGGAAATGTCAATTTGCCTTCTAATTTGTTTCCTTTTTTTTGACAATCAAATTGCATTCGAAAAAAAAAACTAAAGCTAAAACTTACTCAAGAATTCTTTAAAATGTCTTCGAATGGCATCCGGTGCAACATCATCTACTGTACCATCACCGAATTCGGCGTCAGCATTTGTTGGGTTGTTGTTGTTGTTGTTGTTGTTGTTTTCGTCATCATCATCATTGTCATCACCACCCTGCTGTGCTCCTCCTCGATGTCTCTGCAATTGTTGATGTGTATAATACAACCGTGTCTCATCGAAATCCATTGTTTGGTTTTGGTTCGGATTTGATTTGATTTGATTTGATTCTATATGCTACTTTATATTCTAACTTTCTTATGCTTTTGTAACGCTAGCTAGGTTGTTGCTCTTGTTTCGGAATATTATTGTGTCGATGTTTCTTGTGTTGAACTTTTAGAGACAGTATGTAACAATGTGATCATGATGTGCTGTGATGTTATTATCGGTAGCAACAATGCGATTTTTGAATTGAACTTTTTCCGCGCCGTAATTTCTTCCGCGCCATCCGATATATGATTCATGTGTATAAATCATATGATACTAGCGTCACTTCCTACATAGTATATATGTACAAGCTCTTTACAAAAAAATAATTGAGGAGCTCGCGAACAAAACATACAAACTCCCAGCACCGAAAAACAACAGCAACAATCAACAAGAACGAACATGCACAAGAAGAACATCATCAATAAAGCAAATAGCGATTTCGTATTATTGTTGCTGTTATTTACATAGGAAACATCCAGAAAGTAAAGCAGTATAATATAGTTCTCTAGGCAACAGCCGCTACTACTGCTAATAGATCAATCAATAATTGATTATGAGATCAACGATTTTAAATCGAACAACAAACGGCATCGTTGCTACAGCCACACGAATGCAACGGTAAGAGAAACAAAAAAAGAAGTTTTTTTTTTTAAATGCGTTCATTCCTTTCGCAACCATGGCATATCAATTATCATTCGATTCGTATAAATTATGCACTGTTCATTCATCTTTAAATTAATATTCCGTATACTGTAGTGCCTATTTATGCCATCCGCTAACGACCTGTACTATGGCTTTTTTTTCTTTCCTCCTAATATTAAAACGTACTCAAACTATCGATCGAATTTATCTTATAAATAAAATTTCATAATAAAATAATAAAGGCCAGTACAATCACAAACAAATGTAGTATCACAACATCGTCGTACTATGGCAGGTGGACCTATTTCAGCAAAATACAAGGTAACAAAGAATAAATTTGTCGAAGAATGGAATGGTAAACGTGAAATTACTGAAAAATTATGGGAATGTGATTCTAAAATGGCAGCAAATTTATTTTTATATGTGGTGGCATTACCGTATGGTGCCTACGTATTAACACGATCAGAATTCCAATCCAAAGGTGATCGTCGCTACAAGGATTGTTTTTAAAAAGTTCATATACATTATAAATTTTGATAATGTTTTGTTTTTTTGATACATAATAAAAAACATGAATATGTAAAACATAATACAAATAACAAATACGAATATATCTATCAATCTTGTATGAATTAATAACAAAAAATCCACTGGATTTTTTTTCGAAAAATGAAACAAAATAAATGAATTGAACTGGACCAAAAACATCTTAGACTAGCAATATAATAAATAATAAATAATAATAACAAATCAATTATTATCTATCTCAATAATATAGTATATTATTATAAGTTATTTAGAACTGAACAAAAAGAAAAGATAGGATATCCATACGCGTACGTCTCATTTCATCGTTGTCGTGTCCTTTGATAAATCGTCATATTACTCATTTAGCATATTTGTCTTGAGAAGCTTAATACCCGATTCAGATTCACCTACTTAAAATAGATGGGAAAATTCTCAATTTTTGGGTAATTTTTGCATCGAACAGCTGACACAGGCCATTATAGATATTAAGGCATGTACCTACATATACATATATACATATATGTTATTTATCAAACAAACAAAAAGCATCTGTAATAATTTTGATTCAATGAACGAAGTACTAGAGATTTTTTCTTTAAAGTGTTTCAACATATGCAATATTTTTTTGATTAGCAATCGAATCAATCAATCGATTGATCGATTGATCGATCAATCGATTGATTCATAGATAAATAGTTTCCTATCTTGATTAACAGTGTATATTATTAGATCAGTGATACAATGTGATAGCAATTATCCTATGATAGTCGACGTCTTGAAGGTAAATGACAGCTTTATTTTTTTTCTCTTCAACTTCTCGAACATCTTCAGTTTCTTTGTTTCTTTGCTTACTTTTTGTTTGTTTCTTTCTATATTTGTTTGTTTATACCAATAACAAGCATAAAATAACAAATGACGTTAACATAATAAGTAAACGGGATAGGTATTGTGTCGTTTCTGAGTTTACGTCGACTTGTTGTTGTCCTTCTTGAAACCTACCGGCACTATTGGTCGCACTCGAGGAAGGATGTCTTCGATCATGCAGTGAAGGGATTTGTTGCTGATTTTGGTCGTATTGGTTTAAATGATTAGTGTTGTTGTTGTTGTTGTTGTTGTTGTTGCGATAATATTCAGCAGTCGCTCTTTGAAATGATAAAAGAATTCCATGTGTTAGACTAGCATTATGTCCGTTGGGTGATAATGGTGCAATCCATCCGTTACTCCTGCTACGAGATGACGATGACGGCGGGCTGTTGTTGTTACTGTTACTGTTACTGTTGTTGTTGTTTGCACTTGAATTCACAGGAGAAGAAGGTTGCTGTTGTGGAGAGTTTGCAGCCGATGGTCTATTAGGAACAACTGCATTGTTGTTATTGTTATTGTTACTAGCATTACTATTACTACTATCGGATGTCATGCGACTTCGTCGTCTCCTTCGTACACCATCATTTGCTACTGGTAATGATTCATCCAAGTCAATCCCGGTGCCTATCTCAGACGTTTCGTTTATAAAGCTATCGTCACCTTCATTGCCATTACGGACACTGGTGCTCGTATCATCGTCTATTGTTGATTGTTCTCGTTTATTATTCGTTTTCGCTAATGATTTCTCATCCTCCTCATCATCATCAGGTATAGATGATCGGACATAAACTGGTACCAAACTCGACAGAGAACATTCTGATTTACAGACAGGACATTCACGACGATTGATAACGCCGCTATTATTATTATTATTATTATTGTTGTTGTTGTAAACATAACCCATACCAAGACTTTGTCGTTCTTCGGGAAGCATTCCTGGTTCTAACCATCGAAAAAGGCATGGCCAACAATACAAATGTCCACATCTTGTTACGACTGGTTCTGCAACTGCATCGAAACAAATATTACATGAAAATCGACTATCGGCGATGTTATTTTTATTGTTATTATCAGCAATGCAACTACTACTATCAGGACAGCATGATACTCGCCCTTCATCGGTACTACGATTACAGGCGTTGTCGGCATCACAAGTATTGATGTTACTATTACTCATCGTTGTATCGTCGATCGTACAAGCGTTGGTTGTTAGTCGTGACGACGATGGGCTGCTCGTCGATTCGCTTTTTAAATAGTGCAGCTGTTAAGGAGTCGTGGTTATATTTTTCAATACGTCTGGTCGACCAGGAAGACTGTATTTTATGAGAGTTTATTACTACGTCGCCGAGAGTAGATAGAGAAAGATTAAAGTCAGTCTAGACGTCCGACTTTGCTAGCTGACTACTAAAGGTGCTGGATTGATTCCTATTTCTTCAGTTTTCTTAGTATTATTTTGTATTTTATGCTTTCTATGCACTTCAAGTTCGTATTATGACACCTGAACTTTTCCCACAGCACCGCGGTTTCACGACACATAAACAACACGACAGCAAAAGAATGAGAACCGAGTCACACAAAGTCCGGAATTTTGGCGCGTCGCATGCATCATTGCAAAATAAATATAATCAAACAACATCACAAAAAAGGGAAGCAAATCAGATACTTCTTACTTACTGTATTAGAAGTAGTGCAATAGCTGAGAAGGTAATAATTAGCTCGAAACAATGATACGTGCGAAAAACTTATAGAAGACGGTTGTAGCAAGATACGGCACCAACAAACGTTGCTTGGATGTTATGATTCAAAAACAAAAGACAAATGTCGTATATTATATAGTACTTATAGTACTCGTATATGATATTTTCTAATTCGATACTATCGTCGATTTATATAATTTACAAAAAAAAGTTCGAATATAATATGAAGAATACCTAAAAGAAAATTGAGAAGAAATAGTAGACCCGAAAAATTGGGTATACATTAATTGTATTAAATAATATACTAGTACGGCAACCTCGTGGTCTCTTGCCTTGCGATGAAGAATAACACTTGTCTGATTACTCAGCTCAGTTGATCGCTAACGAAAGGATTCCGATGAGACTTTTTAAACTCGTTTCGATATATTAATTAATATTCGCATGGTAGTATCAGCTATGATAAAATAGGAAGCGCTGTGGTAATATATACTAGACCAGTATCAGGTCTGTAATATCAGATATATGCAACCGATGCAACTAGCGTACTTAATTCCTATATATCAGGCTTTGTTATCTTAAAAACAATTATATGGGATATTATAGTATAATGTACAGTTGTATCGACCGTCACAGGAAAAACAACAAGAGACACCGATTCAATTTCGTTTCATTCGATTCATTGAGAAGCAAGTGTATTTATGTGTAACTAAATATCGATTGCAATGATATAACCGTTTTTTGCAGCGTGATCAAATTTTTGTTCTACCAGCTGTTTACATGTTAACGTAACTCCAATTGCAATTTCTTCTTCTTCGTCATCATCACCGTCATTATTATTGTTATTAGAATTAGCATTACGTTGATAATCAAATGCATAGTTATCGTTATTGTCATCGTCCGAATCGTCAATAACAATCACTTGTTGAGGAGGATCTTTCTTCCTTTTGGGATTATTATTATAATTATTATTGTTGGTATTATTATTGGTACTATAAGGTTTCTTTTTCCCTCTGTTTTTTCTTGCTGCTGCTGCTGCTGCTGCTGCTGCTGCTGCTATTTGTATCCGTTTTTCTTTTTGCTGGGTATTATATTGTCGTATAAGTGATAGTATTGCAGAACCAAAACTTTTTAATTTAGTAGGACCAATTCCACGAACATTTGATAATAATTCGTGTTGTGTATCTGGTAAAACAAAAACAATTTCATTAAGTACATCATTACTAAATACCAAACAGGGAGACACTTTTAAACGATTAGCAAACATAAGTCGGAGAATTTTCAAACTTTGAACAAGTTCCTGACGATAATGTAAGGTATGTACTTTTTCATTTTCTATTTGTTCTTGTTGTGATAACTTCTGTCGAATATTTGGTATCGTATTTCGGATATGTTCTGGACAACATTGAAAATGATAATAACAATATATCTCCTGATTGAATCTAGGAGACCATAGTGGAATACCAAATCGTTTACTTTTCCTTTCAACTTTCTTAAAACATGATTTACATTTTGCCATACCGTTTGGTGAGAATTCTACCTTGGCTTCTAATGGCACGGTGGGACCATTATTATTGTTGAGCTTGATTTATTATTATTATTATTATTATTATTATTATTATTATTATTATTATTATTATTATTATTATTATTATTATTATTATCATGATCAGCTACTGGAAGAACAGGAACGTTGTTTTTCCTACTACTAGCTCTCGCATATATTTTTTTCGGAGTGGAACTTTTCTTCTTGTTTTTTTTCTTGGCAACAGTCCTTTTCTTCGTCATCCGAATGTTACTTTTTCTTCTACCAGCATCTAAAAGCTTCTTCTTTAGTCTCGCCGGTGCCATGATTACTTTATATTGATCTTTCGTTCATTCCACTGTTGCATTGCAATAAGAATACTCAACTTCGATTGATTCGATCGCCCCCAGCATTTGATGTTCTCTTGAACACAAGATTTTAGGT
The DNA here is from genome assembly GCA_900095095.1 of Fragilariopsis cylindrus CCMP1102. Classification (NCBI taxonomy): domain Eukaryota; phylum Bacillariophyta; class Bacillariophyceae; order Bacillariales; family Bacillariaceae; genus Fragilariopsis; species Fragilariopsis cylindrus. The sequence continues at coordinate 676,405 of FMBT01000289.1, forward strand.
GTCTCAATGATATGCTACAAAAAGAGCTATTGGCAATTTCACTGCAGATAATTATTTTTGCAAAAACACACCTGCCATGCCCTAATTCTAAATAAACAAAGCTTAAAATTTGCACGACTCACTCTAGCATCCGACGATAGTGAAAAGCACTGAGTACTTGTAAGCTCCCACTGAACATATTACTACGTATGTGCAGCGCGCTATTTTTAATTTTTTGTTGACCGATGATGCGCCCATCTTGAACACAAAAAATTAAATCACATACAACGCAAAGAAATTTAAAATTAACATTCATGTGTGTTTGCTATTGAACTCGATTGCTATTATTTCTTAAATCATCAACTGTTGACTACGAAGATTCATTTGACTAAACACTGTAACCATAGGGATTAGACTGGTGTTATAACTATCTTACTTTTCGTTACGGCGCTGTAGTCTTCATCATCGTTACGGGGAAGAAAAATAATTCACTGGACTTGGTGGGAACTTTCGACGATTTGTGTGTGTGTGTGTAGAAACATTACTGAATTCTACGTACGGGCGCGTTTTGGAAAAGAAATATTTGAGACAAAACGTCTACATTTTTTCAGATTTATTTTTAATTTAAACTACTATATAATCTATTCTGAAGATGACGCAATTAACAGACAACACCACGAACAACAACAACGCCATTATCCAAAATTCAGCTAAGACTCTGACTCGACGTTCACCGTCTCCCTTCAGCGATAACGTGAAGACACCATTAAAGAGCGGTAGCAACGTCTATAAAAACAACGAACACGGATACGTAATGAGGACCCGAAGTCTTGACGACGAACAACAGCAATTGCACAGCACGCAACAGGTTCGGTACCATCAACAGCAACGATCACAAGAAGAAGACATAGATATGCTTAGCGGAGAAGAAGAAGAAGAGGAAGAAGAAGAGGGGTCCTCTTGCTGCGAAGATGCTGCTACTGCTGTGGGAACAACAACGGCTTTACATTCATCGTTTGATGCTTTTATATCAAGAGGTGGAACGAACAGTAGTAGTTGTAACAGTAGCAGCGCCGATATAGCATTATTTGAAAACGGTGTAGACGATGAAGGCTGTGGTGGGGGAGCTTGTGGTGGCGTTGACGACAGAATGATAGATGCTAACACATCATTTGATCGGGGAGAAGAATTATCATCATCGGGAATGAAAAAACATTACCTACGTCGTCCAAGAAGAGCAGCATCGGGAGGGAGTTACCAAGATTTAAAGCCACCGGGTACGATCCGAAAGAAGAACCTTAGGAATACTGCAAGAAGAAGAAGTAGTGATACCGCAACGACAGTAGGAACCACACCAACATCATTATCATCGCCATCATTTTCTTTATCGAAGACTCCCGTCCGTCCATTATATGTAGGAAACGACACGAATGGAGATAATAATAATACGAATGCAACCGTGGCTAGAACGCCCGCTAATAATAGTAAGAAGAAGAAAATCAAATCTCCTTTTGCTCATAACAGAAAAAGTCCTGGTCCTGCTCCTTCTTCTACAGCAAAACGACGTCTTGCTCCGTTGGTGTATCCCGCAAGACAATCGCCGATGAGACGGGTTGCTGGTGGTGCATCTTCTGTAACAACAACAACAACTCCTACACCATTCCCACCGCCGACACTTTTCGGTACTGGAAGTATGAACAATAATAATGATGTAGCGATATCGACGCATAACCAACATTATCCAGCTTCGACACCTACCCATCAGAATCTATCGAATGGTCCCCACGGGACAATTGTAAAGAAGATGCCATATTATACTGGAACGACGGCGGGGACTCTCGAAACAACCTTCGAAATCGATGCCGAAAGTGTCAATACTAATTCCCCGGCGCGGTTTCGTTTTACTTCCTTCCCAGCTTCGCTCCCTAGAGTAGCACACAATCCTCGAACGACACCACCCGTATTCCCAGGATCGGTTCGAAAACGCATGGCCTTCGATACAGAAGATGACACTGGTGGTGATGGGGGTGGTTCTACTATCGCAGCGGCGGCAGTATTCAACAACTCGAACATTCCAGATGCGAATCAATCACGAGAAGACGAAGGGACACATAATACAAGCCTTAGCAGCTTATCTGTCGAAGGTGGTCATCATCAACACCTTCCACATCTTCCTAACCAGCATCCGCCTCATTTTGCTTCAGTACCGATGGAAAAGCTTTTACTTTTTCCTGGAGAACATAGCAATCATCACAATCACGAACTCATCAACAATAACTTATTCGGATATAGTGACGACGAAGAAGATGAGGCGGCGGCAGCAGATGACCAGATAGGCGCTGTGGGAAGGACACGACTGAATTTTAATGTCTTCCTTAGTCCAGGACATGACAAAAAAAGCAAAAACCACAATTCGAAGGAAAATGGATTTGGTGGCAGAAGATTAGATCCGAATGAAAATGTAGATTTATCTCGACCGTATGAGCAAAATCGTATCAACAGTTTCCCGTCCTCGATATCCTCTCACACGCAGATGAATGCTTCCGCTATCGAAGATATGATTAGCCCTAATTTGAGTCCACCTAGAACTACAGAACAGGGTCATTCTCCCGACACACCTCGAGAGGTCCAGGTGCACTTTCCGCTCGAGTCAGAATGCTCTCCCATTTTAGGTGCCAAAGATGATGCCATCGCTACCGCGATTGATCGACATCACGACCATTCATCAGAGACTTCCTCTGTGTTGGTAGGCGACAGGCTGATGCCCAAAACTTCTCTTTCTTCTCCTTCACATTTCGGATTTTCAACAAAACATGGGTCCCAAAAAGAAGTAGAATCGTCAACATCGTCCGAATCAACTACCACTACACAAAGAAGACGCAGCCGCCCAATGCCTGATATGTCCGCCTTTGAGAACGTTAAGACTAGCGTGAGGGGTGATCGGTCCATGGATGATAGTACTCATACTGCGGGGGAAAGTCGGGCGATGCCATCGATGAAACTTCGTGCATGTCCTCCTACTCCGCAGCGTACACCAGCATGGGCGAATGAAGGAGGACCACACGCATTCTTTCAATCACGTCAAAATTCGCTTATCATGACCAAAGTGCTGTTGTCTTGTCCTTCTCAGGTCTTAGAGGGTAGATCGTCTCTCGAGGATTCCGTTCTTGACGAAGATAGTAAAGCCGGTGGAATCAGAAGACGCTCGCTCCCAAGCGTCAATTCCGATCGGGTTAGTGGTACAGGGAATAGTAATAAGAATCCACCACCATTGCCCAGTATGCGAATGGATATTGAGAAATGCGATCCAGTTGGTCGATCTGCAAGTACTGCTGATAAACAATTCAAGACATCGCAAGTTCAAATCGCTGCACCACCGAAACTGATGCGTCGGTTACCTTCCCCGACTCAAGATGTCAATACGGTGATTTCCTTCTCTGAAGACTTTGAAATTCTTAGCTCTCTTGGAAGTGGGACATTTGCTGACGTTTACAAGGTTCGATTGAAGAGTGATGATCATCTGTACGCGGTCAAGCGGAATCGAAGACAATTCCGTGGCAAACGAGATCGTGACATGGCATTAGCAGAGGTTCAATCGATGCAACAACTTCAAAGCGTGTTTGCAAATACTAGTGATGAGAATGCACATAAGGCAAATTTGGAAAAAAATTGCTATAGTTTGTACCTTCTCTTCTTTCATCGAGCTTGGCAAGAGGACGGATATTTTTACAGTCAGACCGAATTGTGCTGTCGGGATACTTGCCGCGAAATGTTGGATTCTCTGCGTTTTCAATGGAATTCTTCGAAGATAATATATCCAAGCCTAGTCAAGAACTTACCTTCGCCCTCAGGTGTTCAAGCAGGTAGCCAACTAGACGCTTTTGGTCGTATCGTGCCCAATATGACGGCGTGGAAGATTTGCCATGATATTTCTGCTGGATTGAGTCATATACATTCTCATGGTATTGTCCACCAAGACATCAAACCCTCGAATATCTTCTTGGTTGCAAACGCTCGTTTTGGAGCGATGTGCAAAATTGGAGATTTTGGTATGGCCGGAAGTATTGGAAGCTCCGGTGATGGCCAAGAAGGTGATGCTAGATACATGCCACCAGAGCTCTTAACCTCCGCAACAAGGCATACGAGTTCGGATATATTTAGTCTTGGTTTGACGTTGTACGAAATCGCAATGGAAGAAGATATAGAAATGCCATCGGAAGGGCCACATTGGCACCAACTCAGATCGAGTAACGAACCAAAGTTACCTTCATGTCGCGGGGATAACCTACAACTTCTTCTGCAGTCTATGACAAACCCTGATGAAACGAGACGTCCAACTGCCGATACAATTCTGGAGAACGAAAACGTCAATATCGCGGGTCACGATGTCGATACTTTCTTACAAGATTACATCAAAGATGTTGAAGAGTATGACCGAAAAGAAGAAATCAGACTTGCCGAACATCAAACTAACGAGCAAACGCCGCGAAATGGTCAACGATCGACCGTACGAAGCCCATCACTTAACATGTTGATTCCAGCTCCTCCCACATTATTTTCTCCTCCGGCAAAATTCATACAATCATAAAATACTATTCCAAAGAAATGCCTTTCATAAGTCTGTGTAAGGGTATTTTTGTTTTTCGTGACTAACGAGTAGTAAAAAATAATTGCATTCGTTACCGAAAATTTGAAGATAACTGCATGCATGTGCATAGAAATATAGACCAACACTATATATAACATCATCGCACAGTATTTATTATATTACACTATCTAAAAAAAATCTAGACGACTTGCTGTATTTTTTTTTTCGTTTCACAAAAGAAACTTTGCTGTGGTTAATATCGTCATAACTTTCTGATGGTAAACAGTTTAGTCTGATAAAGCTGATAAATATAAGTATAGTTATGGCTTACAGGACTCTTAGCTTTACGAAACGATCTTTGCCGAACATATCTTTGTGGGAAGATTCAAATCGAACTGTTCCTCCATCTTGGTTGTCTAGCCATTCTTGGATTATTTTTGGATGAGATGGATCAACCTCCATCCAGCAAACAGCTTCACTATTACACCATTCCGGTAATTTTCGAATTATCGTCCGGATGACGTCCATTCCATCATTTCCGCCACACAATGCTTCATCACTTTCGTATTTCGTAACGTCATCAGTTAAAGTTATCATATCATTTCGAGGTATGTACGGTGGATTACTAACTACTATATCAAAGGGATGTTCTGGTTTGTAATCATTTGCCGAAACCAGCGTTGCAGTATAGCAATCGGGATACTTATCAATTCCACCTGACTGATCCTTCAATACTCGTTGTGCATTTTTCATTGATGTTTCAATTGCAATCGGTTCTATATCAATTGCCTCTACGGTCGCATCTGGTAAAATTTCTGCTAACGCGATGCCAATGACACCCGTACCACATCCACAATCAAGTATATGAACAGGCGATTTTGTTGTTTCTTCAACAATTTTCATTACCAATTCTTCCGTTTCAGGTCTTGGACAAAGTAAGGGCCGACGTATCGCGATGATATAATCAAGAAAGTCCCATTGTCCTAACACATATTGAATTGGTTCATGTTGTTCTCTTCGTTGTAACATCCTTTCAAAGTCCTTTGCCTGTTCATAAGTCAATAACAATGTTTCTATATTATCATCATCGCTAATATTATTATTATTATTACTATTATTTTTGGTATCATCATCTGTTGATGTTGTTATAAGGTCACGAATTCCATTTTCCCAAGGCAATTGGAGCGCGAAAGCCATCAGATGTAGTACGGAATATTCGGGCTCTGTTACTTTTTTATCCTCCAATCGCCGAATTGATTCGTCCATAGCTTTACGGACTGTCCAGCCGGACATCATTACGTTGTTGGTATTGTCCACATCCATATCCGTATCCGTATCCATTTCGATCTCGTCGTCATAGTAGTTGTTACTATTGCGTGTTGCAGACGATGTGATTATTGTGGTTGTGGAGTATTCAGATCGTTGCTGTTGTTTGAATGATGTCAAATGTCGAGAAGGACCCCTCCAATGATCATAATAGGATCTCTGATTCGATGATAGTAGCATGCTCATTTCCATCCGCGATGATTCTCTGATTGTGCTACAACCGATACTGCTACTGCGTATTCTTTTTGTTCTCTCTTTTCGTCGCACGAGGAACGATGATTTCGTCCTTACTCCCATCCTGCTCATCATCACCATCGCCATCGTCGCCTTCGCTGTCAACATCACCAACAACAGTACTACCAGTATCAAAGATACCAATATATTGATCTTAGGCATCTCTTTTTCGTTTTATGGGGGAGGCAAATCGAAATTTGTGTTGTATCTATTTTTTTGTTCGAGACGATATTTTTTTGGCGCGCTGGAGATGGTATGGTCTGTAATACGTACGGAAGTTATTACGAACATTCAACATAAACTCAAAATCAAACAACAACAACAACAACAACAACAACAACACTACAATGAACAAATGGAAGGAAGAGTTTTCAATAACAACAGCCCTGACAATGCAAATGAAAGTAGAAGCTGTTTGCTTTGATGGCAATGCCAACAAAGGTAGAGGGTGTGTAGCCGGCTGAAAGTGTTTTGGCAAGCGACAGTTGAAGAGAAAAGGAAAGTGTCCAGGTTAGTGGGATGATAGAAGATGAGAGAAAGATAACTCACCTATAGGACTGGCAGAAGATCTTTTTTCTCCTCGCCTATCTTATTCTCCTTTGCTGTACAATGCAAAGCAACGCATTTCAAACATTACAGCAATGGCTAGAACTTCCCTTGCAGGAATCTACAAGGCTTCGAAGTCACTCGAAAGACGGAATGAAGTGGTCCTCCATTGCAGCACTGACATAAATTTCAACTTTGCTGTGGAAAATTTCCAGAAGGATTTTTTTGGGAGATGATTCTGATTTTTAAAAGCAACAGCATGGTGGAAGGACTCAAGCAATTCCAAAACCAATAATTACCAAAAAGTATTGTAGAATTGGAGCTAGGCGTTATCGAAAACCTTCTACTTATATGGTTGATTTCCCCCCCCCCTTTGTTCAACTTTTTCTAGGGGAATTATATCTAAATAACTGCCCCCCTTATTCGAATTTTTCTAATCCCATGTAATTCATACTCTTTTGATTTAGTTTGTGTAAGACTGACCTACTAACATAAGGCCCAGGCCCAGTCTTTCACAAAGTTCTGTTCCTGGTCTCAACCCTAGCTTTGATCAGAGTAGTGCACCCAGTCTGTTCCCTAATTCCATCCAAAGTTCCATACCCAGTTCTAATCCGAGTGTGGAGCCAAATCATTTTCCTAGCTTGGAACCCCCAGATCTCTTCCAAGTTCCATTCTTAGTTGTAATCCATACCATACAACCATATCAAAAATAGAGTATTATTGTACCTAATAATGTTACTATATATTATTAAAAATATATATGTATATTATGAATGTTGTGTCAACAAACAATTCGGTCGTACAAGTAGCATTTGCTAATTGGACGACATCTAAATTATTCCATCTTCACAAAATGAATTTTATGCACACGAAAATATGAATTAAGTAGTTCGTGACTGGACAGTAAAATCAGCTCAAGATTCAGCTCATGGGATTCAAATATTGAACTATCATGATCGATGACGAGTCTCACTCACTCATCGATTGATTCAGCTCATTTCGTGTTTCGATTGGACAAAGGCATCCACCGATACATACTTCTTTTACGCAGCCAGATATCTCGTTTAGCATACAACAATCGCAGCACATATCCTTCACTGGTAAGCCATACATACTGTACAGTAACAACAACCTTTTCCCACGATGACGAGGATGTATAATAATTGTTATGTTGTCGCAGTATTGCTTGCTGTTGCGATGTCATCGTCGATGCAACTCGTAACACACGCATTTATTACAACTACAACAACCAATACGCCGATGACAAAGTATACTTCCGTTGTAACAACGATTAGCAGTAATAAACGTCGTCAGCGAAGTAGTAGTAGGAGTCTAAAATTAGAACCTCTATTTGGAAATGTTCAAGTTGCCCGAAATGGATTATCGTATGAAGAGGTTGAAATCGGTACTGGTCGAAATATTTTCCCAGGTGATTCTATTTTGTGTTACTATGTCGGTTCGTTCAAGAAATCGCCGTTCCAGAGTGTGACATTCGATGAAACTGATCCAGGTGATCCAGCTGAAATTGTTATTGGCGTTGGAAATGTCATCCCAGGATGGGAAATAGGTATTTGTGGTGATTCTGGTCTTGATATTCCGCCCATGAAAATTGGCGGAGATCGTAAATTAATCATCCCAGCTGAATTGGCATACGGTGAAAGAGGAGCCGGTGAGGGTAGGATTCCACCGAATACTGTACTTGAATTTCAAATTGCTATTTTAAATGCCGAACGTAAAGATAGTGGGGTTAGTGGTAGTACAAAACTTAAGGGCTTCGCTGGCCTTCTTGGATTTTTTGCCTTTATGTTAATTTCTCTTTTCGTTGTCACACAAAATATTGATTTTCTTTTCAAATTGCTTTGATTTGAGTCAAAAATTATATCAGAAAATGAAAGAATAAAAACCCAATGAAGAAAGCTAAGGAAGATTGATATTGAAGAATGATATTGAAGAATGAAAGCAATAACGCTATTGAACATGGATACTAGTGCGGTACGACCTGGAAGTACACAAATCTCTTTCCGAATTATTATGATACCAAGTCTCAAGACAACTAAAGATCCCCTTCTTACTAATATGTACTTATTTTTTTAGACAACACATATGAATAGCTTGTTATGGAATTAATAGTATATATTGTTGCGACGTTCTAAACCTGCTATATTTCCCACACATCTTTTTTTGTGACTGTGTTTGTTTGCGTAACATCTTTACCCTCCTCCTGCGCATGTTTGTGCTGACCAAATAAGCAGCCGTATCTGTCATCAATACTCGTGCATTGGGCTTACAAGATGCTTTTCGTTGTTTTGTGTAGTTCGAAGTTTTGAAGGAACATTAAAGTACTCAGAGCCAGCCATATATATGACTAACACACTTTTAACTGTAATTGTAGCATTAACTTCGCGCAAAATTGTATTGTGCCATTGGATAGTAAACTGACATCTCAGGTATACATAGATATTTCAGAATAATAATTTCCCCTAACTTATTGTGATAAAACGAAGTGGCGTTATTTTTGTTTCAATTCACACCTTTGATTTACTTTGTCGATGGGAACATATCTTTTTGTGGATCGACCAATGATAGACTTGACATTTCTTATTGCAATATACTACCAACCCACACGGACACTGTTTCCGGATATCTACCACATTGTAACAATTTTCACAAGTACAATGAGTCTCAGGAACTTTCTTGCGCATCTCGTCTTTCGAAATTTTCGCAAAAACATCCACGTCGTATTTGGTCTGAAGCTTCGACTCTTGGTTCTGAGGAATAAACCATACAATAGGTTCTTTACACGATAAACGATTGCTCGAAAATCATTTACATTATCTGAGGTACAAGCTTCTACAACTTTTTTCATAATATCCGGGCCGTACGAACTGATGCGCTCAGTCAAAGATGCCATTCCAGCATAGAACAAAAGATTCGCCCATGTACAATGTACGTTGGTGGTTTCATCGGAGCCAGTTACAGTACGTCCCCACATGTTGTAATTTAGAATTGCGGTGCAGCCGTCTACGTTATTCCCGTAGATTATCGTACCACCGAGCAATTCAGTAGATGCGAAATAACCAAAATACCACGATTTTCGTAATGGTTTCCCGCCCGCACCTAGTACATCAATATCATTAATATAAAAGTAAACAGTCAGAATTTGAGTCGATCCCGAACAGACGTTCACATCATTCTACGGTAACGTTACTTTCCATAGCGGTATGATTATAATATGTACCAATCACCCAATCTTTTTTTTTTCCTACCTTCTTCTCCCTCCTCTTCTACTTCTTCTTCTCCTTCCTCCAAGGTTATAAATTTATTGAGATTTTTCGGTCGGATACTCAACATTTTAGTTTTTGTTTTCTTCTTTTTTTCGTCGTTGCTTTCATCTTTCTTTCGAACCTGAACACTGTACCTTCCATTTTCCTTCAAATATTCATCCGACACGACAGCACCAAATGAACCATTGTAAATTGAAGAATTCATAAGATCTTTTATTTCAACATAATCTTCAAAACGAAATAATGATAATGATGAAGCAATCGATTCCCCTTGCGGTGTGGTGGGGGCTCTTTTTCTTCTTTTTCTTGTTGTTTTGACCGTTCTTTTTGTCATCCTGTTTCTGAAGCACCGGTGTAACAAACTTTTCGTTAAAAACACGCGCGACCAAAACGGGAGAATAGCCGTACAAGAAAGGGGATTAAATCTATTTCACGAAATAAAAAGAAATAGAGTGAAATAGAAAAAAACTGACTGCTGTCGCCGATGGATGAGAGTAAGAAAAGAATAAAGAATATATTATGATATGATATGATTGTAGCTGTTGCTTCATTTAGAAATTGATTTGAGGGTAGATGCAGAGTAGAGAAAAATGGATGTCGTCATCGGAGGAGGAATACCAGTAGTAAATGTTGATTGCAATAATGACGATGGTGTTGGTAGTAGTGGCGACGACGACGACAATAACAGAAATGACAACAACAAAACTGCTCCATGCCAATGTTTGTTGTTGGAATTCCTTCCCCGAGAATTGTTGACACAATCCATACTGGGTGGTCGTTACTTAAATGGAAATGATTTATCTAATTTTTGGTGTGCAGCAACAGCAATGTCCACGAAAAAGATTATTCGTAGTAGTACAATAGAAGATATCATTCGGATCGTTCGTCATCGTCGTACATTGCTCACTTCCGAAGAACAAACGACGTTGACTAATATGGAAGAACGCAACAGTAACGAAGAACAAGACAACGACCAGGATAACGAGGATGATAATGTTACCAACTGTGACTACGCACGAAGATTAGTCTTTCGAGCATTTGAAGAAGCGATCACGGCAATCAATGATAATGACGGCGATGATAATGATCATGATCATGATGATGATGATGATGATGATGATCATGACAAAAATGAAATAATAAGCAGTTTCTCTTTTCTTAATTTTCTTCGTCTTTCACGACAGATATTTGGAAATTTATCAGCAATTGATTATTGTGAAAATGTTCCTTCTAATTTAATATGGTGTGGTATACTTCAATTCCGTAGTAAGGGTTATGGAAACAAAGAAGGAAAAATACAGGTCGTCCTTGTTACACATCCTCGACGATGGTCGGTAGAACAAACACGATTATGGAGGAATGCAACAACAACAATGACAACTACAACTACAACTAGTAGTAGTAAAACTACGATGATGCACAATAATGAGACAACTGCAGCAGCAATTACTGTAGATGTTATACCCTATAATTTTGTTCCGGTTGGTCCACGTCGAGGACGTTTAGTCGGTGTAACAAAATCAGATCGACGGTCCTTACGACAGCTATCACAAGAGTTAGATGAAACTGAATTAGTTGGAAGATTCGCGTGTACAAATTCGGGGAGGAGGAGTGCACATAATCACAACGACATTCGTGGTGGTTTCAATGTAAAGCTTATTAGTTTTGCTCAAGGTCAACGACAATTAGATCATATGTTTCGTCAAGGGAGAGAACCAGGGGGTATACCCTTAAATGAAGAAAAAACTAGAATGACGCTGCACCAAAAATCGGAAACCCATCACCACACAGAAAACACCTTACTACGAGATGATGATGATGATGATGATGATCCCGATGATGCAACCGATGATGCAACTGATAATGATCGTAACAGTTTATTGTGTTGCTGGGATCATGATATTTCTTGGGATGAAGAGGAAAATTCTAGATCCATCCGAATAGCTGAAACTCCTTTGGCTTTACGAGATACAATGCGAGAGTACAATAAACTGTGTACTTTATAAATTAATACAGCATCGTAGCATTGCATAGCTGTATGATTTTGTACTGTCTATCGGCTATTTTTGAATTCATTCTACCACTATTGAATACTGAATACTACTACTGCTATTCTTCGTAACCAAGTTTTATTTAAATAATAATCTATTTATTCTTCGATAATGTTTTTGGTACGCAGAAGACTACTTTATTTCAGAAATAATCACATTCTGTCTTCTTCATGATGGTACGAACATCGTTGCTATCTGCTCAATGGAGTATTATTACTTTATAGATTTCAAAAATGAATGGACATTTGATAAAAATAGTGACGTGTACATGTGCCTTACATTCCTTCGAGAGGCTGGATCTTGTCACTCAACAGTTCCAACATTTGCGTATCTTTTTCTACCAATCCTACAGTTTCTCCTTTGGATTGGAGCAGTCGAATGTCATCGCATATCAGGCACTTGTAGCCAGGTATAGCACCCAAGAAAGCCAAACGATTTTGTTTCATCCAATTCATGGGCACCAGCGGATCCTTGTCGAGAATAGCAAATAGGACCGCTAGATTCAACATAGATTGAGCATCCATCGACGCCTGTATGATAGAATCCAGTATTTCATTCTCCTTGAAGTCTCTCGATGTTTCCCCCTCCCGAGCTAGCATAAGACGTCGCATAAACTCAATATCCAATGTTCCTTTCCTCCGATTGGCTTCCACTTTTGCCAAACAAGACATAGATATGCTTACGGGCGGAGAAAAGATAGTATCCAACGTCATCTTCTTTTCACTGTTGAAAATATTAGTCGTGCCCTTTGCCCCAAATGGACCGGGACTTGTGGCATGGACAAAGACACACTTGTCAATGGGAGCAAACGCATCCCATGGTGAATGATCACTTCCAAATTCAACCATTACTTTCGAATTGTCACCAGTTTTACGACGAATGGCAGTGGCCCGACCACGCCGGATAATTGTCTTGACGTCTTGAAGTATTTTCAAATCATCTGAGGGTATGACGGGGAATTTGAATACAGTTGGCATAACATTCTTATCAATACGAACCATCTTGCCCTTCTCCTCCATTTCTAGAGCAGCCTTGTTGATATCGTTGTCATTTTCCACCAATGTACGAGTCCAATCTTTCGGATTGCCCCCACCTTCTAATTTCGTCATCCACACATCGTTTGAGATCACCCAAGCAATATTGGCAGGATCTATTTTCATAGTTCGTTGGAGGTAAACAATACAATCCATTCCAGTTTTTCCGGCCCCCAGAACGACGTATTTGTTCTTTAGCATCAAACTCTTCTCGTCACTATTTCCTTCATAGGAGTCATAGACTTGGTTGGGTGTCATTACCCGAACCTCGTCATCCACGGGGAATTGCAATGGAGAATCTGCGAGTTCAAAGAACAAAAAATGATGAGTTAGTAAATTTTGGTTTCCACTCATCAAATAATAGAACAACACAATAAACATAATTTCAGTGATGGGACGTACCATGCGGAATAATATTTTCACCCTTCGTGGCATCAATCAATTTTACGTTTACATTTACTTTGTAAGATACCGATCCATCAACGCTCGAGAAGGAATGTATATTGTCTTCAGAATCGTCTTCTTTGTTATCAAAATTGTAGACACAATTTGGATAAAAGTCAATCTGTTCTTTTCCCTTCACAAAGTCGGAAAAGTAGGATAATACCTCGGTTTTGTTTGCTCGATGGTTCCAGGGCAAGGTAAAATTTGTTAACATACATTTGAGCCAATTACCCTCGAGTTGCTTCGACGCAATCCCATAAACGATGCTGGGTTGATGAAGGCGAACATAGCCATAGGCATCGACCCAATGTCCCCCGGGAGCACCCTTTTTGTCGATGAGGATGATCTTTGTGTCAGGGACTGTATTTTGTAAGGTAAGGTAAGAGGATGAGAGAGACAGAGAGAGAGAGAGAGAGAGAGAGAGAGAGAGAGAGAGAGGATAAGATTTGTTGTTGTGAGTAGAATGTCATTATCTTAGACGGAGAAACGAAAACGAAAATAAATTACTTACGCTCGGTCAACAGCGTGTCGATAAACGGCAGAGGCGCTGCTCCAGCTCCAACGATTAGATAATCGCAATCAAGGATTTTTTCTGTTTTTGCTGTCGTCGTCATGGTGGTCTCGCGTTGCTTTGTTTGCTTGATAGATTGTTCTTATTTCTATTTTGTTTGTGACTTTTCTTTTCAATTTGCTTTTTATGGAACAAGTAACTCGTGCCGCCGACACTACTTTTTACGCGAATCTTTTCTTATTTCTTTACAGTGTATCTACCTCTTCAATGCTTTACATGTACTGTATGCATTTTTAAAATGAATTTTGGATTTTCTTGGTGCGATCAAATAGAAACACGACTAAAATTATTAAGATTATCGGCCATTGTATCCTACATTGACGTTGTTTCGTGGCGCGTAGAGTACAGTAAATAATAATACAAAGCAAATGGTACACAGATAATTCTTGTTAGTAGTATAGTAGTGTAGTACCTTCTACCTATAGTTCACCAACCAACATCATCACACACAAGTAACGTATATATGCAGGCAATACATGCTTTGAGATTACTATTCAAATAAAAAGTGACAGGGTCTACATTATATTTTTAGAATTCAAAATGAACATGCACAAGTAGTGTGTAGAAAGCAACAACAACAACAACTCTTTATTTGTATCTACAGTTAGTTTTTGCTTGATTGTTGTCAGTTCTGTTGTTTATTTGTTTCGCCCCTCTCTCTTTTTCTTTTCTAAATCATGGGAGGTAATCAATTATACACACAGTACTACTATTGTATTATGTATTATTATGTCAGCTAATTACATTGTACAGTACAATTTGTGGTCTCTTTCAATTCTAATTTCTACCTCTACTGTATGGCAGACAGAAGATTGATGTTTTCTATTCAACAATCAATGTAGACCGACGTGTTGATAAATGAAATTTCGTAACTACACGTCATCACTTTTTTTGACATCAAAAAAGATCGTGCACTGCCTGTATAAATATTTAGTATTGTACAAATTTAGGGCTGTTGTTGAGTTTCCAGAAAGTGTGACGAACGCAATCAGCTGATTGGTCCGTTTTGATCCTTTTTTCATCGAACCGGTATTGTATTTCGACTCAAAAAGTTTTTTTTCCGAAACTCCGTACCTTTTTTGTGTTGTTCGCTTTTCATCGTGTGGTAACGTTATTACGTGTATGTGGCGCGCAGAATTCTGAACGTCACGTACGGTCGTGATTGAAGAGTGAAGGTTTCTTTTTTTCGTTTTACATACCATTAACTATCATGGAGAAGAACAACATAATATTGATTCTTTCATCATTGTACAGTATTGTTTATTACCCACTCTCAAGCTAGCTTACTGCAGACCAAGACCCAGAAAACTTGTAGAAGAAGTAGCCTAGATAATTAATTTAACTGAGGAAGGCGGAGATCGATTCGATTCGATTTATTCTCTCAACAGAAAGAAGAACTTTGACCGTTGTTGAACATAAAAAAGATTCATTCAGAATAAATATGACGTTGTTTTTGAGAAAGATGACGAATAATTGTATCTTCATGACGATGGGGATGATGATTGTCCTTCAAGTTACTACCGTAACGAAATTTGTACATGTTGTAGTAGATGCAGATGTATCACAGAGGAAATTTCATTTTGACGTTTATGATTTACCAGCCATTCAATGGGCTTGTGAACCATTCCTTGAATTGAAATACATCGAACAACTCCATCCAATGCAAGAAACGACGAGAGATATCTGTCTAAAACTTCGTGCGGGAAAACTCGGTAAGGGTAACAACAACAACGGTAATAATGATGTTATAGAAACAGAAGACAACGTGACAGAATTATCTACTGTAACTGTCGACGAAGAAATAGAAGATGAGGATAAGGATGAAGAAGAATCATCACCAACTCATTCTGCAATCACAGAAACGGAAGATGGGACAACGGACGAGATCATTACTGACCAATCGAACGTGATAGAAAAGGGAGACAAATCAGAACTTCTCCTCAACGACGACGAAACTACCGAAGAAACGTCAACTAGTAGGAGTATCTCCGAGGATTACAAATTTTCTGTCCTTCAGGAAAATGATGGCCATGAAACTGATCCAGATGGTATTCCATCACGTTATATGTTAATGCAAGGCGATAGGAGGGATCTAGCCAAACTTGCATTAGAAAAAACCGTGAAGTGGAGGCAAGAACATGAAATCGATACCATCTTAGGTCGGCCACATCCTAAATTTGATGTATCCAAAGAGGTATTCCCACATTACTTTTGTGGACGGGATGATACGAATCATGTAATACTATTGCAAAGACCAGGACTAATGAATACCAACCTTGCACATAAAAATGGTGTATCAGGAGAAGAATTATTATTCCATTATGTGTACGTAATGGAATACTTATGGCGTATCATCGACCCTGCACCAAATGCAACCATGACATCAATCATTGATTTAACCGAAATGAATATATCAATATTACGTAAACGGGAACAACTTCGTATCGGATCATTGTTTTTATCTACTATGGATTCACATTTTCCACAACGTTCCCATAGAACATTATTAATTAATGCACCGAAATGGTTCGGTGCATTATACAAAATTGCCTCTCCCTTACTACGAGAAAGTACTAAACAAAAGATTCAAATTCTTAGCAAAGGCGAAGAACAAGATATTATATTAAAACATTTACTTTCCGAATGTCCTATCCCCGAAGGGACGAAACATGAAAACATACCTCCTGGTATTATGGAAGAAGAACTTCGAAATTTCGTAAGTTACTGTGTGTATGTGCTCGTTAGGAAACAGATGAGTGGGGGTGATTTGTGGAAGAAGGAAGCAATATTAGTTATTATATACTACAACTTTGGCGCTACATTTTGTAACTAGCAAACCAACCAATCTCTACTAACCTATCTTTTCTTGTCCTTTTCTTTTTTCCCTTGAATAATCTCTATCTATATACGGACAGTGTTTAGCTCGGTTGGAGGATGCTGGAGTAGAAATGCAATCGGTCATTTCTGCATAAGGTCATGCTTTATCTAGCTAGCTAGTAGCTACTACAAAGCTCTGCTACACTTGTTACCTGCGAATTTTTATCAATCAATCAATCATAAAATATTTTTATAAAAGTAGACGACTATTTTTATTTAGTATTAAAGAGAAAATACTACTCATCGCATTCTTTTCTTGAATGTAAATTATTAGATTTAACTGACTATATAGGTTATCAGTATATTATTCGTGAATCCTATTGCATTCTTCGCAGATATTGTATACTAGGGATGGAATTGGCGACTATTACTGCATCGCATCATTATCAGAATAAACTTATCTTTAAAATTGACGTCGTCAATTTCTTTTTATTCTTCTACTGATCTACCGTACAGTAGTGTACGATAGGCGAGGAAATACTGTAGTAGTGAGAAACCGTCATACAAACATCCACGCACCAACGATAAAAATGATAGCAAAAAATAACGTCGATGTATAGTATTGGCTAGCTGAGCTTGGTTTAACATTAATCTCATCCGACGATGCGACATAACCATCCACGATCAAGCGAATACGGGACAAAAACTCTTCATCCGAAAACATTGCTGCCCAATCGGGGGACAAAACGGTTTCCCAATATATCTCTTCCTCGTATGCTTTGCGTAACGCTCCAGTCACATCTTCTATAGTAACAAACTCACAGTAGAGCTCTCCGATACTCCCGGTGGGGAAAATGGCCCGAAATTCCTCAAAGACACTTGCTGCAATGTCGTTATCTATGTCCGAAACTTCCCCAGTCAACTTTAGTGCGGCATTCAGAAGAAAGCCACTAAGTAAGGTAGGCATGTAGATCGCGAGAGTATACCACAGAGGATTCTCTGGCGCACTCCTAGTCTTGGTAATATAAACTTCTGTGTTGGGATCAGACAATACCTGATCATTTGCTCCTAGCTTTAGCATCATATAATTTGCTGTAATTTGATCGTCAATCCACATATTATTTGGATACAACTTTCCATCATCGGTAATAGCTCCCCATTCTTCTGCTCCCAAGGTAGCAGCGTTTGCGATTGCTTCTTCGGTGCTATCCAACGTTATACCATCCATTGTCTTGGCATTATATACGCCAAAGTTGAGTCGCGGTGCGTGTGTCGCAGCGTATCTGGGGGAAAGGACCATACCGGCTCCTGAAATAACAGCATTTTGTAGACACGATAGATCATTGCTCTGTAATGGCACATATGGGGAAAGACGTGAGTAGAATCGTACCATTGCGTCGTCGCTCGTGGCTGCAAGAAATAGTGCTTCGCTGGCCTGGGTCTTACTAACGTTGTGAATCTGTTCTTGATTTGTGTAGTACTGATTCTCTATGGCTTGTATGCTCGTCTTGGTCTCTTTGAAATCATTCGTATATATCGCTGCGCTTTCGTTGGATCCGTATTCAGTCAGCAGTTTATCCCAATACAGTGCAGGATTAGGTCGGGTTGAATAGGAATTCGTCCAGTCGAGACCATTGAGTGATTCCATTTTCATTGGACTCACGTACCTTGAAGAAAATACGAACATTTCACTGCTGCTACTAATATTGCCTCCGTCGATCACATTATCCGTGGCGCTACGAAAAAGTGACGTGGTCCGCTGTACGACACTGACAAGTTGGGTCGTCTGGAAGGATTCTGGAGTGCTCATTGTATTTACTAGAACGTCCGAATCAAATCGCACGACAGGTTTGGTCGGATATAGTGCACGTAGCATAAAATCAATGACTTTTGGCACACTATATGAAGACCCGCTGATATGCGCCATTAGATCGTTTCCAGCATTGCCACTACCAGCAACATCATACATCTCCTTCACGATGGGATATAGTTCATAGTTGGTAATTATGGCGATGTTTGAAAGCGCATTGAGCGTAGTGGTCCCTCCTGCTGTTATATCTAATGCTTCCTTTTCTTGCTGAGCAAGCACCTTAGCAGCGTCCGAGGAGAATATATCCTTCGTAGTGGCAGTTGCATTTCCCTTTTTCATGCCGATGGTTAGTAGGCTCCATTTTTTAGGGTCGGCAACAAGGATCATTAATTGATAATTGTGAGCTTTCATCTCAGCATTGAGAATAGACCATTCCTCCCCTAGATCCAATCCGGAAAAAGTTGGTGACATTTGGGTGAAGATGATGGCATCCGCTTTATCCAAAGACGAAACCGAAGAAGACGAGGCTTTTGATAGCAATGAGAACGAAACGACGATGATGGTCATCATGGCCACGACTGATGAGTAATTGCATGGCATAGGAATTTTCTTTTTGTTATGTATCATGTTAATATATGAGGTCAATGTTTTAAATTTGTATTTGTTATGATATCAATAATGTTGTGAAAGAAGAGCATTGTAGAGGTGATAAAACGATAGAACGAAAATTGGAAAAGGTTGGATTATATCTGCTGTATTGGCTTTTGCTTTGTTCCTTCTTTTCAGCTTCACCTAAGTTATTGTATTATTAAAAACATTCTAAAACAATTAAATCCTCCGTATAAACTTTTTCCAGCCGCCGCGCACCACAAATAAAACGGAAAAATATATCTACGCGCGGCAGAATAACTAAACTAATCTAATCTGATATGCAAAAACTACTACAAATAAATAATACTACTGCATGTATTCAATAGCTATTATTATCCATTAATATTAATATCTTAAAATTTGTTCGATCATACTTCGTGCTTGATTTATATATCCACCACCAAATAGAACATCATGATTTAAGATATGATATAGATTGTATATTGTCCTTCTTTTTTCATGACCTGTCGATAGTGGCCATTCTGAATTATACCCTTCATAGAAATCACCATTAAAACCACCAAATACGTACGTCATTGCTACATCAACTTCTCGATCACCATAATACGCCGCAGGATCAAATATAACAGGTAATACCTTATTATTCTTATTATTCTTATTATTATTACTACCATCATCTTTATTGTCTTTACAAAATCCTTTATTTCCACCCCATAAATCACCATGGACAATACTAGCTATAATAGGATCACCATCACGATTAGTAGATGAAAGTAATTCACGTGTTTTTTGACGCAACTTAACGATTTTTTCATCTGGAAGACCAGCATTATTTGTCAATTTTAACATATGTCCTAGTCTATGTTCATCCCAAAAATCTGCCCAATCATCGTACCATGGTAAATTAGGTTGAAATGTTGCACCGATTGTATTATTAACATGGAAACCAAATTTACCACCACCGCCACCGCCACCGCCTCTACCATCACCATCCTTATTATTACTATTCGGTGATATAGATGATAATCCATCCTTATGCATCTCAGCTAATGCAACACCTAATTCATATTGTGACCCACCACCACAAAATTCTAAATACTCAAATAAAACAAATGATTGATTCGTTTCTTTGTGTGTACCGAATGTGATCGGTGTTGGGACACGAATAGTATTTGTGTTTAACATTGCTTTCACGCCTTCATATTCTGCGCGTAGCATATCATATCCGTTACGTGATGCTGCTGATTTAATAAAATATTTTGTATTCGTATTTGTGTCAAGAACAGCACCCGTTGTGGCACCACCTCCACCAGATGAACCACCACCTATGGTTGATACCAATTGTATATCTTTTCCAAGTGCCTCCGATGCTGCATTTGAAACTGTATCAAGAAATGACATCGTCAACAACTTTTTTCGAGAAACATTACTATTAGTACGTTTCGAAAAAGTAATCCTTGACGTCGCTACAAAAGCTCGGGACGATGACGATGAAACCAAAACAATAGCAATAGTAATACTGACGGTTAGTGTTTTCGCGCTACTGACAAAAATCATTATACTCGATCCGTTTTGTATTCGATAAAATCATTAGCGGCAAATAAAAAATAAAGGATTCGTTCTATATGGAAGATCTTTCTTTTCATTTTCAAAGTTGTTTATCTTCAAATTCAAAATCTCTTGACTAGAAGAAAATACATACGGGACTGGAATTGATCACGGATTTACGAAGAACGCGTAATACATCAGTATACTGTTGTCGAGACGGACAGACACAAAACACAAAACTCAAAACTCAAAACGACGAACAAAGCAAGCACAATTATTAGCAATAAAAAACAGCCAAGACACTTATTTAATTACAGGCATCAACTCTCTATTACACAAACTCTACTCAGAAAGTTGTTCAACGAAGCTAATCAAAACAAACCACACGAAAGTAACAGTAAAGATGCCTTTAGTAGGAGATGGATTTTCGTTAGGTAGCTCCGGTGGTGGTGGCGAGCTCGGTAAATCGCTAGGTACGACATAAGAAAAGAGACTTTTGACAAAAATAATATTTCAACGGAACCTTCAATATTCGTTTATCCTTGTTTGTTGTCGTACACGCCGCTACAATGTTGCTCCTCCCGTGTTGTTACATATTTCTAACTTTTTTGCTTTGGAAATGTATTATTCATTGAATGCGTGTGTGTGTGTATGTGCAGATGATATGATCGCAGATCGCCGTAAGGACCAATCCAAGTCTTCAACGGGACGTGGTGGTGCGAATAGAAAGAACTCTACTCCTACTAAATCACAGAAGAAGAAGACTGAATTAGCAGATCGTTCTATTGCTACGGGTCGAGCCAAAAGAGCAGCTGCAACTAAAGCTAGACGAGGATTATCCAATACTAAGAAACCAACAGCGATGGAAATTGATCAAGAAAATTATCGTCAATCGCGTAATAGTAATGCATCCAATAAAAAACAGGAACAAAAATCATCAAATGGACGACTACCACCCAATTCATCATTGCGTGATAATAAAAAGAAGAACAGCAACAAGAATAATAATAATAATATTACTGTAGCGCCTGTTTCATTAGGAAGAATCCCAAATAAGAAACAAATGAATGCTGCTCTTCAAGGTATGAAAGAGGCTGGTTGTCCAGTACCGCATGGACATACGTTGATTATGCAATTCATTCCGGCATTAGTAGTAGCAGCACCTACTGGAAAAGGAAAAGGTGGGAAACAGCAGCAGCAACAACAGACCAACAAAAGGGGTGGTCGAGGGGGCGGTGGTGATGGACGTGGTCGAGGGGGTGGTGGACGAGGTGGAAGAAAGTAGTTCTTCCCCGATTTACGCAGAACAAAAAATTAGGGTTTCCAGATTAAGCTACTGCTAGTAGGCAGTTTAATGCTCTCGTCAGAAAGAGAGAAAGAAAAAAATGATAATAATATTAATAGTAAGAAGAGCTCGATAATACCTTACACACAATTATGAATACGAACATAAAAATGAGAATATGAAACAATAATATACACATCAAATTGCATCCAATCAACGATACGATACTACACATACAGAATAAAATAGCATAGCTAGACTTGGGGAGAATATTCTGTGCGATTTCAAGAAAATATACATGAATAATAATTGATACATTTTATAACAATTAAAATAAAAGATTAACACAAGAGCGGAACCGAAGAATCGTCTGGCGTATTTAATGTTATAACCTATCTTTGCACCCTAATTTCTTCTTTTCCTAAACAATACAGATAATTTCTCAACTTAATGAAGTACTGTTATATAGAATCATCGTGAATAAGTTTGTATCTCTCTTCGAATCAAAGAAGGGATTTTTCGTTAACTCGCAGCAATGAGATAAAAGTGACGACACTAATATATGATCTTAAACAAACACACTAGCAACAAGAGATCGATAACACTCTCTCCAAAATGCGACAGCTGGTGGGTCTTCTCTTGTAAGCATTGCCATCATAGGACTATATCAGTATTGACTTCGCGCCATAATTCTTTTGTAATAGTTCTATTCACAATCTAAAACCTGAAAAATTCTGGTCCTGTGTTGTTCTTACATCACTAAAGCTAGCCGGCCATTTCTCGATTCTGTCGTACAATTGTATAAGAACAGTTATCTTGGTCAACGAACGTATGTTGCAAAGAAAAAATGCCACTATCATAAAATCGAAATTTGTGGAAAGAAAGAAAGAAGGAAAAATCCAAGATGAATATTATAGAGGCTGACAATGAGCAGGAACAACGTGATAGGCTGCGTTCTAGGAGGGAAGCAATAATGCGTCTTCAGCTGGAAGGGATGAGGCGTCTTCAGCTGGAAAGGATGAGCCGTCTTCAGCTGGAAGAGATGAGGCGTCTTCGGCTGAGAGAGGTGAAGAAACAACTGGGACCAATTTTCGATAGGGTGGTAGAAACGAAGGAATTTGACAAGGGTTGTATGGTGAAAACTACCAGCATCCGAAGAGAGTTCGACGACTTTGACAGAAATGACAGGGCCAGAAAAAGCTTGGAGGCTTTCTTTCAAAGAGAGATCGACGACAACGACGACAGTGACGATGATGTTCCAAAATTCGGATCATTTAAATCTAAGGTCAGGGAAAAAATGGAGAACCGATTGTCTGGAACATCATCATCATCGTCATCGTCACCTGTAGTAAAAAAGGCCAAGAAAACGATGATTACAGACGGAGATATGGATCCGTTCGCCCATATCAATATAGAAGCATTAACAAGTTTGCCTACTGATAGAACTAACTATCCTTAAAGACATTTTTACATTTTTGATCTGACGATAACTGGCAGTAAAAATTCTTCTCATTTGTGGCTTCAAAGCACTGAGAACTCTAATCATACGAGGAGACGAAAGAAACGTAAACCTAATGAATAACAATTTTTGTAGCGCAAACATTATTTTGAAGATCAGTAGTCTTGTGCGAGAGATATGTTGAATCTATAATATGTCTGCCGAAAATATAGTTAAGGATTGTTCATGGCTTACAATAAGATATAGAAAGTAAATATGGTTACCACGGTATTGAACTATTATTCTTCTTTCAATATCCAATACAGTAGACGATAGCTAATAATTTGTTGTCTGTATGTTTTAGATATTTCACAGATGAAATGATAAATGTAGCAGCAAAGTTTTCGTATACGGCTATTTGTATCTCCACTATATATTTATTCGACAAGAGGGACTTCAGTGGTCGGAGTTGCTGTGACTGCATTGGCGGCCTCTTGTTGCTGTAGTTTAGCGGCCTCTTGTTGCTGTAGTTGTTTGGCGGCCTCTTGTTGCTGAAGTTTGGCGGCCTCTTGTTGCTGTAGTTGTAGTTGATATTGTTGTTCTTGCTGTTCTATTTCCGCCAGTCTATCTATCTCGTCGAGACGCATACGTTCTTTCTTGTCTTGCTCCTTTTCATAAGCCTTCTGGACACGTTCATTCGTGTACATCTTTTTCTTTTTCGTATCTAATCTTGCTAACAAACTTTCTAAATCGACCGATTTAGTCTTCACTCCGGCTTCACGACATGCCGCTTGGACCTTCAGAGGTGATCTTGGATCATACGAGGATTCTACAATGTCCTTAATACCAAATTGTGTACCATCGACTAACTTAACAATAATAGTTTCACCCTTTGGACCAGAAAATTCAACTATGTCTACCGAATTAGGTGAATCCATTAGGATAATATCAAATTCATCCACGGTTGCCATTGGCAGTGCCATCGCAGATTGTTGAAATGAAAATATACCAGTCGACAATGCAGCGAAGGAGCTAACCGCAGTCGATAAAAATTTCCGCCGTTTTTCGGAACGATGCGAATTCGTAGAATCAATATCATCATCATTATTGTTATCCAATGAGGCTTGGTGGTGGCGGTGATTGTCGTTTGTTGCCATAGTTCGACCATGGCGATTTTGAAGAGGTTGTTGGAACGCAAAACAAAGATTTAAAAGCAAAGCTACATGCATCAGTAACACCAGCATCATTGTCGTCGTCATCGTCATCCTTCAATTTTTGTCTTCTTCTTCTTCAATGGTGAGTGGTTTGGGTGTTTTGATGATTAGAGCAATCGATGTTAGGCTAGTATTGAAGAAATTGTACCATCAGCAGCTCTTCTAGTAGTAGACAACAACAAACATCATCGATCAAATAAAATCATTGATCTTTCTATTGATGGGCTTCCAAGTGTAACAAGTGTAGGTCTAATATTCCATTCACGGGAAACTCGTGACCGAAACCGTTCCGGCGCGAGCGCGTGTCAGTAATTGTTTTTGAATTTACTTTGAAAAAAAGAGATTTTTTTTTGCCGTGTTCGCTTTTGTTGTTGTTTGTTTAGTTGCATCGATTGAGCATCTCTCTGTTGATTCGACACAACAATCTCACTTCATCCCACTTTTTCTTGCCAAACCATCTATAGTAGAACTGCTGGTATCGAGTCAGTCATCTGATCTCGACAAATCAAAGAATAAGGAGATAATCATCGATTCGATTTGATTCGATTCGATCCATCTTGAGTACCAACACTGACCGACCGTCCCTTACATAATAGGTACACAACGTAAAAGGATGTCGGAATCGGAAACCCTTGCTATCAAAGCACTCGTAACTGCTGTAGAAAATACGAACAGCAAGAACGATGATGACGAATACAATTGTCAACAATTGTTACATTTGTTTCAACCCACTAAACGATGTGATGCACTTGTTGCAGGGAATACAACTAAACAGCAACAAGCATTATTATGGGATGCATTGAAGAAATGTAGTACAGATAAAAGTAACAAAAATCAACTCAAACGTTTCTTTTCCGGTATGAAATCTGTTTTGGAACGAATTATTACAGATGAGGCATACGTTCCTGATTCAGTGAAAGAAAAAGATGATAACGATCATACTAATAACAACGACAATCACGATGATGTGGTTAAGTCAGATAAACGATCTGATGAATGTCTCCTCATTCTGAAATACGCAGCTTTAGCAGTACAAGCCTTCTTGAATGGGCGTATGATTCGACAGAAAGAAAAGGAAAAGGAACAACAACGCAAGGTGGCCCTAAAGGTTCCTCCACAAGTATTAGAAGTTGCATTAGCTTTACATGAACTCCTCTTTGAATTGCATTCCTGTGGATCACCCGCAGGACCAACTAAAACAGCAATTCTTTCATTATGTGAAAGTTGGTGGTTATCCGAGGCGGAACATCGAGAATCGCTAATTGCTCAGTGTTTGCCTTTACTTGTTCTGAAGGCCTGCGACGATACCGATAAATTTACTACCAAGACACACATTGTGCGACTGCACAAACTTAGGCATGCATTTGGTTGTATCGATTTTGCTGATCCAAGTAGTGATTCGTTAAGGCAGTTGTTATTAAGGGTAGCATCCAATCCACTTTGTCTCAAATTGTCTGAAGGGAAAAAGTTCTTAGCCACACTCTTGCAGCAAGATGTACATTTGGTGAAGGACCTGCACTTAGCTTTTCGAGCACAAATTCCTGAAGCCAAACCAAGTATATTACAGTCCTACGGCGAAATTTATCATCGTGCATGGAAAGAGGTGCGAGAGAATCAGGAAGATGACGACGATGATGACAACGACGATAATAATAACAATGAACGAGAAGAGGCTAAGTCAATTAGAAATGCGATTGAATATGAAGTTCTACAAGATTTAATGCATTCGGTTATTCACGTTGCCTCTCCAGGAACCTTTCAATCTATATTAACAGTATTAGAACCTCTTCATGCTGATAAAAAGAACAAAGAAGTAGCAAATCTTTTCTTCCGGCTTTATAGTCCTATTTTATGGCGATCTTTGGCTGCTACTAATCCAGGAGTACGAAAGAATGCTGTGGTAATTTTGGAAAAGGTTTTCCCCTTACATGATCCATTGAATCGTCATCAAACGAACTCAATGAAAGATGCTGTTTTGAAAGCAACCGAGGCCATGCAGGTTGCCCTTCAAGATGCCGATCCAGCGGTACGGGTTGCCGCATCGGGTGCTACGGCTAGGAGTTGTGCCATGTTTTGGGAAGCCCTACCTTCCCAAGAAATTCGATCGCTTTTGAATCGTAAGTAACTATACTATGCTAGAAAAAGAATTAATTTCAGGTTGTGCGGGTATCGATTATTTATCAACAAGTATTATTTCTCCGTAACTCACCCTCTTCTTGAATTCCTGATTCCAATTTAGATATTGTCATTCAGCACGCATCTGATTCGAGATCAGCTGTGGTTCGTGCTGCAGCATTGGATGCCGCTACCACATTGCTTGATGCTAAACAATCGCATGGTGTCCTTCGGGCTTTACTTCCATCGCTCGGTAATCTAATCCATGACAAGACCGAAAAAGTACGACTGGCAGCTGTAAAGATGCTGATTAAAGTGAAGCAAGTGCCTGGGATTCGATTCTACCATATAGTTCCAGTTGATCAACTATGTGCACGCTTTGTAATGGAGGCAAAACTTCATAGTAGTCCACGTAACGCGATGTCAAAGGAATTAACAGGATTGATGCTCAATTCTTACTTTCCGCAAGGGAACAGCATGTCTGCTAACCAGCAGCTTCAACGTACCCTTACATTTCTCTTGACGGATCCTAATGCAGCCTCGGTGTTCTACGCCAATTTGGCAGATCACTTGGAGGTTGAATCAGTGGTGAAGTTCATTTTGATGCTCTTCACTTGTCTCAAATCATCCGTTGATTCTGATCAGGCAAATCAAGTGAAACTGTCTCAAAAACAGAAGAAACGCCGACGACGTGTATCAGGAGAGGATTCAACTGATGATCACGACGACAAAGATCCTTCGGGGAATCTTTCAGCAGCTAATACGCCACTTATGGCTAGTATAGCCGGAACAATCAATGCCTTATGGGATTCCATTGTTATTTCGCTTGAAAAACCGAAATACTTGGCATGTAAAAAGGTACTAGAAGAGCGATTTGCTGACAAAGAGGCTTTGGTCGATATTATGGCACACTTTGAACAAAAAGGACTCGAAAGCTTAACCCAACAGAAGGACGATGAATCCCGCCGTAACGAGTGTTTTCGCACTTGTTCCTCCCTACTGAATTGCGCCACTAGACTAGACCACAAGTCAACCAAAAATGTCGTTTCATTCGTTACATCTTCCTTGACATCGGTATCCAAGGAGGAATCAGAAAGCGTTATACCATTGGTAACTTCTTACTTCGCTTTCCTTTGTGCGTCTAAATTTGTTGAGGACGTGGCAGAATCCATGGCAAGATCTATCGAATTGAATCCAGTAGAAGATGTAAGTCTCTTCTCACCAGATTTTGAGGAGACTTTAGGAATCCGACGAAGCCGCAGAAGTAGTAGTTCTACCTCGGGAAAGAGAAAGGAAGACCATATTCCTACCCTGTCTAATGCTATTTCTTGGGGTGTTTTTGAATATATCTTACAGGGTGTGAGCCAAGAGGGACGCGCCATGCGTCAGTTGATTTTATCTTCGAAGACTGCAACTCGATCTATTGAGAAGGCTCTCGAAAAGGGAATCAAGTTTGCAGAGCGACTTTTGGCGGATTCGCTTGGCCGCAACTTCGGAAACGAGGAAGTCGAATACGCGATTCGAGCAAGTGAAGCATATGGACGATTTGCCCTACACAAGGAATCATCGGCAGCACTTGAAAATGATGATAAAACTTCCATGGATCGTCAGGTAGGAAAGTTACTCCTGTGGACGACCAATAAAATTATTCCTGCGTTCTTGAACTTTGAAGATGATGGAGCTTCGACTCTTCGTGATTTGAATCTATCTCATATATCGGCATTGGAATCGTCGTTGGTGCATGCGGAGCCTGGATCACCATCTATTGCGTCGCCTCCGAAACAAAAAGCAAATCGTGGAAGAACACCAGAGGCCATGCGCGGTCCTTCTTCGTTGTTCGTAACTAGCCCAAGTGATTCTCCAGTCATAGTTTCAGCGAAGGTTGCTAGTGCTTTACTATTGTCTTCGTGCATGATTTCATCGGAAATGCTCGCAATGGGAATGTCGAGTGCTGATGACATTTCCAAGGCCGCAGTAGGTTGGAGTCAAATTTTTGTCCAACCCGAAAGGACCGTTGAAAAGCAGCTCTTATGTGCCTTCATTCGTCTTGGCTTCCAACTCTACCTGGCATCTGGCGATTCTACATTGTTAGACGATATTCTTGTTAAATGCAGTTCTCGTTTCAAGGAGAATGATGCAGTAACAGACGTAATAACGAAAGTATTGGTGTCGTTACTTCGCATGCGAAATGGGACTGAAGGTTTGCTTTCTATCTTTTTTACCGTAACTGGTCGCATAATTCAGATGGGAAATACATCTATATCTTTTGAAAATGCAAACTGTTCAAGTGAGGTATGGAACCAAGGTGGTACCATTGAGATCTTACTTGATATAATTTTAGGAAACGCAGGATTTACACTTTCTTTTGCCAAAGCCCTTGTTAAAAAAATGGCAGCAGCGAATGAAGGCGAAGGTGAAACTAATGCACTAGTTAATTTTGAAGCGAAGTGTCTCTCATTGATCATACAAGTAACACAAGGTCCTGAGATGACAGCGATTCTTAGCGATCTTGATGCTCAAAATTTTAAAGAAGATGGTGGAATGCGTTTACTCGTTGAAAATCTTTTGGAGTGCAGTGCTTAGTGCATTATTGGGTGGGGACAATATAATAGATGACTTGATGAAAGGGAATCATCATAGGCAATCCATTATTTAATACATATATCATGCATGACATGTTCTATTTTATATCCAACGATAAATAAGGAATTCATATGCATTATTAAAGTGAAGGGCATTCAGTATTCAAATAATTATATACATAATAATACGTCGTTAAAATTAATTCAAAGGTTATTTTCTTTTTCTTTATGACGTTTCGAGTCTCTCTGGAGCAAGTCCAATGTATTCTGATGCAAATTCTCTCAGTCTTTTGTTGTGAACCGAATGGGGAAATCTTAACTTTTTGTATGCTCGATTCTCTAAGGTCCGGATATCGCCTATAGTTAACATACCACCACATGATTCTCTAACTTGCTTCACGGTCCTAGAAACTCCGTCGTCTAATCCATGCCGGAGACGAACTATGTCACGTTCATGAGGTGATAGTTCCGCAGCAAGAGCATTTTCTAAGCATTGCCGTAATAATGATCGTTCGACTATTGATTCCGCTGTAGCTTCCTCACTAAAGAAAGGTAAAAAAACATGAAAGAAGAAGATACCGAGTTTATTAGCCATGGTGTACCGAAGCAAAAATAAAAGAATAAAAGGAAAATCACACCCACAACACACTCTTCCGAGACAGAACAAGAAATAACGCAGTAAAGCAAGAAAACAAGATACTTACGATCTTAATGTATCGCTGTATGTACTGGTTCCACTATCACCACCTTGATTACCACCAGCTTTCCCTGCACCATTTTCACCTTGTGCGATCGGTGAATCCAATTCCAATAATGATTGTGTTGATTTTAATACAAATTGCAATCTTGGTATTTTTAAATTCAATTTTTTTGCTGCAGATTCTATATCCATGGATAGACCCGTTTCTCTATAATATTCTTTCGATAATTTTTGATACTTATTCCTGATCACAAAATAATGCTGTGGTACATATAAACATCCTGTGGTTGTGGATTGGAATATTTTACGTACTTCATTTGTAATATAATATGTTGCGTAGGTACTAAATTTAAAATTCCTTTCTGGTTCGAACCGTTCCGCTGCCATGGCCAGTCCAATTATACCCTGTTGGATCACTTCATCCATGGCTGGTGTCGTCCAACTACCAGCATAAAAATCACCATTTTTATTATTGTTGGGTGCATTCCGGAACCACTTTTTTGATATGGATGTGACTAATCGGATATTACTTTTAATCATTTTTTGTTTTGCTAATGCACCCTTAATTAAGATACTTGTTAACTCGGACGAACCACCATCAATACCAAGATCATTAATGATTTCATCTTCTGTTAAGTACATCCGTATATCATCTAAACTATAACCAATCTGAGATGGAGAAACTCTTGTTCGTATATTATTACTACCACTACTGTTGATTATGTTGCTGTTGCTGTTGCTGCTGCTATTGTGGCGATCATTCGCTGATTCATCTTCATCATCCTCGTCGTCGTCATCATAAAAGTCTTCTTCTCCTTCTTCCTCCTCCTCCTTATCTATATGATCGATTCCATATATTGCCATCCCTAATTCTTCCATCATGATATTTTCATCATCCTCATCCTTATCAATATCACCGTACCAGTTATTT
Source organism: Fragilariopsis cylindrus CCMP1102 (assembly GCA_900095095.1). Taxonomy (NCBI): domain Eukaryota; phylum Bacillariophyta; class Bacillariophyceae; order Bacillariales; family Bacillariaceae; genus Fragilariopsis; species Fragilariopsis cylindrus. The sequence goes on from FMBT01000289.1 coordinate 707,514, forward strand.
TTAGCAGCAGCAGCAGCAGAAATTGTACCAAAACTACTACTACTACTTCCCTTCCTGCTCATCAACAATTCTTCTAATTCTTCTTCCATTGACATATGACGATTTTTATTTCTTTTGATACTCTTATTGTGATCGTCGTCGTCGTCGTCAATGTCATCACTTTCATTACAATATATTTTCATCATCCTACGACGTTGTTCTCGTTGTCGTTCTTCTTCCGCTTTTCGTTTTTGAAATTTAATTTTCTCATCTCGCTTCTGTTTCTTTTCCTGTAATAGTCGTGTATGTTGTTGTTGTTCTTCCACCTTCTTTGCTACAACTCTTTCTTTACGTGCAATAATTAGATCAATTTTTTTAATCAAATCCACCGAGTGACGAATTTTCATCCCTAAGTCATATTCCTTTGATTTGGTTAATATTTCATGATCTAATAATTGATAAGAGGCTGTTAAGGATGATAATTGACGTTGACGAGCTTTTGTTCTAATTTTATTTTGATTATTGCGTCCATCTTGTTGTTGTAGTTGTTGTTGTTGCTGCAGTTGTTGAGCTTTCACTTCTTGCGCAACTACACCAGCCCTATTCTTGTTCTTCGTTTTAAGGTTCGTAGTTGTTTTGATGTAATCCTTTGCAGCAAGACGTCGTTCATTGAGTAGTTTTTGTTGATTCGATTTTGATTGGGGTGGTAATAACACGTATGAATCGCTGTACCCGATGATGCTACACAAGGTAACAGTTGTAATATACATCGCCATTATCGTCCAACCACTGCAACGGAAGTCACCTACCATTCGTTGCTGCTGTTTCTGCTGTTGCCGTTGCTGCTGTTGCTGTTGCTGTCTCTTCATTTTTTCTGTACTATGATATTACTGATACACTCGTTGTGATTATGTTATTACTTTGCTGATCTATGCTTGGTTGGTGCTGCTTGCTGCTGTCGATTCGATTCCGTTACTGTAACTAGTTCTTTATCTGTGCGGATACTTCAAGTGAAGTACACTAGTAACAAGTTCTTAAGCTGTTTTATACTTTTTTAATACTTTTTTTTTCACTACTGTAACTTACTGGTACTGTACTTACTGTCAGCTTGAACATGTATGACATCATATCTCCAGATGTTTTTCTTTCGGAATTCAATCAGATTCCTTAGTACTCAATGATTGGTTATTCTCCTTGCCAGGTGGCGAGGGTTTTTTCATTTTCCTCACTGTGATTTACTCAGTACCGGTAGGACCTACTACAGTTCTGTAGTATTAATTTAGCACGACTAATTTAGCACGACTGGTGGCGACGTGTAGACTAGCTACGCGCGATTTCGCACACTTAAAAAAGACGGCCTGGCCCTGCTACGCTGAGCACAAAAGATCAAAAATCGCAGTCGCAGCGGAGCGTACAGAATTGTTGTTTATTTCATCATTTCATCTCATCTTGTTTCATATATATTAATAGCGCCAACACGAACACAATTCGACTGTGAGTAATAGTTATACAAACAACGAATAATAAACATAAAAGGATGACGGTTTTCCTATATAGTAGACTATACTGCTGCCTGCTATTGCTTCTATCAAGCCTCTCTAGTGTCACCGCTTTTGCTACAGTTCCATTCAATGTGATATCGATGACGACGTCAACAATGACATCAGCATTGACCACTGCAACTGCTGCTGCCACCACCGGTAGTAGTATAACTAATGGTGTCGGTACATTAGTAGCATCAATATTGCCATCATCACTCTCCTTACTCCTTGATAATGAAGCTCATACTAATATATTAATAGCAACTGTCGTCGGGGTGGCATCGTCGGTAGAAGGAGGAAATGTCGTCGAAGAAACTGCTGCAGTAATAACAACAACCCGTCAAGTAGGTGGTCTGATTAATTGGGATAATCCTGCAGAATCAATTGGTGGTGCAATCACACTTCTTTATATTGTTTTTTCAATTTTAGCTGGTATTAAATACATCGTGAAAGATGGATGGAGACCTAAAATGTAGTACAGTAGTAACACCAGTAGCTGAAGAGGTTGAGTTGGTATTATACGGAAAAAAGTACATACTTACTTGGGCAGAATGCAGAATGCAAACCCAACGACGGGGAGTACGGTGGTTCGATACACCCATTATTATTTGTCATTGAATAAGAGACATCCCATCGCTTGCGAACAAGGCAAAAGTGGCAAACTGATCTTACAACTTTATTTAAAAAAAGAGTTGTCATGCTGTAACATGCCACTACTCGAAAGATGGAGATTTGCTGGTTTTTTCCTTTTTTTTCTCAAACAAATAATAATCCGATTTTCTTTTGTTGCTTATTATAATAGCTACTAGGAATACATTCAAAGTCACAGTATACTTTTATGTAACAGTATTTGATACAATTCTATTCCCAATTGAAGAAACTCAAAACATAAATAAAAAGAACTTAAATGTGCAATCGAGAACACACATAAAGAACGGAGGAATAATAGTAAGAATAACTCATGATCGTGGTCGTCGTCGTTACTTCATTTCCTGCACTTTCATTGGTAGCATTCATTGATACTGTGGAATAAAAATCTGAACCACCTCCTACTTGTAAAACAGTGCCATGTACTTCCCAGGCATTACTTACAGCTTCCTCTAAGGGGATATCTTCAGGTACATTGATGTATTCTGGATTGCGTATGATCAACATCAATTTTTGTTTGATAAGAAGAGGAAAAAGGAAGTTGAGTGAAGGCAACAGCAGCAACAAACACAAGTATTTCTTCTATTTACTTACCACACCACACCACCCCATTCCAGATCTATTGAATACTGTATCACATCTATCAAATTCAGCTTTTGTGCTTCTATTTTTGTTCTTTAGAATTAAATATTTGTGAGCTAGTTATTAGTAGAGCTAAAGCGATTTTTAGTTACTACTTCGTACAAATTGTATATACCATGTTGGGGGCTAATGCAAGAAAATGTGTACCTATATACCTTTTATATCGAACAACCTTCTTTTATTCTCAAAGATACTTTGAAAAGTATGTACGTGTGTTCTTTTGAAATTGATGAAATAGAAGAACTGTAATGTGATAAAAGATCTGGAAGCAGCGTGATGATTGTAGATCTTCTTATTAATAGGGGGGCTTTTTTGTGTGGGCTATGAATGAAAACATAACGTGCTGACTTTTGCATGATAACTCTGCACGCCCCTAAATAAAAGGGGGGCTATTTGATTGGCCAATCGCGTTTACAGTACTTTTCGTTTCACGATTGATGATTGACATCATTTTATTGTGAGATGTCAAGGTGAGGAACATGTGTTGTACTGTATGCTGTATCCTACTAGCTAGTATTGCTTTTTTTAATAATCTCCCAGGAAAAAATAGTATGAAGTATCGACAAGATAGACAAAGCAATACCAAAGGATGATTTCATTGAATACAAAGTCGTTGTTGCCCACACGATCGGTTGTTGTTGATCCATTTTGTCTCAAAACTACTAGAAGTAGCCGTGGTCGAACCAAAAGCATAATGTCACTGATGCCAATAATAATTATCGCAACCATCACTGGATTGGCCCTCTTAGCAATGCCTTTTCCATCTCATGCCTTCTCTACAGGAAAACGCTTCTCGCCTTACGTGAGAAAGGGACATTTCTTAGGCTTCTCGCCTTACGTGAGAAAGGGACATTCCTTAGGTAATATACGGCATTATGCAATTAATTCCCTTCCCCTTCAATCGGAATGTATCGAAGAAGAGAATGCCATGGACGTTGAACCAACCGTTAGATCATGTATACGGCCACTTTTTCGTATGACACGACCATCTAACATTCCCAGTGTGATTCTAGTATACACTCTTGGGATACATCGAGCGCTCTCATCAATACAATATTCACGATCAGCTAGCCTACTTTCGGTACTTCAAAAACCACAGATGATGGTTGTACTGATAGCTGTACTATTAATTTCATCCACCTCCATGGTCGTTAATGATTACTACGACGCAAGATCTGGCGTCGATGCTTTGAACCTTTCAATTCAAAAAGAGAAGGACGAGCCCTACATCTCTGACAAGCCTTTTGCCTCTGGTGAAGTACCAATGATTGTAGGCAAGCGGTTTTTGAGTTATCTGTATGCCATCCTTCTCTGTTGTGTTACCTTCGTTCCTGGTATTCCTGCCCGTCTCTCTATAGTGGTTGGAGGGATGTTAACTTTCTGGTATACACAGCATCTTAAGCCACGGACCTGGCTAAAAAACGTAAGTTGTGCCGGTCTTATTGCTCTAAGTCCATTTACAAGTGGTAGTGCCGCTCTTAGTATCGTCCTTGAGGAGTCGAGTGTAGGTCCAATATCAGCACTTGCATTGATAGCTCCATCCATGTCCTCTTTAGGGAGGTTCGTCCTGACGCTATTCGTAGGAATCATGTCAAGGGAGATAATCATGGACATATGCGACTATGAGGGTGATAAAGCGGGGAATATTCTAACTATCCCAGTCAAATATGGAAAACGATTTTCCTCCCGTGTGTCTCTTTTCTTTGCATCAGCATTGGGAGTACTATGTGTTGGCGTTCCTGCGTTGCAACTTTCATCCAAGAAATCTGCTGTAATGCTGATCAAAACAGCAGCAACTAGACGATTCGTATTAGCAGCTATGGGAAGCTTTATGATCATTAGGAGGGCAGCTATGGTTGCATCCAGTGAAGGGGAGGATCTCGAGCTCCTGAGAAAGGTCGTAAATGAGCAGAAAACTTTAAGTTTCCTATTGGTATTAGCTAGTTTCATTTAATTTTTATCTTACTTTTTACAAATGTATATCTTATTATTAGACCAAAACATATATTGAACATTGTATTTTCATTCTGGCTTTACAAAGGAAGGAGCGTGACAATACTCATATACGTTACCTTTCTTGTGTAGAAGTGATGTGCGGTTTGCTGCTCGTTTCCCCGTAACAACAAGCTCCTCGATATCACGAATTAAAATTGAATTCATACTAAAGGCAGCATGTCGTAAGTCATTGACGTTAGTATCGAGCATAGCCGTATCAATCACATCACAGTCCAACCAATGTTTACTATCCTCTGATGATACTTTACTTCGCCGGGAAATGACAATGTAATCGTTACCATTATCATCGTCTCCCTCGACGTACAACGCATGAAGATGCCGACCGATTGTACTGTGTACATGGTATCCCTTTTGTTGTTTCCTGGCCTTGGAATCCAACAACGAAGGTTGAGGTAATCCAAACAAGTTAAAAGCACCATTAACTCCAGAACTCCAAAATAATGCCTGATCAGTTGTATCACCTACAATTGTAATCAAAGATGTTACTCGACGAATTGAACGGAAGGCACGTTCTCGGAAGGCAAGTGTCGGAAAATCTGGATTCATCATAGTAATACTTCGACAAACTAATTTACCAGCATCGACCATTGAATTTCTCTGGTAATTATTTGAAGAATGCGAAGTTGGTGCCGATCCGAAAAGTTCCGAGACAGGGCTTAGTGTACCATCAATGTTGTCTTCAAAAGCATTCATTAACGATTGAACTCCAAGAGAGTGTGTAAGAATATGAATGTTTTGTATACCTTCACGTTGCAATCCTTTTAACATTTCAAGAAAGTATCTTTGATTATTTTCAGTAGCAGAGATAAAAGATGCCCACCTATAGGTGAAAACTTTAGCTCCAGGATAAGCATATATAATAGGATGTACATGGGAGGATAATTTTGACATGGACAGCATCTGTAGGAGAGAGAGAGAGCAAGAGCGAGAGCGAGTGAGAGAAAAACGTTAGAAATTTTTGATAGTAAGATATTTTTGGGTTTCCCAAATACTCGTTTATGCAGAGTCTCGAAAAAACAATTCATAAGCATTTACTAAACTGACCTGACCAAAAGATTCAGCAGAATGCTTGAGCCACGAATTATACCCAGGAATGAAGATAAGTGCTGTATCTTTGGAACCTGAAGTAGTCCATTTCCTTACATCAAGATGCATAGTGTGCTTTTGGGCATATTGATCATTGTTCTCTATATCATCTTCATCATCCCATTGTTCTTGGTGTAAAACGTCCCTGCGTTGATCATAACTATCAGTGGTAGTGTCATTAATAACCTCTAATGGTTCATATTTTGTTCCCTTCTTATCGACGCTTCCAATGTCAATGATAATTTGTTTGATACGCTTAGTGAAGGGAAGTCCGGTCGTTTCGTACCTATGACCAACAATTTGAACACCACGAGGATCATTGCAATTAATCTGTAAGGTTTGTACTGGTTGTGGTTGATCCTGTTCATTATCATCACTTGTTTTGATACCATCAGCTTTACGAACACAATCACCGATGGTTATCCCATCACCATTTGTTTGAGGTTTTACCAATAAGGTTGCTGCTGGTAGATGCGAAAAAAATTCACCTGCAATACTACATTCAACACTTGCTACACCTACTCTTGCGGGTCCGTCATTCGTTGGAATCATTTTGTTTTCTTCAAATGAATCATCTGTTGCCATGAAAAATGCAATCCGGATTGAAGAAAATGTACTACCATGACCACCGTATTGTCTTGACCTGAATGGACCAATGGGTTTACCATCCACCCACATACCAGTTAATACCTCACCGTTATATGAATTGTCAGACCAGACTCCACGACCATGTGGTAAACCTTCATCGTTCAATCCACCAATATATCGACATTCGTATCGTTTACCAAAACAACCAAATCGACCATCATATTCCATCGTCCAATTAGAATTATTATCACCATCACTGTCATCATCCCTACCATCATCATCAACGTCCGCCAAAGTGATTCGCCAAAATCGTGTCGCACCATAATTCTCTTTAAACCATTTAGAAGTAACGAATTTTGGATACACATAATTAACAAATAGGAAGGTAAATAATGTAATCACTTCTAGTACAATTGTAAGCCAAATTATCCATTCATGATTATGGGGTAGCAACAACGCTAAAACTGCTAGGAGTGGCCAATAAATGACCATCCAACAGAATAAAATTTGGACCTTATCACTTAACAATGATATGATAACGACACTTAAAATGAACCAGAAGCCGAAAGCTATAATTTGAGGTATGTATAATGTCACTTCTATGGCCCCTGTGCGGGCATTGTTATTGGACGCAGATATACCATAAACAAGAATAAGTAGACACGCAAGTGCCATATAATGATATTTTGTTTTCTTCTTTTGTGGACCATTCAATTCACGTTGCATCTTACGATATTGCATCGTACAGAAAACTTCTTCCAATTCTGGACTTATAATTCTTTGATATCTCCCAGAACCATCATCGTTACGATTATTACGCACTACTGGGTTATTCCCTCCTCCATTCTTCGTCTCTTCTTCTTCTCCTTCATCATCACCATCACCATCACCATCACTACCACCAATACCAATACCAGAAGGTATTGCAGCAGCCGATGAAACTTGATTGCTTGCACTCGTCAAAGAAAGTTCTACTTCGCCAGACATTCTTTTAGAATCTTGGGAATCTCGATCTCGATCTCAGTATCGATACTTTAAAATGATTGCCTGATATTGCTGTTATGGTTGCTGCTGCTGACATGTACAAGTACTAGTACAGTACAAGTAGGTATTGTTTCGTACACCTTCAGAAAAAAATTGATCTAATCTTCTTGAGCGAAATGGTACCTACACGACTAACACATGCATTGAACATCATAAACTACTACAGTTTCGAATATACGGTGTAACTAACACATAAAACGTTAGGACCTATTTCTTTATTTCTAATACAGTACACTCAAAGACACAAAGAACAAACAAGAACAAACGGTCAAAAAAAAGATTTGTCCTCGCAAATCCAATCCGTGATCAAATCAATCCCGGGAGTCAGATCGAAGTTGAGGATGTTTCTCCGGCGATGTCGAGGGAGGGGGTGATGTTTGATGAGTCGATCATGAAGATCGAAGATGGAAGATGGAAGATGGGACATGGGACGCCGGCCCAGTGCAAGTAATACAAATAAGAAAATACGACGTAGCCTTTAGGTATATTCATTTATCATCATCACCATCATCATCATGAGGATTGCTATTGATTATTCATCATCATCATTACTGCTCTTTAGCTTCTTCGTCAGTTCATTGTTGATGTATCCGGAATTATCAAATGCGTGGACGACGTTGACACCAATAAGTAGTAACACTTCTCCTCTTAATAAACAGATTCATCGCAATAGTCGTACGTCAACAACAACGACGAGCATTGCATTATCACCACGAACACGAACTGTGGTAGATGAGAGCAACGAATATTATCATGCCACAACTACTACAAGTACAAGTACAAGTACCACTTCTATGATTACCGGTAACGATGAAAGTGCAACAACGCCGCTGATGGTATCAATGATGATGACAGCCCTAATTGGTTTCTCCGCTATCACTGCTTTACCAGAAGCTTCTTCTGCAGCGGCGGTTGTGACATCTACAGCAGCAGCAGCAGAAACTATCATCAGCTCAACAACGACTAATATTGCTATGTCATCTACCATATCATCAGCTTTATTTGCATATGGGCATTATTTTTCAATTATTGGAGTTGTTGGTATATTATTTACAGAACGTTGGACACTTGAAAATGGTCCAGAGTTAACAGATGATGAAGAAAATCGATTAGCGATTGCTGATGCATTATATGGTGTAATTGGTTTACTTATCGTATATACAGGATATTATCGATTTAGTGATCCTGCATTAGGGAAGGGTACTAGTTTCTATATCCATGAACCAATTTTTTGGTTAAAAATTGCTATGGTCGGCGTACTTGGTTCAGCTAGTTTATTCAACACAACAAAGATTATTCAACGATCAATTGCACGTAATACAGGAGATAAGGTTGCAGAACCGATGTCACAGGAATTAAATGATCGAATGAAATCCATTTGTAATGCACAATTAACAGGAATAATTTTTATTCCACTAGCAGCATCATTAATGGCACGAGGTGTTGGTTACAATGAAGACATTCCTTGGCAGGCAGAAATGGGTGCATCATTGGTATTGTTTTTAGGTCTTGGATTCAAATACGTCAAGGAGGCACTTACCTTTGAAGAACGATTACAACAAAAACAACAGCAATTACAGGAATAGACTAATAGATAAATTAGGAGAAACGAGGTTATATACATATCTCTAACTACACACAGCTAGGTAATATTCCAGAATGAATCTTTAGTTCTACTGCTTTTTTCTCGATTTTTCACCAGCTAGACTATTTATTTATTTACTCTTATACTTCCTCTATTTTTCCAAACACGCTGACCAGCTACTACTACTACTACTACTACTACTATAGTTAATATTGAAGACATAATACGAGCGTACGTCTTTGATGGTAGAATAGTCAACGCGGCATCTTTCCCATCTTAATTTTTCTCATGGCGAATCAGCTTTCGTTTCTCACTAATTGGATTTTGATACCAAGGGTAGGACATAGTGATATTATCCTATACAACCACACATACACACACACACAAAATCCGAACGCTATTTTCTAGCTAGTAAACTACTGATACGATATGTATATTCCATGAAGTTTGGTATGTTACAATCTGTAGAACAAAAATAGTTTGATATTATCTTATCTTATCTTATCATGTTATGTTGTTGTTATTCGGTGGGTGCGTAAATGTCTGGGTGTGTTCAGATTTACGTTATGTATGCTTATTTTTCTTCCTCTTTTCGTCAATAACTTGACTAAATAATGCAAGTACTTTCCTTTACTTTGCTTTGCTTTTTAATCCATTGTTTTCTTACCGAAATCAATTAATGAATATCCTTTTGTGGCAGGATCTGATTTACTCCAATCGGGATCAATTTCATATGTTGGTGCATCATCAGGATAATTCCCATCGGGGAAACATACATCCATTGGTAGGGGTGGATTACGCATAAATTTCGATCCTCCAGGCATGATAGGATTACGATATGGTTCAGGATGAGTATAAATAAAGAGTTGATCTTCTCCTTCCTATATTGTATTTTATTATACATTTGATTATACATTGATTATTGATTAGACATTTAAGAAAAAAAGAAAAGGTAAACAAAAAATCGTTGAGACTCAGATTATATTTTCTTCGTCCGCATTCTTTCGTTATATTTGCGATTTGATTCTTTTTTTTTTAACTATTTGTCTTTTTTAATAATTATTCATTCAATTACATTTACATATTTTATATAACTTACCCGTAATAATCGAATTGCCTTTTCTGGTCTACATCCTCTTTCATCATCGAATTGACCACGTATTTCTGTAGCCTTATCATTGAATATATCACGATCGATACACCAGCTACTTACTAACTTTAATGAATTTCGATATAGACGTACAACCTTAGTAGTAGTAGTAGTAGTAGTAGTTTTGGTAGGATTGGTATATTGTGTTGGTGTGTTTGTGTATGTGCATTTGTTTGAGTTTGAGTTTGAGTTAGAGTGAAGTAGTAGATGATTTTGAAATGAAATGAAATGAAATGAAATGAAATGAAAGAAGATACGGTAGGGATAATATTAGTAGCGAATGAAGAAAAGAAAAAAATACACAAACATTCATTTTCATGAAGTCCCTCCGTTGTAAAAAGAATGGTACAAGTACAAGTACAACCACCAAGTATGCATTTTTATATATAATTAATTTACCGTACCTGTTGATTGTGAGTTAATTCTGGAAGCTTCTCCCTAGCTTGGTTCGCTGCTTGTTGAAATACATTATTCAATACTTGTGGTCGAATAATAGGAGGCATGATGATTGATGGATTGACTGATTGATTGATTGATATAAAAAATATTACAGTATGATATAAAGAACTCTCTTATGAATGATGAACTGATCACCAGTACTGTGTGTGTGTTCAGGAAGAGACGAAAGGAAGCAACGATGTCGTCGTTCTTGTAATGTGAATGAAATAGCGAGGATGTTTCGTCGTAAGTTAGTGTTGTTGGCAACGATGGGAAATAATGAAATAAGGGACTAAATTATGTCTATGTATTACTATACACTTTATAGGTATGTATGTACACTCAAACGAAGGTATGAAACAACACAATGTATGCAATTTCACTCGCGAGATGACGTGTACGCACCGTGAATTTTCGTTGTCGTCAAAATTCAGGAAGAGGAGAAAAAGTGAAACATACGTTCCATCACTATAACACAAACAAACGACAACAAGCAACGAGATATCATTCAATTTCTAACCTCATAAACAAATAACCAGTATATTATTCCTAACTAGCAACATGACCCCTTTCAAGCAATCAGTAATCCTTTCTGTCTTATGTTCTGCCTTGAGTAATCGTTCATCACTCGCTTGGACTACAATGAGTACAACTAGTAGTAGATCGTCATCAGCATTACGATCGACAACAACAACAACAACAACAACAGCATCGGTTATTGATTTTAGCAAATATGAAGGATTAGGAAATGATTTTATTTTAATTGATGATCGTGATAGAGACACACCCAGTTTAACACCAGATGCATCAGAAAAATTATGTAATCGTAATTTTGGTATTGGTGGAGATGGTGTAATTTTTGCATTAAAGCCACCATCATCTGAATATGATTTTTCAATGAGAATCTATAATTCTGATGGGAGTGAACCAGAAATGTGTGGTAATGGTATCCGTTGCTTTGCGCAATTCTTAAAAGATTTAGGTGCAGATGCAGAATCATACAATGTTGATACATTAGCTGGAAAAATAATCCCCCTAATGAATGATGATGGGACAATTACAGTTGATATGGGTGAACCAATTTTAAAGGCTGCAGACGTACCAACAACATTATCAGCAAATTACGAAGACAAGATTTCAGTTGTTGAACAAGACTTAGAATGCAATGGAAAGAATTGGAAAGTTAGTGCAGTATCAATGGGTAATCCACATTGTATTATCTTCGTTGATGACTTAGAAAATGATATTGATTTTGAATCTGACGGACCAGCATTAGAATCTTGTACAGATGCATTCCCCGCAAAGACTAATGTTGAATTTGTTCAAGTGATGTCTGATACACACCTTAAAATGAAGGTTTGGGAGCGTGGTGCTGGACCGACCTTAGCATGTGGAACAGGTACTTGTGCATTAGTTATTGCTGCCATCCAGGCTGGGAAAATCCCATCGGGGAATACTGTTCGTGTTACACTCCCTGGGGGAGATTTATTCATTAAATGGAATAAAGATACAGACAATAAAGTTTTTATGACCGGCCCAGCTACGTACACCTTTTCTGGTAAGGCTGCATTGAAATGAATAAATAATTAATAATTTACCACTTTATCAAGCTTAAGGCAGTTTTTACCAATGAAATCGGCATTATTCATAGTCCTATACAAGTATTATACAACTACACTATATGGAATGTGATATTTATCTTTCAGTATACAAAAGTGATGATATTAATAGTGTATAAAATAATAACATATAGGAGATAGTAATGATGCAGATTATAGGAATGTTTCAAAATACTGCATTCGATACAATCAATGGAAAGGAAACATTCTTTGCCAATCCGGTAATAGTAGACATAATATCATAATATCATAGAATATTATCTGTCTCTCTTCGTATGGCGTGGTTTATACCAGCGGGTTGTATATTCTGCCCTTGTTTGATCTTTTTATCAAAGTACAAGTCTGAAAAAACGATCGTTAGAGAACCGATTCGATCCGATTCGATCCATTCACGTAAGGCAAAATCTCAAATAGGTAACAATAAAAGTGTCGTCGTATTTATTGCTGTTGTGAATAATTACTAAAAGTCGAAACATTTTCCAGTCATCGCTCTTGAATTGTCATTCATACCTTCAAGGATTGAATCAGAATCCATTTCTTCCAATGAATTACTGTTGTTTAGGTTTATATCGTGAGGCGTTGTTAATTTACTAACAGAATCGGAATCATTGTCATTATAGGAAAACCACGACTGATCCAATGGTGAAACTATATCTGTAGAATTATCGAATGCAGACTTACCAACAGAATCAGCACAATCCAACATTGCGCAAAAATGTCCACGAGCATTTTTTGTGATTGACGAGACATTGGTTTCCGCAGCCATGCTTGACATTGTCTTGCCTAATGAACCAAGTTTGCTCCTAAAGAGTCTAGACAAATCATCAGCATCACCATCACCATTAGTTTCATCATCTGGATGTTTTCGATTAGATGTTTTGCTCTTTGTTTCTTCAAGAGAACTTGCGAATCTACTTCCACGATATAACTTATCAATAATAGTCAAAGGAATTCCATTTTCTTCATTTTCATTTTCATCTACTGTATAATCGCCACCGTCGTTTTTGTCTGACTTGACTTTATCTTTGGTAAATGCAATATCCATGGCAAGTCGCATGGATTTCATTATCGATTCCATCTTTTCAAGCATTAAGTAAAGATCAGACTGATTTTCATCCACGGTATGTATCAGGTCCTCATCGAAACAAACAAACTTAACGGCAGCATTAATATTGTCTTTCAACGGTTTTGGTTCCTGTGTTGATTGCTTTTTGTTGTTGTTGTTGTTGTCTTCCATCGCCGCCGCTACCACCGCCATCGTCGCATAGGCCGCTGATGCAGATTGATGCTGCTGCTGTTGCTGCTCAATCTTGATATCAGCATTGTCCATTTTCTTCTCTATTGTATTACTATTATCATTCTTTTCTGATTCGTTTTGGAATGTGGGTGATAAATTCGTTGGACTGATGATGGTAATATAATCATTTCTAACTTTCGATATTTTAGTTTCCCTAGCATCAGCGAATGCTTGCCAGTGAATACCGCCATTTATACCACCTAACGCTGACGTTGACGTCGGCATTTTATTATTAGCATTAATGTTGTTTATTTTGGTGTTGATCTCGGTATCGTTAAATATTAGGAAAGAATCAGGAAAGTATCTATCAAATGTTGGATCAGTCAAATCATCATTATCATCATTATGTTCTTGCTGTTGCTTCAACGGAGACTCCTCGTCGGTAACTGTAATCGAGGTAGCGGACACGTTTAGGCATTTGTCACGTGTTGACTTAAATTTCCACGCATTATTCGATTATATAAAGTGGCGATGATGATAATGATGAAGAAGAAGAAGAAGAAGAAGAAGAAGAAGAAGAAGAAGAAGAGGGAACAAAAAAATCCATCAAATGTTAGTATACAAGCACCGATATTCTGCAGGGGAGTGACGAAGGAGTCTACTTGAACCGTTCACATTTCTACAGTGCGTACCTTCTTCCTTTTCTCATTATTAGGACCCTCGTGACCACCACCATCATCGTCGTCGTTCCTTTTCTTCCTCTTCAAGAAATGTTTCAATCGGCTTTTCACTTTTTTACCAAAACGCTTTTGGGACTGTCCGGAACTCGTCCCATCGTCAATAGAAGAATATACTAGCATTTGAGTGGGCATGATTGATCTACAGTGAATTATCGGTTGAGATTATCCTCTCAATGCATCGACAACTCTTTTAACGTGAAGGTGATTTGTGTTCGTGGTGAACAATCTATTGCTATGAATACAGGATATTTGAGGCCCATTCTAATCAGTACTCACGCGTTCTCACAGGCGAACGAACCCCTTACTCCTTTCACATAAGCGAAATAGGTTTGCTACAGATTTTTCAAAGCGAAAATATTTCAACTCCCTCCAATATTGTGATTTGAATTTGAGTAAAATTGTCTTTTCTAGTGATACACATTGTGTATCACTATGATATCTCACTTCTTATGCTAAAACTAAATATTTCAAAATAAAAATACTTATGCGTAACGCGCTGTAATTAATTTTTGAAGGCTCTTAAATTTTAAAATTTACTTAGCAGTTCATTTTTTAGTATCTTAATTTTTCACCCGATAGCCAACTGCGCGTTTGCCGGTGCCCGGAGGAAGTACAATTGTGAAGAAAACGAAAAAGCGAAAAAGACAATCATGGTGCATTTTATTTCTACAAATATAATAATGAATAAAGAAACAAACTTTCCTGACAATATCAAGAATCAAACCCAGTGAGAACCATATCACAACAGCTAGCTTCATCAAGTAAAAGTGAGTGTGAATTATCAACAGCAACAACAACAACAACAATAGGTCTCTACTACAACAAGATGATAACAACAAATTGTCGGCTGTGGCTGGTGATGACACCATGCATGATACCAGTGGTAGACAAAGATGGCAAATACAAACTCTACAGCTACACATGATGGTAACATAACCATCTTCATAGCACAATGAATATCTATCAGGTGCAAAAAAACATGATACATCATCATCATCTACTACTATACAGCAGATAATAATATAATACTTCATCAGATCAACACAGTGTTTTTTGGTGATCTGCTTATGCAAGTAGAAGTACTTGTATTGTTGTGGAAGAAGCATGAGAAGAAAATGCATCTGAATCTAAGCCCATTTCAATTTGAAATAATTAAGATACACCGACAACTAATAATAATAACAACAATAACAACAAGTATAGTTTAATTGCAAAATCATACCGACAAAAACAAAAAGGTTGAAGATAATATTTTCAACTTTATCATTATTTGTACTACTGCAGTATTTGGTGTATCATGTTTTGGTGGTTGCTTTTGCTTTCGGGTTGTTTCAATGTATAAGATGTGGTACTAAAAGAGTGTGTTTGTCTTACTACTTACAGTACTGTAGAAGGAGTAAGACACGAGTAGTAACTATATATTTGTTCATTACTACGTAGTAATATATTATGATATCTACAGTATCTACATACCGTACGAAGAATACAAGCACGACTGTACCAGGATGTCAGTGCTGAATGTGGGGAGAACAACAGAATTTACAAACCTTCTGATTTTATTCATTACTGTACTGTAGATTGATTCAAAAGCCATTCCACATCGTCGCAGATCTATCGCAACAATCTCTCGCTTAACTTAGAGAAAGTCTGAAAGAAAGTCTGAAGAATTCTAAATTGTCATCCATTTGAGAAAATACTTCGTCTAAAGCAAGAATTCGGAATTCGTCGATATTAATAGTAGATCATAACATTATTACCATCGCAATATATTCTATAATGTCTTTTGTTAATAACAATACGTCTATTAAAGCGTTGAGATTACTTGGTGTACCGTTAAGTCAGCCATTCAATTCATGTGCTTGGACTATGTTACAACTTAATGTTCCATTCCAAATTAAAATAGCTGTTCCAGGTAATAAATCAAGTAAGATAGGTACAAGACATGAAAATTTTCTATCCCTTACCAAACATCGTTCAACTCAAGTTCCTATATTGATAGATAATAATAATGATAATGACAATGGCAGTGAAAATTTTGTCCTTACGGAAAGTGCAGCAATATTAACGTATTTATGTGAACGATACGGTTCTTGTGATAATAATGATAATGATGGACCCAAACTGTATGCATCACCTGGTACTCAAAGGAAAGCTATGATTGATTCGTATATGCATTGGCATCATACAAATACTCGATTGGTTTC
This sequence comes from Fragilariopsis cylindrus CCMP1102, assembly GCA_900095095.1. Lineage (NCBI taxonomy): Eukaryota > Bacillariophyta > Bacillariophyceae > Bacillariales > Bacillariaceae > Fragilariopsis > Fragilariopsis cylindrus. The sequence continues at coordinate 724,031 of FMBT01000289.1, forward strand.
GAAATTATTTGGTGGTAAAATCAAGCCAGAATGGAAAGCCACTCTTTCGACAGATGAAGATAAATTTATACAAAATGTCATGGCTAGTATCGATACAGGTTGGTTACAACAACAGCAATCAGAATTAGAATCAGAATCGAAGACGACGTATATTGGTGGATTTAATAAACCATCTATTGCCGATATACTAGCGTATGGTGAATTATCTACTGTAACAATGACAAATCTTTTAGATATCGATGAAAATAAATTTAAAAATCTATCATCATGGATGAATACTATGTCGAATTTACCATATCACGATGAAGCACATGTAGCCTTATCGACATTGGGTGATTTAAGTATTCATAACGCTACAACCGAAGAGGTAAATACGAAAGATGGTAGCAGTAGTAATGATAATTGTACAATAATCCCTTCTATTGCAAAACGGTTGGGAGCTGCCACAAAGGCTGGTATAGCGTCATATGAAAATGCACAAAGCAACTATAGAACCATCATAACTTCATCATCACTATAAATAATAATAATATATATATATATATATATGTATGTATTAGTACTGTACATTCGTATTAGTATTAAAAAAGAATGAATATCAGTACTTCAAATACTCAATATAAATTTGGAAGCAAAAAATCTAAGAACTAAATAATGTTAGGTTTTACTGCCACTGCTGAACATGATATATTGATATACTGTATGGAATAAAGTTCAACTGTGATGTGTCCCCACGAAATGCTCTTTTTCACAACCTTTTTCAAATGCTTATTACCGGGACAAAATAATCAATTAGCTACTAATCGGAAGTACGATCCAGTACATACATACATATATGATAAATCATCATTATCTTAAAGAATCGTTTGGGAGTTGAACCATTATAATAACATCATTGCTGCTGTTGTCATCTGTGTCGCAAGGTGATGTTGTTAACGTACAACCACCTAAATCCGTATCAGTACATGCCGTCATAGTTGATTGGTAAACCGAATCACAAACAAGTGCATTGTTTCCAACACCACCAGTGCAAGCGGTAATTTTACTACCAAATGGTGATGGCAATGATGAATCAATTTTGTCTGTCGTAGTATTTTCATCGTCTAGCCCTTCTTTATTGTTCCTATTAGTACTACTTGTACTTTTACTATACTTTTGAAAGTAATTGAACGGTAATTGTATTGGACAACCTGCAGGGCAGGAAGAGGTACCATCAGCAGCACCAGCAGTTGTTGTTGGTGAATCGACTGCTAGTGCTATTTTGCTAGCAATATCCATATTCTTTGCTTCTTCATCTATCCGTATCATCATTTCATCCATATCATTGCGATTCTTTTCAACTGCTATCATAGCAGAACGACCAAAATCTCCTTCACCAGTAATAAGTTTCTGAAATTGTATATCAACACTATCATGAATTTCTTCAATCTTCATTGTTATAATTTCTTTCATATCATTCCATCGTTTCTTTACCTCATGACTACTAGTACTGTTGCCATCATTGTCATAACTACATTCTGTAGAACCACAACTACTTGTACCACAAGAATAAAATGAACTGCAGTCGGCACTATATTCCTGTGATTTTTGTGATTGTGATTTAGAGTGAACAACAGATTCTTCGTAATCACCTAACGCTTGATCCTTGACACCGGTTGGAGAAGATGATACCGATACTGAAGATGCGTCTTTTGTTGGACTTTTCTTCTGGTTGTCGTTTGGTGGTGATATTGTTATCACTCTTACTCTTGTCACCTGAAGAGTCTCATTCGAAAATTGTACTTTCTTGTTCTTTTTGCTGAAAGGAAACTTCATAATCAAAAGCAACTATATACGATTATTTTCAGACTTTCAGAAAGTATTAACGATTCTTCCAGAAAGGACAGCAACAATACGATTTGGTGAGGAGGGGGGCTGGTGTTGGTGTTGGTGTTGGTTTCAAAATGTACGTGATGTTATGAACAGCCAAGTCAAATATACCGTACGAAGAAATTGTTTTCAATTATTGTGCAATTGTACTTGTACCACTTGAATCAGAATCTGGGCAACAACAAAACATGATGCAAGTTCAAGCTAACAATACTTCTACTTCAAGTACAAAGCTTCGGCTTCGCCACACTCAGAACGCGAATATAAAATTTCAAACTGGGAATCCTTCACAAAAAACATTTTTGAAATTTAAATGGAAAGCGGGAAAGCGAAAGTGAGCAAAAAATAATGATGGCTCGCGCTGCCGGCGGGTCAGTTACGATAAGAATTGATCCTTCATTCTAATTACAACGTGATATGTAGTACTAGTACTGTAAGTTGTAAGTTATCATAGAAATTGAGACTTGACAAAATAAAAATGAGACAACCAACAGATGATAAAGAATACAGTATGCATTAGTATGATAGCCTAGATTAAATAAGTAGTTACTGTGGCTTGTGATTTGTGTCAATTACTATTAATTTATCAGCAATTTGTACATAATGTTAGTAGTAGTTATTGATTGTTGATATGAAACGTTTGCGCCAACTTATCCCTAGATTTTATTTACTGTAAAATGTGGTTGTTGTTGGTGTACTTTGTGTGGTGCATTGTTACTACTAGTCATTGTGATTACTGCTTCCAAGTGCACATGCTTGTGCTTTATCAAATTAAAAAACTAGCGCCGCTACTAGATCATCAATGAATGGTTGGATTGGTAATGCTGCTGTTTTTCTTTTTAATGTATTAATTGATTGTGCATTTTTTTTGGTGATTGAATTGAGATCTCTACGGGAAATAGAAGAAGTCTCAAAGGTATAATGTGCAACTTCAAAGAATGGTTCCCCACCTAGTAAAAATGCAATGCGGCATGTAGCAAAAAAAGGGTGTTTTTTAGTAAATTTATCAAATGATAATGTTGTGTGGGATATACCACCAATATGGAAGAAATTTATAGTAGAACACCACTTACACATTATTCTTTGTAGCAATTTAATATGACGTTCTGGATGTTAAGTAAGTAAGACAGTAGTCAACATTGTTTCAATAAGAAGAGAGAAGGTACGAACTGTATTATTGTGCGCCATTGGCTAAATCTTACATGCTGTTCAAATGGATCCATTTTTAGGTACTTAAACTCTCTCTTAGTAAAAGACACACATGATCGGATTTTCCGAAAAAACACGTCCTACATACCCGTTGATAATGGGTCCTCTTTTAAGGCTCTAATAATAAAACTGACTAGACGGTTCATTAATATAACACTAATAGAGATATCTGTACTATTCGTTTAGGCCATACTCTATTATTTGATTTTTAATTTCCCTCTCTTATGCACCTCTTCCTGGCGATTCGAAATTCGCCTGCCACCCATGTATAACCTCATAGAATTTTCCCCAGATGACCAAATCACACCCAAACTTTTTTCTTCTCTTAACAGTACAAATATCTATAATTCGTCTCATAAGCGTATGTTAAATAGAGCGATATCCATGGAGATTCGTTTCAATACATTCCCATTGTTATGATGATGGGAATAATTTTCCATTTCAATTCTTAATAATTTAAAGAATTTTCCTGTCGCGAGCCTATCGCGCATTTAAAAATTTAGTCGCGAGTGTCCGCAAAATGCCACCTTGAGCCGGAACACGCCATATAGTTAATATATCTATTTGTATAATAGAGAACATTTGGCTACATACTTTTTCATAGTAGCAGTTGTCTTATTCCTCAACACAAACAGATAACAACACATCCATCCATCAATTTGTCTACAGTACAGTATAGCAGATAGTATCTCATGTTGCGCATTTTACCTTCATTCACAGTAGTAGTAGAAAATAAGGCTATTCCAACATATGCGTTGGTCTTTTTACAGAAACCTTACTTCACTTTAGCTGTCAGAAATAGAGGTGAATTTTTCATGCTGTGGTAGTATTGTTTTTCCAGCAGTTCAAATCCCACTACATAGTTGGGTGGTACTGTATGCAAATTGCAGGATAGAAGCAGAAGATGAGGAATAAGATGATGATGATGAAAAATGCCTCCAAGATAAAAGTAAAAAGAGAACAGCAACTGGGATTCGCTTCATTTACTGCATGACGCTTCATTTACTGCATGACATGGATGTAAGATATGTATGTGCACAACAAATCACACACTCATTTGAAAGTTAATTTAGTTGCTGATACTGGGATGAGATGAGAGAGAGAGAGAGAGAGAGATTTATATATCATATGCCTACTCAGTGTGTGCGTGTGTTTTACATTTGTTTGTGGACTTTTCTTATTCTTATTCTTTTCTACCACACTCAAAAGCATTATCAATCAGAGAAATAACATCAGAGAGGAGGACAGAAGTAATGGAAGAAAGGAGATAACAATCAAACAAATAGGTAAGAAAACAGTAATTGTGGTGAGATGCGAGGAACAAAGCCATTCAAAAGAGATCTTAGTTTAGTTTAGTTTAGTTGTAGGTTGGTGGGTAGGTACGGAGGTAATTAAAAATAAAGATATTATAAAAAGACAAGAATAAATACAAAAAGACAAAAAAGAAAACAACACCTGGGATTCCAACGTGGTCCCCCACCGTAGTACTAACCAGGCCCGAACATGCTTAACTTCGCTGAGCAGACGGGAAGCGGTGCTGTCATGTTGGTATGGTCGTTCTCTCTCCTCACCCAAAATTTTGAGTATAGTAATTTACATATAAAAGACTTTGCGGACAATCCTTACGGGGCGGACTATCAACGAAATCTAATCAGCAGCCACCCATCATGTTGTGGCTTGTACTACTGTAGCAACAGCACATAGCTGCCGCCAACAACAAGAACGACAACTGTCGATACGTCTGCCGAACAAACATAGAGATAGAGACACATTCATCACCCAGAGAGAGAGAGAGTGAGTCTCCGGAGAAGATGGAAAGAATGGCCGACGACAAGAAACTTCATCCCAATTCAAGCCCAACAGCGGGTGATAACGACGACGAGGCAAGTCCAACAACCACAACCGTCAACACCACGACACATGCATCATCGGATTCGGCATCGGCATCGGCATCGGCCCTTGAAGACAATATCACAACGAAAGGAAAGAATTCGTATTATTATGCACATGGACACAAAGCAACGGGTCCAAAATGGGATGGTAAAGCAGAACCAAAAGCATTATCAAGAGAAGATTTAATGGCATTGAGTTTAGATCCAACGAATAATAACACATCATCTGGGAAAATTCCGTCGTTTATGTATCATAAAAGTAATATAAAAAAGTATGCATTCTTAGATGAAGAAAAGGTTGTTAAATTGTATATAACACTTGATGGGGTCGGTGAACAATGTACCGATTCTGATATACAATTGGATTGGGATAAATCATCATTCACTTTGGTGATCAAAAATTATAGAAATACCGACGAAGCAGCAGTAACAGCAACAGGAGAAGGAGAAGGAGAAGATCGATCATTGTGTTTTGGGAAATTAACTGGAAATATAACTCATGCAAAGTACAAATTAAAAACAGACAAAATCATTCTTACGCTAAAGAAGGAAAAGTTAGGTATCGAATGGCATACAGTCAATGATAAGGGGATGACCGATCACGATTTTGTGTAGTAGTTTGCACTTACCGGTACGTGTATATTAGTGGTAGTAGTAGTAGTTATACATCATTAACAGCAGTATCAAGTATAGTATATACTATCCAGCTAGCAGCCTACAATCCATTAAAAGAGGATGCAAGTAAACTGTAAGGAAATGATTGAGGGAGGGCCAGGGGAAAGGCATAGGAACAAAACAACTAAAACAGAAACCCACATAAGGTCGTAGTAGAAAGAAGAGAAAGAATTATCGAAACTTCTATTTTCTTATGCATTTTCGACCCTTTTAATCTTATGTATTCTACAATAATATTCAATACAATCATAAAAAATTACAAAAGAAACTGACTTCTCAAAACACAAACATTGACGAAAAAAATTGATTAACGTTATTGAATAGGATAATAGAGTAACTATAATTTCTATAGAATTGCATTAATTTTTTAATTGACTGACTTCCATTACTTTTTATAGACTACAACAATCAAAAAAAAAACTAATTATATTTATATTAAAAATAGAAAATTAATAGTATGATATATTTGTTATTATTAACTCCAAATATCCATCAAGAATCGTCCTTCGCTTTTCATCTCTTCGAGATATGATTTGCCAATATCTATTTCGTTTGTTGTTGTTGTAGTTGTACTAGTAGCTGTTTGAAGGTGCGGACTGATCAACTTCGCAATAGTTGCTTGTACGTCACGACCCATATGGTTACCATCACCACAAACATAAACGATACCTTTACCATGAATGATAGTATCAACCAACCGTTCCGATTCATCCGTCATAAGGTTTTGTACGTATATTTTCTTCCCAGTCGGATCGTCACGAGAAAAAGCTGTGTGGAGGTGATCAATGACGTCATCATTTTGAAATGTCTGCAACTCCTCTTGGTATAAATAATCGTGTTTGGCGTATCGACATCCAAAAAATACTTCAACGGAACCAACACTACTTTTTTCGTTACTGCCGACATCCGCACTAGCTGATGATGCCATTAGTGCCTTTCGATGAGCTAAAAATCCCATAAAAGGGGCAATCCCAGTTCCGGGACCGATCAAAACAAGAGGAGTGGAAAGGTCTGTCGGTAAATGGAATTCTTCAGTTGGTTTCGGAAATATTTTAAGACACGATGCTGAATCTTTTGCCAACGACGACGACGACGACGACAAAAATTGTGCGGAAAGTGCTTCAAGGTGTCTGGTGGTGACACCGTGAATACGTCGTAGACCAAGTTCCTTCCCATCATTAGCACACAATAGCGATGGTGTCAAGTAATCTACGACGGAAAAAGTAACAGTCAAACTTTTGGATGGTCGATCGGTATCGAGAGGACTAGAACTGACTGAGTAGTACCGTGGTGGGATTGGTGGCAAAAAACTCACCAGATTCTGAAGTGTGATGGTTTGACAAGATGGGAATTCCCGTAGAAGGTCGACAATGGACCGACGCTGTGCGTTTACGTAAGTTTCCAATAGCATATCACCTCGATCTGTCTTTGAAGATAGTAATTCCAGAGCGGCCTTTTCTTGAGGATCGTTGCTAATCTGAGAGAGAGTGTACAATACCTTACGGCTTTTCATTACGGTGCACAGATCAATTTTCTCCGATACGATCTCTTCAACGGTCAATGGTACCCCACTGTCGATTGATACTTTCTGTGAGGAGGATATTCCGTGATGACATTGTAGCATATTCAACACAAAACTAACAGCATCAGGAGTGTTCGTAACGATCATGCCTATAGAATCTCCTGGCTCGTACTCCCAACTTTGATCGTCAGGAATAGCGAGCGCCAATTCAATAACACGCTTGCCATTGCGATCGGCCTCTGATACTCGATTCTCGATTTGAAGTGGAAATCGTCGATCCAAAATGTCTTGCACAGGTGAGGTGTCACAACCAGATTGTACTTCACAAATTTCATTTGCCGCATCAGAGGATGTTGCCGTTAGATAGCGTGCACCCATAATGGAAGATTCGAATGGTTTGGCGCATGTATAACGGATACCATCCTCAGACTGATCGTCGTCGTCATTATCATGGATTATTGCTCCGCCATCGTTTGCGGTGTTGTTCTCTTCATTATCAGAAACAAATTCGACGGATGTCATGTGACCCTTAAGAGACGATCGAGGTAAAGTGGACGCTTCTACACTGGTGACTTCGTCATTTTGGTTCGTCAACGAAAGCACTGATCGTACTATAGATACCCCAGGAGAAGTAGATGATGGCTGACAAACATCGTCAAACATTTCCATCTTTTTCTCTTCCTCATGGACTTCCTTTTTCTCTTTCACTACCGCCGTTGTGGAATTTGCTGTTGCTATGGTTGTGGTTTTTGCTTTTTCGTTTGCACATTCTCCTCGACAAGCCATTGTTATATCCATTATAATATTTTCAGTCCAGCCTTCTACAACCTCTTCCAATTGTCCCGTCCCTTCGTCCGCGCACGCCAATGGTCGGATCATACTACCACCTAATTTCAGCATGAATTTGTTTAACAATACTCCATGCTCACAAAATTGATCGTAATTGGTATCGCCAAGCGCAAGCACCGAAAATGCAACGTTTTCGAGTGGACGTTCACCAGTCTTGGCCGTCTTCTTAACATACCTCAAGAACCGATCTGAGTTTTCAGGAGCTTCACCATTTCCACTCGTCGATGCTACTACCAATAGACCGTGCTTGACGCTATCGTTACCTGGTGCGGGTGCTTTACTGAATTTTTCCATTAGTTTCATCTTTTTGAATTGATTCAGTTCGGCACATACAACCTCTTGGAAGTATGTTAATGAATCAGGATTATCTAGTATGGTTTGGTACGTCGCTGCTAGATCCTTCGCGATTTGTTCTGCATTACCCGTTGCTGATCCGTAAAGAATATAAAGAGGAGTAGGAGATTTTTCTGGTATTGCGGTTTTTAAACCTGTCGACGACACTGATGTTGCTGGTATCGTTTCTGTTGTAGAATTTTCTGAAGTCGATGCCGGATTGGTTTCAGATATTATTGGCGTTGTCGTTGTCGTTGTTACAGTTGTCGCGGAGGAAGGAACTTGATCATTCACACAGGGATCGTCTTTCTCTTCTTCGGCAGATGTACTTGCCAAGCATGCCTTCGCCACATCTTGCGCGACTGTTGCCATCCAAGGTTCAACAGTTTCTTCAAGCAACCCCGTTCCTTCGTCAACACAAACTACCTTCCTAGCTCTTGTTCCTCCTAAGATTTTCATTTTCTGATCGATTAATATCCCCGTTGCACAAAATTGGTCATAATTGGTATCGCCTAGTGCTAAAACGGCATAAGCAAGATGTTTGAAAGGTTTTGGTTCGGTTTTGTCCTTGCTTTGTTTCTTTACGTATCGATTAAAACGACCTGCATTTTCAGGTGGATCGCCGTTACCTGTTGTACTGCAAACGATCAAAGCACCGTACTTATGACCTGCGTTGGTAGGTTCAACCGTCCATTCCTTCAAACATTTTTTGAACTGGTCTAGTTCCTGACAAACAGCTTTAGTGAATGGAGTAGGAAGACGATCTTTGTTTTCGTTGAGTTCATCGGTCAGATCCTTACTTATCCCCTCCGCGTTGCCGGTGGCGGATCCATACAGAACATATAGGGTTGAATTGCTGCCGGTTGTCATGGTGGTGGAGTTCTAATTGTGTATATTATGTTACTGTAACTCAGTTGGAATATCGAAATAAAAGACAGAATTGAGTTTGTTTCAAAGAATGAATGTTAAAAGAATTCACAAGATGTTGAAATTTGAAGAACGTGACACAAATTCACGTGAAACGTGCTTCACTCTACAATGTGAAATGTAGGCTATTTATAAATTGATTTTATGGAAAGCCGTCCGTCAATACGTTTTTTACGAGCGTTGGATCAACCACTCATTTTCATTCATCTGTACTACTAAAAATTAATTGAACCCAAATCCACTCTAAAAAGTAGTTCATTGAAATCACAAGATGATGATATCGATTACTGTGAACAACCCTGGATAACAACACAAATCAAGCGGTAACGCAAAATACAACAACATCATGAATTGAGATATGAAACTATGAAAATACTCGCTGCTATTGCATGCTCGTAGTTATTATGGTACGTACAACAAATAAACAAACATACAAACTGCATTGATCAATAGAATGAACAAATCAAGCTTGCAGACGAAAGAGAACAAAAAAACGCATCCTATTTTCGTTGTATTCGCTTTGATCAAGTAAAATCACACCTTGATCAATTGAATACAACATTATTACTGTCCTAAGACGTTTTGTTTTAGGTAACGGTATTGGATGCAAGAGGAACTGAGGGTTCGTTAGCCTTGCAGCCTGTGTCAGTACTGTTAAACGGCTAGTAGACCCTCCACATCATTATCCACAACTCGTTTATTTCTTGTTATTTTATATCAAGCTCACACAATATTTCTCTGCCCTGTGTGCCTTTTATTTTTTAAATGAAGCTGCTATTATGTTCACATTTTTCTTCAACGTCGAAATAATAGGCTGTAAAACGTGCGATGCCTCATGTCATTTGATATTGAAGCAATAATAATATTATATTGTAAGTTCCTGATCGACACAACATTAATTACTGTTTACTTTAAAAAAGCATCCTTTTTCGGTATCGAGCCTTATCTTCTTTTAACAGGAAGATTACTTTTCGCTCGAAATAACCTTCATGCGGCTGCTAGAATAATTCGCCGGAGTTTTATTAGCGAAGGAACCAACGGCTTTTTAGCTGATTATAAGAATACAAGTCGAATGCTGATGTCCCGTTGCAGTTTTTGCAACTTTCATCATTAAGGTGTTCTTCTAACGTTCTTTCTACGGATCCTTCGTCAGTGCTCCCATCAACATTTTTTTTCTTGGTTTCAATTTTAAGAAATCCTTCGTCATTGCTGTACAATACTTTTATCTGAATTTGAAATTTTTTATCCTCTTCGTTCTTTCTTTTTCTCTGTGGATTGATCTGAAAATTTCGCAATCCAGATGCTCCTGTGACCGAAAATAAATTCAGAAGACACACTATTCTGGGGCAGTGTTATCAAGTTACTGTACATTGTACAATGTGCAAATGCTGAACATTCCATCGGATCATGACGACTTCCAAGATTGCGTTGATAAAATAGATAAAGAACGATCTAGCGGTTGGTCCGTTTCATCTTCACTATTTAAACTGAATTTTGGTCATACGTACATACATAGCTTCTAAGAAGTTGGTTACCCAAAATCGCACTGAGATGTGCCACTTCGAAATCCATTACGAGATCCTTGTTATAATACGTACTGTATATTTTTAAATACATGTTATACAGCAAAAACGAACAAAAGTAAATTATTTCGAGTGCTACTACGTATTATATAACTTCCTCGCTATACAGTAGTTACTTTGCACTACAACTGTAACCTAAGATAAGATAAAACCCGGTCAATTAAAAAATTTCACCTTTTCCTCTATCCCTTTATTAAACATAGTCTCAACTATAAATTAGCCTTCAAAGCAAATACTTATATATGTGTATGGACACAAAGTATGCTACGCATTAACCCGGGAATGCTTTGTCAGAAAACTATAGATATGATTAGAATAGAGAGTCTATGAATGATGAAAGGAAAAGCAACAAAAATATCTTTGGAAGAATAGTAGAAGGAGAAAGGAATTGCTAAAAAGCCTAACGCGATCTAAATAATTATTGTAAACAATATTTAATAACTAATATAGTCGATTAAAATAGCATAAGAAGTACTGCAATTTAAAATATTCAGTACGCTACGACGCAACTTTCGAACTTAATATTTCAATTTTATTCCTCGATATCACGTGAAGATTTTAGAAGACAATTGGAGCAAATTCTTTTGTCGCACGTTCAAAGAGAGGGGAGTTAATATACAATTCCCAGCCTACGAGTGTATAGATACCCAACCAAGCTGCGATCATTGTTCAGATAGGGATGGGCGTATTGGTGTTGACCGAAGAAAAGAAAAAGCGGTGTTGAGTTATATGTATATGTATATGTATATATAAACGAAGCATTTCGATACAAGAGAAGATCAAACAAGGGAAGTATTTCGATTCTTCACGCGCTTGTTTGCTTACCACCTTGTTCTAGAATTTTAACTGCACTAACTTCACCTTTCTCGTTTAGAAATTTAGGATTACTCGAAAAGAAATTCTTTCCTTTTTGCTCCTCTTCCTCCTTCAATTTAATTGCATTGGCAACACGTTCAGCCTGTCTCTGTTTTTTCGTCATCCCCGTCCCTTCACTCGTCGGTATAATACCATCCACTGATGACGATGATTCCTTAGCTAACTGGACAAAATCAGGAATTTCAGGGTCACCTGAGTCTTCAAATTCAAACTTACTTTCGAGAGAACGATCAGTAATCAATTCATCAAATGATCGCGATATACCTGCTGCGTTGGGATCTGCCATCATTGCATCAGTTATTTCATCAGGATTGGATGATATCTTAACTCTGGTAGTTTGCTTTGCATTCTCCCCTCCTTCTCCATCCAAGTCGAAGTCTGGAAGTTCGTCTCCGTCTAGCAATGGCACCGACGACTCTGTCACTAAGTTGTCTGTTGGCTTGTCCTGATCCGACGTCGTATCACTTCCTTCTCGACGACGACGCCTTTTTTTCTTGGCGTTTAATGCAACTGAATGATCATTTCTTCTTGGTGATTCGTGTTCGTGTGTTGGCGTCAAGTGGTAATTTATATGTCTTTGAGACAAGTAGGTACCGCTACGAATATTAAACGCCTGTCCGAGACAAACAATAATCGATAAAGTAAGGAGGAAAAGGAAAACCGACGGAAAGATAGCAATCATGATATATTCTAAGTAACAGTTCTGAAAGGATGAACGTTTTTGTGGAGGTTTACAGTTGATTAACGCCCAAGGAGTTGAATCCAAATTTAATTACGATGATTGTCTATTTTATCAATTTGAAGTTGTGATGGCTGATGATGTCGTGGAGGAGAACGAAATCTGCTTTGTTCAAGAGATATCTATTGATTATCGAGACGGGGGAGAGCATTATTTGGGGGGATCTATAATTAGGGGAGCGAGGAGGGAAAGGATATAAAGAAGTTTACATACAGTAATTATAAGTTACAGTAAGCACTTCCAACACTTAAAACGAGAGCAGTTCGCAAGCTACAGTATATACTAGTCTATATACTACATAAAAGACTAATAATACTAATAATACTACCAGAAAGAAAAAAAACATGCGGGGGAGCGGGTAGCTTTTAAATAGATTTGATTCATTCGTTTTCCGTTGATGTATTATCTATTATAACCTGATCAGTTCGCCGTTTCGTTTAGTTTAGAATTAGTGCCCATTCTCGGTCGTAGGTACAGGTTGAGCTAATGCTCTCAATGCTTTTTTCAAACATCCAATATTATAATTTATCAAACTTTTTTTACGAAAGTTTTCGGCTCGTGTTATGCAGACCAAAGCTAGCATAGTATCAACCTCTTTTAGATATAAAACCTTCAATTGAAAAATTGAGCGTAGAAAACAAACAGTCAACGTCCAAAAGTTTACACGTTCGTTAGACACAAACCAACAAATGCATCTTTAAATGACAATTAAAAACGAAATCATTTAAAAATTAAGTGTAATACGTCGTATAAGAAATAAGACACTTACCATGCCATTACTAAGACGAATAACGCTTGCACTTTTATTGTCGTAAGCAGAATCTGGATCTACCATGTCTTCTTCCAAATCTTCCGCTGGTGCTTGACTTATCAGTGTTCCAACTAATTCATCCTTTTTTTGTTGTTGCTGCTGCTGGTCAGAAGCTGAAATTTCGGTTTGGGATTGGTCTAATAGAGATTGGCCCCCACCACTTGTAGTTCCGGTCAATGCGTGATCGCTACCATGATGATGATTATTATTATTATTATTACTTGCCGTGTTCGCAATCGAGGTCGTTATTTCTCCAACAGTGTTCCCCAACTCTAGATGCGAAGGTCCCAATCCATAAATCCCACTCACATCCAATACAACATCAATCATATCTGAACAAAGTTCTACACTTTGCATATCAACAGGACCGGGATCGGTACTAATATACAATTTCGACACAACATCGAACAGATATGCCTTTTCCATGGAGCACGTACTGACCAAGACATTCAAGAGATTCTCTAGTGTCGGTAATTGCGGTATCAATCGTTGAACGACACGTGATAATGCTTCGTAGATAGAATGATCGTATATACTAGTAAGATGATACCGAATATGTATACTATCAGGACTAACACCCGCATCGGTTAATTCGTCTGTAACTTGAGTCATAATATCCCGGCGACAATCGTACTTGCTTTCGTCACTTAAAAATAATTCACCGTCGACTTTGTTAATAAAAACTTCAATGACAATATTCGGATTTAGTTCAAGGGCTCTAGTAACGGCATTGGTAAAGCTTTGCAATACATGATCATATGGTTCATCTTGAGCATCAACAACGAATATAAGAGATGTTGCTGCATTGTCACCCACAAATACACTATCACCAGTACTGATATTATTATTATTATCATTATCATAATTATTTTCATCATCTTCTCCATAATAATCACCTGGAAAGTCCCAAACGGTAAATCGACAAAGGGGTGTATGATCAACGATGGCTCGTTCCAATTGTTGTGTGGCTTCCAATCGAAACAAGGTTTCGTGTGGTGACATTTTTTGAAAGACGACTCTCTGCAAAAAGGAAGAAAGATGGTTGTGTTGAATGAATCATATTTTATTTATTTTTCGTTCATTTGTCAATAACAGCATTCATATTTTTATATATGAAAATCAGATATTAATATTATGTTTTGTAGATAGGGCGACGAAATAATACAATGAATAATATTATGAGTATCATTTTAAAAATCGCAATATTGATGAAATGATCATCCTCATATCCGCAGTTTTATATCGCTCAAATACACACACACATACATACATGCATGGCACATCGAATCAAACATCACACGTAGGCAGGCGGCTACGTACCTGAATACTAGTTTTACCACCACGTCTAGGTCCCATTAAAAGAATTCTAGGAAGACTTGCAATCTTCGGATCATTAAAGTCAATTGGAGATATGTTGTCTCCACCCATTCCACCTCCTCCTAAGAGTATTCCTCCTCCTCCTCCAGATGCGGATTGTTCCTGTTGCTGCTGTTGTCCTTCAACGATCAATAAGCCTTCGCTATTATCATTATCGCCTTCTTGCTGCTGCTGATAGTCGTTATAATCATCGTAAGCGCTGTTATATTCGTTAGATTGCATCGTTGCGTTGCGTTGTTGTATCCCTGAATTAATGGCGGTTGGTTGACGTTATGAATTCTATCAAGAACCCGATAGACTTGTCTGATATTCAATGTGCTCACAGTAAAACCAATATTTGTTGTGTGACAAATAAATGATTGATGTTTGCATGCTGATGTTGAATGTGCGTGCACAAGAGTCTGAGATACTTAGTTACAGTACTTCGATGAGACGAGAGTAAAAATTGATTTGGGGGCGGGAGCATGAATGATTGATTAAGGGGAAATGCAAGACTTGACAAATTCAAAATTAAGAGGTTCTTTGAACTCCGAGACTAACTTACGACTCACTCGACTCCTATTAAGGGACGGCTCTTACGAAGCCAATCAATGGGAGTAGTAAAAATAAAAAATTGGATCTAACGGATCCCATTCATGTACAGTATAATTTTTGGCGCTAGGAAAAATCCAAGGGACTCGAAAAAGAAATGCTACTGTAGTAGAAAAAAGAACATTTATATAAATGAAAGGAGGCTTTTGGTACTGGGTGTGTAGTTCACCATACGATAATCTTTGCGTTTGTGTGTGTACATACTGTCCAGTACATGTACAGTATTCTACTCGAAATAATATTGATGTATGCAATAGAATCCAATAGAATCGAATAAATCAATCAATCAATCAATCAATCAATAATCAATACACCATAAACAATAATTGAGTACCATGTCATCGATCCTTACACCGAAACGACGAGAGAAGGCGAAGAGAAAAGCTCGTTCTTCCGTCCAATCTCGTTCAACGTTGTCTCCGAAGAATAAAAAAGCATCGTCGTATCAGGCGATGACGGATTTCGACGATGACGATAGCAACAACAGCAACAACAACATGCAACAACAACCGAGAATGGTCACGCCTACATTTTCGTCCTCAACGACAAGAAGAGGAAAAAGTGTGCAAAAACAACAACAACAACCGCGACAAGGCAGTGATCTGAATCAAACGGTATCCACTGACGATTATGACGAGGATGATCATAATGATGTGAATAGGAGTACCGATGCGAATGCGAATGGTTACAACAACAACGAACAGCAGCAGCAGCAGCAGCAGCAGCAGCATGTGGAAAGTAATTATTACTCTTTTGACGAGGAAATGCCAATGGACGAAATGATGGGAACAAAAGAACAGGAAAAGAAGGAGCAGCAACAACAGCAGCAGCATAACGAACATCATTATCGTAATACTAATTATGGCAGTAGTAGCCCAACCAAGTCGGCGGTAGCAGTATCATCATCCAGTAATAATCTCGGTAAGGACCATTCACTGGACGAACACAGTGTCGCAACATACGGTAGTATGGCACCCACTAAGGAAGTGAGTGACGTGCTTGGATTATCGAGTATCATGTCAATGGCATCACCGTTGAATTGGGACACAAGTAATAACAAAAGTCAAAATAGCAACAACAACAATAATAATTCTACGCAAGGCAATGAATCCACATCAAATTCCTTCTTGTCTTCAACATCAAAACCAACAACAGCACCAACAACAGCACCAACACCGGATGGTGAATTCGGTGGTGGGAGTGGTATTGAACGGATGATTGCTGCATTGAACAGTGGAACAACCGCTCGTCGTCCACTAAATCTTAATAGAGAAGAACGGATTTTGTGGGATTCTCTTCAAACAGCAATGATTAATGATCGGAATGAACATTTGTCGAAAAGAAGAAGTTTAGAAATAGACTTACAAAAGTCGACGAATTTATTAGATGAAATATCTGTTCGAGAAATGGATTTAGAACAGGAGGTATCACAGGCAAAGAATGACCGTTCCGATATCGAACATAAGTATACAGCAATGTCAATCGTTGTTGAAAAACTACAATCCCGAAAGGACAAAAAGAAATCATATAGTAGTAATGCCGACGATGATAATGCTGATGCTGACGCCGATGCTGATGATAACAGTAACAGCAATATCAGTAATAGAAGTAATATTGACAATGTACAGCAATTGAAGCAGATGGAAATTGAGTCGTTACAAAAAGAATTGAAGACGAAAGAATCGCTTTTGAAGCAACAACAAGATACTCATGATTCTGAAGTTCGGGCCATTCAACGTGTTTTAGCCGATATCAATACGGAAAAGATGGATCTACAAGAGGCTTTGGAACAAGCGGCAGAAGCTACTGATACTGTTGTTCCTGCCGCGGTCGGCGCTGCTACTGCTGCCGAGGCAGCCGTCGAGAGAAAAGTTGAAGAATTGGTAAACGAAAAGGACAACGATGACAAGGTTGATATTGCCTCAATATCTAACGAAGATGATATCAACAAGCTTAAAGATACACTGAACAAGGTTGAAAAGGAATATCAGGTGGTCAAACTTGACGCTAAGAAAAAGGTCGGACGAATAGTCGTCCTGGAGAGTGATTTAAAGGCTGCTAGAGTCAAAGTGAGTGACATCATTGAAGAAAACAAGACACTTATAGGCCAAATTGAATCAGATAATAGTGAGATAGAAAATCTGGAATATGAACTAGAAAATCTAAAGTCTGTCATTAGTGAGAACGGAACTAAGATTGAAGAACTCGAAGTAGAGATCTCTCATCAAAGGAAAGAGGGAGAAAAAGAGGATATCGAAACGGCCCATTCCGCTGCTTTAGTTGAAATAGAACAATTGAAGAGTGAAGGTGAACACAGAGAACAAGAATTTGAGAAATTGAAATCAGCAGAACGAGAACCCGCAATTGATGATGAAGTTGAGAACTTGAAAACAGAACGAGACCATGCAATCGACGAAATGGAGAATTTGAAAAAGGAAAGAGATCATGCTGTAAATGAAGTAGAGAACTTGAAAAATGCAAGAGAACAAGCTGTTAATGAAGTAGAAAAATTGAAAAAGGCAAGGGAACATGCTGTAATTGAAGTGGAAAAGGCGATAATGGAAGCAAAAGCTGCTAAGGCGGAACACATAACAACGATCGATACGTCAGATTCTTCCGATCAAGAAAACGATGATTCTCAAAGAGGAATCGATCAGGATTATATGGACGGAGTTGAAACTGAGAAAGAACTAACATCTGTTAATGCAGAAGAAGTTCAAAATCTCCAAAAAACTTTATCAGAGACAACATCTTCTCTCGAAAACGCGAAGAAAATAATCGCCTCGTTGGAAAATGCAAATGGCTCACTAGCCCTCGACTCGCGCTCGAAACTTAAGGACAAAGAAGAAGAACTTTCCTCGGTACAAAAAGAATCGGAAGACCGCAAGCGCCTTCTTGATAGTCTTGCAACAGAGTTGCGTGATTTACAAAGATATCAAGGAGATATCGATGATTCTGATAGACGAACTAGGGCTCAGGTGATGAAACAGAAAGCATTGATGGGACATCTCGAAACAAGTCTTTCCGATCTCCAAGCGGCTGTAGTGGTTCATGAGGCTTCGTTGGCCATGATGGATTCGGCGGGTATAGCTGACAACTCAAACATTGAGGAAATATCAGAAATTCTCGGTGATACGCTTCATGCTATCAGCGCTACCCTGGAGACAACAGAGCATTATGTGGATGACTTTGGCGACGAAAACTCTGCAGCCGTCTCTGATGTAGATATCAATTCCGAAGTCGGTCGACATATTGATTCTATCATTCGCAATGATCGAGAGGCAGCTTCGCAAGGATTCAAACATGAGCTAGACCAAAAGAAGATTGCTGTGAAGCGTCTTGAAGAAGCCTTGAAGAAGCAGAACGATGAGATGAAGAAACTACGTTCTCTGCTCGAAGCACGTGGTCGAGGAAATTATGATAATAATCATCAACTGAGAGCTGAGATTGAAAGCCTTCGTCAACAATGTTCTACAAACATGGAAGTGCTCGCCAAAAAGGAACGTGAACTTTCGGTGTTGAGATCGAGTCTAAAGGTCGATGATGGCGAATCAGGATATATATCCGACGATGCAAGCGATGATGATGATGATGACGATGGAACGGAAGTGGGGTCGACCATGTCTGCAACAAAATTAAATGTCTATGGACCAGCGGACGCTGAAGCGTATGCTACTATACTGGCACAGACAAGTGGCAGGATTGAAATGCCGGGAAGGGCTCAGCAGGAAAATGAATCTTTAAAGAGAGACCTAATGGAGGCTCTTGTAGAAAAAGAATCAGCATCAAAAGAATTGCAAGCTAGAAGAGAGTCCCTAGCAAATGCCAAGATGATCATATCTTCATTGGAGAAGGCAAATAAGGGAATGATGGAAGACTTGCGCTCGCGTCTTCAGGACAGTAACGCTGCGATTGCATCGCTATTGGATAAGTCGACAGAGCATGAGGAAGCGGCCGATACTCTTAGAGAGCAATTACAGAAATTAGGACAAGAGAAACTGGAGGAACGGCAAAAGTATGAGGCTAAAATGAGAAAGTTGATTACTATAAGTACAAGAAGTGACGGAGAAAAGGAATGTCCTTTGAAGGATAAGGAGGAGGATGTTTCAATATTCAAAAGTGCGACCTAATCAGAATGCTCACGAGCAACGATGTTCGAAATAATCAACAAAATAGGACTGCATCTTTGCATACTTTTATCGTTCAAACGCTTTCGAACTTTCTGTTTAATCTGTAAAAATTGTAAAATCACCTTCTTATGAAGGTTTGTCTTCAATATTTGCAGTGCGCCTTTAATTTAGTAACACAAATCTTGATCGTTGGTTAAATATGTGCACACTGCTTATGCCACCTGTTCTTTGTTATACAGTACTCGTCTGTGAGACATTACAATCATATCGATAGGCATCAGAAGCTACGTTACGTCGAAACTATTTATAATTCATAAATTCACGTTATATATATATAATACGATATGTACATTATGTATACCAATACACTATTCTACTAGTATGAATAGCGTTTACAGAAGTTCTATTTCTCGTCAAAGTCGTCGACGATAATAGTAACTTATCTATCATTGTTTTACATAGTATAGTTCAAAATCTGTTAGCGTGAATAATCTTTTGAGTCATATTTTTATGTTGCCACTAGTATCGTGGCATTGTGCCTTCAGAGTACGAACATCTTCCTCCCAATCTTCACCTTCCATGCCTTTTGGAGCAGTAAGGAATGGAGAGGGACACATTAAAAACAGCAATAATATGATATAGTAGAAAATTGATTTAACTCGTGAGAAAAATAAGATGAACGATAACATGGGACAGCATCCCCACTCAGCTAATCACGTAGCTACTCACCTGTCATTCCAAGATAGTTATCAAAAAGCTCTTCGCCGAGTTCGATATCTCTACGAGGAGTCGCACTAGAGTAAAATCGGACCTGCCTTTCCTTAGCAGGGTTATATATAAATTGTTTCCCCAAATGGGGGTCTGTCACTTCATCCGGTACCGACATAGGATCAGCAGAGGCTTCCGTAACATTCAAGTCGTAACCTACATTACTTGCTCCGACACATCCATGGTTTATAAAGCACTGGAGCGTACTATCAACAAAAACTTCAGTTTCTCCCTGCAAATAGAAGGAGCGAGATGGGGTTTTGTTAGTTTTGGCTTTTGCAACAGAAATTAACAAAAAAAGAAGAGGAAGCAAGAATCGTCGACTTACATGTCGAGAAAAATAATGACCATATACATTAGTATAGGTCTCAAGTGTTTTGCCATAGAAGTTAGAGTAAACCAAAGATATTTTGCTCAATTCAGTTGAAATATCGTACGCATACGGGCTTACGTAAATGGGAGGAATGAGCTTTTCGAGGCCAATGTAGCTATTTTGTGGAATATGTCTCTTCGCAAAAACGCCACGACCGACATTCTCGCCCAAGGAGCTTGTTTTCACTTCTAACGAACTCATAGGAATATCATACCGCTCAGGGTCAAACCCTTGTCCACTCTTACAATCCTTCACGTCAGGACGGAGACGACAAAACGCAACTTCGCTTCCTTTAGAAGGATATCTAAAATATTTCATAGTCGCACCGTCAAAGTGTTGAAACGGTGATCCGCCAGATTTTAACATCATCCCCCGTTGATGCATCTTAAGATCAATCATAGGACTGTTTGCAAACCAATCTACATTGTTGTCAAAACTTTTAAATGCAGCAATAAACTGCCATGCTGCATCAAATCCACTGTGACTTTCTTCATAGTCTCGAACTGTCGAAAAACCAAGCGATTCTAATGTTTCAATGAACTTTATTCTATTCCTGTCTATAGAGAACTCCCCCGATGGACTTGTAATAGAGTTGGCCTCTCCGACCTGGGATATCAATATCCCGTGCTCTGTAAGTGCGTTTGGTAGCGAACGAAGAAAAGGCCCACCATCATAAAGCGTATCGACAAATTGTTTCTGAATCTGGGGATCGCTGCAAAATTGGAAAGAAAAAATAATAGTCGTCCGTGAGAAATAAGATTTAAATTCATCACTGAAAATATAACGGGGAACACTTACAGTGCATCCATAATGATGACATCGAAGGGTTCTTCGTTAATTATACTATCATTGGAAGAAAATCGATCGATGAACCATTTGAATGCGTCGAGATAATAAGTCTCTACTCGCGGATCATCAAAACAACTATCCGCGCTTTTAGAAAGTTTGCTACAATCGCTCCAAAAAGGTAGGTTTGTCTTGGAATATTCCACCATCTGCTCATCAATATCGATCATGATGACTTTTTCAACAGTATTGTGCTTGAGAACCTCTCTTAAAGTTGCACCTTCTCCTCCTCCAACAATGGCAACACGACGTGGATTATCGTGTGCGAACATAGCGGGATGTACCAGTGACTCATGATATGCTGCGTCCCCTGATTTGCGAGATTGCAGTACGCCATCTAAAAAGACAATCCTATCCGGAGCAAATAATTCTGGATTCAAAGACTCGTACGAGCCATCATTGAGAAGTGATCTCGTGTATAAATCAAGACTTTGTACACCAGGTTTCAAGACGTCATAAACGTCCATTCTTTGAAAGTCAGTAGTAACTGATACGATCTGATTGGCAGAAAAAGAATGAGCGAGTGAGTCAATGAGTGAGGGTAAGGGCCGTCCAATGAATGATTTTAAACGATAAAAGGAAAAATTTGATCTGGTGAATAGAGATGGCCCAAAATATGCAGAGCCAATTAATCAAACTCGTATCTACGTTCTTGGATTCATATCTTCATCCGCTGATCATACACACACACACACGCACGCAAAAACATAAATACAGAAATAAATACACAACACCTATTCACAAACACACACCTCTTTCTTATAGTCTGACATCTGACCAACAGGAAATCGTAGCATGTCAGCAATTTCCATAGCACTCGATTCGCCATGGTCGAATCCTCTGTACTTGTGGGCCCATACCATCTTTGGTTGGGCCGGTTTGTTTACATCAGTCGACTTTATCTTGGTAGGAACAGCAAATAGCGTTTCGACCAATGGAACTATGGGGAAGAGTGAAGCGGATCCGCAGGTAAACAAATCGATTGTAATTACTCCTTCTGTAGGCCAAGTATGGAAGGAAACGTGTGATTCCAAGAGAACACCTGCACAGCTAACTCCCATGGGAACCATTTTGTGGCAGTGGTACGATAGAAGCGTTAGACCACATTCATTGATCAAATCCAACATGGCGTTTGCAAGTCTCTCTTCCGAATTCAAAAACGCGGAATCGACGTTTTCGATATCGATCAGCAAGTGTTGACCAGCAGGCAGATATTCTTCTTCTTCCGCATCGTCTTCGTTATCGTCAGAGCTTTCGTTATTATTTATATTACCATTCGTGTTGGTGGACGTTGATGATGGTGTTGATGATCTACATTCCCCACGTTCCGAAATATCAACGTCGCAATTCTTCTCATCAGTGACACCAACTTTGAGTTGCTCTCCGATTTCTGTTACCATCCATCGTGAATACGTCGTAGTAGATTTAGCCGTGTCAAAATTCTTAGACGTATACGTCGTTATCGGTGGAGTTTTGCCTATCTGAAGGACAGGATCTGGGAGATTAAAATATTCTTCCTTCGCCACACCGACAATTTTCAATTCCTCGCGGTAATCTTTTAAGAATTCATCATTTGGGTTGACAATTAGAAATATTCTTGAGATATGACCAACAGAAAATGCCACTAAACACGAAGCACAGAAACTCAAGAGGATAAACCGTTGTGATACACGAACAACAAACGCATTCTCGTCATTGACAGAACGCCCCATCTTCGTATTCAGTATATCTGCGACTACTAGAGTATATTTACGACTACGAATATGAAAACGAAAGTGCGTTCAAATTCAGAAGTGAGAGAATCGAGTCTCTTTGATGTTTTGGGTTGCTTCGACAAGTATCTTCTAGTTGTACCCGTTTTTAATTTTTGTGTTCAAGGTTTAAAATTGGACTTGTAATGGTTCAAGTACTGCCTGCGCACGGGGGCCGTAAGGAATTTTCACACGATAGTTAACTTCCTCCGTGCACCGGCGGGGATAAGCGCGTAAAATTAACACGCGCAAAAGCACGGAGAGTGATTCAAAATTATTATTTATTTATGTATTATTTTAAATTACGTCCTGGTGGATTTGACCATGGTGGCTCCATTTTAGACCACCAATTAATGAACAGAAACGAAACCATATTCATTTGAACAAGCACCTCAAGTACTACTTTTGCTCTCCTTTTCTGGTTCAAAGTCCTCTTTTTGAAGCCAAACTATCATTTCTTACTAAACTGGGACTGTTGGAAGCAGATCGGTTGAAAATTTCATCAAATTGACTGTATAGGATCTTTTACTGCTCTAATCAAAGATGCATCTGATGTACTCTCTTCTATATTAATAGCACAAGATATGACACGAATCAGGAGCTTTTAACTCCATTTCTTGACCAAGGACAAATCAATAATATGTGAAGATTTTTTTGCTTCTTTTCAAGACTGGAACAACAACAAGAACAACAAGAACAGAACAACAACAGCACCATGATTCATCGAGCACCATCCAAGCCTCCTCCTCCTCCACTCTGTAGGGATATCTTCTCCACGGGAGCATGCATTAGAGTTGATCCATCCTTTACAAGTCAGATAGGCATAGGATTTGTTACTGCAGTTCATACAGAAGAAATTACTTGAAGTGGTTGCTGTTGTATTATTGAATTTGGCGAAGGAGCAGCAACAGCAGTAGTAACACCATCACCATCAACAGTCAGGTCTCAAAGAATAAAAATGGAAGAGACTGACCAAAGAATATGTATGATACACTTGCTGCTTCAAGATTATGGCTACCATCTGCAGGACCGCATCCGCTCCTGAAGAAGTTAAAGGAAGGGAAGAAGAATACGCCTAGGGTATATAGGGAATCAATGACCACCCCTAATTGTATTGAACTTAAAGTTAGTAATAGAAATTAAAGATATCCCTTGATATTACAAGCAAATTGATTTGCAGCAATGGTAGGCCTCTTCAGTTGTCTAGGACTATCTGTCCCAGCAGCACACTTTGTTGTGAACAATCAATCCATCAATGAATTGATGATCTTATAGAGATGATCTGATGATGAGATCCAATCCTTGTGTCGTATCTGCTACAAACCAGGTGGACAGATCATAAATCCTGACCATGCAGTGGATCCTAATGAACCGGCTAATATTAAGAATCCAGGGATCTCTGTTGCTGCTTTGCATCAAGAGAATAATAAACTAGCAGCTTTCTACCTTCGTCTTATGGTGAATGTATCTAGAGTTTGCAATTTTGCCGATGTGACTTAAGTCAACGTTGAGACCGCTTGTAACTACAAAGTAGGGATCGAAGCACATGAGACTACAAAGTAGAGATCGAAGCTCATGGGAATTTAAAACTCACTGATGCACCAACTCTAAAACCACAAAAGGTACTTGAATTCCTTACGGAACTATGTGAATCTTATGTCTATAAATTAAACTCATAAAAACAATTTTCAATGCGATCATTATTTTGTAAGGAGCAAACAAGCTCTGCATTGCATGATGCCTTCAAGTCATCAAATGGTAGTGGACTCTTGATTATTGTACTACCTTTTATCATGTATTGATCTCCACCCATGCTTATGATGCTGGAATCTGAAACTGGTTCACAAAATATCATGCATTCTAAATCAAAATTGCTCTTCAGTAGATTTTTTTTCACACGTATCGTATGTCCTTCGTCAGTCTCGAAAAAAATATGTGCGTAAAAAAAGCTTGACGGTGGCATCGCTTCAAAATAACGATTAGGACCTACTACAAGCTTGAAGCTAGTACTGTATTGCACAATAGCAACAACAATCAATAGAACAATAGAACATCATCAACGATCCGATAGAAGGGTTAATTGCAAGCTCAGTATTCTCATATCAACCTTCTTTTTATCTACATTAATATGGCAGCTGTCGTATCCGCCGCGAAGCAGATTCCTATCGTGTGCCCCGGGTAAGTAAGGTTAGATTTCAACTACAAGTACACAAAATACAAAGTACACACACAACTTGTACTGACAAACTCTGTTTATTTTTATTTACTTATACTACTTCATACAATGATTCAGTCATACACGACCTCTTGCCGAACTCCAGTACGTTTTAATAAAAGACAATGATAATAATACAGAGGAAACATTCTTGTTAAGTGCCTGTCACGATAAGGTGCCAATGCTTCGCGACGCGTTAACTGGTAATTGGATTGGATCATGGATAGGTCATAAAGGTGCCGTATGGTCTTGTCAGATGGACCCAACTGGATCTTTAGCTGCAACAGCGAGTGGTGATTATTCGGCTCGTGTATGGGATGCAATCACAGGACAAAGTTTAATTGAGTTGCCCCACAAGCATATTGTAAAAACTGTAACTTTCTCCCCCAACTCGCAACGATTGGCTACGGGTGGGAAAGAAGGAACGTTGCGAATATATGAATTGTCAGATATCCTACTGAGCAAACAGAACAGCAACAATAACAATAACAACAAAAAGGCGGATGCTTCTATTGCTCCGGCCTTATTAGAAATTACCCAAGAATCGCCCATTACAAAAATTATTTGGGTAACCGATGAGCTCTTGTTATGTTCGTGTATGAATGGTAAGATATATTTGTGGAATACCAACGACAACGAACCATCCCTTGTACATACATTTGATACAAAAGAAGGTGCAGAAATTAGAGATATGGAAGTTCGTTCTATCACTGGGTCTCAGTCTTTGATTTTATCAGTCGCGGCGGGAACTAAGGTGTATTTCTTTGATGTCAACAAACCATACGAACTACTCAAAGAATATAAGATGCCCATTCACTTTAAGGATGAAGGTGGATGTACTCTTCATCCAAGCGGTAAGAAGTTTGTTGCTGGTGGTAGTGACTTATGGGTGAGAGTCTTTGATTTTGAGACTGGTGAACAATTGGAATGTCATAAAGGGCATCATGGACCAATTCGATGTGTACGATTTTCACCTGATGGACAAACGTATGCTTCTGGGTCGGAAGATGGTACCATTCGATTGTGGAAGGCATAGACATAGGGAGTTGAGTCAGACTGATTTCAAACTTTAGGCATTTTTTTCATGACTTTTAATATAGATATCATTTTACTACTAGAGTATTATTTGATCCAAACATGATCTTCCATTCCTTTTTTGATCTGGTCTATATTTAATATAATGTATCTCTCCACACAAGAATTTCTCTCATTTTTTACAGCACTGCTCCATTGTCTCATTTTGATTTGACTCTTGTTCTTGTTTTTGTCTCACTTATTTATTTTGCTCTATTGGATGTATCAAATTGACTGCCAACACAGCTCTTTTTATTCTAAGATTTTTCCTTGTTGCACTGATTGGTCACTATATTATATATATGAAATGATGATGTTTCTACCTAACTATTACAACCACAAACTGAACAGGTGAGAGGGAACGCTTGAAAAACATTAAACAATAAACTTTATTTACAATAGCTGTTGTATTCATAGTAATTTGTCTGATAGATTTCTTAACTTTTACAACAACATACTACATGTATGTATATCATTTATGATTGTAACAGAAGATCCGATGTCTGTGCGCGGTCAGGTAGTGCGCTACAACTACTAGTAAAAGTTGCATAGTGCTTACTGTACATAATCGAATAACGTTCACGCAAAGTAACTGACAAGATAAACATTAACCGATTTGAGATTAACCCCATACCGTATTGTCATATTATCATCTGATTGAAATACTTCGACGTTGGTAAAGTCAACTGCACTTCGTTCATCCAACATTATCAGTAGAACATCGTACTACTTGTTGGTCTTGCTCCATTTCGGTAGAGTTGCAACCTTTATTCGTCCTTAATTTCTGTATCACTACTCAACATTATGTCGTAAGTTATTTTGACCCAAATGTTGAACAAAATAATGAAAAGAAAAGAAAAGATAATCACCATTTCTTTTTTAAAGATCTCGCAACTAACACACGAACTTGTATTTTGTTGTGCCTTATCCCTCCCCATTTTTTACAATATACTTCATTCAGTGGCAAAAAGTTTTTCCGTATGGGCAAACAGCTTTATCGTCCACCTGAAAATGATGATGAAGACGACGACGACGATGACAGCGAAGACGAATCATCTGACGAAGAGGAGGAAGAGGATAAAAAGGTTACCACTTCAAATAATAAGAGCAACGCCAATTTGAGCAGTTCAGATGACGACGACGACGATGACGACGACGATGACGATGACGACGACGAAGAGGAGGAGGAAACAAAGAAACGAAAACGACCATCTGTTAAGGGGGGCAGCAAACGGACTAAGGTAGCTTCATTTATTGATGAGGAAGCGGAAGACGATGACGACGATGAAGAGGACGAAGTGAGTATTACGTTGTTTGGTGAATGCTTTGTTTTTATACTTCATACGATGTGATGTTATGTGACCTTTGTCGTAAAGAAAGACTTTTGTTCTGTTCCTAATTCAATATTTCAACAATCAATATTTGTTGCATGATATACAATTCGATTCAATTCGATTCAATGCACTATGGAATCTTATTTTTTTAATTTAGGCTTACGGTACTCACAACGACCCGGACGATGTTGTGCGAAAGCATTACACCGAAGAGGATATTAGAAAGGAACAGATGGACGATGATGCCCAAGAAATGATGAAATTACAAGATCGTCGACGTGCCCAGGCTGGTGGCGGTAATACACGATCGGTCCAAGATTTGGCGCAGCAAATTGAAGACAGGCATCGGATGTCTAACACGACGGTAAGTCGACGTGCACTAGATCAGCATAATCATCAACGTCGTGACACACACACAACCGATACCGGTGGTGGTGGTTCATCACCAGGACCAGCGAGTGCCAACAACGTAGCTAGACAGCGCCATCAAGAAGATGACCGACCCGGTGGGCCCGAGGCGACGAATGCAGTTTCGCAACAATCGTTGGTTCCGTCCGTTTCGGATCCAAGTCTTTGGATGATATCGTGTATGACGGGAAAAGAACAGGAAATGGTGATGCAAATTATGAACAAATGCGTGGCATATGCCAGACAAGGTAGACCCTTGGGGATTTGTGGAGCAATTGCGGCACAGTCTAAGGGAAGGATTTATATTGAAAGTTACAGCGAACCCGCAGTCGTAGAAGCTATCACCGGAGTTCGAGGAATGTTGCAATATACGATGAGGCTGATCCCCATCGGAGATATGACAACTGTTATGACTGTTGTCCCTAAGAAAAAACCAGGTAAGTGGAACGAAAGAAAGAAATACCGTGTGTTAGTATTATTTATCAGCAATAGCAATAGGATGCAAGTTTTTGCTGTTGTTGCCGTCTACGTCGACTTGATCCTGTCGCGATGATAGTGATGGTAATGATAATCGATACAATATGACTCATGCATGATTGCGTCTGCTACGGAATAAATATTTTTATATGTATAGTGAAAAAGAATGAATGGGTCCGAATGACGAGAGGTCATTACAAGGGCGACTTGGCTTTAGTCATTGCCGTCCGTGAATCTGGTCTTAAATGTATCGTACAGTGCGTCCCTCGTCTTGATCTTGCCGCACTGAGTCTTCCACCAGATGAAGCACGTATCCGTCGAAAAACAGTTCGGCCACCCCAAAAATTCTTTAGCGAACAAGAATTAGCAGCTTTGGGATATGCCGATAGGAGGCACAGACAGCGGTTTCCAGGAATGGATATCTATTGTGACTCATTTGAAAATAATTACTATCATGATGGATATATGTTAAAGGAAGTAACTGTGGGATCCATGGTAAAACCGTGTACAGGTGAAAACCCTCCAAATCTAGACGAACTGCAACAATTTAGAAAACGCAACAAATCTGCTAACGACGATGGTAATGACGATAATGAAGGATCAAAAATGGCTGCTTCGCTCTTGGATGAGTTATCGGAACTTCAAGGCAAGACAAGCTTATCAAAATCAGCTTCTAATGGTGGCCTAATGATTAATGATAAAGTGGAAGTTGTGGAAGGGGATTTGGTTGGAATGAAAGGTAAAATTGTGAGTATGGATGCAACGACAATAAAAATCAAACCACTTGACGCATCTCTCAATATTGGTGGGACGGGAGAAATCGAGTTCTTGGCCAGTCAAGTCCGAAAACATATTGCCGTGGGTGCCCATGTAAAGGTCGTGGATGGAAGATATACCAACGAAACAGGAATTGTGGTTGCCGTGGAACAAATTGACGGAGACAAGGATTTTACGGCTGTTGTATTAACGGACGTAACAAACAAGGAAATATCACTCAGAACATCCCAGCTTCGAGAGTCGTCAGAGCAGTATTCTGGTCAAGACAAACTCGCGGGATATGAATTGTATGATTTGGTCATGCTTAGTGGTGGGGGGTCAACGAATGAAGTTGGTATCATCGTTCGAGTAGGTCGAGAGGACTTCACAGTCATTAATAACCACGGTATTAGTAGGGATGTGAGGCCGGAGGAACTGAGAGGGAAACGAAATTCAACCTCTAATCGGGCTGTTGCACTTGATGTTCAAGGAAATCAGATCCGTTGCGGAGATCAAGTAAGTGTTGCGGAGGGTCCTCACAAGGGGAAGACTGCAACGATCAAGAGATTGAGTCGGGCCCAAATATTTTTATATTCTCAAACCCGGTCTGAGAATGCAGGAATTTTTGTTGCTCGTAGTCGAAGTTGTGTATTGGCAGGTTCTCGATCGCAAAACCGAGGAGCACAAGGAGGGGATGTATCTCCATTTGCAACTCCACAGTCACAATCACAACGAGGAGGAGGTCCAGGTGGACCGCGTGCTAAAGGGCAGGATTCCTTGATCACAAAGACTGTTCGTATTCAATCAGGGCAATGGAAAGGTTATCTTGGATGTGTCTGCGATGCAACAGCAACTCATGTGCAGGTAGAGCTACACTCTCGATTGAAAAAGGTCATGGTCGTGCGAGAGCGTGTTGCTGTAGTTGGTGACAAATTTGGAGCAACAGAGGATGTTAATCAGAACGACTTACAAAATAATGGAGCATCTACTTCATTTACATCTGCAACACCGATGCATGGAGGTGCAACTCCAATGCACGGTGGAGCTACTCCAATGCACGACTCCATGTCCGACGAAGTTTGGAGGCCTGGAGCTCTAGATGAGGAAACGGCAACACAGGAAGAAAGTACAAGTACCGAATGGGGTGCTGATACCTCGCAAACCTTTGGTGGCTCCCCCAATAATGACGATTCTGGATGGGGTAGTTCTCAAGGTGGTGCTAGTAGTACGTGGGCACCCGCAACCGAAAAGCAGGAGCCTACAGACGATTCGAACTATGTCGCTCTTCCTCCTGCAGCAGCAGCATCCGTTGCTATCAAACGCGAGCAACCAAGTAGTACAATGGTCGCAGATGGCGAAGAGACAGCAGTTTGGTTCATGGACAGAGTTTGTGTTCAACTTAAGATCGACGATAGGCCTGCAGTCATCAAGGAGATCAATTCGGATAAGACCGCTCTGGTAGAATTAGAGGACCATACAACGAAGACAGTTACTTTCAACTCAGTTTCACGAATTCAGCCAAAGGAAAAAGATATGGTTCTAGTCATAGGTGGAGCAGATGTCGGTGTTGAGGGTGAACTTGTGTGTATTGATGGATCGGATGCTATCCTTAAGGATTCAAATGAAGATTTCAAGATTGTCGACTTCGTACATTTAGCGAAGATTGCTGTCGACACTTAATGTGATTTTATTTTTTAAATGGCGTCGCTAATAATATTAAATGTATATACTTCTCTATAATTAATATACTATTATAAACAATGAAAAGGCTTATAGACGATCTCTTCCTATTTCTTCATTTATTCTAGACTTTGAAGCATATTCTGATATTTATTTATTGGCGGCGAAGGTTCTCTATTTCCTAATGCTTTGTGATATTGGCCGTGATGTTCTTTTGTGCCGAGGTTGAAAATGCCGGCCCGATCGTTGCAATAACACTCTCTGGATCGGTCACAACACAAAGCATACTTGCCGGGCTCTTCGCCGGGTCCATCTGGCTCTTGTGTAATATTACCAAATTGGAAGGTTGATTTCTCCATGGCATATGCTTTCAGGATTCTATTCATGGCCATCAAATCTTCTTTTTTGGTAGGCATCTGATTGAAACTAATTGGTTCAGCTTCGCTTGGATCTTTTTCGATATCAAATAGAAGAGGAGGGTCGTATCTCTTAGTTAGAGATTCGTTAAAGTGACCTAGACCGGGAGCTGTACACCAGTGAGCCTTTTTGAAGACATGCAATTTGTTGAGAAATTTTGTAAGGAAGCGCAGAGAGAGAAAACAGCAGTCATATACAGGTCCTGATCGAACGTTTTTTCTTACCTTATACTTTCCGTGTCTCACACTGGATATACTATAATACTCTTCGCCACTACAGGTTCCATAAAAGAAGAGAAAGTCGTGATCGGACTTGCCATCCTCATTGAGTAGGATCTCAGACATGTCTTTCCCATCGAAAGGGCGATCTTGTGGTAAGGGTAGTCCGGCTAGAGCTGACAGCGTTGGAAACACATCGAGTGAACTAATAATTTCTGAAGTACGAGTAAAAGGAGTGATACTAACTTTCCAGTAGGCAAATGCAGGCTCTCGTATCCCTCCTTCCTGTAGGTATTAAAGTTTGCATAGAATTAAACGCGAGATGTAAGCAATCCTCGAAAAATAAAATTGAAAATAAAAAGAAGAAGAAAAGAAGATATATTTACCCAATTTGACCCTTTAGCTGTATTCTTATATCCCTCTGCAAACCGTCCTGTAAACAAGCCTTCACTTCCTGCACTTGAACCTCTCATAGCCCACGGTCCATTGTCGCTAGTAAAGAGAATTAAAGTATCTTCTTCCAACCCGAGATCCCGAACCTTTTGGACAATATTTCCCGTTATCCAATCTGTTTCGGCCAATGCATCTCCAAATATACCTCGCTTCGTTGAATTTCGATATTTGCAGCCAACATACTGATTCTCCGTTGTAGTCCCAGCCTCAGTAGTATGTACATGCGAGAAAGGAACATAAAGGAAAAAAGGGTTGGGAGAATCTTTGTTGTTTTCGATAAAGCTTGTTGCAAAGTTGCTGTACTTCTCGGCAAGGGTTGTAAAGTCTACAGGCTGCTCAACAATCCGTGTCTGATTAAATTCTTGATAAACCAATGGTAGCCACTTTGTGCCTTTGTCAGGTTTGTCTTTATCTTGTTGTAGTTTCTCAATACTATCATTACTACTAGTGAACAATCTTGCTTTCATTAGTCCCATTTCTTCGTACATATGTCTAGCTGACCATGTATCAAGATTAAACTTTTCATCAATTGGAGATACAGTTTCTTCCTTTGTGAATTGCTCGGCAGGACATGTGCTCTCCCGACCGATTCCCATGTCATCACTAAATGGAATACCTACCGGTATAAATAAACAGATTAGCGTTTTGTTGTTTTCTATTGTTACAGATGCTGTTCTTAATAGAAAGAAGGGGGAAAAGCGTACGGGATTTTTAATTTTTCATACAACAGAAAACTTACCGAGATAATAATCAAAACCTCTACTACCCGGCAAGTACACTTTTCGTTGTCCAAGATGCCACTTCCCAACAATAGCTGTAGAGTAATTCGCTTTCTTTAGTTGTTCGGCGATTGTTACTTCATTCAGATTCAAACCATATGAACACGATGGACCGATAACACCAGGCAAGCCAGTACGAGCAAATTGTCTTCCTGTCATCAGCGACGCTCGACTTCCAGTGCAAACATTACATCCACTATACCTGCAATGAACAACAATTTGTATTATAAGAGTTAAGATTAACAATGATCAGCGGCCGTTCACAATCCTATTATCATTGAACGATATCAAAATAACGTCTCTATTCGAAACAGCAGGTACACACACATACATACCATGTGGTCAGTATTTTCCCATTAAACGCTAACCTGTCTAGGTTCGGAGTTTCTGTTGTTGGATGTCCAGTGAATCCTAAATCACTATTTTTTTATTAAAATATGTTATAGTAACAATACAAGCAAATAGTATATACAATGTGAGTAATGATCAGATGAACATAAGTCGTCGTTGTCGTTGTCGTTGTCGTCGTCGTCGAAAAATACGAAGTGTTTTCATTGTTGGTGTTATACATCGTAATCAACAGTCTGATGTTTTATGATACATCAACTTGATGTACCATGTATAGATTAACATACCCATATCCGAGATCATCTACAAAAAATACGATAAAGTTCGGTGATCCACTTCTACTACTACTAGTACTACTACTACGATCGTTGCTTGAACCTTCGTCAGAACTCGTGCTCGTCGTCGTCGAATCGACAAGAATCAGAAATGGCAAAAGTGATGTCATTCCAATAATTGTCGAGCATATGACGAACGGGATAAACCTTCCATCCACTAGAAGCATCTTCAAGTCACACTGAGTAGTAAAATCGTTGAACTAGATTACAATATTTGCTATTCTTATCATGAGCAGTATGTAGAATCGAATAAATAATTAGCAATATAATTAGCTATGGTAGATTACGAAGTATTGTGACAGAAAAATCTTAAAATAAAATCTTGTAAAATGAGAAGCGAAATAAAAAATCTCGTGAGGGGGGAGGGGGGAAAGGAAATCTAGGTATATATATAAATTTTTATATTGCGCGAAATTGGATTGATGCCAATGTTTGAGATCAAGACATAACACGTGGAAGGCAGACCAACTTCAAGAGAGAGCAATAAACTTGTAAGTTTTGTTAAGAAGTAGAGACAATTTTCTCATTCGGTCCGAGTAAAGCATACATTTGCATAGAAGAAGTATTGCAATCTTCCGAGAAGCAGGACAATAACGGGAATGATGTATTCGAAGTCATGTGTAGCAATCGCGTCATTCGTCGTAACGTTGACGACCACCAGCTGCTATGTTGATGGTGCTCTTCCTTCGCGATCCTTCTACTCGTCGACGACGGCTTTTGTGCAGAAAACAACACGTTTCTCGTCGTCGTCATCGTCCTTACTAGCAGAAATACGAGGCGGAGATGATGCAACAATCACTAATGATGATACTGCTACTTCTACAGAAACTGCACCAATAGTAGAAGAAAAAAGTCTGGACGAGAAAGTGTATGCTGCAATGGAAAAACTTGGTTTATCGCCTCCATCGACGGACGGTAACGACAACGACGATGCTATCGATGATACAGCCGACGACATAGAATGCGAAGATGGAGTATGTCCTATACCACAGAAGAATGAGGAACCAGAACAAGAACAAGTAAAAATACAAGTGAACCCTAATGAAATGGCAGACCGATTAGCTAAGGAAATGAATGTAGATTCTCGATTGACGATGGCTGCCATCGGTGCAACTTCTACTATTGGAGGAAACGATAAGGAAGAACAGCGTGTATTCAATGAATCGGCTGCTCGATTAATGATTCAACAAGAACTTGATTTAATTGATTCGATTCAAATCGATTCCGAAGATGTTCAGACGTTGACGGAAGAGGGATATGATGAATTTCTTTCTCGTAGAGCACTGGCATTTGCGGAAAGTAACTTGGAGGATGCTCGTGCAATCTTACTGGCAGATCAAATGGACGCCGATGAGGAGGAAGCAGAAGAGGCAGCAGCTCGTGCTGAAGCTGAAGCAGTAGAAGAGGAAGCAGGTTTTGTGGAAGTGAAATCTAATTTAGATCCCACTAAGCTTCCTGCTACACCATCTGCAGCAACAACCACCAGCAGCAATAGTAGTAATGAAAGTGACAAGATGCCAAAGCCCGCGAAGAGGGAGGATGTAATATTTGAAGCCACCACAGCTCAAATTCAAGAGCTGGTACTGGAATCACCAGTACCAGTTTTGCTTGATATTTATGCCGATTGGTAAGAGAAGCTGTAATATCGAGTATATCGAAATATCACGAACACAGTGCAATGTATACGAACTATTGAATAGTGCACGTTCAATATATTATTATTTTTCTAATTTTCTCTCTACATTTTTTTATTAACAGGTGTGGACCATGCAAAGTTCTTGGACCAGCGCTAGAGGATATGGCTATCAAGTCCGGTGGAATGTTTCGATTGGTCAAGATCAATTCAGACAACGAGAAACCTGTAAGTCAAGCATTGGAGGTTACCGCTTTACCTTCTGTTTATGGAGTTCGCGATGGAAAAATTGTTCATATGTTTCAGGGCATGCCAAAATCGGAAGATATGATGAGAAATTTCATGATGGGGCTATTTGGGGCCGCACCTTTCTCGCCACTCGTTACAACAGAAGAATCCGAAAAATATGAAGAATTGACGAATAAATTAATCAAGGCTTCAGGCTCAGCATCGTTTTCATTTGCTGCTAGAGAAAAATTAACCGACAGGATGATAATGAAGTTAGATAATCTCGTTCAGGACAATACTGTACCTGATGTGGAGGGCGCTGCGACGCTTATTCGGACATTCCTGAGTAATGTTGTTAATAATCCATATGACCAAAAATACAGAAAGATTAATCTGGAAAACAAAGCTGTCGCATCCAAGATTGGAGTAAATTCTTCGTGTCTTGCTGTCTTGAAGACTGTCGGTTATAGCAAATCTGGATCTGAGATGATAGTCGGCAAGGGTAAAAAGGTCATCAATGTAGCTCCTCTTGTCGTTGCGAAAGACTGTATCGACAAATGG
Organism: Fragilariopsis cylindrus CCMP1102; assembly: GCA_900095095.1. NCBI lineage: Eukaryota > Bacillariophyta > Bacillariophyceae > Bacillariales > Bacillariaceae > Fragilariopsis > Fragilariopsis cylindrus. The sequence continues at coordinate 760,068 of FMBT01000289.1, forward strand.
ATCCAAAGAAATCGAAATGAAATGGCTACTGCTGCAAGAAAACGGAAGGATGAAATAGATCATGCTCGGCTTATTGAAGAAAAGGGAGATGTCGTCGACGACGACGAGAGTGATGAAGAAATCGAGGAGGTTGATCCACTTTCCTGCAGACTCAAGCTTCGAATAGATGGGAAGAACGAAATGCATGATACCATTTTGCATCGAGACGATCCGTTAACCAAAGTACTAGACGAATTAGGAGTACGCTGGGAAGAAGAAGATGAGGTCCAAATTACATGTGCTGCTAGACGAATGGTGGTGAAATCAAGCGATGGAGAAGCGATGAAGAAATCGCTTGGAGAGCATGGTTTGATGCCTGCTGCTAATATAGTGGTCAAGGTGGGTGGGTCGAGCACGACGAACACATCAAACATGAAGGAAAGGGCAGCTGGCAAGAAAATACGGAAGACTGGTAGTCATACAATGCAAAGTATTGGTGTTTACTCGAAAAATGACAATAATAAGATGGAGCTCATTGATGGAGGAGGAGGTACAATGTATGAACAGGATATTTCCGATGACGAAGATGAAGTCGAAGATAAAAAAGGCGACGAGAATGAAACAGAAGCAGAATCTCCAAAAGACAGCTCTGAGCAAGAATAGAGCACACGTGCTGAAAATGACACTCAGAAATAAATAAGAATAACAGCAAATGTTCAAATTCGTTTAGTATTTTACCACAACTTTATTTGACTATAGCACTTTTCAACAGACTATTCAATAGTTTGTCTCGATGCGTTATGTGATGCATGATCTATTAGTCGTTTGCTGTCATGACTGGTCATAGAGTAGCAGCTATCTTTTGGAATCCGCTGCATTTATCTCTTTCTGTAAGGTCTACTATTTCCAACTCTCCATCTGTTCCTCCAATTGCTAGGAAACTATTCGATCCGACCGCTGACGGTATCCATCTCACAGATTTCATGCTGTGCTTCCCTCTATTTCTTCGAATTTCTGTAAAACATGTCAGTGCCTGTCGTTGCCAATTATAGTCCATCTCGTTCACCGCCCATCCAGACTGAAGGTACGATAGATCAAGTATCGTGACGGTTCCATTTGAAATCGCTGCTGCGACAAGTCCATCATTATTCCAGTCCAGATCGTTGATGTCCCCTTCTCTCGGTATCGACAGCACATTCTCCCATGTTGTCTCCTTCGTCCGAATTTCCATTATGTGTATCTGTTTGTCCTCTCCACCATAGGCACAGTATTGTAACGCTCCTAATGAGGATGGCCCCCAGGCTAATGCAAGACCTGCACCTTGTGTCTTCACCGTAAATACTGACTGCCATTGAGAGAGATCCATATGTGCGGTATCGTAGATGACTAAACTGTGATCTTTACCAATAGCTGCGAACCATTTACCATCATGTGACCATGAATTTGCCAACGTTGTTCCACCGTTTTCCATTTCAAGTACGTTCTTGAAGTTTGATGTTGCATCTAGCACTCGTGTTTTGGTCCCGCTAACAGCCAAAAACTGGCCTGTTGGGTCGATAGATATGTCATTGACAGGTCCCAGGTCTCTAATAACTTTCGCCACAAAGAACCCTGATATATTAGGAGGTGCAGAGCCAGGAAGTGTTTCTGTCCTTGCTACGATTACTACCTTATTCCCTGCTGATATCGCTAAATAAGCTCCATTTGCACTCCATTCAATACTTACAGAACCAGAACAATCTACGACCATCTCGTAAACTGATACAAAGGTAGTACTGGACAAAATAAATATGCTGATGATTCCCATTTCGTTCCCTATGGCTACCATACGACCATCTGGTGAAAAGGCAATGGACAGGATAGGATACGCTGACCGTAGAAAGTGACCAGATATATGGCGAGCATTTGTCGTTTCAATGGCAAGAATGGCATTGTTTTGTCCCGTCATAACTAAGTAATGATCATCAGGATGCCAATTGGCTGATAGGGGCACCAAACCTTTTAGACTGATATTAATAATATTGTCCCAACCTTTATCTACGTCCAAAATGGAAACTTCCGATGTGACTCCACCCACAGCAAGATGACTTGAGCACTGAGATGATGAAATGAATGATACCCACCTGTCTCTTTTGATTCTATGGACAGGCTCCCAGAACTGTGTACTTATGACGGTGATGACGAAATCTTCGCCACCGGCATACAGGTATTTACCATCTGCGGACCATTGTATGTCAAGAATCGAATCTTCTAGCTTGAAATTAGCAGTATTTTTAATCGCCATATCCTTTGTATCATCGAAGCTATAAACTCCAAGAATTCCATGACTGTCACCAACAGCGAAGAACCGTTCTTTGGGTTTGAACTGAACAGAGTTTACCCACGCTTTTCCTCGATCAATAACGTGGATGACTTCGCTTTGTATGTCTCGAACAGGCTGCGTACTAGGAAAGTGAAAGCCTTGGATACTGTCGTCAGTTTCCTTTATATCGATGATCATAGCTTTGCCAAGACGGCTACCAATTAATAATTTGTTAGTGCCAGGTAGCCAATTTATAGATCCAACAAATCCAGTCGGAGTAATTGTATGTAGAATGGGATATGGTTCAATTGGAGATAGAATAGAAACGGCATTTCCAATTCCGCCAATAGCGATAAAGTGGCTACCCCATGCAATACTACGAATTGATTGTGTTGTATCCTGTTTCGGTGGACCTGTTACCCGACGGTCGTGTCGTACACGCCAAATAGAGGACGATGTTGTGTCTACCACTGCCAGATCATGATTTTCTGTTGCAATCGCCAACTGGCTACCATCTGGTGACCAAGCTGTGCACCACGTCCAATTTCCTCTTAATATTTCATGCACGACAATCGATTTCGATTCACCAAGCCTGTAAGTGCCATCCTTCGGTAGATCTTCTCCTGGCATAAATTTGTTTTCTACCCAATGTGATAGTCTAGGTTCTTCGTTGAAGGATGCTCGAAAGACCTCAGGATATGACAGTAGCTTGACATTTCCGTAGGCGTTAGGCACTTGTACTAAAGGAGTCGGCATAGGTGGAATATCTTCATAGAATGATGTTCTGGGCGATCCGCAAGAAACTTGAGTTGCGTCGTCGTGACTATCCTGATCTTGATCGTTGTCATCTTTACTACCCGATCCCATCCAATAGGTGAACCAGCTTTCAATCGTGCTAACATCATCGGGTTGTTGCTCAGCAACTTCCATAGACTGAATAACGACTGGTTTGAAGGCAGCTGTGACGTTTTTCGACGTTGATTCGTTTGATGAGAGAATCTTTTCATTTTCTTCCTGTCTTTTCTTATCATTAGTATAATTTGAAAGATCTGATAGACTCCTATTGATATTTGGTTGTCGAGTGACGAATGATTTGGGATGTTGTATCCCATCCAATCTACGCAAAATGTTCTCTCGTGGTAGCGGTTGTCCAGTATCGTCTGTATTTAAGTTTTTGAATCTAGCTGGTAAATTTTCTACTGCTTTTTCAATATCTTCGATTGAAGCAACACTTCTACCAGACGGACTAGTGATGTCGTTGAAACAATTTTGCTGCTGATTAGCTGCATCCGTGCCATCAGATATTTTCGGTGATCCTAGTAGTAATGTCAACGAAGTATTATCTTGCAAATCTTTGCCGACTGAATTTGTTGATGGTATTTCTTCAACTTGTCTATTCTGAGCTTCATTGAGAACCGATCTATTTAGATCCAATATTTTTTCAATCGACTTTGTCCGAAGCATGGTGGGGGATTCAAATTTATTGTTTGAATCGATGCATACATTTGAGGTGACAGGTATGTTTGAAATTTGTTCTCGCGCAGCAGGAGTTATTATTGGTGACGTTGTTATTGTTGTTGAACTTGTTCTATCAAACGCTAAACTAGTAGGACTAATAGAACTTATATTCAAATTATCTTGTTGTGCCTCCTCATCCGTACCACCACTTTCGTTCCGATTCGATGTTACTCTACTAAGACCACTACGTTCACTCATTTGGGCTATCCGTAGGGAAGATGTCATCATTCGTGCTTCCCTAAGGATTTCTTCGGTCCGATCTGATATCATAGTATGACGAGAAGTTTGCATTCTAGCTTCGAGGATAATTCTATCAGTGGTTTCTTCTAAGGAGGATCTTCTATTATGATTATTATTGGCATTGGTCATCATATCAGTTTCAAGTTCATCTTGAATTTCAATTTCATTTGTAGGTTTAGCTAACTCGGAATTGGATTTTTTCGAAGAATTTGTATTGTTGTTTTCGCAATCATTCCTTGATTCTGGTCGTGGTCTACCATGAGGTGAAGGTAGCCTCCTTATTCTACCAAGACCCGGACTAGATACGCGAGTTGTTGTTGTTGTTGTTGTTGTTGTTGTTTCATTGAATGTCGTATAGGCGTCAAATGATGTTAATGAATTAGATCGCGAATGACTTAGACCACGTCCATTTATATTCGAAGACTTATTGTTACTAGTACTATCACTACTACTGTTACTGTTACCACTACCATCCATAGACAAAACTGGTAGCATAGGTAATGAACGAAGACGATGATGTCTTGTCCTCGTGATAGGAATTTCTTGGGAATTTTCACAATAATTCTTTTCATTGTCGTCGTTGTCTTTCGCGTGAGAATTGGGGCTGCTCATCCTTATAATAATACCCTAGTAGAATGAGAAATTATATGGATGCTCCTTCATGCCATTGTCCTTCCTTGGACCATGATCAATTCTTGGCTGTTGCTACTACTGACAGAGTACAGTGGGTATTGATTAATCTGATAAAAGTGACACTTACTTTGGCACTTAGGACTAGATACGGTGGTAGTATGTTGCGAAAGTAAAGTTAGTTAGGAGGTCTGATGGTTGAATTCAGCTATTTCGCATTATTTTGTGATAATTATCTATTCGAGTCTGTAACGTCTTTTTGCGCCCGGCGCGCGCGCGACACAAATTTTTTATAAAGCGATACTACCGTAAGTTACTCGTACAGATAATAACTACCATAAAGTAAGAGAAGTGACATAATTTTATCAACTAATAGAGTAATCACTATCTTACATCAATCAGAAGAAATCACAACCACATTCTTCTCTTTTAGCCATAACTTTCAACTTAGCTAGGTTTCTTGCAGAAACACCTGAACACTAAAATATGATGAACAATATGGTTAAACTATTCAATATGTAGTAGCTCGTGTTGGCTGCTGCTGTATTAACATTATTACATTACTATCATTCCTCAACTGGCTGGAGCTGTTCGGACTTATAGTAGATGCGTAAAGTACTGTAATATGGGACACTTGGCCCGTATGCCTTCCGATGTGTGCTTTCCTTACTACATAAATATTTGCGTCTCTCATTGATCGCCGAACCTGTTATTGTTGTACATACCTATTATTGCACCATCCGCTCTATTAATATGCGATTTGTGAAAAGGGGAAAGTTCTTTGTCAACGACTGATCAGTAGATTCAAGTCAATTCCATAGTAGAGAGTTGTGTCTGCATTTCTGGATGGTAATCCTTTCACCCAAAATCGTCAGAATAAAAGGGCCACTATTGTGTGGTCGTTTCGTCACCCCGTTTATATCATAATTGTATTTTTTTTCACTGTTTAGTTGTTGCTACTTCTTCAAACTATGTTGCAATACATTCACTAGAACATCATCCGGAACATCGAGTGGCGTACAAGCATGTTGGTTCGATTGTATGTGAGAAAGTGCCATATCTGGGATGGAAAACCCTTGAAGAGATTCATCTTTAGTCGATAACGATGGCGGTGGATGCATTCCGTCTTCGGATGGTTGTTGTTGTAAGATCTCTACGAGTTTATGGAGTTGTTCTTTTACGTCATTATTGCTATGATCTCCCGTCGATGCACTCGAATGATAATGACATAGACCGGGTACCAATCCCGCAATAAAGGAAATAGGGTGCGTTTCTGGAAAAATTGTCGGAATTAACGAGGAACTCAATGCTATCGTTATAGATCGGTCGTCTTCTTCGAGAGCACCAGAACCGAGTCCGTAGGAGATCAGTCCGCCGGATTGATAAAGTAAATTTGTTAATTCTGGAATCATTTCTGATAGCATAGTCGTCGTATTTTTATTTGAGTTGTTATTTCTCAACGTGATCAAATCTATTGTTTTGTGAAGCAACGTCAATAAATTTGGTTGGGAACTCTTTCTCAAACCAGCGTCCAAAAGTATAGCAGAAACGGCATACAACAGTACGTCAAACTTAGCATCGTCCACGGGCTCCATGTAATTGTTGATGTCTAATGTACCTACTGTAGTAACGCGACTCCCGACGTCAACATTTTGATAATTTCGAGGGTAGGGTACAAGTGTCTCCTCGTCATTGTCCAACAATAGCGAATGATTCGTTCCAGCTGCCAATATACCACTATACGTTGTAGGTACTAATATCATACAGTTACTGCTGTTGCTGTTGCTGTTGTTACCCCCGTCGTCGTCGCTGTGTTTTCGTTCGAGCTCAGCCTGAACAGCTTTCGCTAAATCCATGGCTGCGCCACTCCCAACCGAGACAACAGTTGAGGCACCTGTTCTGCGCATCAATTCCATTGTCTCTTGCAATGATTCTTTCGTTGGAAAAGCTGAAGAAATAGTGGTAGGAATAGTACGCAGACGAAATTCTTGACCTAAAGTAAACTTCATCCATTGGCAAGAATCGGCGACAGATTTCAAATTCACAGACTCCGATGTAGATGACGAAGCAATCAAAAGGATGGGAGCCCGACGCAAATCATTGATTTCTGATTTTAGATACCTTCGTAGGGATTTTATTCCAGGACTCAGTAAGGTACGAGAAACATGATTAGAAGTAGCTGCCATTTTGGAAGCAAATACAATCTGTAGACGATTGAAGATAAAAGATAATAACTAACTAAGTTACTCGTAGGGTCCTTTGCTTTTTTATTATTCTGATCAGTCAATAAAATAAATCCAATCCTCTCGTCGAAAATCCGTGATTAATTTGATGTATATCACGTGCAATGCGAAAGCTTCGATTGCACGAGACGAGGACAGACGGAGGTACGTACAATTCGTACGTCTTGATAATTATTAGAAACAAATAATTTAAAAATATAGTAAAATTACGGTTGTGATGATCCTTTATAGTGTATAGCTTTTGTTATCCACGCACTTCCTATTATAATATTAAGTATCTATTATTCCTCGATAGGGTCTACCGTTACTATCTCTCATAGTAGAGACCAATTGGGTCTAAAATAAACTGATAAATATACGCACTAAACAACGTACAGATTAATATTTTTACTTTGATGATTGGAGGTCATAATTAGAATAATTCTGCCTAGCTTGGAAAATGATATGCATTAGTGATGGGGGAGGGCCTTTGGTCGCTGATATACTAATTAGTAATCTAATAGCCGTCGTTGTCGTTGTCGTCGTCCGTTGAATACTTATCGTCTTCTCCAAGAATCTTTGAAGGAAGAGGATACTGACAAGCTTCATCCCAGGTAAAGCTATCGAGCGGATGATCTGGATTCCATGGTCTAGCACGATCATTTCCCAATGCTTCCTCACTTTGGTTGACATTGAATAGGTAGTTGTAATAAGTGTTCGATTCGAATGACCACTCGGAATTGCTTATCGCCATTAGACGGTCAAGCATATCAAGCTTCTCCATAAGCTCGTTGAATGTGAGACGATATGCTAGTTCCGATTCTTTCGTTGAATCTTTTTTCTTCATCCACGTCGACAAAGAATAGATACCAATAAACGATTGCAACCATAAGAACGTGCCGTCGGGTTGTGCGACAATTGTAAACGCGTGTTCAAAACCTACACAGCCCTTGGTGCAACCGATCCCGAGTCGGTAGACCGATCTACGATGATAATAACGATGCCGGCCGTCATCACTATCAATACGGTCTCGTCCTCCTTTGCCTTCGTCTCCTTCATTATGATGTTGGTAAAAATTGACGTGATCTGTAAAAGAGGCCGTGCCGACCCAAACACCTTTCCATTTCTTTCTTCCCAATGCTACATCATTATTTTTTGCTACGGTACGTCCACAATAATACGCCGTTAATGCCGACCGAGTTGTTGCACAACGTGTCGTCTTGATTGATTCGATATCATCCCAATTAATTCTTTCCGCTACGTGTCCGTCGTAGCCGCCATAATCTACAGAACGTTCGAATGCTTTTTTTGTTTCAAGTTCCGTGATTAAGTCCTTCCCTTCTTCTGTCATTTTGTTAAATCCGGTAGTAGTGTCATCTTCTTGGAAAAGAATTTGCATAAAGCGTCTGAACCAATTGATCGTTAATAGATCTGACATAGTACGCACGAATGCTAGATCGTCTGAAATAAAATAAAGTTCGTGCTCTTCCGATAATCTTTGCATGGCCGGAACTTTCCCATTACGGAAAGGATCGTTCCAATAGTTGTTGTAAAAGTACGACACAAAGCAAATGATCCCTGCGATCGCTATGTTGACATTTCGATTATCCATAATTCCCGGTTTGTAATGGTCTTTTTTTTTGTTATTGAAGATTATGTTCACTCAAATAAAACTCTGAGAACAATTCAATTACTGTTATTGTTTTCATTTTTATTCCGCGCATTTTTACTTCGGGCCGGCCATAACAAACAAAAAAGTGTTCCATTCACAGAACATTCACAGAATGACCTTCCTTTTATTAGTAGGAGAAGTCATTTACACCAGGAATTTTTAATCTCTCCTAGATTGCTCCTACTGTCATACGGACTGAGGCACTGCCCAAATGTAATTCAAACAGTTCTTGATCTTCATTTGGCTACATTTTTTCTTCACACGCACGGATCCTAGGAAAGAATTCCTGTAAACCTAGATAACGAGCGTCTTGCCTCCCTGCATTCCAAATCCCTCAATTTTTTTTGTTCAAACTCCAAAATACACAAGAATAGCATGTATAACACAACAAAATCACATGCAATCACCACATCCAGTAGTTTGGAAAGAGAAGAACGGCTAGACAACGCAATGGACTATAATCCAATACTTAACCCCTTGTGTACACCAGCAATAACACAGTAGGTGTAGGTTGCTTTTTGGAAATTTTGAATTCTATATCACAAATTGTTGCCTCTAATGCACAGCATAGTATTTTGAGATTTTGTCAAAAGCAGGTCCATAACTTATACCTCCATCATGGAGCCCCTCAAATTGACAAAACAACCTAATATTATAGATCTTGAAACACGGTAACTTAGACTTTGATATTACTATAGCTTTATTTTATTATCTTTATTTTTCATTATATGTGTAGCTGTATCAGTTGTTTCAAATATGGATCAGCTTTTACATCCACACCTCCACACAATCACCTATTAAAGTAATGAATAAAGGACCCGGAGTGTTGTTTAAGTCATCTTAATACCTTCTCTAGATTTATCATCCATTGATTTTGGTTGATATTGAATATTCATCATATATAGTCAATCTAAATCTATAGTGTAGCGGGTCCATAATATCAATCTTGTTGTCAACATAGATTTTTCACTTGTTAGCACTGTACTGTACACGTGGCCAGGCGGGTTGACTGTTGTTTTACTAGTCTTTGTAAGACGGTAGGGGACAGGGCGGCAGCTTTTAGATAACAAGTTCTATATGTACACGTGGCCAGTGTTATCTACATTCTCTCCTAGGATCCATACACGTCAATAGTTGTTTTTGGAATTCACTTTTCTGTCTTTCAAAGGCGTTAAGGAGCAAAGCGGCAGCTATTAAATAATCATTCGTGAATCTGTGGTGGACTCCTAGCTACTAATGGACTACCAGTACCAGGTTTTAGGGGTAGTACAGGTATAATTGCATATAAAACAGGATTCATGGTCAAAAAAAGGCCATATGACTGGCTGATATGAGTAGTTTTTGCGGATTTGAAGGGTTAAATATCCTGTGCGCTCCCAAAATAGTACAGACAGACACATTGCATAATGATGGCATCAAAATTAAATAGCTTGAAAGTGTTACTCTCTTATTTTTCTGATCAAATTAAAACACTTTGAAAACAGTAGCGTACAAATAAACCTAGTTTATCCAATCTCTCTGCTTGTCAAAAATCCTTGATTAATTTGATGCATTGCACGTGCCAGGACAGACGGAGAAGTGTTGTTGCTGTCCTGACAATTATATTGAGAAACAAATCGTTGAATAATAAAAATATAAAGATCACTCACAACTTTGAATATCAAGGTTAATACAAAAACTTACCCTTGGACTAGAGTCAATTAATTGGCAAGATTATAAGATACACTACCAGATCAGAACTGTATCCGTCAATTTATTGTACAATAACGATGGTGGTGATAACGACTACAAAGAAAATATAATTGAAAGAGAAAAGAAAATATAACTATTACCTATATATTATAATATTACGGTACTACTCTATTCACTATTAATACTTATGAGCCAAACGTGAATGAGAAACTGTAAATACAATCACGGTCCCGGAAATATGAATCGTAAAGGATGATATTCGATCGACTTTTATGTTACTATTAAGATGACAAAAAAAAACAAAAGATGCAACTATGTGATAATTATGAGCTAACCTCAAACAAAATCAGTCATGTATATCTATATTCAATATTTACAATAGAAAATGCTACCATAAAATGACCAATTAGAAAAATTCACTCTCTTCCTGTGTTTTGTTTGTCTATATTGTTTCATCTATCGTTGACGGACAAATATCATTCCCATTCTGGTCCAACACTTCAACATTTTCGCATCCAATTTTCGTAGGGTCAAAGTCGTTGTTGAAAAAAGTTACGTTCCTACAAGGAAGCTTTTTATTACAAAGAAAGTTCATACCTTTCGCACTCCCCATCATACGATTTGATTGGAAGGACAGATTTTGGATCAACGTTGGCCTATCTTCATTCGTTTGATCATGTGATTGATAATTATTTTCCAGTAAAATTACAGAAGTGGTATTATATATAGTGTTGTTTCGAAATACTATATCTTTCATATGACCACCACGTGTTGCGGTTGATTTTAAATGAAGCGCCGGACTCCAACCGCAACAACCATTCTCGCAATGATCTGGAAGACAAACCCCAACATGATTATCCTCGATAAGTACATTTCGAATTCCACCACTGCATTCACTACCAAGACTTATTCCCATACCAATTCGAAATATATTTCGTCGGATCGTAACATTTACTGTTTCATAGGTCCCATCAGTAAATTCCTTGATTTTGTCACAATTAAGTGGCGATCCTGAATTCTTTCCACAAACACCAGCCTTTATTGCAATGTGGTCATCACCACAGGATATATCATTGTATTCAATAAGGACATTTCGAGAACTGTCCGGATCAATCCCATCTGAGTTAGGTGCATACATATGTGATCGGATCTTAATGTGATGAATATGAACGTCTGTGCAAAGTACTGGATGTAGACACCAAAATGGACTATCTATTAACGTAACACCCGATATCTCAACCTGATGACAATCGATTAGCTGAATGAGATTAGGACGTCCTGCTTTCAAGATTGAACGATCATTCTGGAAGGCATCCCACCACGGTTGACCGTTTCCATCGATTGTACCTATTCCAACTATACGGATCGAGAAAGCATGAGATGCATATAAAAAGGGCTGGTATTGTAAATATGGTCCATCACGAGAGTTGCCATATGTTGCTAGAGGAGGAATTTGTGGCCAATCAGTTGTAGTCCAGTCTAGTGCTTGTAATGTTCCATCAACCTGGAGGGTAATATGACTTGTCAAATTGAGAGGGCCACTATTGAATGCGTGATACTCTGGGAATAGTATGATAGCTCCCCCAACTGCTGACGCAAAGTGAAGAGTTCGTCGTAAAGCAGCAGTATCATCAGCAATACCATCACCGACTGCGCCAAAATCAAGAACGTTCAAAATGACAGGATCTGTATTTCCCCCTAATGGTAGCTGTATGATACTCGCAATGGTACAAGACAAAAATAGCACGATAATCACAAGTGGTAGTTGCTGAAGACTAGTACTACTGCTACTACTAGGTATTAACTTTTTCATTTCCATTTTCCCAAGAGGTAGGTCGTATTGTTACTTCGAGTACATTATTATATGTCGTATGTTGTTGCATGTGTTCCTGAAGTCTAAAAAATCCACACAATAAAAGATACAAACAGAGAATCTAAAAAAAGATTTTCATATCTCGTCCGTCCGTCCAACAGAAAAACTTAAATAACGAACGTTGTGTACAGTAACGTTACCGTAAATGGAAAGACTTATTCTAATACGAAACGACGTTAGAACAAAACATAGAGATCTTCCGAGAGAAATAGTAGGATAAAACGGAAGACGATCGCATATAGATCGAATTGGATATTTATTTGAAGACAAGGTAGATTTTGATGCAAACTAAATAATGTACTAAGTTGTTTTTTTAAGATTAATGTAGAGGTACTAAACATATATTATTAAGCAAAAACCACCAGAGCGACCAACAAATGAATCTACCTTCAGAAAATGTTGTACTATATACCGTACAGCTCCTGCTCCTGCTTGTGGAAGTTGTGCATTATAAGATAAAATAATGGCGCTAGTGATAGTTTCTATTTTAGTTTCCTTTTTCCTCCAAAAATGTTTCCCAATATTTTCTTTGAAACATCTCCAAACTACATTTAATAGGAGAAATATAGAATGCGAATCGAAAAGGTGGTTAGAAAAAAGAAAGGAAAAAGTACACGTTTTACTGAAGAATAAATAAACAGAATCTTCTAACAGATATCACGATGAATAGTATTAGCAGGGGCATGGTACTATAGTCCTACTATACTTTATTAGACATACCTGATAGTCGTCATCTCCCGTAAATTTTGTAAGCGCCTTCTTTGTGATGCTACCAAACTATATGATATTGGGTAGAGACACTTCGGTGAGTGCACAAGAAAATGTGTAATATAAATATTATTCCCAACAAGAAGCAAAAAAAAAACGATAACGACGAAATCTTATCTTACCACATAGTCTTTGGCGGCATCTTCTCCTAAGTAGCCCTTCACCCAATCACGTCTTTTATTTTCAATTTCTTTGGTTATATCTCCAAATTCATATTCATCCTTTCCGATATAATCTGATACTCTACTTTTAACACGACGATCAATTTCTGTTGATAGGTCACCAAATTTATATTCCTCGTTACCACAATAGATAGCGACTGCACCTTTAACACGTCTGTCTAATTCGATCGACAAATCTCCAGCCTCGTATGGTTTTCCTGTCAAATCTTCTGTCATGTCCTTTACCATATTGTCCACTACAACAATTAGATCACCAACTTCATATTCCTTTTTTTTATTATCAGAATAAGTGTAATAATTATGGTTAGGAAAAAGAATCTAGTGCAACACAACCCAATAATGAAAAGGGTATCTTAATTATTATTTATACTGTACTACAAATCACACACACACACACACACACACACACACACTTCTTAATGCCTTACCTCTTTTCCACGCAAAAGTGCAATTTCACCCTTTACTCTAGTATCAACCTCTTTCGTGATATCACCCAATTTATAATCTTCCTTTCCCAAAAATTCTCGACAATTCTTCTTCATGTCTTCGACTGTATAATATTTATACCGATATATCGAGATACATGATATATAATATATATTGAAAAAAAGTGTTGTTATGAGAGTATGCTAATGGATTCATTGTGGACACGTTATGAAATTAAATCTAAAAATCTTATACTCGCTCAGTTCGATTGACTTTAACTTACCTACAGCTGTTTGGATCAAATCTGATAATTCCATTGTCAATCCCTCCCATTCGTCATTTACAACTAAATTCCCAACAGCACTATCCTTTTCTTCCTTTGTGATAGGTTCTGCTGCTGTACCAGTAACATCAATAATCGCACCCTTGTCGTCGTCATCGTCTGATGATGATGGTGACGAATAGACAGCGACGGTGGTGGTCCGCTGATGACGAGTTGAAGGAGAATACGAAATTACGGAAAACGCCGTAGCAAAGTTGTGAAACTTTTGTTGAAGCAAAAGGACCGCAACCAGTTGCAAAGTTACAGCAGAGCAGTTGAATGATTTAATATTCATGGTTGGATTTGATGATATACAGTATGCTCCTATTTTGAATTGAAATGGTTATCGAATTGTGTACTCGATGCGAAGAGATATGGTGTTGTTGTTGTAGTTGTTATCGTTCTATTTGATACAGTACGGCGGTTTCCTACGATGACGCGATCTTGGTGCAACAACTTCATTCATCCGAAGGCTTAAGTATATTTTTCGCGATTGAGTCGAATGAATCGAATTTCTAGAGATCCAAAACAAAGAAGTGATAACAAGTGTTGTATCTTTAGAAGTATTATTAAGATGAGATGCCGAGGAACAAGAAGGAGACAACCAACGACAACAATGCATTTGAGACTACATTAAAATAATAACTAATACGATGACGACGGAAGAGACAAAGAACGAAAACAGAAAAATATTGAATACAGACAAAGTACTATGGATTACATATATCAATATCATTCTGTACGCATTGTCGTATCAATTACAAAGACCGGTAGAACCATATTTGATAAAATCATTGATTGAAAAAGAAGAATTAGAAGGATCATTATCATCATCATCATCATCCTCATCTTCTTCAATTAATCAAACGTATGGCAATTTACAATCCTTTTTTAGTTTCTGTCAATTCTTTGGTTCACCATTGGTTGGAATACTATTAGATCGGATCGGTATTCGAAAAACATCAATAATTGTTTACATTGCATCAGCATTGTCGTATTCTATACTAGCATCAGCATCAGATTTATCATTATTATTTGTTAGTAAGATCCCAACAATATTCCAGGCAGCATTTTTAGTTGCACAGGCAACTGCTGCAACATCAACAGGAGATGACGCGTCATTACGAGCGGCTGCACTTGGTCGGATGACAACAGCATATACAATTGGTGCAACAATCGGACCCGCTCTCGGTGGATACTTGGCTGGGAAAGGTGATTTTTATATTGGTGCAAAATTTGCTGTAGCTGGTTCCATATTATCTGCAATTTTATCATCTTTGTTCCTGCCTGATAATAATAATGTACAACGAGAGGAGGAACCACCGACAGCAACATCGTCTACATCAACAACAACTACTTCATCATTGTCATCATCATCATCATCACCATCATCATCATCATCATTACCGTCATTACCGTCATCGTCGTCATCACCAAAGAAAGATAAGATAAAGAAGATGAAGAGTAAAAGATCTTTTCTAGATGATACACGTCGTTCTGCAGAAATTGCTTTGCGACCAACTATTTGGCCATTACTTATGGTGAAAGTCATGGGAGGTGTGTGTGCTTCAATGCATTCTACAGTTATTCCTCTGGTATTGACACAAACATTAAAGTTTGAACCACAACAATTGGGATTAGTTATGTCATGTGGGATGTTTGCTGTTGCTGCATTCGGTGCATTTGCAATGTCACCATTGGCAAAAACTCTTGGTTCGTTCGGGATGATGAATACCGGTCTAATAGCACGGTCCATTTTGGGGTTAATTATGGCGGGGATGGTTACCGTATACGCATCACTCCTTGAAAGTACAACTACAACAAATGATATAGAATTTATTCTAATGCAAGTCATTGTTGTATCGATATTGCATGCACTTTCGCAGCACGTTTTGGCTACAGGATTGACAACACAAACTACTGGTAATGTTGATAAGGATGAACAGGGATCATTACTTGGGTTAGAACATAGTCTATTCAGCCTAGCACGAATCGGAGGACCAGCTATCGCGACAGCTCTATTAGGGTTTGGGGGTATGTTACCAGTAGAGATGGCATGTGGTTCGCTCGATATATTGATGACTATTTCGTTATCAATAACGTTACCACGATCGTCCAAACGAAAAAATACCTGACATAGACCAATCAATCCATTCAATTATTAAGAAGTAGAACAAAAATGGCAATTTTATCTTTTAATAGTTGATCTGCTTCAAATTTAATATATATTGTGGTATGGTATACTAATACATTAAGCCAATATTAGAATACGAATAATACGGATTTTTTTTTCTAGAAGCCAAAGTAATCACTCTTACAGTATTGAATGGATAAAGTAGCTTACAGTAACATCTTCTTAAATATATTGTGAATTACTATGCGTTCGTAGGTCTACAAATTAATGACTTCTTCTTCCTCCCTTACGTCTGCTGTTCTTACTAGAATTTCCTCTTTTACCTTGTTGACTGCTTCTCATTAAGGCTTCCATTTTCATTTTATCAACAACTGGTTTAACATCGATGTAATATCCTAATCCCTGTGCACCCATGCGAAAGACATATCCCTTCTTGGAGCTTTTAAACTTCTTCATAGCAACGAATTCTTTCGTCTCCTTCTCTTCTACAACCTTCTTTTGTTTCTTTTTGGTACTGGATGTAGGTACCGGAGACGCTGACCTTTTCGTCATCGTCTTTTCCGGAGTTTTATCAGACTTCTCCTTGGTGACTTTTCGTTTCTTTGTTGGAGATTCTTTGTCATCATTGTCATTGTCGGGTTTTGTCTTTTTCTTGGGTGTCTCCTTCTTCTCTTCTGCTGCTCCCTTCTGTTTTTTAAGTGCTTGAAGCAATGGACTCTTCAAATTCTTCTTTTTCTTTCCAGAATCAGATTTATCATCCTTGCTACTTAGATCTTCTTTATTATCCGATACGCCTACATCTGCACTGACGCCTGCCAACTTCGCAATTTCTCTTAAAGCTTCAGGAGTCTTATTGTATACGGGCAGAGAGACACTGTCTGCTGTTTTGATGCTAAGCATCTGGACATTAGCCCACGAACGTGGAATTTTGTATGCAGCCTTATTTGCAATTGCTATGATGTTTTCGGTCAGATGTTTCGGTTCCATACCTGTATGGCCTGCTCGGATGGAAATACAAGTCCCGGTATTGACGGTCATGTAGGTTGCACTTAGCGCCTTTTGAATGGCAAATGGCAGCGCTTTTTCGCGTGTCAAATCAATAGGAATAGGAAGTCTCTTAGCTTTAATGAACGCCTTTCCAAGGGCCTTACTCAGCATGGGCAAAATACGATCATCAGCCATAAACATATTATACTTAGACAAAAGTTCACGTTTTTGTTCGAACGACGAATGCTTTTTTCGTAACGAATCTAAGCTCAAGACTTTTTTGACGCATCCCATATGATCTGGGAATTTTTCAATCATTGTTTGACACCATTCTTTGGAAGATTCCTTCACAATGAGACAAATTTCGGGCTCTTCTACACCATCAGCGGTACTATCTGCGAGTTTGTAAAAAGGATGAGGAATAATGATCTGCGTCGGCTTAGGCTTGCTTTGACCTGGAGCACGCAATAGAGTGATTTGGACCTGAACAGGTCGATCGTTTCCAAGCAGAGTCATCTTTTCCGAAGATCCTCCTTCTGTTACCTTTTCATGATACTTAAGCACAGCCTTGACAGCCTTGCCGACTAGCGCTTTATCAAGTCCAGTATCGGCGAAATTCGTAGTAGCTTTTGAAGGTTTCTTGTTCTTTACTGGCGTCGACTTTTTCTTGACGACGGGCGATTTATTGGATTTTGGTGTTGTTGATTTAGCTACCATTTTCGATCTTGTTTAACAGCTATTGGTGCTGTAATACTTGTATTAGTATGGGTTAGAAGTGTGATATAGGATATGTGATGAATGTTAGTCTTTGCTTTCTTCCATTTGTTGATATTCTTTCGCAATAGTATGTTGCTTTGCTTTAATGCTTACATTATCGCGCTTTTTTTCAGAGAGGTGATGAATTATTTTTAGGAATTTTCATAAAAGCATTATTTTGAGTGGAGGTAGCTTCGCGGCAGTCGGACGAGTAAGGGACAGACGGCCAGAAATTTCCAGTCGTGTATAAATTGTTAAAAAAGAATGAACCTGCTGAATACTGACTACTATGTTTGAATATATATAGTTACTTAGTTAGTTATTAGATAGTTAGTTAGGGTAGTTAAGACGATTTTTTTACTTCATTGGTTTATCATTATCTATTTATCTCGCTCGTATCAAAGTAATAGTCAATACGGGTATCAATAATTTACATACAAACAATCATCACAAAATTAATATATTATTCAAATATCTTTTCGCCCTTTTCTGTTTATAACTTTTTTATTTTTATATTCAACTTTTTGGCGTCCGATCGAAATTGTTCTGACGATTTTATACATTCGTCCTTTTCTGTTTTTAATTCCTTCGATTTCTTAGAAAGAAATTGATCTTGTTGTTGCACCAGTCCGATACGAACTTTCTCTCGTGTCTTCTGTAAATTAGTTTCAACTTTAGTCGTTGATTGTTGTGCTGCTCGTTCTTCTACTTTAGCTGATTTTTCTACATTCTGTGCCGTAACATGATTCTGTTTTGCTTTCTTTAACTCTCGTTGTGCATTTTCTAGTTCCTTTTGTGCCCTCTCTTCTACCTGTAGGGCTTGTTCAACTTTCCGTGCTGCCATTATTGTGGCCTGTTCCGTCAATTGTTGCGTCTTATTAGCCTCTTTATATTTACCTTCTGTATCGTCTAGAACTTTAATCTCATTTAATAGACTTTTTGGAGGTTTAGTGGGTCCATTCGTAAGCTGAAAGCTTTTCAGAATTCGTTGAGCTTCTGTCGATGAGAGTTGTTGCTGCTGCTGCTGTTTTTGTTTTTGTTGTTGTTTCTCAAGACTGGCAATCTTTTTTGCTGGCAACTCAGTTAATTCCTTTGCAAGAAGTAATGCTTTGGTATCATCCGTTTTTGCCTTTTGTTCCAATGTTTTCCTTTCTTGTTCTAATTCAAAATTTCCATATGCGTTCTTTGCTTGTTTCGCGCCTACCTGTGCTGCTTTCGCGCCCTCCTTTGCTGCTTTCGTAGATAGATCCACAGCCGCTACCGTAGTAACAGCCGTCTTTTTTAACCACGGAATAGCCGTCTTAATACCAAGTGAGACCATTGATTCTATTCCCTCTGATATCTCCTTGGCTTGTAAGGTTCTGTCGTACCGTTTTCTTTCTTTTGGGTCTTTGAGAATTTCCCAGGCACCATTTATATCTCTAAGATCATAATTATCATTCAATTCTTTTAGATCAGGACTAGAATCTGGATGCAATATCCGAGCTAATTTCGTATAACGAATCTTTAATATTTCCTGTGTATCTTTTGGTTTCGCTCCCAAATAATCGTACAATGTCATTTCCTCTTTGTCTTTTTTTGTTGTACTTCGTTTGAGCTTCCCCTCGTCGTCTATGTTCTGGTTCATGTGCATGCACAACTTATTATTTCGATTATTCCTAATCCCATTATTGCTACCGGTGACCTTCAACGATAGTAACGGTGTCGGGGAATATCCGTCACAATTATGATTATTTGATATCATGATTACTTGCATAACAAACGTAATCCTTAATACAATAACCATTAATGATTGTCGTATCGTCGTCATTCTCAATAATCTATTAATCGCTTCTATTGTTCTAGCTAGACCCGATCGGTCGCAAACTACTTATCGGTGTCTTTTTCTTTTTCTTGTTTCTATGAATACTTCTCTACATAAACTATTTGGATCGCAACTTTTTAATACAAATATCATTTCATTTATCATCTCTGCCTTGGTTATTGGGCCGATTATTATTTGAGTCAATTTTAAAGAATGCTTGTGGCAGCAGGCTCTGTGGTATCTTTTTGCGATCGACAATATTCAATATACGAAGATGGATTCGGGGGAGCGAAAGCGAAGATAACATTATATACTGTAGTTTAAGTCATCTCCCCCGAATTAGCTGAGTTGAAACGTGATCAGTGCGTGAGCAGCATGAAGATGAAAGAAAGAAGAAAGGTATCCAAAATATATTGGTGTGAATTCTTGGATTTTCCTTGCTTTTTATGCAGTATGTTGCCGCTGGACATTGATCATTACGGTACGGCATTCAGCTTCCACAGAAACAAATCCCTGTTGTTGTTTGTCGCAGCTTTCATTTACAGTAACAAGTCAAAAGAATACTATACACAGTAGTGAAGAATGGTAGCGGTAGTGGTACCTTTTCATTTTATTTGTCAGGATTCTATCGCTGCAGCGCAGGAGCAGAAAAATAAGGCGAAGGAATCCTCCAAAGGTGATGATAATATTGAAAACGACGAAAGTACGAACGCCACAATGACTGATAGTAGTACTCTACCCACTTTAAGTTGTAATGATGTTCGTGTTTATGATGTTGATGATGATGACGTTGATCATCATCATGATAACGACCACGAAGACGACGACAACGCTAAAGAAAAACAACAGCAACAAAAGCAACGAAAACATGATTTTGTTCCATTAACAATCGATGATTATCTAGATGGCTGTGACGTTGGCCGATTTCCAGTCGAGAATATGGGTGATGCCTCTTTCACGGGCGTTTGGGAATCCTCAAAAACATTTCTATATTGGTTAGAGAAACATCCTGACGATGTACTAAAATTGAAATCGTCATCATCATTGACGATACTTGAGATGGGTTCGGGGACAGGTTGGTTAGGGATTAATTTAGCAAGGCACTTACAACAATATCGTACTGATAATAACACTGATAATACTGATAACAAGACTTTGAACAATGAGACGACGTATCAAGTGGTACTAAGTGATTCACACAAAACTGGTGCAGTCCAATGGACCGAAGCTAATCTACAAAAAGCAATTCAAGAAAACTACGTTGTTGCCAATAATGATGGTCCCAGTAAAAATAATAATAATAGTAATATAAATGTAATACCATTCGATTGGTCTAATAATGGACATCGTCAAAGGATATCAACAATGAATGATTGGGACTTAATAATTGGAACGGATCTAATTTATTCTGAAGATGGATGTATACATCTAGTAAGAGCTATGCTAAGCTTACTTTCAACAGCAAAATCGGCAAATAGTAGTACAAGTTCCAGTAGAAGTAGTAGCAGCGTATTACGGGTAATCGATGATGACGAAGAAAGAAAATACGAAACAAGAGGAACAAAAAGAACTAGACTCATATATGGGCACACAAAAGGTAGAATGGAGGATCTAGATCAAAAATTTGAATTTGAACTTATCAATCATGGTTTAAAATGGAATATTTTAGAACGAGTACCATTGCCATTATGGAATGACGACGACAATCGTACTACAACAATATATGATATCTATATATAAGTAGAGGAATATATTTATGCACTGTATACTTTAAAAAAGAGCTATACCGCTGCTATCTCTAGAATGATCGATTAATAGTAAAGAAGAGTTGGTTATATAGATATAGATATAGGCTAGATATAGATATTCAAATATAGATAATGTTTTAGAAGAGAGATAGTGACGAGAAGAGAACGATTCGACGAGTAGGGGCTTAGAGAAAATATTTATTTTTGTTCAATTTTTGATACTAACTCATAACGTCTAAACGTTAGTATTCGCGTTTGAAGAAATGAGTATAATGCATAAATTAAAAAAGATCTGAAGCAGACCGTGCAGCAGACCACAAATGCACAAATGCGACGAGAGTAAACGATGGGCGATGATATTCAAGACTGCTGCGTACTCCCGGAAGCCATAGAAGCACGTACGCTTGAAATTGATAGTGATCGCCGTGCCTATTCTCGTCGTTTTATACATAGCGGAGAAGTAATAATACGAAATCTTCCTACCGCTCACGCATTATTAGACGAGCATCAAAGGGAACGCTGTTCTCGTTGTTTATCAACCACTCGTCGACAGTCAAATTCAAATGATAAGAATTCATTGCTGCGATGCGGAGGATGTAAACAAGCGTGGTATTGCTCACGCGAATGTCAAAGATTGGATTTTTCATTACATAAGGTCGAGTGTAAAGAGGCTCCAATTTTGTTATCATTGAACGATGGCCATGGCAGCAGTAATTCAAAGTTGCTAGTAAGGAACTTTCTAGCACTGCGACTAAAAAATGGCAAAGTGAACAACAATAATTGCTGCCAATATTGTTACGGCAACGACTTACGCCCTCGCGATGTAACCATACAATGTGGGAAAAACCATTTCGAGAAACTCATACAATACGGTAATGGACCTTTAGAGGATCAGGAAACGATAGATATTCGACGTGCAGCACAGGCACTTTGGAATCAACGCAAGGTGCTTAATAAAATACTCATGCCTGAAATTGATAATTATGATGATGATGCTGATACTGAAACAGTTGTCATTAATGACCGATCGGAACTGGAAGATCAACTTGAACGTGATATGCGTCGGTTTCGAGTAAATAATTTTGGTGTTACTGATAGTTTGGTACGTGTCATTGGAGGCGCAGTTTATCCACTAGGGGCTCTGTTAAATCATTCATGTTCACCGAATTGTTTGGTACGTTATGATCTCTCATCAGAATCATCATCACAATGTCATGAACCCCCCGTGATGGAACTTATTGCAGCACAAGATATACCAATAGGAGAGGAACTGACCCATTCGTATATCGAGTTGGTTTCATCGAAAAAATCTCGAATTTCGAATCTTAAACAAATGTATGGCTTTGATTGTTTTTGTCCTAGATGTTGTCGTAAAAAAAAGGCTAATAGTGATAGGACCAGCTTGAAGGATATAGGAAGTAATCATAAGAACGACGATTTTAAGATACGGTTACCTAATAACTATGGATCTTTATCACCTACCAAATTAACAAGATGGATTCTGCACAACTACAATCCCGCGATCTCGAATGCAACGATGACAAATTCTACAAAGGGCACTTCGTATCTTACTTCATTCGATCAAGACATAATCTTCAAATCCTTAAACGAAAATGATCCGGCAATAATCGAAGCAATTAAAGTGAAGCAGCAACAAGCGAAATTTTTCATGATGAATGGTGACCTAGAAGACGAACTTTCGTCATTAAAAGAGGTAGTCCAGATACTCAAGCAGTTAACATCGGCGAGTGGTGAGGATCAGTTACCGTTATCTCTTGAGCTTTATCAGGCTCGATGCGACCGACTAGGGAGTTTGATCGTTGCAGGAGGACAAGACAATACTAAGGAAGCACTGATTGAATGCGAGCATATTGTATCATTTCTCTGCCTGGCATTGAAACACTTTCCTAACCATTCTTTACTGGGCTTGCAACTATTTACGCTAGGCGATCTTTATGATTCAAATAGAAAAAGTGATGAAGCTCAAAAGACGTATGTTTGGGCTAGAAAAAATCTACAAATTAGTCAAGGACGTGAGAGTGAAATGGTTATGCTACTAAATGAAAAGATAGTAGGATGATTAATGATTATATAATTACGAGATTTCATAGCTACGAATATCGAAGTTAGCCTTACGAGTGTTATCCCTACTTTGATTTTTATTAATTGCATCCTCGTGGATTAGTTTCGGTCTTTAATATTTGTTGTACGTTCAGCTCAGCATTCTCGCACTCCGCATCCCCAATTCACTAACTTCCATGTTTTCAACATTCTTTTGGAGTGCCTTTTCCATATCATAACGTGATTTCAGAATGCGACTTTCTTCGGCAATATTGTAAGCACCTTTAGAACATGCAATTTCAATCATGTTCCATAGCAAATCAATAGAGCGATAAGGCACAAAATCTATATTTCCTTTCTCTGGCAGTCTAGAAACTGCGTTGGACGCACGACCATTATCGCCTAAAATTGTTGTCACGACATCACAAGCCTCTGAGAACATTCCCCGACTAGTGTATAGTGTCAGTAGAGCCGATGGATTTCCCAAGTAGTCGTTGCAACCAGCCTTTGGTCTTGGTGCAAATGCTCCTGCTCCACCGGCTGTCGTATCCACTCCTAGCAAGAGCCGTTCAAGCCAGACCGGTATTTGAGTATTATTATTACCTTGATCAAGGAAAGAGGCTGCAATATCAACAGCTAATGGTATTTCAGCAGTCGAATGAGTGATGGTGAGTTTTCGAAGCAATGCAAAAGTTGCGGCCTTCACAGCTGACTTCTCCAGACGAGCCAACTTGACGGATCTTTCAGTTACAATATACGACGCTGCATCTTCAGAGGACCCTGAACTATCAATAGCGGTTTGTAATTGTTGGAGAGTTGGTCTTTGCTTATCTTCGTCGTCCGACAAAGCTAATGGAACTAAATATTCTCCCATCAACAGATATAGACAATTTCCAAATAGATCTTCACCTGCTGGTTTGATCTTACCATTAAAAAATGCCTTGCTCCGAGCCTTTGCTAGAAGTAGTCCATATTGATAGTAGCCATTTTTGAAGAGCTCCTCGATATCAACTAAAGAAGTATCAAAACCGCGTCGGAATGCAGATTTGGCAAATGCGTAACTTGTTGATCTATCAAAGAAAAGAGTGCGCAAGGCGACAGTACGAATTGCTCGCCCATCTAAATGAACTCCAACCATGAATTTTGATAGACGATCAGCCGTATGTTCGTCCTCCATCGTTTTACTGCTTGCTTCGTTCGTTTCTCTGCCACGCTTGAGTTTATTTGGTGTCTCCTCGATATGCTCGTCATCACCGAAGTAAAGCTTACTGTATGGTCCGTACTCATCAGACACAAGGAAGCGATAGTCAAGGTCCTTGACTAGTTGAATAACGTTCGCTGATCCACAGGCAGATAACACTAGATCTTGAATAATTAAGCCATCACGTAGTTCCGAAGTCTGAATGTTTACTCCCGCTCTACCCGTTGACCTCAAAAGAGCCTTCTTGGCATTGACATATCGAAGATCTAACGATTGTGCCGCTCTCCTCCATTGTTCTTGCGAGGCATGTAACGCATAAAGAGCACCTTGATAATCTGATAGGTTAGTATTACAAGACGAAGTAGCTCGAGAATCATAAACATCACAATCCGCGTAAGAAAATAGGACGTCTGAAGCAATTTCATACAAATCTATAGATTCGGATTCTTCATAGTTATATTCGTCCGTCGTCGCAGCAAGAGGAGTGGGACTCCCAATCCCAACTTGTGTGCACATGTCTAAAAGCTCATTGAGCGATCCAGAGTCGACCATTGCTCGAACAAGACGCTTGAAATTGCTATCCCGGTGCTCTCCCTGAGGATTCTTAACACATGCATTGTAAGCTTGACTCCAACGACTGGCTCGTACCGCGTGATCAAATTTCTTCGACCATAAGCTAATATACTCTGGCATCTTCCTGAGAAAGTCGTCGGGGAATGTATTTTCCATATCGGCTGTTGCATCTGAGATTATTTGTAAAAGACTATCGGAGTTGTAGTCATCTCCATACTCACCATCTCCGCGTCTGGTGATATAATTCTCTAGGATGTTTAGTCGATGTAGGATTCGTGACAGGTGAAGCATTAGTTTTGCAATCTGCACAGTATGCGAATAAGTAATATTATCCAAGTTGGATTCAGTAGCTGATGCATGCGAGCTAAATAAGACTTTAGTCGTACTTAGTCTGCATAGACGCACAATCTCGACAGAAGTTGTATTCGGAATCATTTGATGCATTAGCTGCCGTAGGCGATCTTCGATATCATTTACAGAAATCCGAGTATTTGTTCCCATGGATTTGAGGACGTCCAGTCCCTTCTTGGTATAATCTTTCTGAACTGGGTTGTTGTTCTCTTGATTATCCTGGACCAATAAATCAATTGCCATTTCCCTCATAAGAGATTTTCGGCCAGGTGAAAACGACTTTGAATGCGCAGCATGCAAAAGGCACAATGAGAGTTGTTCTTTCCTAGCCACAACAGATTCTGGTAAGTCATCCGGTATCTGAAAGGCAACAAATGAAGCAAGGAGTCGTAGCGAAAGATCAAGATGATCGTTTGGTCGTTCGTCGTCTTTAGTTTTCGGGAGTACGCTCAATTCAGGCATAAGCGAACGTGCGCCACCCTTCGATTTTTCACTAGATGCAAAGATGAGATTAACATAGGATCCACTCATCATCGTAATAGCGGTGAACGGAGATGATCCCGCATTATAAGCACCTGCCATGTCTTGCGAGATCTTAATCATGACCGCGTCTAGAGCACTTGTCAATGAAATCGTCGACGATGATGACGACGCAAAAATACTGGATGTAACATCCCCACAACTGGAACGTTTTGTTGGTGGAAAACTATTCTGAGGACTACCGCCGTCAAAGTGTATCCTTCTTGCAATAGGCTTTTCGGGCTTTTGAAAGGCGATATCAGGCATCTTGATTCTTTGAGCTGAGGTCCACAAGATTGCAATAGTTTGTACGTATGCTCGAAATGCAGCGAAAGTTGCACGACTGCCGGCTGCTAGCTCTAACAGTAGTAAATACTTGCTGAGTCTTGATCGGCGGATAGAATAGGTTGCTCGAATAGCACAACTGCAAGATGAGTGACGCAACTGGCTCTTGGCCACTTGCTGACCGCTACCCATAGTAGTGTCTCCATCTATCTGAGTGTTTCCTGGCTCGGTTGTAAAGATTCCTAGATCAGATGGTTTATCTTCGATCCAAGAAACTAGGTCCTTCATAGGTATCTGATTGATAAGTTTCCTCAATTTTCCATCACCTGAGCTATTTCCTTGCAATCGCGCCCAACGCCCTAAAGATGTGAGGTCTTCTGTAATCGAGGTTTGCGGAGAAATCGCTAGCTGCGCTTGGGATACAATATAAGTCAATTGTTCTTCGATTTCATACAAGGTCCTGGATTTATCTTGGTCAGCTTCAATTACGTCAATCATGTTTCTTGATGCCTCTTGAAGATCCGCTTTCCAAGACGTTTCGTCGATCGTAGTAGCACGTCCATCGCTCGCCAAAGCTGTTGTAAGATTACCACGTACTAATATTTGGACAGGAAGAGATTCCAGCCATGAAACGCATAGTGGACTTCGGTGAATCTGTTCTTCTTCCCATATTTGATACAGAAGTCTTTGCCACCTGTTTTCATGTGATTCTATCTCTGTAATGAGTTCGTCTTCAAACTGTTCAAATTCGTCGTATTCATCCTGAATGACCATCTCTGTCCGTTCAACGTCTTCATCTGGTTCGACGAAAGAGTCATACACGGAAAGGCCCACACCATTTTCGATCAGGGCTGGTTTTTGAATTATAGATCGACTCAACTTCGACGGAGAACCTATCCGTGCCTTGCGCTTGTCTCTATTTCTCCATTCGTACAATGTCTTAATAGTTTCGAGTTCCACGCTCATCCCGTGTTCTTTAATGGCGCCATGAACGAGTTTCGACAAGGCTTGACGGATACAAGTTTCTGATGGAGGCAAAACTGTTCCGTTTCCTCTGGGGAAAATCGGTCGAAAAAGATATTTCATATACAATGAATCAAGTTTATGTAGGGCTTGATCGACAGTGACGACAGGTGTGTTTGCAATGTCCGCTGTAGTGTATTCTTCCTCTTCCTCCATCCCTCCATCGTCTTCGTCAATTTCCATCAAGACAATCGAACCGTAGGGTAGTGATCTAATCCTATCACGTTCCGTTGTCGCAATGTTATCGAAACTCGTTGTCTCAATCACATCTGGCTCGGAACTTACTATAGACAAGAGGCTCGGAGGGTAGCTGATGATCTTTATTCCACTCGATACTGATTCTTTATTGCTTCCAGGACCGTTGACCTTAACGGCTTCAAAGACGACCGACAGGGTACATCGACGTTCGGAAGATAGGAAAGACATACCAACCAATGACACGGCATCGCGAGGAACTTTCATTATACGACAATCATTTTGCGTCGATTGGGCCTGATAAGGTCCCTCGAAGACCCAAATGTTACAGTCTGAAACTCCCTCATTGTAAGAAGAGAGAGTATTCGTTTTTATGTGTACGGCAAGGGCAAATGTCTGATCGTACACCCTAGCGCAGAGTCCTACGGACTTTCTACCATCACTCCATGAGGAAGGGAGTGACAGTTTGTTGCCTTGCAAAGTGTCAACCTCAAGTGGGTACAAAGAGCTCTCGGGATCAATTCTCCATTTACGTATACTCGCATCCGAGTGCAATGTAAACACAAGTATAGCTGTTGCGTCCCCATCATCGTCACCATTATTGAAATTTACCTTATTTGTCGAAACGCACAAGGCAGCGGTAGGAGCCATATCGACAACATCCGCATCCATCTTATTCCAGAGTAAACTAGGCAAATTTGATATCATGCCTCCAAAAGGTGATGCCCGAGTTGCCATATCTTCAAGACACTGTGTTTCACTCCATACAGCACTCCTACCGGTATCCTTCCAATCAACCGTTACAATCAAGGGTGCCAACGCCAAAACGATCAAGTGGTTTTTGGTTGGAAAGAACGATATCATATTGCCTTGTAAGTCTGAAAGGCCTACTTGTTCGAGTAATGGAGCTGGAATGTAGTCTTCACGGGTTAATATCTTTAAAGGAGCTTCAGTATCTGCAATTAGATTTCCATCCAATGATATTTGTACAATAGTACCCTGGCAACCCACAAGAACCAATATCATTTTATTATTATTATTATTATCGGATACAATAGACGACGATGGATAATTGTCGTCCTTGGTGGTAACGGCAGCGAAAGCACGGACCGATACAACTCGCAAGTCTCTCGTATCCAATTCAATCATAGTTGGAGATTCTAATGCATCCTCCTCGTGTTTTTTCCAAGATAGAGCTACACTAATAATAGTTGGCTCTTCCATTAAAGCACTCGTAGTGACAAGTAACTCTTCCTGTCCTTGAAGCTTCATGGTAGAAACACTTGCAGCACCCTGCATAGCCTCGTCAAGATCACCGTCATTACTAGTAGATGATGTTGATGAGACATGCGATGACACCTGTAGTCGTTTTGTGTTAGTATTGACAACATAACGCCGTGTGGTTTCTGCATGGTTGTTGGGATAGACCAGAGGTATCTCCTCCATGATTGCTATTGAGCCTACTGTACTATAGGTGATCGATTTGGGCTATTAGCGTGTGTTGCCCGTAAGTCGCGGGGGTCTGCTTTTAGAATTGAGACTGACTGCTTTCGTTATCAATCAATTGGTACTTTCAAGACTTCGGTGCTAATGTTATCATCAATGACAGGGAGGTCGAGGTTTGAGTGTGGAATTGAATTCAAAAATGAACGGCGTTGTTGAGTTTAAAGGTTGTTTTCACGCGTTGTTCATAACGAGACAAATACAAGTTAAAAGTTAAGGACTATTTCAGTATTTGAGTTTTAACGAAATCAATACTAAACTTCCAACTTCCAACTTAAAAACTAAAAAAGATTTATACTGTAATCAATTCGACAATGACGATAGCATTGATTGACAATAAATTAATTGAAGCCATACTACGTTTAAAAAATTTAGCTCAGAACACCTAAGAAACAGAGAATTCACCAGCCAGATACATGATGCAGAACGGAGCCTCTAATCATACCTATCAAAGGGTCGAAAATGATGCCGCCGTATTATCAGACGATGACACTACAAGTAGAAGCGAAGCAGATCGTTACCGAGTAAAGGTTTCGCTTCGTTTTATGATTTTAAGCATGCTTTCTTGTTGGCTTCTTGCCTTCGCTGTGGGTCGGACGGCCCGTACCGTATTAATTGTCGGTCCGCAACAACGTGTCTTAGAATTACATATGGCATTAGAACTCCGTGAACAAGAGAATAGCAACGTTATGCAACTTCCGAACCCCGTATTGAAAAATAAGCCAATTCCACAGACAACCTATACGTCGATGAATTTCGATACGGCACGTTCTTTTTCTATTAATTCTCGATGGGTCGTTACGGATGGAGATGACATTGAACTAGACAACGGTGGTGTATGCGAATCATCTTTGTCCGAACAAGAATGTCAGATCAAATTGGAGGTACAGGAAGCAATTCAGAAACAACAACCTATAAGTAGTGACGGAAGTTACAACGAAGATGAAGAATTCCATTTGCCCGCGGGTCAACATTTACTGATGGATATCCGAAATGTAGAATCATCATTCTTGGCATCTGAAGAAAGACTTGCAAAAGCTATGTTGGACGTCGTTGGGGGCTGTGGTTTGACTCTATTATCCTATCATTGCCATAGACTCAAACCAGCCGGAGTATCCTGTGTTGGAGTCCTACTGGAGAGTCATGTTTCATTCCATACCTGGCCGTCTCAAGGTGTCGTGACGCTAGACTTGTTCACGTGTGGGTCCCAATCTCTTCTGCCAATTGTTGAAACTGTCGAACGACTCTTTGGCGTACCGGCTACCTCCGATGGAATCGAAACTGTATGGGCATACAAAGTTAGAGGATTTGGTGATGAAACAGAAGAAGAGTTAGCAGATCTGTTTACTTTTCCTATTGGTACAATGACGGAATACAAAAAGGAATTAGTATCGCTCGAAAAAACTGATCAATACAACCAAAGAGTTGATGTGTATGACGTTCTTCGACCAGTGTACCAGAATTTTGAACAATACAAGCGCTCATTGCTCAATGATGGTTCGTACGAATCACGATACAAAGAGATTTTCCAACCTGATCGGATCCTTTTCGTGAATGGTGTTCTACAATCAAGACGGTCATCTGAAATACCCTATCACGAAGCATTGGTCCATCCGGCTATGCTCGCCCATGAATCCCCCTCGCGTATATTGTTGTTAAACTGCGGAGGAGGCGCTGCGTTGCGTGAAGTATTGAAGCATAAAGGAGTAGAATCAGTGATCATGGTGGAAGAAGAAAAACAAGTTATCGATATTTCCAAGGAGTTCTTCCCAGAATACCATGATTGTAGCAACATTCAAGGCGGCATCCATCATTGTTTGGACGACGATAGGGTTGAATTGATCTATAGTGATATATACGATTGGTCCGACAGTCAATATGAGGAAAAGACTGGACTAAGCTTTGATGTTATCATTATGGATGATACGTAAGTACAAGTGATTTTTCGTTGCTTTTGTTGTTGTTATTATTGCTTGCTAACTTTTCTTATTTATAAACTATATTCACACTATGATTACTGTTTTTATTTATTTATTTGGATGTCCTTCTCTAGTTACTATGTTGGCAACACGAAAGAAGGGGAGGACGATTTCGAGATGTTTTTATCTTCGTTGCTATTACCCGACGGCGTATTAGCTGCCCAGGTGGGAGATGCTGTGTCCCTCAATACAGCGGCAACTGGGAATCCTGATATGAAAGGACGCTTTGCGTTCGTTAATAGTCTACGAGAGAATGGCTTCCTTAAAATTGACGACTACGAGGAGGTATGTATAAATCTAAATCTTGCTTGTATTTGGGGGCAGATATAAACCACATGGTATCGAATGAAATGAAATGACTTACTCACCTATATATTATGTAAACAATTCTTATTATGTTGTGCGATATAAATAAATATGATATAGGGACATCTTGGTTTTTCAAATCCCTGGCAATTTTTAATAGCGTTTAAGAATAATGAACCAAGGATGGCGTGGGATTTTGCGGCATCCTCATGGGGAGATATGCACATTAGCCAACGAATATTGCCTACGCCAACTGGTGATTCGTCATTGATCCACTTTGATGGTGCAGTTATGCAGAGTTATTCCTATCCAAATAAAGCCAGTGAGGTAGTATATTGTCGGGCAAATCCAAAATCTGATTCCTGTATCAAAGGTCGTGGATTTGGAATGGAATAACCATGATGATTGATACGCCATGATTTAAGTGACTACAGACTTTTTTTTTGAAGTAGTGAGTCTAGCATTTAAAATAAAATAAATAAACAAACAAACTCTGATTGACATATCCTTGTTTTTAGAATGAGGATAATTTTAAATATATAAATAATGTAACTATATCATTTTTTGACAATCGATTAAGAGCCACGCAAATCTGACAAATCTTGCACTTTGGAGTTGTATATAAACAGTGCGTAATCTTTCTGTTGGTGGTTAGGGTAGCCGTTTTTTTTGGCTCTCTCTCTCTCTTTGTTTGTTTGTTGAAAAGATTCGAAGCAGGGTTAATTTCAAAGTTTCTTTTTGTTTTTGTCAAGTGAAGCCGGAAATAATTTTTTAAATTAATTTAGACAAGCAGACACATATCCCAAATAAATGAATAACGGAAGTAGGGCTTAACAAAATAAACGGGCTTATTTCGCGTTCTGCATTGCGTTTTTTGCAAAGACATCGTTGTTTTTTTATTGTTCGCTCGTGCCAGAAATCGGAAGCATATACATTCAGCTTTGAGCATGGAGCACTACTGAATTCAATCAATCGACTGACTCTAGACTGTTATTAAACCTCTTAAATAATGAGAATCTCCGCTTTAATAGTGTACTTTCACACATCTAAACAAATATAATAGAATAGATCAATTCTCAACGAGAATTCTGTACTCAAGTTCCATTGACGTTTTCTACCTATCGGTTATCGGTCGCTGCTTTGCCCGGGGTGGTTTTGTCATTCAGAACGAGAGTCGCCAGACCATAATCAAATTGACCGATTTTTTTTCTGAAATTGTAGGAAGGTTGTACAAAGTCAAGTACAGTAATCAGTACTATGGACTTATCGGTTATTGCTGCTGTTGGTTCCTTTGTTGTATCGGAACGGGTATTGAAACCAAAGGCAACAGTCTTAGTAATTCTCGGTTTGGTTCTAATTTATGATTTAAAAACGAAAACACACGATGTATCATCTCTTCGAGTATATCGAGGTACGATTCGATTCGTTTCATTCGTTTCTATGCAGATTGGTGGAATTAATCTAAAGGAAGAAATGGGTAATATTTCAAAAAAAAACTCACATCATTTTTGTTTCTTTCATCTTCCTTTTCGCTATATTTCTCAAAACAGGTCCTGCTTTAGTAGCGTTTACATTGATGATGGCTGCTTTTTCACTTCGGACATGGCGACGGAATGGTGTTGCATGTGATGAATTAATTTTTCTTCCTGGAACTCAGCACGGTCACCGAATCGGTGTCGTAGATTCACCTTTAGTAGAATCCATACAATTGTCGGCATCGATGGATAATAATGATGATGACAACAATAATGATATTATTATCGACAATATCAATAATAATAATAAAAATAATAGCAGCAATAGCAATAGCAATAGCAGTAGCAATACAAAGAACGACGACGGTAAGACCAACAATGATCCAATTCCGTCGACAACGGCAAGTGAAAGTTTCTCATCGTCCCAGCATTCTTATGCTGGAGACAATTTGGAAATGATATCACTTAAACGAAATGATAGTAATTGCAGTACGTCAGAAGTAAGCGCGACAAGCAGCGGCAGTAATATAAGGAGGGGCGCCGACGAGAATAAATCAGAAGTTGATGAAATAGAAAGCTGGAACGACGAAAATGACGAAACAGCAACACTCTCGACGGCGATAAACTCACCATCATTATTTCGTCGGTGTAACAATCGGAACCGCAACGATAACGAAGATGGGGTAGGATCAAGCAACAATAATTCGAATAATAATACGAGTCGTATTCAACGATGGATTGAAAATCATCCTCGATTAGCATATTTGTGGACATTCTTCTTTTCTCGATCGTCAGGATCCAACAATCAAGCGACGACCTACGCACCATCTGCACCGTCAGTCTTTGGGGCATCTCTGGATCTAAGTTTACCAGTCCTATTTAATTTTCATGTTTTTATAGTGGCCTTCACTCATATACAGGGACAAAACAAAGGGTTTTGGGTTGAAACTCCTGTAAAACTTCTACCAATTTGTTTTTTGACTGTGCTTTTAATAAGAGCTGTGATACCACCATCGAAAAGAGTTCGATTTTGGTCAACGATGAAATTTACATTTACCGCACCCTTTCATAATGTGAATGTTAGAGACGAATTTATCGGAGATTGTTTAACATCATGGGTACGACCGGGACAGGATCTACTATTCGCACTAGTCTATTACGCTGTGGTTGTTTGGGGTGCCTTAATCAATGGATACAGTCTGACCAAATGCGGAGAACTTCTAGAAGAGTCTTGGTGGTTGCACAACGTTATACTACCAACCTTTGCGATTATACCTCTTTTTCTAAAATACTTACAATGCCTGCGTTCGGCATACGACACAAACCAAAGATGGCCATACATAGGGAATGCACTGAAGTATCTTTCGGCCTGTTTGGTTATAGTATATGGCACGACACATCCCGATCAACGGAAATCCTCTACTACCTGGATAGTATGCTTTATCGTCGCTTTGGTGTATCAAATATTCTGGGATGTTGTGATGGATTGGCAGCTGTTCGAAATACAACGCGATATATCGGTGGTCATGGCGGATGCTACAAACTCTGAATCGTCAACAATTTCTAGTGTCCGGCCCGATTCTAAGATCTTACTGAGCTTCCAAATATATATAGTACAACCCATTGTGGATCGCTACCAACGATTGAGGGCAATAATACCAGGCTGGAGTCATATACAATTACGACAGAAGCGTTTATACAAGAACGAATCATTCTACTGGAAAATTTTTGCACTTAATTTTTTAACAAGATTTACATGGATGTGTTGTTTCATCCCGGCCTACCATGTTTCACGAAGTGAAAGGGGGACCAGTACAGTCGTTTTAACGTCAATCAGTGATGTTAACAGCTATTGGGGAGTCCTACTGCCAATCACTGAAATCTTCCGACGTACATTGTGGGGATTTTTATATTTGGAAAATGAAACCTTGAAGATGATGGATGCCGATTCCAAATATGAACAAGTACAAGGTGCAAGTTACAATGATGATGGAAGTGAAGGGGATGCAAATTCAAAATTTGATGAACATCGATCATTTCGTAGTCAATTATTGCCAACGTGGTTAGATAAACAACAACAGGTGGCCCACAGTGCGGCCACTAGTGCTAGTGGAGCTAAACAGCAAAAGCAGGTCGTTCGAAAAATGTTTATTGCTGAATTGTACATGTGGGCTGCAGCCTTTGTCATTTTGAGTGTTTTGGTTGCTAGATAATTCGAATAGGGAAATCGTTAATACTACATACATGTACAGTAGGTACTAAAATACACAATAGCAATTTCTTATTCTGTGATGTTACACTATTTTTTACATAACGCATATATACTTCGTCTTTATTCTGGATCCACGTATAATTGGTTCAACAACTCCTCGATCTTGTACGGTGAATACTTAGTATACTCATTTTGATGTTTCTTCGAAAACCGGATTTTCGAGTATTTATCGTAAAATCTGCGATAATTTGGGAGAAAGACTCCTGCAACTTCTTTTTGCAAAAGATCACGGAGCCTTGGATCTACAACACACAGATCTTTGTGTTCTTCAAAGATACGTTCAAAGTCTAAATAGAAACGAAAATCGGAACAACAGAGGAGAGATAACATGAATGAGACATCACGAAAATAAAAGTCAACCAGAAGTATTATTGGAATCAAATCAAATCCTCGTATTTACCTTCGTTAAAGCCACTGAAACGGCTTTTAATCAATCGTCCACTATCCAAAGACAATATGGTATCATTCTTTTGATACTCAAGTTCATCGTGCTCTACTGAAGTCAAGTGAGTATTAAGTGCCTCCCATTGACCAAGGTACTTCCCTTTTTCTGACTCAAAAAGTTTATTCACCTTGTCTACAAACCAAGAACTCTCTATCCTAAAGTCATCATAATTGCCCATGATACTTTCTCCGGTTGGACCAAGCTCGTCACGAAGATAAAAGGTATTGTTCATCATGAACATGCTGCTTCTAGCGTGACCGATGTCAGCAGAATGTTTTGTGTAGTTAAGGGCCTTACCCTTGAGAGAATTGACGAGTCTCATAACAAGGAATCGGATAAATGAGTCCAATTCGCCTGCCTCTTCTCCCATGCCTGGGTCCCATGGCAACTGACGTCGTTTTGATACTGATTTGTATGCACTATCGAAAGGAGAAATCAACTTGACAGCTCGAACCACATCAATCGTTAAAAGGGCGACCCTGGCATCCTTAACTCGTTGTGCACTTCCTTTGACAGGGTCTTCTTGAATCGCCTTGGCAAGATTCTCTAATGTGCGTGCGGTATTTTTGACTGTTGTACGATGAATAGCAATGCACAAGATTGATGCAAGACTTTGTGGTTCATCTCCGCCGTCACCAATGGGCATGTCACACAATTTCGCCAAGGAGGGTCCTAACATACGTACCCCGTCTAACATTCGTAGTCCTGCTGCCGCTGCAGAAGCCGTCTGACGAACTGTCAAGGGTGGCGGAGTTTCTCCTTTGACAGAACCCGAAGCATGTCCGATACAACCTTCTTTTAAAAAGACAGTTTCGATAATATCCATGGTCTTGTCAACAATGGACGAAGCCACATGTGAATAAGCCGCTGCACATGCTTTCCGATAAAATGGTGAGATCTCATCATTTACGGCATCCTCGTCAGCGATCTTCGTCAATGACGGTGAAACAACGGTTCGGTAGACATTCTTTTCACCAGCCACAACCACCATACCGTGTTCTAAGCATCGAACCGCATCTCGCGCTGCTACATCAGCTGGGTCTCCCATAACATTGAAAGCAAACTTTTCTGCATTCTTTTTCCGTTCCTGCTTGAGTCGTCGATGGTATAGATCGACGCATCCGAATGCAACTGTCTTCCGCGATTCGCCGTATGCATCAACGTGAGGAAAGCCCGTCTTTAATGGGCGTTGTACCAGATTAGTGTACATTCCACTGCCAACTTTTTCAGTACGGACTACGCGATTTGCGGGATGGCCAAAGTGATGGGCTAGGCCAGGTGGTTCATGTCTATGTGGTGGACCTAATTGAAAACCGTTCCCACCGAGACATTCAAATATACCTCTTAATTCTCGTACCAGTCGTGCCTCCACCGGTTGATATTCTTCAAATTCTCCAATACTTCGCAATAAATCCCGATTTTGGAGTGCCGCTGCTAGACGATCACGGGTCTAGAATGCAATTTATATCAGTACGAACCAATAATAATGTGTTAGGTGAATGTGATATCTGATGGAATATTGCAACCAATAGAGAAACTCCTACAATATATAGTTTAAATTCACATTATGTCATATAATGCATACTGGATTTTCTTTTCCTTTTTATTCTTATATCAGTAACGTTACCAACAAACAAAAATTATGCAACGTACCTGTTGTGCCGTTTCATTCGCTGGTGTCACTGGACTTTCTCCTTCTTGTTTGACAACCCTTTTGATCCTCACGGCTTGGCCACTATCCATCAGATGAAAGGATTCTAATATACACATCGAAGATACTCCCATTTGATGCACTCGTTCCAAAGACGATAATGAATTTCCAGTGGATCGCCAATGCCTACGATCGATGAAGAACTCGTATGCGTCACGAATAATTTCCATACTGTCAGCCGCGGCGTACAAATCCTGTTCGGTTAGGATAACATTCTTCTCTTTTTCAGAATTCTTATTGTCACCAAAGGGATTGTGTCGAGCAGGACCTTTCTTATCACCACGTTTGCCAGATTTTTCGCTTTGCATGTGAACGATCCCACGATGCAACCGATCGATGGCTGGTTCACAGTCGTCTTTGGTATCAAACTTCTCCCTTGCATCTTTCATCAAAACAAGCGTAGCACCAAGATTGTTCGATGCCTTGCTTAGCATACTAGAGGCATCAGAGGCGGGTGATGTAAGAGAATCCAACTGCCTTGCTCGTTTCGTCAATTGATCACAACGAAGGCAGGCAGTAGATGTAGTACTTTTCATCTTTCGCAGACTTTTGTTGAGTGCGTCGATCCGACGCGACTCTGTTTGAATACCCATTATATATGAATTATACGAGTACGTCGTATGATACTATTATGTGCTACAGTATTCTTTTTCAAATACTTTTTCAAAGTTTTCAAAGTTTAGCCAGAGATTAAATGGCTGAACTGAACGGATTCAAGATCCCCTAACTTTGAACTTAAGACCTTACCGGAATGCTTATTACACTGCGGATGAAGATAGTGATAACTATTTGAATACAGTACTTGAAGTACTAACTATTTGAAAATGAGTGAGATGTGAACAAAATTAGGACTAACTTAGTTCTTTTGTGTGATTTCTTCGGTGCACTCGAACTATTACGCGCTAACTCTACTGCTTTCGTTTGTATTTAATTAAATTTTAACTAACGTTACAGTATAATTTTGGAAAATAGATTACTTTTGCCTATTTTGGCCCCTCGAGATGTACTGAATTATACACAATCTGGAAACAATTAGCTATCCTTGACCAGACCACCAAAAACTGCGGCAGGAACCACCTTGGTGCTGATACCTTGAATCTTATCAACCTGATTATCAGTATTATTATCCGTCATTGAAGCGGTTTTATTTGTCGCTTCACTCTCGGTGTGTTCGTCGTGAACATCATCAGCATCACCCTCAAGCTCATCGACGAGTTCATCAATGTCGATTTCTTCGTCATCATCATCTTTATTTTGATCTGCCATTGCAGTCGCCTTTCGTAGTTTGGCTACCCGTTCTTCCATGTCGTCCAAATTTGCCGCTTGTGCCGACCTTTTCCCGCTACTACCACCCGGTACGAAACCAGAAATTGTCGACGTATTGGGATTTAACTTGACACCTTCCCGTTCTGCAATCATTTTCATGGCATCTTCGTTAGACAATGTTTCCGCTTTGAAATCGGTACCGCTCATTTCAGCGGCATTGTAGTTTACAGTGGAATAGGATGCTTCTACACTCCGTTTGATACGTAGCATTTCACGAAAGGTTTCTTCGTTACCGTGAGAAATCTCAAACTCATTCCATGCCTTCCAGTATTCTTCATTCCGTCGAGGATCTGCCATTTGTGCACCATAGGTTAAGACGGCCCGGGCTCTATCAAATTCTTGAAGAGAGGTTTCCATACTGGCAAAGTCCAAACAAAGTTTGGCTGCTGCACCATCCTCCAAATCTTGAATGGCATTTTGGTAAATATCACGAGTGGCAGTCTGACCTAGGTACTTCGCTGTTTTGGCAATAAAGAGTTGGTACGCCGTATACTTGTCCTCTCCTGGTACTGTTTTACACATTTGATGGTACACACCCAATGCTCGCTTCGTCAAACCGTGTTCTTCTTCGTACTTCCCATTTGTTAGAAAGAATTCAGTACTTTCCTCGGGTGGACAGGCATCTAGACATCGTTGGAAGAGATCCCGGGTTCTTTCTAGCTTGGTTTCTCCGTAGCGTTTTAGAAATGAATCCAGGTATGATTTCCAAATGAGTTTGACACCAGGATATTGAAAGAGTTCTATCCCACGCTCATAAGCACTAAAAGATTCCTCAAAATATTTTTGCTCCGTCAAAAAAGTGGCAAAGTTCAAAATATGAAGAGGAGTGGCTACCTTTTGCTCAATAGCACGGCTGTATGCATCCTTAGTAGTTTGGGCCGTTCCAAGCGACTCTTCTAAATCCAAGAGCAAATCCCATAGTCGCAATGATTTAGGTAGGCCTCGAATCCATTTTGGAGCAAAGGGTGGAATTATCACGCTTGTCCTTATAATATCTAAGGCGTCATCCCAAGTCTCCTGTCGGAGCTCTAGTTCTACCCATGCCACATAACATTCCGCCAAGTCGTCGACATTTTTGAACTCATAGACCCATTGATTACATATCCGATCAAAAAGATTGCGCGACTTGGCTACCTCCTTACAATCTTCTTCGTAAATTTTTGCCAGTTGTAGAACCATCTGATTGGAATTTCCACCCACGGTTCGTCGGGCCTTGACAGTTTTTAGACCTTCTTCCAAAGCGGCGGCCGCCTGGTGAACTTGGCCATTCTCCTTGTACAATCGAGCTCGTTTTAGCCATTCTCCTACGTCATCTGGATTTTGTCGTAGTAGAACACCATTGAGCAGAACCGGTCGACGCGCTGTTAAGTCTTCAGCTCGAGCCAATGCTAGTTCCAAATCGGACATACTATTTGGGCTCTTTCCATCATCCATTTGCTGCGGCAATAGAATATCCCAATCATCGTCGTCATCGTCATCTTTCTCCTTTTCTTCCTGATTCTCATCTTCGTCCATCATATCAGCTTGACTTTCCATAGTAGCTTCCAATAGGCCCTCTTCGAATTGTAAGTACGCGTCCATTAAGATAGTGAAGTCACGTACTCGAGAAACTGATTCGATTGCCTCCTCGTACACAGAACGGGCCAATTGAAATTCTCCCCGTCGAATCCATGCATCAGCTAGTTGACTCCACAATACACCCTCCATTTCTCGCGGCAAGTACCGGAGCGCTCCCGTTCCACTTTTAATGTTGCTACTACTATTATTACTGTTTGTTAATATCGCTCGAACGATCGCTTCGAAGTCCAGTCCTATTTCACTTTCGACTGGATGTCGTGTACAAATCTTAGCCAGGGACAACCACAAATCCTTGCGTTGCGCGGCGGTAGTTGATGTTACTGAATCGTTTGGACGGCTGGTACCACCACTCGTCCCGGCGCCACCGCCATCACGAACGTCGTCGTGGTTGAGCAAATCGACGTACATCAATGCCGCTTCACCCCATTGTCCCAAATCATCAGCTAAAAAATCAGCAACTTCCTTCGTTGCGGCTGGATTGTACTGTACGTACCGTCTCAAGACGGACAGTTTGGATTCCTTCGGAATGTACTTGGCGGCGGTACTAGCGTTGTTACTTTGATAATATTTTAACAAAACTGGCCATATTTTGTCGTGTTGAGTAACCGGTATTGCCTCTAACGCCCGATTTACTAAATGACGAAGTTGCGTGGGATGGATGGCAATATCGTCATTTTGATCGTCGTCATTTTTTCCTTCATTTTCGTCTTCGTGTTGATGTCGTGATTGTTGATTGTGAGCGAATTCTAAGTATGCCATCCATACTCTTGGAAACTTATGAAGCGTCACAATCGCTCTTTCGAAACAACTCAAGACTGTGGACGACCCTCCCAGATCATGACAACGCGATAAAACAAATTCCCAGTGTAGCTTCCATAATTTGTACGATCGGGGTAGAAGTTGAACGGACCGGCGACCAACCATGTCACGAAGTTGGACGAGTCCTCTGAGAGAGGGAGCATTATTTTGTTGTGTCTGTGTCTGCTTTGATTTTTTACCGTTCGTAATGTCGTTAATCATGACATCTATTTCTTCTAAGTATATCGTCCATGCGTTCACATTGTATGGATCCCCACTGACAGTGTCTTCGTGATGGGGTAGACCTTTCATCGTGACTAATGTATTTGATTTTAATGGCAGTGCTTTTAGCAACACTCCTCCCAAATGATTTGATTTTGTGTTGTTATTAACATTGTGATTGCATACCTGATAATAATACGAACCGCGTACGAGCGCTGATGTAATTTTCTATACAGTGAAATGTAATCGCCTCGTTGCGCAAACCTCGTGCAAAATTATCATTCTTTATTGCAGGTACATACCCTACCTCAGGGGTCCTAATATTATTACCCCTGCCTTACCTACTGTACTGTAAGTAACAAAAGAAATGCAATCCACCCTGCCTCATCGATCAACAATGAACAAACATTGAACATGTTGTGATTTGATTGTTGAATCAAACAAATATTGTCACTAACAAACCAAACTTTTCACGACAATAAACCCTTTCTTCTGATTCCCTCAATTGACTAGGTAGTGTTGCTGAACTTGGATACAGGTACCATTATAAAATAATCCTAAATACTAAAATTTTATAGTGATAGTAGATGTTTCCAATATTTTTATACACTTCTTGACTACAATAGGGTTTAGCATTCCTTGCTACTAAACTGGGTCAATTATGGTCTATATGTTGTGTTTATTCTATACTTGGTCTAACACATACTTCATTGGTTGGTTCAGTTATTGTTTGTCTTTTTGTTGTGATTTTCTGACTATTTGCAAGTTGCTGATTTTGTATAATATGTGCGAGCTACTCGATACAGAATATTCACTTTGAGGGCGTAGTGACATGCAAACAAAAACTTTTACTATCTTGATGCTTGAAGCCCGACATTTTGGTAGGGAGACCAACAATAAACATTTTATGTGTCATTAACCTCCTTACTCTCTTTTAGTACAAGATGATAAGCAGCACACTCTTTATTGAGATCCCACATATGGCCTTAGCTAGTAGCAGTTTTTCAATAATACACAATTATAAACAGGAGACAACTAGCTAATTCCAATCATACACATGTACAATTTCTTTTGGCACCATTTTTTTTTGTTGGTACATGTTCCAATTCTGATTGTTAAATCAAGGCATTGCAACGATGGCAAGAAAATATACATACCTGACTGATATCTAGGACTACTAGGTCCTATAATGATCGTAATAGATTCCTTACTATAAAAACAGATTCAGGGTTCTTTGTAAAAGAAGATTAATATATCTATAAAAATTATTATGAATGAGAAATACCACGACGTATTTGAGTATTATCAGTAAATTAATATTACATATTACAACAGAGCAAAACATCCACGATGATGGATTACCCGAATACATACTACATTGTTTCAGTTGTACGTTTGATTCAAAATTAGATTGCTATGTTCACAATTGATACAATAAGTTGAAGAACAACAGCACCAATAAGGAATAGATGTGACCCACCAAAAAGATTGAACAATAAACCAGAGCATAACATAACCTTTATCATCAGCTCTTGGTCGACTTTTTGATTGTCTTCCTTTTCAATGCCTTCTATTACTGTTACTAGTTCCTGACGCTCACTTAATAGGTCCTCTGCATATCCCTGTGTTTGTTTTAAAAACTTTTCAAGGTTATGGTTTAAATTTTCGGACGATTTCAATTTATGCTTGTATGAAGAAATCACTGTTTCGTACATTTTTAAGCGACGGTCCATTTCTTCTTGGTCAAAGGATGATGATGGAATTTTCGTACCACCACCAACTGCTCCCCCATAATCATCATTAATAATAACAACCTCTAAAGGGATATCTTCCGAAAATAAAAATTGACTTGATTCATCTTCATCTGTATCCTCTGTAGAGCAAGTCAATCTTGATAGAGCACCCATCGACGAAAGGCTTGTTTTTGTTTTTTGTTTATGAAGAGGAAGAATCTTGCCAGCAAAACCGGCATCATCATAATCATCACAACATGATGTATCATCAACGCGGTCAATTATTAACGGTACACCACCATGATCAGGACCGCTTCTTCTTCCTCGTGGTCGTTTCGTTGCACTTGTTGTCTGCTGCATCTTGTAAATTATTTCCTTCTACTATAATATAAATTCGTCAGTGTTGAATGGATGTGAGAGAGTTTTATTTATTGGTTATTTGCGTTCTAATGTTTAAAGTATGTGCATGAAATCTTGCTGTACAAAGT
The DNA here is from genome assembly GCA_900095095.1 of Fragilariopsis cylindrus CCMP1102. NCBI lineage: Eukaryota > Bacillariophyta > Bacillariophyceae > Bacillariales > Bacillariaceae > Fragilariopsis > Fragilariopsis cylindrus. The sequence continues at coordinate 803,367 of FMBT01000289.1, forward strand.
TGATTCAAGAAAGTTATGCGGTATTCAGCTTCGAAATTAATGAATCAGAGAAGTTGTTGGTGGGAGTTATTACGGTGATGTAATCGAATCATAAGAGCTGTGTGACAGTGTAATTTCTGTTTCTTTCTGTGAGGATGTGTCACCAGAATTCAATACACAATTCATGCATTAGGCGACACGAAAGAATTCACCACTTATGCCCCTGAGTTGTTTTTGTATGAAAATCTCAATCCGGCTGTTGAACAGCGATCATTCTGTGTCAGTAAAAAACAAAATATGTGAAATAAAATAGCCAATTCAATGTTTTTGCGTTAAAATCTCAATCCTGCTGTTGAACAGCTACTAGTATCATTCTGTGTCAGGCGAGTAAAAAACAAAATTTGTGAAATTCAATCACAAACATCACGGCATCAAATTTTTTCGTTCGCCATTCACGAATACCGTATCATCGATCATCATTTTAGTTGTCGACCGTACGTAACCGTACATTCTACGGCATTGTTTGTAGTTTGATGATGACGAGAAAGAGTTCGATCAGAGTTATCGTGCATGTACAACAATCGTAATCCAACAGAATATACGATGGGTAATGCAAGCTACCATCATCGACAACGATCACAGATAAAACTTTCTGGAATAATAATCTTCGTTTTTGTTATCTATTTTACATCTGTCGTTCTTGGTTTGGCACCATCATCGTCATCATCAAAGATCTTAACACAACATCACCAGTCATCGAGGTTAGCGGTAACGTCATTGTCCTTAGCAAAAAATGTATCAGAAATAACCAGACGACAATTAATATTAGCAGGGATAGCTACAACGTCAGCAACAGTGACATCGACTGTGATTTTCCCTAGTAAACCAGCCAATGCTGCGACTTCTACCGTTCGAGCGAAAGGTGCTGCTGAATTAGATTTGGAATATTATATACGTGATTTGGTCAAGGGGAATAAAAAGGAAGGAAGTGTATTACCATCAACAGATGGACCTCCAGTTCCTCCACCACGAAAAATAAAGGGATCACTCCTTCCTATACTATTAAACAAGGAATGTACACCAGATTGTATACCGGTCCAAGCATTGATACAACAAGTTCAGCTGCAGCAACAACAAAGTACTGGTGGTGATGGTTCGGTTAAAAAGAAAAGCACCGCAGATGACATTGCAAAGGATATACAATCACGAGTTAATGAAATTCGTGAAAAAACAAAAAGAAGTTTCTTTTCGAAAGCACCATGGGAGGAAGAAGATATCTCCGATCAATATTATTTTGATTTTACAGCATATGCATTATGGAAAACAGCAGCAGAGTTAATAGAAAACAATCAAAATCGTGATCGTTTCGTTCGTAACATTGGTCAGATGATTGTTAACAAACTCGAAACAGATGGGACGATACAAGGGGGACAACAACAAATGTCCTCCAATAAGGACAAGAACGACGGTGCCCTTGTTAGTACTATTCCTGCTATAGTTGAAGTTTTGGAACTGTTCAAACGTAGTGGATACTGTAAGAATTTTCGCATCAGATCGTCTGACGATAATAATGACAGTGGACCGATATTTGATGAATTAGACGACGAAAGTCTTACCATTTACGGAACGGCTAATTGCTTAGTTAGTATATATGAACCAGCTACGTTAGGAGCAAGCTTACAGATCAATGGAGAAAATTCACGGTTTGCACCTGACTTTGTTGGAACGAGTCTAGCAGCTATATGGGAAAAACATGGTGGAATACGATCAACGTGGGATGTATTCTTTGTTGATCCAGAATATCGACCAAATCCTAAAGATTATTTCCCTAATGAACAATTGTTACAAATCACACTCAACAAATAATTGAATAGTATGAATACCGCCAATAATAATAGTAATAATAATAAAAGTACAGTCTTGGAAATAATGATTATGATCGTGATCATCATTATGCACCAAGGATCTTCCTCGTAATCGTGGGTAAGAGTACTGAATACTACTGCTGAATACTGCTGTTGAAACTACTATTCCGGGGGTTTTCTACGCACGTAATCTACTACTAGCCAGCTAATAAATAATAATAATAAGAATAACGTATCCGCACAGTTCGACAATACCAAATAGTCACCACTTAAAGCCTGCAAATGATATGTGTATCTGATGGAACTCGTCAGATTCAAATCTAGCTACACTATTTGCAATTCTTATTACAGTTTAGAAGTAGCCTACCATCAGTATTATATCGTTGTATCAATAAATATTTTGCTATAATTAATTACATAAATATAATATGTAGTATTCATAGATAATACGTACATTTATTACTCATTTGATGTATAGTGTGTAATTATTATTCCCCTCCCCCTCCCCTGGTTTGTTATTGGACAGTCACCAGGCGATGGGTTGCAGTTTGATTATCTGCAACAGGCTTCGTTGGTTTGTTATTGTGATGATGATGATGATGATGATTTGTTTTCGTTAATTTTGCTGCTTTTCTAGATGCGGCTCGACCCTTCCATAGACCAATTTGTCCTATTTTTGAAACATGACTCTCCATATTCTTTCGATAAAACTTCGCTGCCTTGGTCTGGTACCTTCTATCAAAAACTCCCGATTTGTTGTTTCCCATATCATGACGATCATAAAAATTGTGTAATTGTTCATTCCCACCCTCTAACATTGCTAATACTTGGGAATACGACCAATTATCCATTGAAATACTTCTAACACGTGAGGTCGCTACACCGTACGAACGATGACGTCCACTACATCGCACGCACAATAACACGCCGTATGTCACACTCGCCCAATCATTGTCATGATTGCCACAATCAACGCAACAAGAATTTCCCCCTATGGATCGTAATAGGCGCTTGCATGCATTCGGAAATGGCATACCGTCACAAGTGGTGCTATTCATGCTGCGTAGGCCCTCGAGCTCACGACGAACCTTTTGGAGCGTTGCAGGATCTTCTGTGTAGTTCATCATTATGTATTGTTGTTTTGTGAACGTTTCTATTCGATTCGATTCGATTCGATTCGATTTGATTTGATTTGATTTGATTTGATTTGATTTGATTTGATTTGATTATTCTATGGATCGTCTTTCAATGATTTAGAATTTGATCTTATGATGTGTTTGTTTGGTAAATGTTTGTGTCTACTGTATTTGATTTGATTTTAAATTGTATGCGTTTTTACCAGAAAATGTATGCGTTTCTACTAGAAAAAGCTCGAGTATTATTTGTTATCCATTGATAATATAATATCTATCACATGACACATTCAGTAGCTGCATAACGTTACTTGGGCTGAATTGATATGCCTAAGAATTTGATAAAATTCTCGGTTCTCCTTTTATCAACCAACACGTCACGTGTTGGTTGTATCGTGTTTCTTCGGTTGAATTAAATTTCCGTTGAATAAAAAGAAACTAATTATCATTTATTCAATTTGTGCCGTAAATTATTACCCCGGTACTTACGTATTAGTAATGTACAGTACAGCAGTGCTGAGATTAGAAGGGGGTTCAACAGATTGCCATGACTCTCCCCCGAATGAATCAATCAATGATCATAAGTAGCTAATAAAAAATAAATCACGCACGACTCATGCTGGGCAGCAGTCGTTAAGTGTAAAAAATGAAAAGCGCGTGTCTTACACGAGTTCAAAACATACAATCCTCCAGTCAACGTATAAATACTACGAGGAATTTGGACTTTAAATTTTAGTACCATTGGAATCAGTCGGACGCAATTTTATTATTTTTCTCTCAAACCTGCTTTTATAATAGCAGTGTAAATTATGTTGATTGAAAATTCGCGAAAATTATCCGTTTCACGGAGGAAAAGTATGACAATCATAACGTCACTCTTTCACATCATAACGGTACAATTTGTGCACAAGACGAAGTTACGCTGCTGTCGACAATCGCAATCGAAAATGCGGAATATAGCATTTTAATAAAGAAGAAAAAGCACCACACAAATACAATCAACTAATAAGGCAATAGAATCAATAAAAGAGACGTTCTAGTACGAATAAATTTTCCACGATGCCAACCATACTAGTACCAGAAAATTTTATCTGGTATAGCGCTAAAGGAGTGAAACTATTAACCATAGACAATAGGTATATGTTGGAAATGCTGTCATCGAAGATCAGGGAAGATAGTTGTCCAGCTTCTGTTTCATCAGAGTCGTCATCATCATCATCTTCCAGTGGTAGTGAAGAAAATGATAATACTAATAATACACTTCATTACTATACGCGATTTGAAATTCAACGTCATAATACCGAAGCATCGGCATGGATCGTTGCTGGTGATAACATATATGATGTTACAGACTACGTCGAACATCATCCTGGGGGTAAATCTTCTTTAATGAAAAAGATAGGTGGTGGTGTTGACTGTACGAAAGATTTGATGTTTCATTCTAGATCAGCACAGGATCATTGGAATAAATATTTAGTAGGAAAGGTCACCAAGTCTCCTTCAAAGAATGGACACATAGTAGAAAAAGAATGGTGGAAGTTTTGGGAATGAAAATAGAGAGAAAAAGAAAAAGAACGACAGATATTAAGTTTGATTTGAACCTTCTTTTCGCTGCCAGTCTCACGCCTCGATTGTATACAGTACGCTCCCATGATGCATGATGCAATAACACTCGGTGCCTGTCGTTGCAATACGGACAATCGTTGAGGCCAGATTGTTGACTGATAATCCCGCCGTCTACATTATAGTACAGTATGAATGAATGCAGTACAATGTACAGTCCGAGAAATTGTATTTGGTCCACAGATAGCCTTTCTACTTGAACCGATTCCTTATGTTATCATCAATACGTTCCATTCTATTCAATCAGCACTTTGAAGAAGAACCAAACCGACTGCTTGACTTGACTATTACGAGAATCTTGACAACCAGCGTAATATATGATAATTAAGTCATTATTTACTTTACCGGTACACTTCGAGCGAAAACAAAGTGAAAAAACCATCAGTCGAAGAGTAATTTCGATATGAAAGGCTGATCACAGTACGATATGTAAATATATCACCTATTGAGTAGATGAAGTAACTTCTAAATATTTATCTACAATTCCTTTTCAATTTTGTATCTTTGTTGGACGTAGATAGATAGATCTATAACCGATTTTCGTATTTACTTTTGTATCTACCTATTGTGAAGAGAATCTCAAGTGGGATTTTGTCAACTGCCGGGCTCAATTAAAGCACACAATAACAGTGTCATATGATCATTGGATTGAGTACTGTATTCAGGAAGTGGAAAGCGGGCCGAGTGTGGTCCCAGTACACTGTTCTGGAAGACAGAAAAGACTTTTTGTTCCAAACACAAGCATGTTCTTGGATCCATGATGACATGCCATACAATTTAAAACTAACAAGTACATGGTACCATAAAAAGAATAAACAACCACAATGCTGAAAGTCGTTCCAACATAGGTACTGGTTCAGTTTCTTTTTATTTCGCGGAAAAATCGCCAGGATTTCTCCGATCTACCGTCTGATCAAAAATCAAAACCAAACTCCAAACTCTCATCTCTCATGATGTTGTCTCATTTCCATTAGCATTGTTGTACTGTAAGGGTCGATGATTGCATAGAACACCCGTTGGCAATCATATAATGGCACATCATAAACGACGAAAAGGTGATGTTGAACAAAACGACCATCATCAACAACAACAACAACAACAACAACAACAACAAGACAATGCGTCTGTTCAAAATGACGATGAAAATTATATGGACATAGGTAATCGGTTGTTATCGCCATTTGGACAGGATGATATTCACGAAATTAGAGGAGGAAATCCTTTATTTGCCCGTGGTGCCTTTGGAGAACTCTCAATCGCCGTTCGGCGTCGCAGTCATAGTCATAAACAATCATCATCATCTACCACCGAACACAGTAGTTTCTCATTGTATTCCCTTGTAGCTGTGAAGGAGATTCACAACGCTATTACGAAAGGCGGCGGCGGTGGTGGTGGTGGTGGTCGCTTCTTTGGGCAATCGCAACAGTCGTCGCAGTCGCAACAACAACAACTCTCAAATGAAGTATTTAGTGAATTACTTGCCCTACGACTGCTTCATCCACACCCCAACATCGCTACATTGGTAGCTGTCTATCCTGGTAAAGATGGTGGTAGAAATCACGGGTCTTTGTCACTTGTCTTTCCCTACTGTCCCATGGATCTGAACGAAGTTCTGACAATAAGAAAACGGAACTTCCAACAGCCATTAGCTTTTCGTTTCCTCAAGACCATTTTTCGAGACGTATTTGATGCTATTGCGCATTGTCACGATAATGGTATCCTCCACAGAGATATCAAACCTGGCAATCTACTTGTTTCATCGAAAGGACGGATCATTCTTTGTGATTTTGGATTAGCAAAGCCATTCCTTTCCTTCGAGAAGGAGAAAAATGAACAGATTGTCGCATCAGATAATATTAATGTCGTTGAGAAGGGGCTTTGTACGCTTTATTATCGACCCCCCGAAGTTTTATTAGGTGGTCCTTCAGCTTTTCCATCTGTAGACATGTGGAGTGCGGGGATCGTATTGATGGAGCTGATCGCGGGACGGTCACTTTGGCCTGGACGTAACGTCATCGATCAACTTTCATTAGTTTTCGATGCACTGGGGACACCTAACGAAACGACGTGGCCTTCCGTGCGTAGATTACCCGATTGGGGAAAGTTAAACTTCGGGACAAAGTCAACAAAGTTGTGGGAGAATATTCTACCAAGAGCAGCGGAATCGTCGATGTTGATTGATCTCGTATCGAAACTACTGAAATTAAATCCAATAAAACGGCTGACGGCACGACAAGCTTTAGACCATTCTTGGCTGAAAGAAAACGGTACAGGCGGGTCTCCCGTCGTCGCCACCGCCTTTACCACTGCCTCTGCGAACCATAGAGAACTTCGTGATGAGCTCATCCAACCATCAGTATTAGATATACCCCCTATTTTGTTTCCCGAGAAACGAGAGATAGTTGAAAAAATTGGCCTGGGAGTCGTCGAAGCTCGAAGATCCATTTTTTCTTCATCCAAACAGATGAACGAGCAACTGAAACACTGCTGGGATGGTCCAAAGACAAGTACTCTGAAATCTCACGATCAGCTGTCTGAACTATTTCGAAGGAAGTATTTATGTAGGGGATACAATAATCAGAGCAATCAGGAAAGTAAATAGAATCCTATTATTAACATATAACTTAGCGGACTAAAAATTCTCTATACTAGTTATGGAAACTAAAAAAGCTTCGTCTTCTTATTAATCACGATGACCGAAGTTTGCCAAGAGACTTTATTTTCTTTTTAGATGAAATTCAAGGAAAGTTGTTTCTGGAATCAGGATTGAATTGTCCCTGTATATTATACTGCTGCTGCAACTGCTGCAAAAGTTGTTGTTGTTTGTACATTTGTTGCTCTAGAGAATTCACAACTTGATCATTCGATTTTTGTTCTTGCTGCTGTGATTGCGAATATTGCTGTTGCTGTTGGTGCTGCATCTGCTGATGTTGCTGATGCTGTTGCTGATGTTGTTGCTGATGTTGCTGCTGATGTTGTGGCTGCTGCTGCTGCTGCTGTTGCTGATGCTGTTGCTGTTGCTGCTGTTGCTGCTGCTGCTGTTGCTGCTGTTGCTGCTGATGCTGCTGATGCTGCTGCTGATGTTGTTGCTGCTGCTGCTGATGATGTTGTTGCTGCTGCTGCTGATGATGATGTAGCTGCTGCTGCTGCTGCTGCTGCTTTCCTTGACTCGTGGAGTAATGATTATTATTCTGCTGAACGTAATGATTTATAGAGAATGAATCATTACTTTGTCGACTCGTATCTTCTTGCGACTGCGTCAGAGTCTGATTATGCCCCATGGTGACATTTTGAGTATTAGAAAAGCCAAAGTTTCCTGTTGTATGCGATCCTTGCTGCTGCTGCTGCTGCTGCTGTGGAAACCTTTGTGGAGAGAACGGATCTTGGTGGTGTTCATTTAGGTTCACTTGTGGCTGATTCAAAAAATTACTAGGCTGCGATCCATGTGGTAATTGATTGATTCCGGTATATTGGTCGACATGACCTTGTGTTGAAGTTGCGCTGGATGACATTTGTTGGTGATTGTATTGCTCACTTAGAACCGTACGCGAATGTGGCCCAGAGTGTACGGAGGATGATTGAGCATGATACTGTTGGTTTTGTCCATTATTTCCCTGCGTCATAGAAAATTGTGGCTGCTGGCCTGTGGTTGATGATTGATGTCTCATTTGATTATGAGCATGATCCATCGGACCTAGAGGACTTGGGAGAACATGAGAATCAGAACCAGAGGCATTATTTGGTTCCCGTATGGGATTGGGATTGAATGCCCCTGTGTTGAGTTGACCATAAACTTGATTCTGAAATTGGTCTGGCAATTTTCCCTGCTCAACGTGCAGCGACTTTTCCATTAGGCTGGAATGTCCTAAATTAGAACTTTGTGACCCAGAGTCAACATGCTTTTCATCGAAATAATTGCCACCGGCAGAAGATTTCGATGCAAGGTTATTGCTCAGTGGTGGCTGCATTTGAGTCATAGCTGGCTTCGTGGACAGCATAACATTGTTAACATTTTTTAAATGGTGAGAAATAGCTCCTGCAACAAACCTCTGCTTCAAATTCGAATTGACGCCCTTCGAGGCTGTCGTCCCCGGATAACAATTCGGTGTTACGCTCAACGCAGCCTTCTTCTCAAGCTCAAACATAATTGTCATTGTTCGATGTGTGTCTAGAATGGGTACATTGCAACGTCGAAGTCGCTCATTCGTTAACCTGATCTTTTCTAATGTTTGCTTCCTAATAAGAATAATATCAGCTTCGGGTATGTTCGAATGACCAAGGTCATACCAAGCTTGCAGGGTATATTTCACTTGCATCTCGTGCAAAGAAAATGCCGTGGTCTTTTCACCGTTCCACTTTGCAATCTCCTGTTTCAGTGCAACGGACTGAGATTCTTGTGCAGCCAATTGACGGTCTTTCTTCTTCTCCATCGCCGTCATCAACTTAGCTGTCTTTTTGCTTTCTTTATCGAGTTCTTTATCGTGTTTTTTCTTTGCCGATTCTTGGCATTTCTTGAGTTTTGCAGCTTTGCGAACTTCTGATATAACTTCTCGATTTCTGTTATCTTCTTCGGCCTTCTTAGTAGCTTCTGCGATCCGTCTACTTCTCTCTTTCTCTGTCTTTTCCCTCATAGCATTTTCTCTTGCGCGTACAAATTCCTGTCGCTTCTTCATCTGAATTTGTCGTCGGGATGAGAGTTCTAACATCAAAGATGACAAGTCTAATTGTTCAGCAGGTACCCAGCATCCTTTCATGCTCTTTTTGTTCACCACAAAGTGTTCAAGCGATCCGTCATAACGATTCGTTATTGTACAGCGAATCACTTTCTGTAGGCCCGACTTTCCTCGCCTTGCTGCATTCTCGCAGGATTGAATCATCTGCACCACAACAAAGTGTCGCATAGTATTAGTTTCAGATTTTTAAATGTACGAAATAGAAGAAAACCAGAAAAACAAGACAAAGATTCACTCACCTCTCTGTCTAATGATGATTCAAGAATTCTCATCAGGAATAACAATTCTTCAAATCGACAACACAAGCTGACCCTTTTTCTCCAGATATGGCCATAGCATACCTGAGCCACTTCGTGGCTAGTATGATAACTCATGTTCACTGCCAATACTTTTCCCGCATTCCTTGCTATTCGTTTCATTTCTACAAAGAATATAAAGCATTTGTTAGAACCTTTGCAGTCAAAGTATAATATAATTGAGCACAAATTCAACATACGTACCACTAGGAGGGAGATTTCCAATCGTAGCAAAGATTTTCCGTCCGGCTATCGGCCAAAGGTTTTGACCAACATAAATGCCCTTTAAAAGCTTTTCCAGACCCTGAATTTGCTGCTTTTTCGCATTCTCTATCTGCAACGCCATACCTTCAAGTATATCCGATTGAACGTGTTCTTTCAGGTCCAAATCATTTTGACCTCTTAACTTTTCAGCGGAGTGGTGATCGGATGACAATCGACCAGAATTTCTAGTACGACGCCTTGGTGTAAGCTCTCGTTTCTTTATTTTCGGAGGTCTTTTCTTCTTTGGTTTTGGTTTACTCTCGTTACCTGATTTCAATTTCGATGGCCTCCCCCTCTTTTTTTTAGGTTTTGTTGCGGTATCACCCTCCACACCTACTTCGACTGAAGCTTCAACATTTTCGTCTGGTTGATCCGCAGGTTCGAATGAAGCTACATTATTAGTCATAGCAGGCTCATTGATAGCTACATTCTCTGTGATAGCTGGCTCATTAGCACAGTCGACATCGTCAGGGGGAGGGATATCATTAGACTGATTTCCTTCAAAGATTTTCGGTGATTGGAGGGTCATATCTTGAGCAATCTTAGTTTCAATGTGGCGAATCATCTGATCAAGCGTTTCTTTTAGAATGTCAACAGGGGGAGGGGTGTACTTTGCCTGATTTCCTTCAATGATTTTCGTTGATTGGATAGTAGTATCTTGGGCAATCTTAGTTTCAATGTGACGAGCTGGGTCCTCCACTAATTCAACTTTCGTATGATTGTGGTGGGATTCTTGCGGCATCATCTGATCGAGCGTTTCTTTTGGAACATCGACAGGGTTCACCTGATTTACTTCAAAGATGTTTGGTGGTAGGGGGTTCATGTCCTGGGCAATCTTAGTTTCAATGTGGCGAATCATTTGATCAAGCGTTTCTTTTAGAACATCGGCAGGGGTAGTATCTGCTTTATTTCCTTGAGAGATTTTCGGTGATTGGATAGTAATATCTTGGGTAAACTTAGTTCCAATGTGACGAGCGGGGTCCTTCGCTAATTCGACTTTCGTCTGCTCAAGCGTTTCTTTTGGATATGTAACAACGACAATAGGACTATTCGCTGAAGTGCTCTTATCTATCGTTTTTGTTTCTTCCTGTTTAACCGGACCGCTCATACCTGTAACACTTTTCGATATCTTACTTTCATTTTCTCCTGATTGGCGTTGAGTTGAAGCACCCTTTGCATGATGCAATCCTGTACGGCGGTCAACCTGTACTATTCTTTCTGCTTTTGTTAACGGTGTCTTCTTTGGTTTCCTTTTGCTTTTTACGAAGTTCATCGATTTTGCTATGAATATATCAGATCGAATTTCGGAAGCAAATGCCATCAAATCATTACCATCTTCAGAGCAAAGGCCTAGAATCAATTTAGAAGGAGTCGTTTCCCATGCACGCTTCATCATTTCCCTTTCTTCGTTCCAGTCGGCCGGTAGACTCTTGTAATTTCGTTCAGCCATGGAATTGTCAGGATCTGGCTGCTTTGAAACATGACTGTGAAACCACGTGGCTGAAAATGCTTTCGTATGTATACCGTTCACGAGGATCAACAACAACCGGCTCAACCCCCTTATGGATTTAGCGCTCCGAACGTTTGATATCCATATTTCGCTCTTAGTTCTGAGTTTGCCTCCCAACCAGAATTCATCTAGCATGCAAGATTTCCTCAGTGTCTGCTCAAGTCTTAGAATGTACCCCTTCAACAACTGGTATGGATTGTATATATCGGTTTGTGTTTTCAGATGGCTCGATATTTTCGCATCAAGTGACATATCTTCTATCATCAATTCTGAGACTTTCGATGTCTTAGGTTGATTGCATTCACTTTCGTAATTAGTTTGCATCAACTTTGGTATTTGAAGTGCTGCTCCAGCTTTCATCAAATGTGAGACAGGTGCAATTTGATACTGGTTGTTGTATTGAAAAGGATTTACCGATTCAGCTGAGGCAAAGTAATTCTTTATTGAAGGAAAGTTATCAGAACGAGTTGTCGCGGTATAAGGAATTTGGGCTAGAGGCCAAGATTTTGATAGTCTTATATCTATTTGTGATAGATAAGCTACTTGGTCGGATTCCGTCATAACAAGGTGGGGCTTGGACGACTTCAAAACATCAGTTATTTCTCCACCGATATTTTCTGAGCAATTTCTGAACAAAACAAAACCGTGGATAATTATGAATTCCATTTCTTTCCATTTTACTTCGTTCTCTAGATTTTTAGACAGAGATGTCGTTTTCACGGCCCCATCGCCGCATAATTCCTTGAATGGCTGATTCGATCCATCTCCATTATTCGTATTTGCAGTGGGATTCTGCAGCGAAGTTTTGAATTGAAAATTTGACAATTCACGAGAATCGTTTGGAGGTTTACGAGGAGAAGAAAGGGAGCTAGGAGCATGAACCCCGTGTTGGTTGTTGGAAACTTTTATAATGTCGTCCAAAGCAAACCAATCCAGAGAGCTCTTTCGCCCTCCGTGAAGTGGACCGAAATTGCAAGGGTCTACTAGATTACATTCAGGACAGAGCCACTTTCCCTCTGCTAGGGTTTGCCCTTCCTTCATTTTCAGACAACCGCCGTGGTAACTGGACGTGCAACCATCACAGCACAATAAATCTCCTTCCTGACCACAAACAGCGCATTCGTCGTTGTTCTCTATACTTTCATATTCCTCTTCGTTCGGCAATCGTCCATACGAGAAATCATGAGAATCTGTCTTCGTGTGCCGTCTGGTAAATTCCTCGGATATAGCGTCAACTGTTAGAAGCTCGTCGATAAGAAACTCAATAACATACAGTTTCTCTTCAATTGGAAGGCGATGGTATGGAACACCAGAACGCATAGCTTTCAAAGGCTTGAAATGGAGCCATCCCTTTTCTTCAATATCATCTTCGTAGTAGTCATCATCGTCAACTATATCGTCGTCGCTGTGATCATTATCATCGTCGTCGATTGGATCAATTTCTTCGGCTTTTCTCTTCACTCTTATTCCACGGCTGAAATCATTTATTATGTTGGCAATATCACCAGGTACCTTGTAGGGCACTTCCGATCGTTCAATATTATGCTTCGCTTTAGAAGCCACTTGATAAGAAAATGGAATTTGTCTGTCTTTTTCTGTTGATTTTGTGTAAACAGTTGGGATCGATTTAACACCATATTGCACCATACGAAATTGTTGCTGCATTTGCAATTGTTGCGCATGATAGAGTTGCTGCTGCTGCTGAAGCTGAAAATGATGATGTTGGTGCTGATGGTAGTGCTGGTTATATTGTTGCTGATTATATTGCTGTTGATGGTCCTGCTGCTGCTGCTCTTGTGGCATGACAAACTGCCCCCTATGTATGGGAAGACCTCTTCGTTGGGGAACATTACTATTGTGCATGGGCAAGCCTCTTCGCGATCCTCGTGGACGACCGTGATTGGTATCTTGCGTAACATCCTCTTCTCCTCCACCACCCCTTATTCTCAATGGGTCGTCGTCATTATAAATGTTTGCATCGTTGTTATTGTTTAGTTCGCCTTGTTGTATTCTTCTATTTTGCTGCGGAGGCCGATCATCTAGAATAGATTGTTTGGTTTCACCTATTTCTTTCTGCAATGACATCAAAAATGGATTATTCAGAGGCCGAGCATCCAGAACAGATTGTTCAGCTTCACCTATTTCTTTCTGCAATGACATCAAAAATGAATTATTTTGTCCTAGAGCTGATGTAACTGGGGCATTCATTCCTCTTTCACTCCCCACTGCCAAGGATACGTCAGCGACTGTGTTATGGGGGGTGCACGTTGACATCGGTATTGCAGACGGTGTATCGTAGCTCGTATGAAGATTATTGTTGTAGTCATGGTTGTGGGTGTGTTGATACGCAACTTTTGGCACGAAGGAATTCGCTAGTGGTTCTATTGTTGGTTTGTGCTGAGCACTGCTGTTGTTGTTGTTGTTGTTGTTGTTGTTGTTTAGCACCGATGATAAATTGCCTGCGTGACTATATACTGACTGTATTGGCTGATGAGCGTACGTTGCCGGATACCCAGGATTGGAGTAAGCAGGAGACGTAAGCACGTGTGGCTGTGGCTGTGGCTGCGATAGTAACTGCGACTGAGGAAATTGAGGGGTTAGCTGTGGCTGTGACTGCGACTGCGTCTGCGACTGAGGAAATTGAGTGGTCGGCTGTGACTGTAACTGTAACTGTGATTGTGATTGTGATTGTGATTGTAACTGCGACTGCGACTGAGGAAATTCAGTGGTTAGCTGTGGCTGTGATTGTAACAGCGACTGAGAAATTTGAGTGGCTAACTGGGGATGTGGCTGTAAATGTAGTTGCGATTGAGGTAATTGAGTGGTTAGCTGCGGCTGTGACTGTGGTGGCTGCGATTGTAACTGCGATTGAGGAAATTGAGTGGTTGGCTGTATCGGAGAAATTGACGAAGCCCCCTTAGGCATGGTTGCTGCTACATGTGAATTATTTCGGCGGCGTTTCTTCTTCTTCGGTTTTGGAACTTCCCACGTCTCGGAATCATCCGCATCATCATAATTTTCGTCATCAACTTGATACTCGTCTTCCGTGTCAGAATTATCATTGTTAACTACAGTATTTTCCAGTTCCACGCCATCACCGACAATACTACTCGACGTGCATGGCAACTGTTCTTCCTCCTCATCAATATTATCATCATTATTATTATTAAATGCATCATTATCTCCGTTGTTAAAAGCTGTTTGTTGGTATTCTTTCTCATTACTACCACTAGGATTTGTAGCAGTTGCAGCAACATCATGTGTTGGCATTATCCAATTTCGTTTTACTCCCGATGGAGGAACGTAGGGTCCAATGTTGCGATGGTCGATGAAATGGCTTTTCTCATCAAAATCGTCCAAGCTATCAACGCGGCCATGATAACTAGCCCACAACCGATCGGCCGTTAGGTGACAATAATCGTCGTAAAATAGTGGCCAAGAGAACGTATCGAGATTAGTCAAATTATCCCCCGCTAGCAGCGGCCATCGGAGATTATCCACCTGCCGTCGCTTATGCACGCCCACTCCACCTCCTTGGGATTTGTAGGAATAACCCATACCTTTTGATAGTTTTTTAACCAATAGTATACGCAATAAAGCAACATGAACTTGTCCAATGATTGGATTAGGTGTAGGTAAATACAAAGCCCGTAGGAATGCATTTGGCGTAAAGGGTGACAATCGAAGTTGAATACTGAGTGTCCGAAGTAAGGAATAGGCGGCTAGAGCACGGAAGGAAAGTTCGGGAGGAAAGTCTCCAGGGAGTTGGCATGGTGATAATTTGTTGTGGCTGCCTTCTACACCGTTCTCGTTGGAAAAGATTGATGATCGTTTCTCTTTGACTTCAGTGTAGAGTCCTCCGGCTGAAATCTTAATCTTCTCCTTCTTCCCCTCCTGACTTTTCGATTCCTTATCGTTGATGATGCTGCTGCTATTGCTACTACTACTGACAGTATTAAATTCAGAAGCAGATGACGATATCTTATCTCGTTTTTCAGGAGAACGCTTCAGATTTTCTAAGTCCAAAGCCGATCTTTCGGGTGTGAAGATCATTGGAGGTCCATCATCTTCGCCGTAAATGGCTTTTTGTACCTCCGACGGATTCTCCATAACTACTGGTCGATTACGAACAGACAGATCGTAATTGAGAAATATGACAAGAGATCTAGATGTTAAGATTAACCCCTTGTTATATTTGTTGAAAGCAAGTAGAGACACAGATTATTCACTACAATTCATTCAAACAAATAAATAAATTATTGCTTGCTTGTAGTAGTAGCAGTAGCTTTGAACAACACATACTTTTTTAGCATGCCTAACTTACCGTAGAATCTATCTTCATCTTACAAGGTCACTTGTCATGTCACAGCAATGATCTAATACAAGCGCGCGCTACAAATTTGAAAAAATTCACATCTCGACAGTCCGTCCTTCGCACTGCATAAATTGAAAATCTGTCTAAATACTACTGAACTAGCAGTACATTTTACGATTTTTTAATGTGCTCGTACTTAGTAGATCGAATACGGTAGAAAGTGTACTGTACTAGAAAATAATAATAATATTATGATCGAAGGACGGGCAGTACTATTTGCTTTTCGTGTCGTTTCAGGGATTTGATACGTACCGCGTCGTAGAAATAGTACAAAATTTACTACTGTACTTCAATAAAAAGAATTATTTTGAATATTTTTAGAAAAGTTCATAATTGTTAGAATCTAAATTCTTCCTAATTAGTTTTAGACCAATTAGTCGCATCACTCACAAACCAACCCATCTTAATAATGAAGGCTTCATCCTTAGTGATCTTTTGTATCTACGACTAGTAGGTCTTAAAAAATAATGTATCACACTTCTCTCTAATCCCAAAACAATATTGAATATCTTGTATTGTACTACAGAGTGCACCCTAATATTGACCCACGGCAACACGAGATATTAAGGGAATACAGCATTTTCAAATTTATTTACTATCTAAGTTTCAAGTTGAGAAAAAAGCAATACAATTATATTTGCATTGTATCACTAAACTAGTATCGTAAAAAATGAGGCGCACTCCGTCACTCACTGAAAAGTTTTGAGGAAAAGGCATCTTGAAAAATATGCGCAGGAGCAGAAAAAAGAGCATGATGATAAAAATATAAAGTTATCTCATTATTTTTCCAGTTCGACTATACAGTACTGAACTAACATTCTTTTTCTGTACTCTCTATTTTCCTGTCGTCGTCGTTCTTGCATAGAAGATCCGACGTATCTTCGACCCCATAAATAGTATTGTGCACCCACAAAGGAAGATCGAAGCACCTAATAATAATGTAAGAAGTGAATGAGTCATTCAGAAATATTCAAAAAGTGAACGAAATAGATAGTGATGAGAATTATGCAGAAAGTTATGGATTTTTTTTGTTTTTTACTAATGATTCTCATCTTCACAACCATATTATCAAACGAACAAACAAAAATTGATTTCACTTACCCTCTCTGAAGTGGAGGATGATAATAAGTAGTTTTTTCTCCATTTTCAACAATTTTATTATAACGCGTCAGTACCGATGCCATATCTGAGGCAATAGAAGGGTTTTTTTCTCCGATAAGTAATCCAATTTGACCCGTCGGGTATGAACTTGTTTGAATATTACCATACCTCGATCTCGTGAAACCGCATTCCTCCATATTCTTTCTCCAACTAACGATACCGTCTAAAGATGTAGGGACATTGAATGATTCCGCCTATATATTGCATTGTCCATTAAAGAAGGAGTAGAATTAAAGTTTAGAATGGATTGGTTGTTTTATGTTGTCGTATGATGTTTTTAATTGTGCAACATCCATCATGTATACATCACTAGTATATTTATTCACTCACCTGTATGTTAACGATTCCTTCAGGTTTGAGCACCCGAAAAAGTTCGCAGATGTGTTCCCTTTCGTATAATGTACCAGAAGGCAAAGGTTGCATTACTCCATCCTCCCCTGCTATCCAAGGATCGGATGAATCTTGAATAATAACATCATATGTATTATCAAGCGTATCTCGCACAAACTGTGCACCATCACAAATATGCAAATGAGCACGTGGGTCCTTCCACGCATCACCCCATTGAGGAAAATGCTTTTCACAAGTTGTAATAACCTCCCCGTCCAAATCAACATGATCTAGTAAAATAGGAAAATGTTTAGATGTGGTTATATACGTTAGAGACGTTTCATTTATTTTTCGCAACAGCAACAGCAACCGCAACAGCAACAGCAAAAGCAACAACAATACCAACAACAACAAAGAAGAAGAAGAAAATCCCATTCACAAAACAGGAACAAAAAGACATGGCACATTGAATCCTCTCTCTCTTACTCACCAACATGTACGACGCTATGATGCTTCAGGACTTCCTTAAGCACATAGCCATCACCTCCACCAATGACCAAAACGCGTTTTGGGTTTTTATGTTGAAACATGGGCACATGTGCCATCATTTCATTGTATGAATCTGCATCCCGTTCTGTCAATTGAATAACTCCATCCAGAACTAACATTTTTCCAAAGAACTTTGATTGATGAACTTCGATGGCTTGATATTTAGATTGTTTAGCAAACAACAATGAATTTTCTGCCATTTCAATCGCTTGATAGAAACCAATTGATGGTTCGAGTTCACCAATGCGATTCTTAGGGATATCATCTAATAATATCGGTACTCTGTCTTTTAGTTCTACTGGTAGTAGTCCGATATTCACGCTATTAATGTTATTGCTGTTGTGACGGGGACTACCAATCTCTGCAATTGAAACATAAAGTACCTGAAATATCGTTAACAAGGAAAGATGGGCGATAAAAATCGTTCTGAAATTTTTAAGCAACACCATTATTAGTATAAATTGTGATGGAGTGTATTGATTTAGGATTTGGGATGGTAGATTGGCGTTTTGCTGTTTCTCTATATTCATTCCTTTATGATTATATTTCTCGGCTTCTCTTTGCTCTCTAGTCCGAAGTAAGTAGATGTTGTTGTCACATCAACATCGAAGCATAATTGAGCGTTGATCCTCAAAAAATTTGCGTGATGATCAGTTGACTTTGAGAAGGCAATACGGTATTTCATTCTTGCGAAATGTAGCAGTATCAGGCTGGGTTGCGATTATCTTGATGCGTGCAAAAAGAAAATCTTCATAGTATGAGGAAGAGTGAGCACATGTTCACTTATCAAATTATGTGGATTTTTTCGGCTAGCGCTTTAAGAAATGTCAATAACCCTATACTGTGACTAATTAATGAGGATCAAAGACATATAGAAGCACGTGTTCGAAAAGAAAAGAAAAGAAGATCATGTTGTATCATACTAGTTAGTAGCGCGCAACATCACTCTAATTTCATTTTGCTGTTGAGCAGTACAAAGATGATGATAGTGACATAGTTGTTATGTAACTGCCCATTGCTATACTAACAGTACTTGCAGACAAAAAGAATACAAAATACCCCCTTCTTTGAAAGCAACTTTTACCATTCCAACCTATGTCTGGAGGATTTATTGGGTTTTGACTGTGCTGCTACATTTGTTGGCAGTCCACTGGTAGGGTTTTCCGCAGACCAATGGGGAGAAGTAAGTTTCACCACTGGTGATTGTAGGGAAAACTGTCCTTAAATTCTGTCCAGTATATCTGGTTTTAATATCAGCTGAGGCAATGTTATATTATAGTCAAAGAGGTGGTGGTACTGTTGTCAAAGGAACTTACGCATATGGAGGATATAAGACAAATCCTGGAGGGAATGTAGCTCCAATGGTCCAAGGTCCAGGACATGCAATCTGAAGTTGCAAAAGTTTAGAACCACATTGCACCACCTTGATTACCTATGATGTGAGAGCCTCAAAGTTACAAAGAAAAATCCGTAATGTTGTGGGTGAATGATTGTGTCAACCATCTAGGCTATCAAGAGTGACATGCCATGGCAGCTGGACCACTACCTCAGTTTCTAAATTCAGTATGTTAAAATGGCTGAGATTCTGTATGTTGGATGCTGAGTATCATTCTTACTACAGGCTTCATATTTATGAAAACGAAGAGATTGTTCTGTTCTCCTTCAAGTAGTAAGTTATGTAAATAATCATAACAATGCTTTTTATTTTTTATCATACTGTAGTAAGAAACAACGTGGGATAGGTAGGCACATACCGTACAAAGGTAGTAGAGAGGCTTGCGTGTTGTCATTTTTTGAAATCACCGTTCTCACGATCGCATGTGCGAGTCTGCCGTACAATTGTAGTCACAAAAAACACAACCCCGTGTGGCTTTGTGAGTGTATGAGTGCCACTTGTACTACGGCTACGGTCACCACAGTACAAAAGCTACCTGCAAAAAAAGTAGCGCTGTGGCTTGGTCGGTGGCAATACGGAGTAAATATAGCCATTAAACATACGACAGCTTGCATACCGGTGCTTTACACATACCGCTCTTTTTCTTCACGGACGACTGCTTGAGAAGCAATTTTATCGAATTCAAACTTTGAAATTAGGTTTGAAGAAGAAGAAGTAGAAGTAGACCCATCTTCTTTCATTGTTATTTCATTGCTTACGAATCCAAATCCGAATCAAATCAATCAAGACCCCCCGTTCGAATCTAGTTCCCAGCAGTTAAGAGGCAGGCCACGAACATTCATAACGAGCGAAGATTATAAACTAAACAAACCAAACCAAACCAAACCAAACCGTTAAAATAAAATAAAAAGAGGAAGTTGAAAAGCAATAAAATATATATATAAAATGAAGCAAGGATTATTTCCTCCGAATACGAAGAATACGAACAATAATAATACCAGTCTAAATCTACCTATTTTATCTTCTCCTACTGATGATGTTGATATCTCGATGGATGATTCTCACGCATCTGCTATGTCAGTATTGACAAGCGAATCACATAATACAAATACTAGTACATCGATGCTATCTCTTCCATCTCCTCCTCGTACCCAACGAAGGAAACAACAACGAAATACAAATATGGCAGTACGGTCTTTAACTATGAATACTCATCATCATCATAATAATAATAATAATAATAACAGCACCAATAAAAGTAACAGTACTATTCATAATAACAACAACAATAATAATAATAATAATACCGTACGTAATCGACTCTTTGTAGACGACGACGAAGATGATGATGATCCAACGAAATACGACAACAACAAGAACAACAATCACCACATTAGTCGACATCATGGTGGGTGCGGTAAAACACCTACTATACTGAACCCAATCGATTTGAATTTAGATTTTGCCGAATTGGGACCATCGACAACGACAGTTTTAGCAGCGTCAGCGTCAGCAGCTTATGATGATGATAATGGGTCTACTCCTCCCCGTTTAAGCAGAAGAACATCAACATTAACACCTCATCCACCTTCTCGTCCATTTACCGCTCGTGCTAAAAAGCGATCAGCGGAACAACATGACTTATACGGTAAAGAATGGAACTGTACTACTAACAACAATCATAATCATAATGATGATGATGTTTTTTCTGCTATGGAAAGTCCTGTTGATATGTATACATCACCACGAGTCTCTTCTCCGTCATCACCATCGCATAACAGTAGAACCACTACTGGACCTGGTGGTGGTGGTGGTGGTGGTAATAGTCATACTCCTTGTAATAGTAATTACAGTAATAAAAGTAGTGGTCGGATGTCAATTCATCGCGGATCACCATTTTTGTATGGAGGTGGTGGAGGTAATGCAGCAGCAGGAGGAGGAGGAGGACAACGGACACATAATACACCAAATAATATGCTACAATCACATAAGTCTCCTTCATCATTTCAAACATTGGATGGACGGACTGTTCAATCAAAGAATCCATTCTCGCCTATGATCTTTGATGTATCACTTACTCCAACACAAAAGCATCATCTTTATCTATCATCGAGGAATAATTCACCTGCTATTCCTCCCATGTTCGCAAATAATGATCTAAGTTTCCCACTTGGTTGTGGTGATGATAACGATAATACTAACGGTGATGATGGCGATGGTGGAAATAACAATAATAATAATGGATCATCATCATTCGGATCCGGTGGTACTACGGGAAAAGGAGGAGGAGGACCACGTCGAGGATCTCATTTAGTATTACGACATAAATTACAAAAGAGACCAAGTAGTCCAGCAAATTCGAATGGTGTTGGTGTTGGTGTAACTGGTCATATCGGTATACAACATCAGCATCATTTACATCAACCGATTGCTGCTGGTTCTGCTGCTTCAGTTTCTGCCAATAACAACAACATGGGTATTGGTATTGGTATGGATGGCTTGATGCCACCTCCTCTTCCCTCTAAAGATATTGTTATTAATAAAAATATCAAGGTTAATAACAGCAACATCAATAACAACATCAATAACAGTACAAGCAGGGACCCACTTGAACAAAGAGCTTCATTGTACGTACGAGATGGGTATCCCGAAAAGAAAGGTCGGTATTCCTTTACTGGATCTCCAATCAAGGAACAACTTGAACCAACGTCTGCTGCTGCGTCGTCGTCGTCGTCGTCAACCTATATAGCAGCAGCAGCAGCTGCTGCTCCGACTAACTTTACCGCGACAGGTCCAAGTTCAGCATTGTCAACAACATCATCGATAAATACCGAAATGATGAGTATTAAATCCAAACCATCATACCAAATGAATGAAGAAGATGAGGATGTGAAAGAAGTCGTAAATACAAGTATTTGTACTGAAGATGATGTTACTGTTACCAGCACCACCCAAGAAGATTTTTGTACGAATATTCATAAAATTCGAAGACGACGGAAAGACGATGATGTAGTTGCAGCTGGTGCTCAGGGAGAATCTTCTTGGAAACGCAATGGAATGTACATACAAACCAACAACAATAGTAATAGTAATAACAATAACTACTACGACAACACCAACAACGCGAATAGTAACGACGATAATAACAATGATAATGATGATGAGTGGGGATACTACAACAACAACAACAACAATCGTAACAACAACAATAGCAAAACCTATTACTACAACAAACAAAGAAGTGATCATCCAGATGATAGTATCAGTCCCACTGATGTTCTTAATTTTCCATTATTCCGAGCATCCCCATCCAATACATCGGATGTACCACCAGCACCGTCCAAACCGATCCGACGACCACCATCGAGACGGTATACACCCATTCGGAAACCAACCGGACCACCACCAACACCTTTGCCGTCTGTACGCAATTCAAGATCTTTTGAGGAAGAAGATACTGCATTCTTAGGCCGTCGTAATGGAAATGAGGATAATGGCGACGCAGACAGCAGTGATGACGATGATAATGGAGACGATCGCATTAGTAATGTTGCACAACGCCGTTGTCGACGTCTTCGACCTAAGTCTGGTGGGATGGACTATCTCAATTTAAGTCCCGGAGTGGGTGGTGCTGGTGGAGAACAAACTGTTGGTCCACCTTCATCAAGATTTTATTCCGACTTTGATGTTATCGCCGAACTCGGTAGTGGTAGTTTCGGGAATGTCTACCAGGCATTATCTCGACTTGATGGTTGTATGTATGCTATTAAGGTCGCACATCGTGCTGCCAGAGGGGAATCCGATAAGGATCGTATGCTCAAGGAAGTTTATGCATTGGCCGCTCTTAGTGACCAAGCGGATACGGCTACTTTTCACATTGTACGATACCATCAAGCATGGATGGAAGAGCAACGACTGTACATCCAAACTGAATTGTGTACCACAACCTTGCAGGCGGAAATAGAACAGGTTGCACCAATGCAATTGCCACTTTCAACTCGATACAAGTGTATGCGAGAAATTTTGTTAGCGTTAGAATTCATTCATAGGAATGGGATGGTACACTTGGATATCAAACCCGAAAACATATTTGTAAGTTCATAAATTAAAATTATTATGATCGGAAAAAGAAATAAGAAGAGAGGAAATTTGTCTGTTTGTTATTGACTGCTCGCTTCATTACATTTCCGTGGTTAAAAATAACTTACACTTATTACTTTTTTGATGCCTCTAATGACTCGACTCAATTATAGCTGAAAAATGATCAGTTCAAGTTAGGGGATTTTGGATTGGTTTCGAAAGTTTCCTCACATGATGTCGAAGAGGGCGATTCGCGCTACATGTCTAAGGAATTATTGTCAGGAGATCACGCCGATCTAACCAAGAGTGATATTTTCTCGTTGGGAATTACCATGTATGAACTTTGTTTGGGTAGGAGCAAGGCCTTGCCATCGAACGGACCCGAATGGCAATCATTGCGATCAGGACGTATCATTCCACCTTTAAATACCCCTGATGATTTACTACAAATTATCAAGAGTATGATGAATCCAACCTACCAAGAACGACCATGCGCCAGTGGTCTGCTTAAATTTCCTGAACTCTTGAGTGACGAGCAAAAAATGCTATTCAGAGAACGGGAAAAAGTGGTACAAGCGAATCAAGCCCTTGCAGCTCAATCCAAAAATATGATGACATTGTTCCCTCCAGCCCCAAGACCGGGAGCGCTTGTTCGTAGAAATACTTGGTCAGCTTTTAACTGAACCTAAAGCATTCGACAATGAATAGATAAAATAGAAATGCGCACTTACCCACCAAATTTTGGAACAATTAATTGTGAAGATATAGGATGAGAATTTCTAGTATTTTACTTTTTTCATACAATTTTAACGCGCCATCCATTTATTTATTTTTACTGTCTAGCTATTATTTTAATTCAATCACTTGATGATTCCTCCTCCTTAGGTAGACAGTTCGACAGTACCACGCTTTTCATTACCGCGTATGGAGCTGTTCTTTGTGTCCATGCCTCGAATTGACCAACACCCTGTTCCCAGAGCATTTCAGAGCCTCTTACAACTTGACAACCGGCTTCTTCAGATTGCACAAGTAATTTTGTGAAATATGGTTTGTAATTTACATCAAATACAACAGGTTTCTTTCCCAATATCCATTCTGGTAAGACGAATTCAGCTGCAGCTGGTAATGTACTGATAACAACCTTAATCGATGCGCCTTGTGGCAAGGCGTCCCCGAGACTCTTTTCTATTGTGTTTTCACTTAGTTCTTCGTCGAGGTTGTTAATAACTATACCACCAAAGGAATCGGCAAGGTCCTGTGCTTTTTCTGGAGTTCGATTGTAGTAGATACGTTTCAGACCGAGTTTAGATGCGGCATAGGCTGCTGCCCGTGCTGTGCCACCACCTCCTAGAATCAACGCATAGTCATGCGAGTCTTCGTCTTCAGTCCGTACACCAAGTTTTCGCTCCAACGGGTTAAATATTCCTTTCCAGTCTGTATTATCCCCATAGATAACCCGTCCCATTTTCTCAGCACCTTCTACGATCTTGTCCTTAATAACAAGAGTGTTAACACTTCCAATAGTAGAAGCGGCGTCACTCATAACATCTACGTAAGGAATGATAGCCTGCTTGTGAGGAATAGTAACGCTACATCCAGCGAAGGCATTATCCATGAAAAATTCGGATTCTACAAATTCTTCCACGGTTTCTACATCTGCCCGACCATATTGATAGGGCAACCGGGTAGCTGCAAATGCTGCCCCGTGCATTTGTGGACTGACTGAATAATCAATATTATGTCCCAAGATGACATATCTTTTGGAGGTAACAATTTTGGTGAGAACTCGAGCAGCCATAATTTCACTTGCCGACATTTGACCAGGTGCAGCCTTGAAAGGTAAAGATTCATGGCTGACAGGCGTGAAAGGTATATTGATGATGCGGGAATAGCTCCCTACATCACCCAAAATCAATGAAATGTTGGGAATAACTGGTTTGCCCTCCCGCAAAGAAATACTCGACGACAGTAGAGCAGCTTGATGTGCCATTGTATCCTTTTCATCCGATTCGATCGACAACACTACCTTTGCGCCATGAGCACGACCATCTAGGGCACATTGCTGAAAAAGATCAACGGCCTGTTCTGTTGTCACCTCCATCCCAACAACGTGATGACTTCCAAGAATTTGACTCGAGTACCTCTCCTCTGCTCGAGTCAAGAGGGCATCCGTCTTAACCTCATCCCATGCACTTTCAACATCGATACATTCTACTCCAGCACGTAGGCCCCAGTCCAATATGTCAAACATTTTAGAAATTCCAGCTTCATCGTCTGGATAAGTTCCTGCTTGATGTTCCGTTCGCACCGTATACACAATAGGCATCACATCCTCCAATATTTGGCCACAAACAGGTAATGCGGGCGATCTAACCACATGCGGGCGACAATACTTCCGTAATAGCTGCATACCGTAAATTAAATCAAAACGTGAGTCACGACACGATAATAAATCCGTTCGATACTCCATTGCATCTACGTCGACGCACATTTCTTCGACGTATGGTTCTACCTGCTCAATTTCTGGAAAACTCAACGACAAGAAAAATGTATTATCTCCCATGGTCAAATGTGCCGTGTTGGTGGAAGGAGTTAACGCTCCTGGAATCGCAGGTTCTAGACGTGCTCGTGCAATGAGTCTAGCTAGTTCCCATTCTATGTGTTGCCAATCATCGTTGTCGTAGTTAGATGATATTCCCTCGTTCTTAATACACAATTCGTAATCAGAATATTTGACAAAAACATCATCTTCCAATCGATTCTTGATTTTCTTACTAGCATCCGACATAGTTGATGTCGTTTCGTCGGACGAGTCGACGTTGACATAAACGGATAAAAGACCATTTTGGGAATAAACCTTTTCCGCCATTTCGACGAAACGAGACTCCCGTTCTGCATCATCATTCGGTAATCCCGAAAAGTCCAACACAACGATACCAGGCCATTGACCTTTTCCGTTTTCACCTAAGGAGATGATATCGTCGTAGTCGTCATCAGAAGATAGAGATGCTTTTGTGATTCCTTCGTTTAAGCTTATGTCGGGATAATATTGTGATAGGAAAGATTCGGCCAATCGTTGTATTTCATTACCTTTCTCTGAAGAACACCCTATCAGAACAATCGGTTTGTCGTAGTCATGGAACATGTTGCGACTCGCGACATCATTCTTAATAGTGTCCGTGTCGCTGCTACTGCTACTGCTGCTAGATGTGACAGAGTTAATTGAGGTGGTAGCACCAATACTGGTCCATCCAAGGGTCTTGTAAAATTTGGGACTCCGATGATTCCGATTGTCAGCGATAGAAAAGCAACCAGCCGGGAGAACGAGCTGAGCCACGAATAATAAAAGTGAGAGTAGCCTGATATTATGCAATATCATTTCTTTGGCTTTATTGGCAGTGGTATATTTGATTATTGGATGATGTGGGTACTATATCTTCTTTGTGTTGTGTTGTGTGGTGTTGTGATTCCATACCGTAAGGAAAGTCAAGATGTGAGTCGATCATTACAAAAATGTGATCGTGATATTTTTGGACGCTACCAATTGTAGTAGGTATAATTATACTATATGATAGTACTCACATAGATATGGTTATGTCATACAATCGTATATAAAAAAATGAAATAAAGACTATTTAATTTTAGACGTCTGTATGTCCATCCTTTTACAAGTAAAGCGAAAAGTGGTAAACTCTCACAACGCGAATTAAAAATAACCCAACAAAAACAAACACAAGCAATAAACCAGCTAAAGCGCTTTACTCGTCGCCTCAATCAGTAGCAACACTAAATCAACCACTTGTAGTCTGTGTTAAAGAAAGGTGAGGATGCTCTTGGTTGTTAGCTGTTTGTAAATGATGTTTTAATGATGAATAGTAGGAAGAGCATTATGCTAGAATTAAGATTGTGTTTACACCAACGTTGATCTTTTTGGGTCTGTCAGTAACGACGTGTGGTTAGGAAAGTAGATCGGAATCCGAGGTTGAGAATAAAAAAGAGAAATTATGTCTAATAGTTGTTGTTTGAAGCGACAACTAGGACAATGTAGATATGTTATAATTGGTAACAGATCTGCATCAAATTGATTTCTCTGCTTTCGAAACGCCCCTCCGTATCGTAATTCTTACGGTCACACAATAAATAGCTCGAGCCAACGCAGTCGTCACAGCACGTTGTACAGCTAGCTATCCGTAGTTTTCCATGCCAATCCTCGCTTTATCATTCATTCTTTTTCTGCTTTCTCTATATTATTCTAAAGTGCACGTTTCTCACATTGTCTACTTTTCGCTTCCCGTGTGATTATTAAATATCAAAACTCCCAACAGAAATAATAATATACACAAAAAACATAATACATCAAAATGGTACAAGGAGCCCCCAAACCTGATTTGGTCACACGTGACTACACAATCCACCTATCAAAGCGTGTACACAGGTTTCAACATAAACGCCGTGCACCAAGAGCTATTAAGGAAATTAAGAAGTTCGCCACCGGTGCTATGGGAACATCAGATGTACGAATTGATTCGGAACTAAACAAGTATGTTTGGGCAACCGGAATCAAAAACCCACCAGTTCGTGTTCGAGTACGTCTATCTCGTAAACGTAATGAAGATGAAGATGCTGATGAAAAACTTTACACATTTGCACAACTTGTTGAGGTTTCATCCTTCAAGGGATTATGCACAGAAAACATCATTGAATAAATAATATAATCATTATAAAGAAAATACAAGAAGTACTGTACTCAAATTAATTAATATTAATGACGATATTAAAATCCCCCCTTTATTACATACCTTTACATTAGTACTATAAATTTACTCATTTACACTAGAACACGATGTCTTGATTAATAGAACAGTCTATCATTATCTATATTCTGCATTACAAGCAAGTACCCAAAACAATGTACTTACTACATGTACTAAATAAATGACAGCACATATCATCATCTCTCTATCATTGATGTGATTACATCTTTCTCTTAGTAAAAAATCACCTTTGTTGTTATCATGGAGTGCAATTGTATAGATCATGTATTATTTATACTTCCTCTTGGCTCTTCACTCATCATATTATCACCATAATATCTTCATCAGTTCTCCCTCTGTTTCTCTTTGAAGTGTTCTTGCTATAGATAATGATTACTACAGTTTTTGTAAGTTAATTGCAGTGTTTTCTATCTTCTA
This sequence comes from Fragilariopsis cylindrus CCMP1102, assembly GCA_900095095.1. NCBI lineage: Eukaryota > Bacillariophyta > Bacillariophyceae > Bacillariales > Bacillariaceae > Fragilariopsis > Fragilariopsis cylindrus. Next base: position 831,853 of record FMBT01000289.1, read on the forward strand.
CAGCTTTTTGGAAGTTTATTGACTCTTATTGGTTGGTTGATGTGGAAAATAATGATTCTTACCTTAGCAGCAGCAGCAGCATCTTGTTTGTTTCATCATAGTAATAATGATATTATAGTAGACACTTATTTCTTTAGATAAACAAGCACCTTAGTAAGAGCACTTTTCACATTGGTATAGTCTCATTTCTTTCATAAAGGATTGGCCAGCACATTATTTGACTCAAAATATAACATATACACCATCACAACAATGGAAAATTCTTTGGTATTTAGAGAAACCATTCTTATTATTAGGTGATGTGATTGACAAGATAAGAGATACCATAAAAAATTGCATGATGAATAGAACAGCAAACCAGTGATAAAATGTGGATGTGAAAGAAGGAATACATATATCAGCTTCTGATACATCATGGGACATAAGAATGGAGAATATAAACTAATGATAGTAGTAGGGTAAGCTACAGTACCGTTGGAGTACATGTATGTCATTTATTCATTTATGAAGTACTGTAGTTTGCATACAGTAGTTAGTACAACTAAATAATGTACAGTCTCGTGACTGAATGATTGATTCGACTCCCTCGTAATTGTTCGTCATTATTTCACATCATCAGCGAAGCAAATTTTAACAGAATTTACTCTTCGCTCTTCTGCAAAATGGGAATGATTGTCTCCATGGTGGACGTCTTATTTGTTGCTTATGATCTATCTATTCGTAACATTCCCGTACCATCACTACCTGGTATGAAAAAAGAACGAGCGAATCAACTTGATATATAGTCAGGAAGAAAACTTGTGCCCTAATGTATCGAAACTGTCTAAGAAGATCGTATCGGGAAATATTGGCAAAAACGTGTACTAGTACTACCCCATATTATTCATATTCCCGAGAGCCATTTCTATCTCACCAACGAAACCAACTATGTCGATATAAAGTAACTACCAGCAAAGCTAAATCCATTTTGGGGCTTGTGGAGTCGAAGCCTACCGTACAACAATTGCGACACGCGTACTTTGAAGCCGCGAAGTTATGCCATCCGGATGTGAAACAAGATGATCACAAATTAGATTTCCGTGATCTAACAGAGGCGTACGACCATCTGATGAACGGAGGACATATATCACAAGGTGAAGACATCCCTCGTGATGAAGAAGATGAATATCGGAGTGCATGTATGGAAATATTGGGGATCCGAGCTGAAATTGTGGAGGAATCGAAACAAAACCCAATGTTTCTAAAATGGCTGAGTGGGAATACCGACGGGGCTCAATATTGGAGAAATTTCTTTGCTGCAAATGGAGGTTTAGCACCGAAGCTAAGACCGCTTGATGGGTATTTAGCCTCGAATGTGAATACCTCAAGGAATGCTAGTGAATCTCGACGTCGACGACGACGATGAAGCAGTCACCCTGAATTGGAATTGCTTTTTGATATCATCACGACTATAATATTCAATATTTTGATTTTTCTACTGTTGATTCTTATACAATTTTCTTGGAAGAGTATACTAATACAGACATGAAAAACTTCACTCATCCTTCAATCCACCAGGGAGGTTACTCTAAATTAGTTTTGTTCTTTGCCAAATTAAATATATATTAATTCTATTCCTTATCTTCCTCCATTCTCATCCCAAAAATTATATCTACGACAATAATATTGTGTTGATACAAGACAAACGAGGCTTTTCAAATTAAATGCGCGTTGTATTGACTACAGCATGTCTATATCTTATCTTAGTTTCAACCAATATTTAAGACAGTTCAAAACCAGTCCCTGATTCAATTGCGTATATCAGCCTCTCTTTCATTACCTTTTCCGAGCTATACGTTGGAAGCTTGAGTATATTAAAACAAGTAGAGGCCGTCGGGAGTTTATCACTATCCCTCATAATTCCCACCCGTTGAATTGTAAATGGTGGTGTCAAAGTTGCAAACCCTAGAGGTGGGGCCCTTTCACACGAAGTAACGAAACGGAGTAATTTCGCCTGCTGTATGCTGTCCATACTAGAAAATGCACTCCAAAAACGAGTAATATTCCTATCGATACTAGTGAAACCACCAGCATATTGTGTGTTGGCTCGCATATCCTCAGTATCAATTTTTCCGTCACTTGCCCCACTAATCAGAACCTGAAGCTCAGGTTCGTTGAAGATATGTAACCAAGACTTATCAATGACTTCCCAGAGGCCCCTAGTAAAAGCTTCAGACTGCTCCTTGACTCGGTCGACTACATAATGCTTTGTTGCAAGACCTAAGGCAAATATCACGTTACGCGAAACAGGTTATGAGTGTGTATACTTAAATACATTATTTATATATATATATATATATATATATATGTTCGGACTTTTCTGTCGACTCTTTTTTTAGATCAGCACTTACCAATATAACGATGCTTGTTAGAATTAGAAACGTCTATGTTGGCGCCGTTTGAAAGTAGTGGTATTTCTCTCGTTCCACCGAAATCGTTTACTGATACAGTAAAAGATAAACATAGGTCTTCGGCATCTCCATCATATGTTTTAAGGAACATCAAGTTGTTGTGAAGCTGCTTATCTATCGTCCCCAAATCAGAAAACATATTAAGATAGTTGTAATCTCCTCGCAAGAAGGATAAGAAAAAATGCGCAAACTGGGGATGGACAGTAATAGACTCATACAAACTTTTTCCTAGGACTCTACCAAGGAACGTAAAAAGTTCAATATGATCGTGGCCATGAGCTGCTCCAGAAGATGGGTTAGGATACATACAGTTGTCTTCCGTCACGCAAAATAGAGCATAATTTGGGTCGAAAGCAATCGCACAGAGATCAGTCCAAAACTCCTTAAAAAGACCCCCAGCATCAATACCGGATTCTCTTGTACCTGCTTCATTGTAGTACTGAATCGAGATTCGCCGGCGCATGTCACTGCCGAGATTATTCATCGTAGCGAGACCATCTTCAAGAATTCGACCTCGAGTTATACGAACAGGTATGCCTGGTTTCAATGGATTAGAATTGAATGGATTTGTACTATTCTCTCCTTGAATTTGTGCTCGGTTAGTATAAACGATTCGCTCGAAAAGTCGCAAGCGGCGTTTAAACGACACCAGAAAAGGACAGACCCTTAAAACATTAGCGCCCAATAAGGAAACATAATCCTGTTCTGTTTTGCATCTTCGCAGTTCTGCTTCCATTAAATCCTCAACAATCCAAAGGTTTGGCACGCATATCAATCTACGGCTTGAACGATCGTAGAGATTCCACATCGCTTTTGAAGCAGTTTTTATCAAGGCAAGACCGAAATAATTGGCTTCTTGTTTTGAGTGCAGATTCGATAAACTTACATCTTCTGTACAACATGCTTTGTACAACAATTGTTTGAGGACGATGATACAGCGTCGGAGTTGATGTAAAGGGATTGGTCGCTCCATATCGTGTATTTCCGTATCATCAGTAAGAATCAATTGATACGCAAGACTTTCAACGAACAAGTAGAATAATGCTAAGCGATCATTATGTCTCTCTTTTTGAGGAGCATTGTACGCAGGACGAATACAAGCGCTTTGGATGATAGGAATGAGCCCAAAATCGGGGCACATATCTTCCGATGATTGCATCATACCCCAAGATACTCGTATAAAATTGGTAGAAAAGCAAAGGACGCCAAGAAGACTCTGTGTGCAAGGTTCTGGTGAAGTAGATGCGACATCTTTCTTTGAACCCTGTCTCACAGCTCGTTTCTGATGGACAATATCTTCACCACCACTCCCGCCCCATCGCGCAAGAACGATTCCATACAGACGACAAAGCGCCTTTAACAAGTTTGGACTGTATAACGATGGTCGCTGATTATCAGAGGTAGTAGTTGGCGACAATGATACTGTATCCAAAGATGACGCCTTAACCGATTGTTTTCCCATTGCAAGTTTTTGCGAGACAGCTGATGCATTGATAAGTTTTCCACCCTCTATATAGGGAACATTGTTCGCTATACGATCCTTTTTCTCTTCGCCCTTATTGCTGCCGCTGCTGTTCAAGATTTTGGATACACCCTTGGTTAGATTTCGCGCCCATGCACTTGATTTCCAAAAGGATCTATTTCGGTCGACCCGTGCTTCCTTTGCTGCCAATGAAGCCACACTGCTACTGCCCAATTCAGATAATTCTTTTTCCATTTTCAGATCCTTGTCAGTTTTTTTGATCAGTACCTCATCTGTCTTTAGACGGTTCAGATCCATAGCACACTGAAATAGTTTGCGAACCCAGCTATCGGCAACAATCATTCGACAATGTTCTAAAATAATCGGTGACAGAATAACAGGAGAATGGTGACCACCGTCAGAAACCCACTCTACAACCGAGTCGCGTGAAGACAGAGTACTAACAGGGACGGCATCAACCAGAGTGGCGAGGAATCTGAAATATGTAGCGGACGCTTCAAAATCTAATTTATCGGGTTTTGATCCATTAAGTTGTACACAAGAACTACCAAGTTGGACCATATTGGCCAATAGACACTGGATAGAAGTAGCTCCAGCTTTTTTGAGAGGAAGATCCTGACACAAAACAGATTCAACGTCTCCGTTATTTATGATTTCTCTGTGAACATTTGTGAATGTTCCGATCAAAGACAAAATATATAACTGATTCTGTTGCGAAAAGCTGTCTTGCCTATAGGAACAAAGAATTTTAATCGAGGCATCGGAAAGTTTCCAAATTAATAATGGAATTGTCAATATTTCCGAAAAAAATCTTAACATCAATTTCTCTTCTAGTTCTACTGGTTGTTTACAAATATCCTGCTTAGAACGTCTGACACCGTTGTTGTTGTTGTTTCTTTTACTGGAACCTTTTTTCGTTGCTTGAATTACCAATATAACTGTTTGAAATAGTATATCTGCTTGTTCTCGCTGTTTGGAAGGAATACACAGCTCTCTAAGTTTAGTTGAGGTCAAGGGATTGGGTGCTCCGCCCGTCGTATACAGTAAATGTTTTCGTAACAATGATACCAAATCTAATAAGCCTGGTATTGTTTCAATGGACCTAATTGAAGATGATGTCGCGGGTTGCTCTAGAACCAGGGGATGGCAAAATTCAACAATCGACGCGGTTATATTATTATTACTATTATTATTATTATCATTATTACTTTGTGGATTGTTTATCGACATCGGCTTCAATACCGTCACTATTCGGATAAAGTTGAGACATGATTTCCAAATAGTGGAATCCACTAACGGGTCTGTGGCGACAACCAAGGCCAGTCTCATCATGGATTGAATCCGTAACTTTCCCTCAGGTGATTGAATCCAAACAGCAAATGGATTGACATGACCCTCGTTTGATGCTAGACCAGGATTTACAACTAGATCAAAGATCTGCTGAACAAACTTCGAATCTCTTTTAGTATCTCGAAGTCTTATGCGCATTTGAAGGTGTTGATCTGTCTTGCGTTGATAGGGGATAGATCGGGTTAAAAATATAGTTTGTTGACAGAGTGCGGTCACTGTTTGCTGTGGTGGGATATAGTCTGTGTTCGACTTTTCTTTTAATATACTGATCAACATGGACAAATCTTGTAATCGCTTATTTAGTAGCATTGTTTGTTCGTTAATCAGTAAACAATTCGATCTATGGGTTCTATAAAAGGATTGTATCTTGATACATGCCTTTCTTTGTACCTGGACTTCGTGCCGTTGTTGGCATTGTGCTGTGGCAATCTCCACGACAGACGGCTGTTTGTTTGCAGCAACAGCAGAAGCCGCCGTAACAGGAACCACGTCGGTTACCGTAACAGTAGACTTGACTGTCAGATCTTGCGTTTGGTTTTTCTGTTCATCGTTTTTCTTTTTTAGTTGTTCTTGTTTTAATTTTCGACGTCTCGCCCGATTCTCCTCTTGGCGTTTCCGACTAGCATTGCCACCCAACTCTTCTGCAAACATGATGACCGTCAACTTTCTCTCTCTCTCTCTCTCTCTCTCTCTCTCTCTCTCTCTCTCTCCCAATTTTTCGAGACTGTTGAATGAAGTTTATATTTTATTTTCTAATAGTACAGTACAGAATTAGTATTGTTCGTCGTTCGGATTTCAAGATTTCAAAGCAACAATTAATTAAACCCAGCAGCTAATAACAACAGCGAGCTCGCCATGCTCGTGCAGGAGCGATGTATCAAAAAAACATCTTTCCTCCTAAAGGAAAGATGCATCCTTCCTCCTAAAGGAAAGATGCTCACAATGTTGTTAACACAGAACTTAATAAGACAATAATAGAGAATCTAGTTATTTCAATACATTAGCACTTCATCATTTATATCTCTTGATCTCAGCTTCCAATGCAGTATTTTGTTGTTGGGTAAGTAATCTTTCAGTTTGAATCTCCATGGTGCGCAGTTTGTTTCTCTTTCTTTGTTCTTCAGAAAGAATTCTCTTTCTATACTTTTTTGGAATAAAAGGTATAGTGCTGTTGATACTTTGATGTATAGGCTCTTGGTCTCTTGCCTTCCCAGTTTTCCAACTGGGACATTTCTTGTATACACAATACCAGCCGCTGTTATCAACTACTACTGGTACAGATATATATAACTTCTCCCCAGTTGGCAATTATTTAATTGATTAAAAGCAACTTGTCAATAATGGAGAGCTTGAGCAGTGATACCAGAAACTGGTGGTTGAGGCGTACCAGTTTGTACTGTCCCAGTAGGGGAGGCAAATGATTGTCAAGCCGCATCAGATCGAACTTTTCTATCATTACCAGAACAAGATGAATCAAGATTCTTAGTAGCACTGGGTGGAGCCTCCATACCTCTCTGTCTCATTTCAGGCCCTTGTTGTAGAAGGGAGCGAGTCAAATTGCTTATACATGGTTCCAATATCAATTCTTTTACTCCAGGGTGGTCTTTGTTGTAAAGAAATTTGTAAACTTTGTAAGCATTATTTAGATTCATATTGAAATAATGGGCAGCTAACTTGGGACTCCATCCATGTAAATGAAATTCAGTCAACATATCATACTTAGCTTCAGCACCATTTTCTTTATCAATTAACAGCGCTGTTAAATAATGGTAGGTACAACAGTAAATTTGTTGTTGCATAGGACAATTGACATCACTAAACTCTCTGTCCCTACTCTTTGTTTCCAGATTCCTACTCTTCCTTTTCATTTCTCCTCTTAAAAGATCAGCAGAATGGAAATTAGAAAAGGTCTTCATAAAGTTGTTACCAGCCCATCCTAAACAGAGTATGTCAATGCCTTGTCCTTGTGTTGATAGAGAAGAGACTCATGTATATTGATTTGAATTTCTTTTGTCTTATAAGCAGCCTTCCCAAGAGGACCAGCGCCACATTGATCCGTTTGACAGGTACCAACCATGTTGATTTTCCACTCTTCCCTCCCAACTTGGCACACAGCATCACTTTTGTAAGCAGAGTCCATGACAACACAATGACCTTTATGCTTGTAAGGATCCAGCATAAGATCATACAATGATACCACCTTCTGTTTGGTAACAGTATGCTTATTGTGCTTATCAATATCTTGATTGTATTTACCACCATACACCCTAGCAAACAACTAGTATGTAATTAACAGCTGTTAAAGGACCTTTAGTAACACAGACAGTGTATGCAGACTAGCACCGGTTTGAATCAGTTTGGGCTCTGGTCCTATAGTCATGACACTATGATACCAACCAGTTACTCGGCTTTCATCAGTTGTAATCCACTTTCCAGGATTAAGTGTAGCTTGCCACCGCTTCACTACTATACCTTTTTGTAACCATCTTCTAATCGACCATGCTTTAATTGATGTATTGCAGTAGTAGACGGATCTGCTATCACCTTAGGATCATCATAAGTATCATCCGATACACCACCATCCTCCCGATCCCAATTGTCACTGTAGTGCAAGCATGAAGTTAGATCCTCTAAAGCACCTTTTGGCATTGATGCTTGAATCGACGGTACTGCATCCATTATTTCTCCTGTTGAAAATATCTGTTCAATGATCTGCCACGATGGTTCATTCTACAAAGACAAGCACAATATAACCTAGCTACATGATCACCGGTAATTACTTTGTTCCCAGTGTAGTATCTTGGTTTGAATCCATCTCCAATGATCCTTTTCTTCATACAATTTCGCATCCTTGCTGCTTGAAGTTCAAATAAAATTTGATCATCATTAGCACCATACCTTGCTAAGCACCATTGAAAGACCTTATCATACCGTATCTCACCATAAGCATCCATCAGTAGGATCAATTGTATGCCCACCACCATCTTGTCCATCATCAATAATGACTTCCTCCCATTCATCAGAGGTTGTTCTTGTGTATCGAGCTTGCTAGCAGGTAATGCAAGGTTTGCTTCATTTGAGGCATCTCACAAAGGTAAAAGGCATACATATGTTGTCAACATGCACACACACACACACACACACACAGTGTGAATCATTAGATTAGAAACAAACTACACATAAAGACAATGTGTTCATGGCTTCATACAATATCGGAACTTGAACATAATAATATAATATATAAGCTATGGTCTTGTTGGTATAGAAATAGACCTATCTAGAATTGCTAAACAACCTGACTTAGGGAATCTCAGATCCAAGATTTAGGTTCTACAACTGGGCACTAAACACCTCAGGTTAAAAGTCAGAGTTCCAGGGCTTGAATAAAAGTGACGCTTACCTAAAGATGGGTCTATCGGTTCCATCACTACACTGCCGATTTGTACTGGTAAAGGAGGAGCTATAATCGATCGCTCTCTGCACGTCCCGACAAAGAAAAGTCAGCATCTGAACCAACGCTCTCGTCTGAATCTCATCCAGATAGATTCTTCGCCTCTGGAATGTACGGCGCAGTAAACTTCTTTTGTCTCAAGTCATCTAGCTCCAGTTCTTTAAACCAATCTTTAGACATGATGTCTTTTCCACGCCCCGCCAGTGAGCCTAGCCTGCGTGTTGGGTCCTTCTTCAGAAGCCCGTCTACAACGCAAACACAGGCATCTGTAGCTGAGTCAGGTAGAGGGTAAAACTGTTCCCCAACTATACAACGAAATAATTCCATTTGTGCTATTCCATCAAAGTAAAAGGGGTTCTCTCCTGCCACCATCTCATATATTAAAATACCTAAGGCCCAGTGATCCGTACTCGCATTGTGGCCACTATTCATGATTATTTCTGGTGATAAATAATTGGGAGTACCGCATAATGTATACGTCTTGTCAGCCACAAATTTGGCTGTAGTATCGTGTAGGAAAAAGAAGAAAATTTTAATGAGGAAACAACAACAAAAACAATTATTATGTTAAATGATAAAACTTTTATGATAGTGGTCTTACCAAATCCAAAATCGCAGATTATAGGATACCCATCCTTATCAATTAATACATTCTCTGGTTACATAGATAGGAAAAGAATGATGTGAGAATAGGTAGAGAATATGCATAGAAAGTAACGCGTTGTTGTTGTTGTTGTTGTTACCGTTCTGCAACTTACCTGGCTTCAAATCGCGGTAGACAAGCTGCTTTCGGTGCATGTAGTCTAATGTATCCGTAAGCACCATTGCGTAAAATTTGGCATCGCCTTCGGGAATCCCTGAACTCCAAACACCGTCTTGTTCTGTATGTATAACATCGAATAGCTCGCCACCATGAACAAGACCCATTAATATATATATTTCTTCAGGATGGTCATATGAATGAACTAAATTGACAATATAAGGGTGGTCCATGAGACCAAGGAGATCAATCTCCTGCTCTATAGCAACAACGGAATTTCCCCTGATGGGGTCTACCTTTTTCTGAGTTTTCAATGCAAAGTGTTGCTCTCCATACTCAGCAGATACATAGGCTGAAACTAAAAATACTTCTCCAAACTGACCGTCTCCGAGCATATCATGTTTTTTCAAATCTTCAAATTTAACATCGGCTTTAACAGCATTCCTAAGTCCATTCTTTGACGATTTTTTCAGCCACTTACGTGATGCTTCTCTCAGAAATGGTTTCGGCTTTCTGAATTCTTCACTCGATGATATTTCTTCAGAGGAGAAACATGGTTTCGGCTTTCTGAAATGTTCACTCGATGATATCTCTTCAGAGGAGAAAAATTCGGTATCTTTTCCACGAGGTTGCGTGTTGATCATTTTAGTTGTATCAAATATGGTTCTACAGTCAGATAAAGACAAGACACCACATGAGCAATCTTCCTCCGCGATAGCAGTATACCCTGCGAGCGTCTTTGTTGGCGCTCTCTTATCCTTTGCTTCGGCTTGCCGAGTATCCAAGAGTATAAGATCATCTCCAAAGTAGGCACCAGGTTTGATAATATCTGAACATATTCCCGCCAGCTTGATAGTTCCCTCCCTTACTAAATACAAAGCTGCATTTGTCTTTTTACAATCAGTGAATATCGTTTGGTTAGCTTTGAACTTTTTATCGACAACAAGATTCGCTAATTCTTCATACTGCTTCTCCGTTAAGTGAGATGATTGTAGAACTTCAATTCCCTCCTGCAAGAAACGAAAAGAGATTGACCACGTAAAGTTCATATGAGAAAGAGAACGAGAAAGTAATGAGCAAACAAAGCAGCAAAATTTTGACTGTTATCGTGGCAAATAATATTCCGTGCATTTTCAGAATCGTACCAGAATTTTTCTATCTTGAGCTTTCATAATAACACGACTAAACTTCCCTAAAACCCTTTCAAATGTATTTCGGTCAATCCGGAATGTAGACCCATTCGTAGCAGCAGTTATATTTGCTGCCCTTGGTTCGTGAGTAACAAGAGCACGTTCTCCAAAGTAATCCCCTGATTTGAGTACGAAATTGTCAAATTTTACAGATCCAACAGAGATATCTGTTACTTGTAGCTGACCTTCATGTACAATGTAAAATGCATCCCCTTCGTCTCCCTTTTTGAATATGGAATCTCTTTCGCGAAATACGTTCAATGTCATTGCACGTGCTAACCTATTGAGATCAAACTCACTTATTGCACTTAAAAAGTCTACCGCCTTGAGAAGATCAATTTTTTGCTTCTCTTTTCTCTTTGTTTGTTCTTGCAAAAGTGTTCGAAAGGTTTCTCGTCCTACCCGGAAAAGCTTTGTAGGGGATGACATCGCAACGGCAGTGGCAGCTCGCGGAGATGAGTAAAGTAAAGCTAGTTCACCAAACGATTCACCCTCCCCTGCTTCTCCGACCTGATTACCATTTATATGAAAAGTAACTGTACTCTTGTTCCCAATTATGTAAAAGTAATCCCCCGGATGTCCTTGTGTCACAATATCGAGACCCTCATCAACCTTGATGGGTTCAAATGCTCCGATAAATTGATCGAGTTCCTTTGCAGTCATTCGATCAAAAAATAGGTTTTTTTTGATGGCATTTCGGATCACATCCGCATCTAATGCATTCTTTACAAAGAACAAGGAAGAGCTACCACTCCCACCATCGATAAAATCTATGATACTATTTCTTTTCATAACAATTTCGTCGGAGTCTTTGGCTGCAAAAATATTCTTAAGATTGGGCGGTTGTGTCTTTGCTGACATACCACGAGTTGGGACTTTCCTACCATTTAATTTATTCTGTCTGAGATTTTCTGCCTTATACTTCTTGATAGATTTTTCATTTTCTATCTTCATCGATGTTTTTTTAAATGAATTTCTTTGATTGCGATTGGCAATTTCAAAGGAACCACTCTCATGTTTACAATCTTTCCAGGCCAAGGGAGGATCTTCTTCTTTTTCTTCACCAGCAAGATCGACTTCGTAAACGTCGCCTAATGATCCCTTTTTATTTTGTTCATCCTCTGAACCACCATTCCATCGATTTATTAGTGCTTGAAAATTTTTCGGTATCTTCTTATGATTGTCTTCGTTTTGGTGGTCGGTTTGTTCTGACATTTTCTTTCTACCAGACTGGTTAACTTGTCGAAGAAGAATTACAGTACAGCAATTTTCGTAGCGACGAAAGTGAAAAGAGGAAGATAAATATCGCCGATATCAATGGAATGAAATGCAATACAGCTGGTAACTATAAATGAAACAAACTACTATTTATCAATAAAATGCTGCTACCGACTTCTTTATGAAGAAATAGTACGTAAAAGCTATTCTTTTATGTGCGTGTGAAAATTCAGCGATATAATTATTTCAGCGTACTGTAGAGGATAAGATCCAAATTTTTTAAACGCGAGGCTCAGTACCAAATGACTTCTCGCGGACGCGCACGTATTTTAATTATGGATTCGTTGTTGATTACCATGAAGAATGCAGTAGTCTATTATGACTGAATTTACTGTCCGACAAGCTGGGAGTCGTACACGATTGATGGATAACTGCGTAATCTATGCAGTTATTGATAATGTCCGATAAGACAAGAGTTACGCCACTAAATGCTACTACGTTGTACGTGTTAAGGACATAAGTGGGATAATAGTGGACTGGAAGATAAAAGTATTCATAATGAGGATTGCGAGTATGGGCAGCTTGAAAAAAAAAGCATTTACTATTTAGTAATGAACTCTTTATATTACTATCTTTGGAAATTCTACAAGTGACTTTTTCGTTTTATTTTGTTTTGTTTGAAATCATACACTATTGTCTCAAATCTATCATAGAAGTACAGTTCCCGCAACGTGGATTTATGATAGACAGTCTCAGTTCGTCCATTAAACGGCTCCAATTACTTGCTGTTGTCAAAACAAAGTCATTTGCTTCCATTGCAACTAGAAGTGATCCCATGGCAAGAAGACCAGTCTTGCCATGCAACGTCTGTGTCATTTTCGACATCCCATTATAGTCGTCAATTCGATGTGAGTTTGTGTCGACCAAAAATTGATCCACAAATAAATTCCATCCAATTGGGAGTACATTTCTAAATTCAACCACTGCCTTTGGATCCTCGGTAGCTAAGAAAATATTGACCTCCTCCTTTATGACACCTCCATTCATTATTTGCTTTTCGTTTCGTTTTTCTAGAATTTGATACACGGCATCAATGTATTCGGTAATATTAACTTTTTCCCTAATTGAGTTCACATGTACGGGACAAATGAGACGAACAGGAAAGAGACAACATTTTTGAGATGCATACGATGCATGGATTTGAGTTGGCAATAGCATCGGCACATCGGTAGTTGCAACATGCGAGAATAAGGAGCAAAGATAAACGATATACTTGTACGTACATTTCCGGCATTCTTTTCCTTTTTTTGCCTTGAAATGCGGCTATCTTATCTCCTGGAAAGACCAGTAGTAAAATATCCTATATAGTTAGTTACGCTTTTTAACATATATATATATATATATATATATATATATATTAACATACAATATTATATTTCAAAAACAAAACAAAATGAAACAGTCCGGTGCTATATACGTATTATTAGTTCACCACTTACCCCATCTTACATGAACTGTAATAAGATCTTTTGGGACCTTTTCCTTACCCCCAAAGATGAGATTGAGTTGACGTTCTGCCTCATCTACTACCAATGGGGTCAGTCGTGTAAATAAAGATTCTATAACTGCCACTTGGAATAGTTTTTGTTGTCCTACTACGTCATTGTCTTTCTCTTTCTCCGATGATGGTAGTACTAGTCCTGATAGACAATCACTATTAGTAGATACAACATTTCCATTGGGCTTGCTTAGACTATGATTGTTATCAAATCCTGGATTGTCAATGGCATATTCGACATCACCTGGGCAGTTCAATTCTGAACTAGCAAAATAACATCGCATTGGAGACCCTAACATATTACGAGATCCTTTCTTGCTACTGCTACTACTACTACTACTACTGCTGATATTGCTATTGCTAATGCTCTTGTTATTGACGTCGTCACCATTACTGCTGTTATTAGTATCGTTCCCACCACACTGACTTTGATCCATAAACGTCCAATTTCCTATTGTTCGAATACGTCGATTTGATTTAATTCCATTGCAGAGCGCTTGACTGTATACATGTAGATCACTTCCAAGTCCAAAACGATTCCGATATGTAAATGTAGACATTGGTAGAGAACAATTAGATTGATATTGGATGATATGCTTTGTCATATCAAGACTAGGAGTTAGATTTGTCCAGTCGTATCGCAAATGATGCATCTTATTATTTCTCGATGGATTATTATTTGTGGTACAAGTAGTACAAGTATTATTATGATTCTTCATTTTCCTGGACCTGTTTTCATGGGGATTGCTATCGCTGTTGATATTGCTATAGCTAGAACTGTTATTAGATGTTTGAAAAAATCGAAGCCGATAATTACGATCAGCATTATGTGATTTTAATGTCATAATAATATCGTCATTCATTATTATTTCTGTCGTCAGTATATAATTATACGTGAACATTGTCACAATTATGGCCATCGTTGACATCAATATGATCAGTCGTCGTACGAAGAAAGGCATATGCATGGGAAGACGCGTTTTCCCATCTCGTTGATTATAATGATGATGATGATGATATTTGATGCTTTCATTTTGTCTGTTTCTATTTTCTATCGAAGGACAACAATAGTTTCGTCGTTGGTTGTTACATGAACCATACGTACCACTATTTTGTTGAGTCATCCTCCTTGTTTCGGTTCTTTTCGTCGATTAAGACAATTATCAAAGCGCTGATCGTACCGTATATGTTAGTCGTCGGAAAAAATCCCCGTTTCACGACTTCATATGAAGAGTAATACAGTAAGCAGATATTTCTTTTGGTCGATACAGTAGGTTGTAGAATAATGATGATCAGCAATCAGCCCAAGAAAGTTATGACTTGTATCGTATCTCATTGATCATACCGAATGAATGCACAGGAGTATTACTTCAGCTACTGTATTACTAACTAATTATTAGGTTCAAAGTATTAAATGTATTTTTAAATTTAAAATTTGAAATTTGAAATTTCGAATTTAACTCAAATACTGAAATAGTCCTTATCAACAAAATCGCGACAAAACAATAATTGAAGGTCGATCGATGGCAAACTCAAAACTAGTCAAAAATGAAAACAATACAATTTTGAAATTAACAATAACATCAAACAATAGCGACAACAACACAAGCAGACTTACTCAAAACCCAACATTATTTTTCATGCCCGCGAAGCGAAGAGGGGCGATCAGTTTCAGTAGTACAAGTGCTAATAGTATCGCTAACAATTCTGCAACTTTCTCAACAAACGGCAACGATAACAGTAACAGTAACAGTAACAGTAACAATAATATGGCTTTCGCAGCACCAGCACCAGCACCAGGGGGTTTCTCATTCGCATCATCATCGTCATCATCATCGGCAACACCAGCACCAGCATTTGGTGCTGCTGCTCCGGCACCTGCACAAGGAGGAGCTTTTGGTACGTCAATAGTTGTTGATTTTTCGTTTCGTTTAATTTCTTGGCTCACAATATTTTCCTATTTTTCTTATCTAAACATTTGCAAAAAAAATAGGAGGACCTGCAGCACCCGTCGGATTTGGTGCTCCTCCTTCTACAAACACTGGTTTCGGTGCTGCCCCAGCGACAGCATTTGGAGCCGCACCTACTGCACCAGCAACTGGAGGAGGTTTATTTGGCGCTGCACCGGCAACAGGAGGTTTCGGCGCCGCACCACCGGCAACTGGTGGTTTGTTTGGAGCAGCCCCTGCTGCACCAGCAACAGGAGGTTTCGGCGCCGCACCTGCACCGGTAACTGGCGGTTTGTTTGGGGGCACTCCTGCTCCTTCAGGAGGCGCTTTTGGTGCTGCACCAGCACCAGCACCTTCCGCGTTTGGAGGTTTTGGAGCCGCACCAGCACCAGCACCATCTGCATTTGGAGCTACCGGAGGATTTGGAGGTAATTGTACGTAACAGGCTTCTTTCTTTTTGACTTCTTATCTTTTCTCGATCGATTTGTGTGTTTTTGATTCATGTATACGAAAAGAGCAAATAAAATAGTTTTCCTATTTTGATAACTTATATTACATTTTCTATTGCCTTGTATTCACACATTAATTCGGTACCGTCAGCTTTTGGAGCAACTCAACCTCAAGCTGTAGCTCCACAACCATCAGCAAACCTTGCTGGATTTATGTCTTACTCATCACTTCCGTCCGACCAAAAAAATAGTGTCGATTCTGTGTATCAGACCATTATGAACCATAAACGAACAATCTTAGCTGTTTCTACCATGGCTCCGAAACTTCTGGACGCATCAATTCAACAGGCCGACGAAGCAGCAGGACAGAAGGGAGAAGTTGGACTCAAAGTCACTGTTCAAAGACTTTCAGGCCAAGTTCGTCAAGTTGAACAGCAAATGAAAAGCTTACACGATAGTATAATGCACACCAGAAAAAACTACGAAACTACGTAAGTATTATCTTTTTTCTATTCTCGATCATCCATCCGTCTACCAGTATAACCATTTTTCCATTTATTTGCTTCCTTTTCTAATACTGTCGCTTTTCTTAAAAACAAACATATTCATATTTGTATATCTTTCCACTGTATTTTTTTCTTTGGCGTACGTTCAGTACCACCCAGGCCATATGTAATGCAAAATGGCCTACCGAATTTGTTGCCCAGAGGGTCGGGATAACTCTCAGTAACAACGAGGGGAATAATCGTACAGCTACTACACCGTCGAGCAAGGAAAGAGAATTTGACCGTCAACTCAAGGCACTGTTGGATTCTGAAATGATCCATACGGACCAAGTCTCTCGTATGCCATCTCCATATCTTTGGAAAACCCTTGAAGAAATGGAAGAACGATCTCGACTATTGGAAGGAAAATTAGAGCATCTCAAGTCTTGTTTGGAGATATCAAAAGAAGTTTCGACAGAAGAATTTGATATAGTGGCAGTTGTTCGATTACAGGAGCAAACAATTTGGAAGGTAGCGGCTGATCTTACAAACGTCCACACTAAAATTGATCAACTGCGACAATTGTATAATATTCACGAAAGGGGGACTAATGTTTTGGAGGCAGCTCGTCTGGAGGAAGTCATACACCGACAACAATTAGATCAACAACTGAAAAGTATGATGGTAAAAAATCTCCCTACTACTCTTCCAGCCGCACAGGGAGGTGCTTTCTCCGCCGCAGGAGCTCCTGCAACTGGTGGTGGATTATTTGGTAGCACTACCCCTAACATGGCAGCCCCTGCAACTGGTGGCTTATTCGGGAAATCTCCAACACCAGCAACAGGTCTATTCGGTGCCGCACCCGCACCAGTAGGAGGAGGTTTATTCGGAGCAGCCCCTGCACCATCAACAGCGTTTGGAAGTCCTGCACCCATCGCAGGAGGAGGATTGTTTGGTGCCGCACCCGCAGCTCCAGCTCCAACAGGAGGAGGATTATTTGGTGCCGCACCCGCAGCTCCAGCTCCAGCAGGAGGAGGCCTTTTTGGATCCGCCCCTGCTGCGCCAGCAACAGGAGGTTTCGGCGCCGCACCTGCACCAGTAGGAGGAGGTCTATTTGGAGCCGCCCCTGCTGCACCAGCAACAGGAGGTTTCGGCGCCGCACCTGCACCTGTAACTGGCGGTTTATTTGGGGGCACTCCTGCTCCTTCAGGAGGCGCTTTTGGTGCTGCACCAGCAGCAGCAACACCAAAATCGAAATCTAGACGAAGTACCACACGTCGGCGGTAATATATGTGCAATATCGGACTGACGTGAATCTCGATGTCATCACGCCGAATTTAATTTCGCCTTCGCCTTCAACTATTTGCGGAAATAAAAAAGAACCAACACTAATGAAAAAATATCGAAGAGAGATTCTACATTCAATAAACACAGTAATAGAAAACGCATTGCTATTGATTGCATATTTTATCGATTCGTTTATATTATATCACATTTCTGTTGCTCTTAAATCATCATACACTAAGATTATGCTATGTTAGGTATGACACATATATTCAGGTACCTACCTCTCAGCAATTAGAAAATGCTCGCTTGCATATTACTATTGCATGCTGTTGATGCATGGCGATTCATTCATTCGTTTGTTCGTCCTGCATGTGTTCGAGATATTACCTTTTGGTAGCCAATATTTTTGACGAAACATCCAACTCGTCGGTCATTTTTTTATATTTAATTTTTTGTCTCCATCCAAGTGTGGTTGATTACGGTAACACGCCATGCCATTCGTTGTGAGAGGAAAGTTCTCCTATATTGGATACTCAGTTTTATTTGATAGTTCTTTGCCGTGTGATATTGATATTGATATTTATGATGACGATGATGATTTCTTGTTCATCGTCATTATCGCCGTCGTCGTCGTCAACACAATCTTCATCGTCATTATAAATATCAATATCATTATCATTATATCACTTTCCACGAAGATCCGCTCCGATTTTCTTCTTTCAACCTTTTTGCCTCTGCTCTTTTTTCCTTCCAACTTTTAAAACGATCTCCTACTGTAACACGCTTGGAGTCATTCCAATCCAGACTGTATTCAATCCAATCCAAATCTATATTATCTGTAAGAGAATTAGTACCATCAGAACAATCGTAATCGTCAAGGACGCATTCCCAGAACGATGAAAATACGCAACATCCACATCCACCGTCGTCCTCTATCGGATGATTACAACCCAACATTCCTTATCTATTCAAGTTTCTACTACTGTGATAGAAAACACAAGGTATCAATGGTAAGGATTCGATTCAAAGAATGTTGAAGGTGCGAAAAAAGCAAAGCACGTCTAATTATTAGGAAGGATGAAATGCTATTTTTACATTCAAATAGATCAAGACTATGATTGTTTTGTTTGTTTTGAGAGTGCTGTGTTACAGAATATGGTGCCAGTACAAGTTGTACGACCTCATTTTTTCCAGTAGTCTGAAGTAAATAGAGTGACATGACAAGTAAGCTGTCTTCAGTTCGGTAATTTATTTGTTCTTTTACTTTGAAGTACGACATGACTTTTTTGTGAGTTCAAGCGTTGAAAACTAGTATCGCGCGAGAACGTTCACACTTCCTTTTCTACTAGGGATTTACAATGGATTTGGTCACGGACTCGCACAAAGCTCAGCAGTCGACTTAATTATTATTTGACTGGACACAAAAAACAAAACTTATATCAGATCGAGCTTAAATCGATGACGATGACGTGCCTCCAGCATTGACAAAACGACAACAGATATATCTAAAATAAAAGCATCGCTGTTTGATTTTCAGTAAGAGCATGATTTTTTTTGTTTCATTCATTAAAATCATAACAAGAAACCGACTTTGAACACTGTACTGTAAATTGTACAGTAGTCGAATAGAGTAAGCGCTACGCAGGTTAAAGAAATCGACAGCAAAGAAACGTTCTTTTTACGACGATGGAAGAAATGGCAGGATCGAAGCGAAAAATGGAACAACAACCAACACTCAAACTTTACTATTTTGATATAAAGGGGAAAGGAGAATGTATTAGACTTATTTGTTCTTATTCTGGCTTAGAGTTAAATGATCATCGGTTTAGTTCTCGAGATGAATTCTTGGCTATGAAGGAGGGGACTAGATTACAGTTTGGTCAAGTCCCCATGTTAGAAGTTGACGGCAAACATACAATGGTTCAAAGCAATTCGATTATGCGATATCTTGGAAAGTTGAGCGGTCTTTATCCTACAACTGATCATATATTGGCACAAAAAGTTGATGCTGTAATGGATCAAGCGACTGATGTATTTACGGGTTCGTCAATTCTTAAATATGGTCCGCGATACGCAATTGAATTGACCCCAGAAGCAAAAGAAAAATCATACGAGCATTATAACCAAACGGTATTGCCGACACATTTGAGAAAAGTTGAAAGATATTTCAGTAAAAGTAGTACGGGTTGGATTGCTGGTACTGTCGAGCCATCCCCCGCAGATTTTGTGTGGTACACAAGCTTGATCAATATGAAAAATCACAAAGAACTTACTCAAAAAATTAAAAACTTGGAAGACTATCCAAAAATCAAAGTCTTTATGAAAAAATTCGAATCTCTCGAGTCTATTAAAGAGTACTACGAAAATAGTAGTAAGTAAGTATGCATGTGCAGCACTGTATTTGCTGGATGGAGAAAAAGAAAATACACAGGACAGGTAGTTAATTTTCTAGGGAAAAAACATCTTGTTATTCATATAATATTCTGATATTTTGTAGATAATAATAAAAAGGAATAATGTCAGATAAAAAAAGTCGTCAACCACTGCCGACTTAAATTACTGCAAATTGCATTATTAGTACAATTTTTATTGTAGTAGTTTCACAGTATAAGAAACATCTTACCTTCATTGTATAAAATATATATCATTTCTCTTGTTTCATTCCAAAGAAGAAGAAATAGTCAAAGTCATAGAAGACAGGTCATAGGAATCTAAAATCAGACAGTCCTCTCCTTTCAAAGCAACAGACATATCAGCAAATTCAATAGGAATAGGCTGACTGTCTTCATTAAATTGAGCACCATATTTCAGTATACCAGTATTTAGGATTCCTTTCAGGCATACTGTGTTCTTCTCCTGCTGCCTTGCATTGCTTCCAAAGAGACTGACTCCAAGGTTGACAAGTTAAAAGATAATCAACAATATTTGACATACTGACTTTCTTTGTGAGTCCTTTGTGAGTATTCAATAGTTTGTACTAGTACAGTAATTATTAATACGAGCAATAACAATAACCCTAATTCCAAGACCAGTATCCTTAAAAGCCATGTAATTCCAAGACTATCCACGACTTACGTACACTCTCGTATTAATTCTACAGCGTCTCGAATACACGAATGATTTTCTGGCGAAGATGCGCGCTGGTCTTGCTGGTCTTGCTCGAGCAGTTTGTACAGTACGCATGGTGAACCAGAACTCTGCCTCTATTTTTGAAGTTGCGCTCCTTTTGCCTACTACTGTACAGTGTGTATGGTTTTAAACAAAGACATTTCTTTCTATTTTTAAAAACTGCTACAGTTGTTAATAAAGCACATAAGCAACAAGACATCACAACCACTTCTACTAGTATCTTCAACGAAACGAGAATCCAGTTCATTTACTTTCAACTCCCCAACGAGTACGGTAATATAACAGCGATATCATTATAGCCCATTAAAACAACAACGTCTGATTTCACAAATAAAGACTCTCGACACATCACATACATATCACATACTTATCACATATCACATATCACATATCACATATCAGCATGACAGAAGGCGTACAAGCTTTAGAGGCGAAGGAAAATACTACGATGTCGGACGTAACGAATGACAAAGTTATCACAACCACAACTAAAGTTGTTGTTGATGATGATAATAACGATGACGAAGACAAAGACCCAATAAAAAAAGTGTCGTCAGAATCCGAGCCAGGAATGAATCAAGATTTAGAAGGTGTATCAATAGATGATGGCGACAACGACGATGATGATTCCTCAACGAAGGAAACAACAGAAAATAATCATGACGCCGATGATCATAGTAAAGAGGATATTGACGATGGTGAGAAAGATGACAACGACGTCGAATCTGCTGCTGCTGCTGATGATGACGAAATCAAGGACAACAGGTCCCAAGAAGAAAAGGATAAGGAAGCTAAAGAAAAGAAAGAAGCAGAAAATAAAAGAATCCAAGAACTGAAAGAAAAGTATAAAGATTGGCCTCTCAAGGACATCAAAGAACCGCATGAACATGATGTTATGTACGGTAGAGGTGGAGGGACGAATCATCACAAAGGAAATAAGGTATATCGTAAGATGGTGGAAGATCGTAAATTAGAGTACGTAAATAGTAAACGATTGGATAAACCATTAGTGGCATTAGAAATTATACGTATCTGGCGTTCTAAATTACCACCGGGACGGTTCCTAAAACAGATTCCTAAAACTGGTCATTGGGAGGATGTTGGTGATAAAAAGGCAAGAGAAAAAACAAGTCAGGCATTACGAGAAAAGGCACCACAAATCCGTAAGCAACAAGAAGACGAACAAAATGAGGTAAGTTTATTATGATAATAAGATATACACCTTATATATATATATATATATGTATATATATATACATAGAAAGAAAGAAATATTCCGTACGAGTACTACATGTTATTGATTCATCAATTTTCATTATAGTTTTTTAGTATGCGTCTTGTGACAAAATAATAATGAATGCATTGTTGTTCATCTGCAAATTATTTTGTTCTCTTTTGGCATGTATTGATTCAATTCCTTTCTCTAATATTTTTTCCTTCTTCTATAATCTTTTTTTGGTTACTAGGAGGAAGGGGCACCCGAAGACGAAAGCAAGATGACTCGATTTGCAGAAGGAACCAAAACAGGCAAAAAAACAACGAACAAAGTCAAGAAAGCAATTTTGGCCAGAGACCATAGCTTGGGAAGAGAGTACCTAGGCTCAGACGAGGCCATATCTATAAACGACTTTACTTGGCAAGATCCGTTCAAAGATGGGAAAAGGGATACATCCATGGGCTCAGTAACCGCCCCTCCTCAACATCTTCCTTCTACTGGACCAACCGCAAACGCAGCTTTATTAGGTCACCACGGGAGAAATAATAGTCAGGGGAGTGTTGGCATGCCACCACCATATATGCATGGCGGTCCAGGTCCGAATCAACTACCATCGATGCCTCCTCCAGATTATTATGGAAGAGTGACAAGTGGTGAGCCAAGACGAGAATATTCCAATGGTAGTCTAGGGAGTTGGGGTGCAGTACCTTATCCACCACCACCGGCAGGACCGCCTATGCATCAGAGATCAGGAAGTTGGACTCACCAACTACCACCACAATCACCACAACATGGTGGTCATCACCAACGATCGGGGAGCTGGGGTGGTGGAGGGGTGGGAGGAGGAGGAGGACGCGTGAATTCATTATCCTTCAATCCACTTGCGGGAGCAAATGTCTCACGACCAGCTGACTACCAAGCCTTTGAAAATAGTCGATCGGGATCGGGGTATTGGGGTGAGCAAATGTTACCACCGGGGACGCATAGTCATCCACCGCAACCGCCACCACCAGGGGCATACGGTGGGTACAATATGAGTGGCGGATCGATAGGGCACCACGGGCCACCACCGCAAGCCACATACCGACAAAGTCCGCCTTCATTGCACAGTACTCCAAGTCCACCATACAATGTCATGAATATTGCCAAAACGTGGTCTGGTGGTGGAGGAGAAGGTCAAAGCACTTGGTCTGGAGACCATGCACCGCCACCCTATATGGGCAATCCACAATTCGATGGACAACCACGTCCCGTTCCTGGTGCCGATTCGAGTCCTTCACGAGATAGCGCTGATAAGAATAATAGTAATCATATACCTCGTCCAACAATAGTGAAGAGGGACACATCAAATCAAAATGAAAACTACGAAACAAAGCCACACATTAAGAGAGCAGCTTTGAATCGGGATCAAAGCGCAACCTCTAATCGACTCAAGGAAGAATGCATGCCAGGTTATTTCGACAAGGAAATACTCAACAAGGAAATGCAAACTCTACAGGAAGACACTGAACAGATTCGTTTGAGCCCTGTACCTGATTCTTACGTACAAACACTAGAAAATTCTAAGCCTCAACCGTTTTCACAAGACGGACGTGTTAGCACAATGGATGCTATAGTGAATGACCTTATGGCCAAACCATCACCATTGTTGGGTGGGGATCGTATGAGTACAATTGATGTACTGGAGGGACTTGTAGATGAGGACTACTCCGATCCGTTTGGCGAGACAAAAAACACCGATGATGGTCGTGGTAATTATATTGATAATCAAAAGCAAAATACGTCATCGACATCCATTCCAAAACCAAGCTCATTGACACAAGCAAATCGATTAACAACACAAGATTTATTTCGAATTGCTGATGCGACTGATCCATTGCCGATGTAAAAAAATTTAGGATCGACATTATTACTTATAAAACAAATTGGCTCTGTTCTTTCCAGTACTATACTTATTTCTCCGCTAGTTAGAGGAAAGCAGTGATACACTCAATATAATTTTCGTTTTTCACTCGGGTAAATAATTTCTACTATGCTAGTTGTTGGTTCTATTGCGCATGAAAAAAAAAGTCTGAATCTTGTTTCTGTTCCACAAATCTTTATCTCGTCAGCAGCATTTAGATGATACTTCCTTGAATTGAGTTATACGCTAGAATTGTGATTGCCTTCTCTTCCACGTCTGTCAATATGGTAGCAATATTTGACAGAAACCAATCACTTATTGGACTAAACATACGGGATGTTCTACTTCTCTTTTGTTTTCGTGCTCCATACCTTCCCCGCCAGAGATAGATGCAGTCGACGTGCTTAGTCTCTCAGGTTGCTTCCCTACTAGATGATGTTTGTTTCGTCGTTGACCTATCATTGTATCGGTAGTAGAGTGTACCGGAAGACGTGACTTGTCAGCCCCAAAGACGTCCGGATTATGCTGGTTGTCATCATAATGGCCCTGATCATCTCCTCGGTCGTCATCTTCTTCCAATTTTTGAAGGTTCTTCTTCTGTCATTTTCCCTCCAGATAAAATGCCAGAATATAGTCGACTAAAACAAGTATCTGTTACTGAACCATTGTCGTTTTCGCATATATCAGACTCGTCAGAAAAAGGGTTAGAATGGACCGAATCACCCGATTCTTGTCGACTAAAATAAACTACATTATGATCGCATTTCTTTTTGCTGTTGCTGTCGATGTTAACAATGTTATCATCTTCCTTCGAGTCTATGCCGCTATTGTTGCAGTTTCTGTTGGGATGTTCATCTTTTGAATTAGTACTTGATCCCATAGAAGGCATGGAAGGCATACGTGCCCTCAAATTATCTCGGGTATGAGCCAGTCCCTCTGAAATTTTCTTCCCTGCACTTCGTAAAACTTGTACGGGGACGCTAGTAACAGTTCTAAATGCCATTCTAATGTCATCTTCGCTAATATCAATTACCGGTCGTGAAGTTTGAAATTCAGCGCCGAGTTCTCGAATACGCTGTTCTCGCGCATTTTGCAAGAAAGGATGATGAAGACAATCTCCAACACCAGCCCTGCAATTTGGATCCTTTTCCAAACAGCATTTCAATAAGTCTATCAATGTATCACTGAGTCCCAAGTCGGAATATTGGATTTCGGTCTTCGCAATCATCTCAAAAAGGTCAAGGGGAACTGTACTGTAGAATGGGAGCTTACCAGTAACAAAAATGTACAGGCATATGCCAGCTGCCCAAATATCCGCTATACGAGTGAGAAATTGCAAAGCAGTGTGAGAAATTGTAAATTATTCCTAGTGAAATAATGTCTAGGAAAAGCACGTAAAATAAATCAAACGAGAGAAATTGCAATATTTTGTATAGCAAATTTGAAATTTGTACGAAAGGAAAAATAATGGTAAATTGACATCTGTAATTTCTCACCGGCATATAATGAAAAACCTCGTGAACCGTTACACATTTCAGGAGACCAAAAGCACCAGGTACCTTCAGTCTTTGACAGTATACCAGAATCTGCCATTGCACCCATATCATAGGCGTTGGAGAAATCCTCTTGACTCAATACGAATGGATTGTGCTCGATTTCGTCTAAGGAAATGAATGACGATGATGATGATAGGGGTGGTGAGGAGGAGAACGTGGAAATTTCCTTCATTTTAGAACCATTCTTTCGGATGATGTTCTCTAATTGTGTAGTTGTTTTAAGATGACGTCGGTGGGGTTGGTGATCTTCCTCGATATGAGTCAGGTACCGCCGAGGTCCGTTCTCAGATTCCTCTTCGAAAATATGCGATACACCAAAGTCTCCAATCTTCGCAATTTTTCTGTTACTTAGTAAGATATTCTCAGGCTTTAAATCCCGATGACCTGGTGGGGCATAAAAACAAATAGAAGAGGGAACAATTATAGGGTTTAGTGCATGTGCATATTACAATAATAACAAAAAGATAAATGTAGTCTCAATCTATACCGGTCAAGCGACTTATAAACATGTCTTATACAAAACATACATATGTGATGTTGATGTAGATATGCTAATCCATGTAATATATCGACAAAGTACAATGCTGCGTGTTCTTCGTCGAAATGTCCGTTAAAAAGGCCATCAATTTTTTTGTGTCTAAGGCTCTCCGATCTCTTGAAAGTTGCAGTATTTTCCTGGTATGTTAATATTTCTCCAAGCGGCATGTATTCTAATACCATGTAAAGAATATCTGTTTCAGGTGAATCAATTACCTCATACAGTTGCACTAAGTTGGGATGGGAGAGCTTTTTCATCAACGCGATTTCTCGCTGTACCTGCTGGTACGCATTTCTTATTTTAACGGATTTAGTATTCCTATCTCGTTCTATGGTTCGTCTACGCTTAAGATTGGACTTAGAAAGAATCTTCACGGCTACCAATTGGTCATTGTCTGTTTCTTCGTCACTATCAATATTTTCTGTTGATCTGGAAAATATTTTTAAGTTTGTATAATTATTTTGTCGACGATTCTTGTACTCGTGTGTTGGAGGTGTACTAAATGCATGTCGAAGACCACGACGAAAACTGTTGTGTTTGCCACCATCGTTCTCTGTAGATTCGTCAGCAGTAAATTTATTAAAAATGGAGCTACGTGCTGGTTCAGAGGTATTTTTTCTGCGCTGCGGCGAAGTTTGGACACTGTTGTGACATGAGCTCGAGTTTGAGCTATTACAGCCACTTAGTTTGCGTTTTGCCAACCGAACTGTACCAAAATTTCCCCGGCCTAGAATTCCAGGAATAAACACAAGATTTTCCACCTTGATGACGTTCATCTCTTCATCAAATTCTTCAGTGGGAGTTGGAGTTTTGTCGTCGTTGAATTCTTCGGATAACATTTTTTGATCCCAACCATCATCGCCTTGATGTTTGTTGGCAGAAATCATTTTAGGTGCTTGTCAGTTCCCGCACAGTGTTGTTTGTCTAGCGTTGGGTCGATCAACGAGCCAGTAAGTTAGTCAGTAAGTAAGTTTCAACAACACCACACTTCTATTGCGAATTAAGAAAAATAAATACTTGTTTAATTGTTCTTCTTGGATCTTCTTGATGCCTATTTTGAAGCGCGACTCGACTCAATATATTATGCCTAGTTATTTTTTGGCATTATTTAGTGTTTTGTGTTGAAAATCCTATATTTATGACCCCTGACTCGAAAGGGATCAACCACAATAGATCTTCGAATCTTGTAGTTTTGAGCCATCATACATACTTCTTCTCATACTGTATTCAATATGGACAAGCTTATCACGGTTGTGCCACCAAAAGATGTCACAGACGAGTACAAGACGGAAGCGAAATCGTGGACAAAATGGGATTCCAAATCTCGTAAGAAATTTCCATACAAGTACGCGGCAGAAGAAAGAATCTTCATGCTCGAAGGCCAGGCTGAACTAACACCCGATGATGGATCCCCAATGGTAACGATCTCAAAAGGCGATCAGGTGATCATTCAGAAGGGGTTTGAGTGCAAGTGGAAGGTAACAAAGCGAATTAAGAAGTACTACACTGTTATTATGGAAGAGGGTGCACCGGAGCCGCCGGCGATTGCGTGTGACGTCTGTAGCGAAGACTGCGTTGCCGAGTCTTACTTTGTGGCCAAGGAAGAACAAGATATTTGTCCAAAATGTTTCAATAAGGAGAAAAAGAAATATGCGGGTGCCGAGCATCAGAAGGAGGGTGTAAAGTGGATCGATCCTGAAGAAAAACCGAAGAAAAAGAGGAAGACTAAGAAATAAGGATGATGATGAGTCTTGTTACGTTTATTATTAGTTTACCAGTATTAAGAGTTTGTAGTAATTGATGTGAAACGATTGATACAATTGCGCAACGTACGAATGGTAGTAACCGAATAACTTCCGTGATAGTAAGAAGACAATGCAACCTAGTCCTCCCTCCGCACTTATCAATGTTTCTCTCCTATCACAAAATAAGTGTCTGATAATAATCGTACCTAAAATCTAGACAGCATTACTACAATGATAGCGTTCCTAATTTATATTCAGATCTAAAATTTTCTGCATAATACTCTATCGTTTTTGCGCGAATGCTTCTTCCAGCCTCAAAGAAGTCTTATCTGCGAAGAAACGAACATCTCTATCAGGATCATCGTGCAATAACATCAATACGGGATGTATCTGTTGATCGTACACATTGGGGTCACATATGGTGCCCATCTCTCCCAAAGCCTGAGCGACATTGAATCGTATGTTGGCCACAGTGTCAGTTGCCATCTCTAATATGAGTGGCAGTACTTCAGTTTGTGCAATCGCAGGATCCATTTCAACAGCCATCCTACCACAGGCTTGGACAGCTGTTAAACGTCTCAGATATGACGAGTTTTGACGGATTTCGTCAATAGATGGGAGTAAATGATCACATGCCCAATCTGTCCCAAAGAGAGCGGTCAATTCCTTGATATTCCTCGTAGCAGCATCTCGAATAGTCGCAATATCATCCCCCAACCAGTTGACACATATGGAAGATAGTTTATCAGTAAAAAAGTCTTTTCCTAATTGCTCCGCCAGTAAAGGAGTTTGCTGAATTATAGCCAACCGGATTCTGAAAAAGCGGATCAACGAGCAATTACGAGCAATTGGTTAATCTTAAGATTGTGGAATAGAATAAACAAGACAGGCATTTCAGTTCGACGCTTAAAAGTTGACGTACCTCCATTTCCCATCTTGTGCCAAGTCAAGAATAGCCGGTAACAGTGATTGTGATAGCAGATCGACTCCGATAACCTTATTGAGGCTTTCCAGGGAAGATATCAGATTAAGACGTACTTCGGAGGCTGCATCCCGTAATAGAAGCAAGATTGGTGGAACTAAATGTGTGATGGTCGCATCCCTTCCTAGAATCGGTGCAAGTTCGGTAGCAACCATGGCTAGAGCAGCTCGTACATGCTCGCTGTCATCTTCAGTCATGAGAGTGACTCGTTTGACTAATCGTTCAGCGGCCGCTACTCGTTCTCCAGTAAAATTAGCAGCAGCTGATACATCGTCGTCCCCTTCAGCTCCAACTGCCGTCATCGGTAGAATCATAGATTCGCACCCCTGAGCGACTTTTGCCAAGTTAAAGGTTGCAGCAGTTCGTACTTCAGCTTCTGGATCTTGAAGCAATTTTTCATAAGCAGGAATTAATGCATCCATGGCTCCCGGTATTGGATTGTATGCATTGATAACATCGGCAAATTTGGCTGCGGCTGTCCATCTAACCCTCCATGATCGATCATCTATTGTAGCTACAATTAAAGGTAATAGACGCTGAATCAAAGTCTTTTCGTGGTCATTCAAGGGAGGACCTTCGCCATTCGTATCGACATCAGTTACTAAATTCCCCATTACACGACCGAATACGACACAGTTTTCTGTCGTTTGCAGTCTAACGGAGTCCTTTTTGTATGCAAAACCGACATTATGATGATATTTTTTGTGTGAAGTTTTTACAGAAGTATTTCAAGCAACACAACAGTCAGAAGTTATAGGAATATATATATATATATAGTGCGTGTACAATACATACATAAATACATAAACTGAAAGTACAGCAGCAATACACATCATTATTATCGAGATAGAAATTAAACTTAAACTTACTGGCTGTTCATTCGATGAAAGTGTTTCGTACAGTGGGATTAAAATTGTCGTTACCACTCCTCCTTCTTCTAAGCTACACCGTCCCGCCACCTGAACAACATTTTCTACCATTATTCCAAGGTTTTGTGCCGCCACTCTTCTTACCATGGGTGTATCGTCTTGACATAATTCTGCAAATAATTTCAAATGTTCTTCTTGTTGAGTCTGTGTTAGTCGAGGATATGCATTAGCTATGAGACCTGCTGAGGAAATTCGTGCCGTAAACCACTCCTTACGAGCTAGTCGTGTCAACATGGATGCATATTTGTCTTGAAAAATTTCATCGGGTAAAGCTGATGCTATCAGTGATGCACTCGCCGTGGCGGCGTCTCGGACGGTATTTTCTTCAACCATCAAAAGTAATTCTATGGGTGGCAAAAGTGATTGGGCGTAACTACCACCACCAACAGAAGGAATCATTTTCCCGAGAGAATTTGCTAGAGCTAACAAAACTTCGTCTTCGTCATCGACCCCATCTGTCAAGAATGGTAACAGTTCCTTTTACATTAAAAATTATCATTTGTTCCAAAAAACATAGAACACAAAAGAATTTAGATATGATACGATATGATAGGACAAATTTAAACGATGTATCATGGAGAGACTTTTTTTGGCATGATACAACACAACCTCTGGAATCAATTCTACGTTCCACCAAATAGAAGTATTTTCTAAGCATAATAAAAAGTAAATAAAAACACATGAGATGAATCCCCCAACTAAATAAGTATAATATACCACCCACCTCTCTTGTCCGTTGTTCACCCAAAACCGTCGCCACAGCCTCTAATCGATTGGCAGCTGCTACACGAGCTGAAACATCATCTCCTCGAAACATATCAATCGCTTGTCGAGCCTCCTCCTCTTCTGCTATTTCCATTTTCTTATAATTCATATTTCCAGATGGAGATGGTGGATGAGATGGTTTGATGATCTCCCTAGGTCCTCCATCGATCGGATCAATATCCATCGGTTGGGTATTCATGATATGTACAGTAGAATTTTCTTTATTGAATACACTAACTGATTGATTGATGGTGTGTGATTCGTTTGTGCAATATAGAACTAATATATTGATCGTCGTTGGAAATTAAGACTTCCAAACTTCAATCGAACTTTACAATTCCTTTAAGGGAAATTCTCGAAACGAAAGAATAGTACTAGTTTTTGATGGTGTCTTTGCTTTGCCTTGGTTGGGGTTTTGTTCGTTTTATAATAATGACGATGACAACTTTGAAACTGCATTGAAACTTTTATTAGTACATCTCGGCATCTTCGAATGCTAAAAAATAAAAAATGCATCTCGATCATAAAATTCGAAAATGAATTCGGGGGAGGGGGGGGGTCTGAAATCGCCTTATGATAAAAATGATAGTTAAGTAAGTTAGTCAAAAGCGTTTCAATTATAATACTTCGTAGGTTTGAATTGAAAAAGAGGCAGATTTTTGAAATTTCGACAATAATCGATTTGATACTAGTACTACTGTAGTTAGTACACAACTATTTTTAATGTCATATTCTACTACTGTAAATAAATAAGAAGCAGATTTTAGCGGTGTAGAGGGCATTACCGGTATGCCTTACTTTTATTTGATATCTCATGATCTTCAAATGTTTCACACACCTACCTATCTACACCCTTGAGGTTTGAAGCAGTAATTTTTCTTTCATCCCATCCCCCTTCTTGGCTAAAGAACGCAACAACAAAAATTGTCAAAAAGAAAGAGAGAATGAATATTAATATCATCAAGAGAGCTGTATTTATTATTGTTAATTATCTATATATCTCCACTACTTTGTTGGTTTTGTTTGTAATCTAGGATATGATTATGCAGTAGGTTAATTATTTATATGAGATTTTTTACAATTTATTAAGCCTATAGGTAATCATACACTAAGCCTGTATATAATCTTTTGGTAGCTCAAAGAAAATCGGAGACAAAGTAAATAAAACAGTCCAAATTCTGCATTGATTTCACCCATATAACTTATGTATGCAGCATCCTTTACAAAATAGAAAGACTTATCTAAAAAGTCGAAACATGGAGAAGAAAGAAACAAATCATTCGTGTTGTTTGTTTCCTAGTTGCTATTTCCTCCTAGCAATTTTTTCATAGCTTCCGCCGACTCCTGATTATTACCAGACATACGCTTTGCAGTTAATGCCGCTCTATTATCTACCACTGTAATAACACGTCCCGATTTCTTATCTTGGACTAAGATATAGACAAATTCGCCAGATGACATTTCATTGGAGACTTCGGCGAAACAAAATGCCGATGCGAATTGTCCCTCCATATTAAACCGTACACGTGTCCGTTTCGATCCATCCTCTTCATTATTGTATTGAGTGTGTTCGATGAAGTTTCGACGTCCTTCTCGGTGTCCACCATGATCCTTGCCGTAAAATTTGATTGATGAGTCACCGTATTTAAGTTTCACTTGAGAATTATCCCTGATAGTCTTGCAAGCCTTGCTAAAGACAGTATTGGGACTCATCTTGGTTGGAATCAATTCCTTTCCAATATAGTATGCGCATACACTTGCGAATGCGAATATTCCAGCCCACATTGTTAAACGGCTAGCCGCCGCGACTTTTTCGCCTGGTGTCAATACAAGCTCTGATGTTTCGGTATCAGCATCGGCAGTGTCATTATTCTTTTTTGTTGTTTCTTCTTTGGCCTTATTACTCAAAGAACGTAAGCCTATTGTTGACGATAGCGGCGATAAAATTTGCTTTGATAAGTTGTGGTTCTGTCGAAACAATGAAAATGCATGTCTATTAGCATAAGACGTAGATTGTTGGTGCCGAGAAATCTGTCGGAGACATGAGGTGGTAGCTTGACGTAACATATTGGATATCGGCCGAGTAGGCAAGATGTAGGTGATATTGTGTGTGCTGTTGTGGAATGTGATGTTTGCTGAACAAGCTACTGGCGTAATATTGTTGATTGTCGCTCAATGCGTTTGTTTGTTTGTTCAAGGGCTAAGCATAATCGAGCAAGAAGAAGGGTGGTACAGAGAGATGTGGTAAACGCCTAATAAAGTTTCCTCCTAGCCTGGGCTGGCCCTGGTGGTACTATATCGTTTTGTTAAAAACTAAATATGTTCCCTCAGAGATGTCCTATCTTCATTCTAATATATTATCTTGTTACATCGGATCAAACTGACAAAGTTTAAAAGTGTGTTAGGTATATTAGGTGAACTATGATTAATGGAAATAATACGCCTTATTAGATCTTCTGAATGACGCGACAACGATCAATAAACTATAGAAACATAACCGTTACCAATAGATGGTGGCTAACTATTTTTCTTTTTA
The DNA here is from genome assembly GCA_900095095.1 of Fragilariopsis cylindrus CCMP1102. NCBI lineage: Eukaryota > Bacillariophyta > Bacillariophyceae > Bacillariales > Bacillariaceae > Fragilariopsis > Fragilariopsis cylindrus. Next base: position 864,782 of record FMBT01000289.1, read on the forward strand.
GTGGTCGTGTCTTACTACATGATATTATTTCTGGACGGGCCTTTCGAGTATCTTTATCACCATCATCGTCACAGTCACAGTCATCGTCACCATCATTTTCGATTCAGTCTCTCCATTTGGTCGCTGGTAGTACATGCTCGTCAGATATTATTCCAACAATCAAGTCGCCGGCACCCTTTAGACTGTTTTCATCATCGTCATCATCGTCATCGTCATCGTCATCGTCATCTCCGGAGTATTCTGCTACAAGTGGCCATAACAATAATACTCGTGAGACATCTACCATGGCAACTGGATATCTCAATGCGGTTGATGCTGCTGCATTGGACGTCGAACTTATGTCAACTCCCGGATTTTCACTAGAACAGCTAATGGAACTAGCTGGATTGGCTGTAGCAGAAGCAGTTTATCAGGGAATACCATCATTATCAGATAGCACTAAAAAACGAAAGATCCTTATCGTATGTGGACCGGGTAACAATGGAGGCGACGGTTTAGTTGCAGCGAGGCATTTATATTTTTTTAGCCACTACGACTGCGTAATCGTTTATCCTAAACGATCCAAAAAAGATCACTTTTTTAATCTTGTTAAGCAATGCGAGGATGTTGACATACCTATTTTAGATGAAATGCCGACCGACATTGATTCATACGATGCTATAGTTGATGCTATTTTTGGTTTTAGTTTTCAAGGTGAGCCGCGTGAACCATTCGCAAGCATCCTTCATCAACTCATAGACGTGCAGCAGCAGCAGCAGCAGCAGCAACAACAATCGGATCAAAGCGACGATCAGATTAAGAAGGATGTTCAAATAATTTCTGTAGATGTTCCTTCGGGATGGAATGTTGATGAAGGTGATATGGCAGGTTTAGGGTTCGTTCCAGACATTCTTATTAGTTTAACAGCGCCGAAACTGTGCTCAAAGCAATTTACAGGACGTCATTACATTGGTGGACGCTTTTTACCCCCCAAAATGGCAAAAAAGTATAATATTCAGGTGAGAAATAAGCAAATGCGTAGTATATTATATATTATTACTTCGTACATATACGATAGATATGCAGATCTACAAGAAATCAACTCTCTTACTCGATCTCACATCCGATTTCTTTTTATACAACAATAGATGCCTCCCTATGAAGGTGTTAGTCAAGTCATGGAAGTCACTCGAAAGCATATCGAAGGTGAGTCAACAAAAAGGAACCTAGCAGAAGATTCGTGGAAGGAAGAGTATGACGCATATATGGTCGAAAAATATAAGAAACTAGATACTCCTGATACACCCACACCTGCTGTCATGACTGAGAAAAATAATGACGACGATGAAAATGTCGGTTCTTCCGACAAAACATCTTGGGAGGAACAATACGCCGAACACTGTGCAGAAAAAGAATCCCAATTGGCTAAAGAGGACGCCAAGTACAAAGAAGCGGTGCGAAAGGAACATGAACGCTACGAATGACAAACATAAAAGAATAGCCGAACATGTTTTATTGTTATTATTTCTTGTGGGTAGTCTTAACGGTAATGTAACATAAATTGTATTTTAATACTCATACAATTTTATAATCTATTCAATTCAAATTCAAATTCAATAATCCACAATCGAAGAACCTGGAATAGTCTCAGGCATAAATGCTCGTATCGATGCGCCACCCCGTTCTGTAACTTGATTATTCAGCAGGCTCAACCAAGTCAAACAACCATCCTTTAAATTTTTACACAATTCCAACGCTCCAAAGTCTGTAATAGCGTTGTTATTTAAATGCAGTTCTTCAACCTGAGTTAATCCTTGTGATCCCATACTAGAATCGGTTATGTTGTTCCTATTTACTGATAAAGACGTTAATGCTTTGTGCGGAAAGGCAGAAGCGAGTTCAATCAGACCGTCATCGCCAATTTGATTGTTGTCCAAATTCAATCGTCGTAGTGTCGTATTGTGTTTCAGTCCATGCGCTACCTTCATTGCACCAATTTTCGTTATAGAGCAACCCGCCATATATAAAACTTGTATACTTTTTGAATTCGGTAAGTATTTAGCAATAGCTTCCATATTCTTTTCATCACCAGCATTACAGCAATCCTTTAAATATAATCGCATCACATTAGAAGGTGATGATAAGGAAAGTTCAAACAGCGGGATCAAGCTCCGAGTCGTTAATAAACGACCGTTTGCCCATATCGAACGGATTAATGGCGGAGAGGATCGTATGGTTGGATCATTCATCAAGGTTTTGACCAAAAACAAAACTTCTTCATTCCCTACTTTCCGTTTACTTAAATTGATACTATGAATATTTCCCTCAAGAAGATTCTGAACTAATTTGTCTAACCAATATTCTCGATTTCGTTTGACGTGTTGAGTCCGTGATAGCGACCTTATCGCGTCTGCAGAAATATCTGGATTATCTTCCCATTGTATATTTTGGAGTGAACATTTTGGGTCACATATTGCCTCAGACATAGCATAAGCTCCACTATCATCGATATGGTTGTTTGATAAATCAATGTTATTCAATGATATATTGTACGATACTGAATTTGCTAATAATATCACACCATCTGATCCAATTTGATTTCCAGATAAATCGATATCAGTTAGAATAGCATTCTTTTTGAAAACCTCCGTTAAATCTTTCGCTCCCTGTATACCAATGTTATTCCATGCTAAGTTAAGATTTAATATTGTACGGTTATCATCTGTAAGTTGATCGAATAATATTGATGCAGCGTTCGGACCAATTTGATTATCATTTATATGCAATAATCGGATTGTGTAGTTATGTTTGATTGCAAATGCTAAATATGCCGCTCCCTTTTCACCTATATTATTCATTCCGATATATAATGATTCAATCGTTCGATTGTTCGTTAACATCCTTGATAAATTTTTCATCCCCAATTGACCAACTGCATTCGAATTTAGATTTAAAATTTTCAAATTACATATCGATGATGATTCCTCAAGAGCGGTCGCAAGTAACGCAGCCCCTCTTGCTTTGATATTATTATAGGACAAGTTTAAACATCTCAGTGTAGAATTGGTCGTCAATGCAGGTACGATTGCCTTAATTCCCTTCGTCCCTATTTGGTTATTGGTAAGATTCAGTTTTTGTAGAACAGTGTTGTTCCGTAGAAGTTGCGCAATAGAATCCCCACTCGAACTACCCAATAAAGTACCAGTGAGATCCAAATGTATCAGACAACTTACGGAGGATTGGATTGGTTCGATTAGTTCCTTTAGACCTATGGAAGTGATTGCATTATGGGCTAGATTTAAATACAGTAAAGTTTCATGTTGAACATTTAAAATAGATGCAATGCATCGAGTTGATTTCGATGTTAAGGAATTATGTGGCAACTCCAAAGCGGACAAATGTATAGATCGATGATATTCAATAAGTAATCGTTCTAATTCTGGTAGATCTTCATCATGGATGCATTCTTCACAAATTAATTCTTGGATTTCGTTCGTATTATGTCCATTCCTATTGCTGCTTCGTAAGAAATCAAAAATATCAGTTGCATTTGATGAGCCCTTGAAGGAACGACGACGACGACGCTTGCTATTGCTATGGCTGTGGCTGGCTTGAGCGCTGCTTCTTGATAACGAGAGAAAGTTGGACATACATATGCTAGTTGCTCCAAGAACCGAAGGATTAAATTATTGTGGTAATAACATTGTATTTTATATACTTTTAAATTTGTTGTAATTGTAATGAGGGCAACATTCAAATGTTAATTGTAGTTAGATTTTTTAATTTTTATCAAGTTAGTAAGATTCAATTCGAAGAAAAAAACGTCTGTGCGTCCGTCACAAGGATGGCGCGAGAACCCTTTATTCGATTATGATCTACGAAGTTCATCGAGATAGCGAAAATGAAGAAAGCATGATCATTAAAGGATTGATTTCGAAAGGAATGAGAAACATAACAAAGCTCCAAGACCAAACGAACATACTGACTGTATTACAACAATAATAATAATAATATTATACACAAAAATAAACTATCACGATGTCAACTAATGCAGCACCAATCAAATACGCACAGCGAAAAGATTCCATCTATCTAACAATTGCCCTGGCAGGTCCGTACAAAGTACTCAATAGTAGGAATAATTTATTTGTCGCGGATGATATAATATGATACAATGATGTCTTTCGATTGTTGGTGGATGAATGAATAAAGGAACCGTTGGCGTGTCGTGATGTGTTCTGATGTGTCCTTGTGTGGTGTGGTTCTTGAATCATATCAGTAAAATTTTCGAATATCGTATCTACAATAACATTATGTCCGTCGTCCCCATTTCTTTGGCTATGAATTTAAATAAAAACTATGTCTCACGACGAATTCATTTTTATTTTTATTTCTCTCTCTCGCTTTGCACTTTTCTTTTCTTCCAAAAAACAACAACAACAAACATTGTGGATAAAATTAAAATTAAATGCCTCATTAATCGCTACAATTATTTAAAATTAAAAAACACACACACACAAACACACGCTCACAGACGTTAAGGATGAAACTATTGTATTGACTGATACAGAATTAAAATTTGAAGGAACATCTGGAGGAAAAAAGTATGAAGTTAATATTGAATTCTTTAAAAAGGTTGATTCTGAAGGATCAACCTACAATGTATTACCACGATCGGTTCAAATGCATATTCTGAAAGATGAGAAAGAGGAAGAAGAATTTTGGACTCGGTTACTGAAAGACAAAGCATTAGAAAAGAATCAAATTAAGATTGATTGGGACCGGTACGTGGATGAAGATGAAGAAGAGGAAGGATTCGATATGAGTAATATGGATGGTGGTTCCGGTATGGGTGGACCTCCGGGTGGTGGTATGGGAGGTATGCCAGGTATGGGCGGTATGGGTGGCATGCCAGGTATGGGTGGACCTCCTGGAGGAGGAGGTATGGGTGGCATGGATATGGAAGGTAAGGATCTATTTTTAAAACGGGAAATTTTACAAAAAACATTGAATTAGATCGAAGTGTACCTAGCGACTCCACTCTGCGCATTTTGCCACGTCGTATTTACTTTTGTGTGTGGATCAAATCCAATTGTTCTAAACTTTTCGATTTTATTATTATCATTTTTATATGTTTGATTGTCACCTTTTTTTTACTTAGCCTTAATGAAACAGATGGGTGGCATGGGCGGCGGCGGCGGAGCTGGAGGTATGCCAGGTATGGGTGGACCTCCGGGAGGAGGTATGGGTGGCATGGATATGGAAGGTAGGTGATCTGTATATTTTTTGAACTCCATCAAACCGGAAAATTTAGGAAAAAAGTTGGAATCAAATCGAATGGAATCAATCCACCTTTGCTTGGGTTATATCTATCTTATATATCGTATTTACTATGAATACTTGCACATTATTTTCAATTGATTTCTAACCTTCGATTTTTTTCATTCATTTATTATTCTGCTTTTGAATCTTTACCTTTAGCCATGATGAAACAAATGGGTGGCGGCGGCGGCGGCGGCGGTATGCCAGGTATGGGCGGTGCTCCTGGAGGCATGGATATGGAAGCCATGATGAAACAGATGGGTGGTGCTGGAGGTGATGACGGGGATGATGATGATGATGGCGATGATGATCTTGATGATCTACCCGAGTTGGAAGAGGCAAACTAAATAATATAAAATAAATAAACAAACAAAAATAGATAAAGTCGTACTAGAGCATTTCTTTCAATAATGTATTGTAGAATTAATTAGTGTTTTCATCATCGATGAAGCAACGGGAATTGTTAGAAAAGCATCATAATTAAAAAGTAAAACCAACCCCATCCATTCTAAAATGAAGGATACACAAGTACATTATCTCCCGTGAGGGAGGCCCGTGTAGCGTAAAATTATGAAAGACTTTTTATTTCTTCTGGGGATTAATATCCTCGCTATGAAGTCCAATTCGGAATATAATGCAAGCTTGTGAATACTCCACAACTGACTATGTTTTTTTTCTTGCTTTATGATTAAAATGTAATAGTAATTTGAGCAGTCACAATACTATTTGCTATTTGACCGGTTGTATTATTACATACTGCTGTCGTACCGTAATCCATTTATATTTTTAGTATGGAAATTCCAATGTCAGTCTAAGTCTATCTGGAAATGTTGAGAATGAGAATGAAAACCAATCTGTATCATCTATTAAAAAGAACACTTATTTTTGTTAATTTGACCTGGAATTTAATTACTATACTAGCTTACAATTCTATCTGTTCATATTTTATGATGAGCAATCAATACATTATGGTATGCACTGATCGAATGAGAATATACTATACTACAATACGACCCCGCCTCTACTGTATCTACTGTATCAAGTCACGATATAGGATAACGATAATGAATCACAAGTAGCAAGGAATCCATACCTGCTCAAGATTGAAGAAAATCGAAAGTATTTTTATCAGTATCGAAAAAAGGACATGGAAAAAAGTAAGTATGTCATACGAGTACTCCGGTGAGAGGACGCTTCCCTTCCCTTCATTCATTTCAAGAAACAGATATATAATAAGCGCAGTGATGTGATGATCATAACTTACCGTGTGATATCCTTCAGCGATAACAATATCGTCCTGAACACGGATAACTTGAGTTGAAAGAAGAATCTCATAACCCTTTTGTTCCGTTGATATTGCTGTTGCTGTCTTACTATTACTGTTTTTGTTATTTCTTAGTGTTTCGTTGACAGATTCTATTTGGATACGAGCACAAACTTCACACCCAACAATCAGCGGACGGATGAAATTCAATGAACTATTTACCGGAACAGTTTGTGGGAAAGAAGCTTCAATTAATGCTCCAACAAGACCTGAAATTAACGTAGAAGATAATACTGCTGGTCCCACAGGTCTTTTTCGGATCCAGTCTTTTGCTGTTTTATAATTAGGATCAAAGGAGGCCTGCAAATTTGTGTTTTTTTAAAAATGTGTGTGTGTGTGTGTAACAATGAATAATAATGGATGAGGATATATTAAATATATTATGACGAGAAAAACAGCATAATGCTTTTCATATGTACAAATGGAGTCGAATCGAATCGAAATCGAATCGAAATTGTCGATTCAACTCACATGTTGTGCAAGTTCTTCTCCACCACACGTCAGTAATGCTTGAGCGCTAGCACCCGGTCCAAAAACACGATTAATACTAGCCGTTCTACCGACTAAATCTTGCTGTCCAATTGATGTTCCCTTTTTTGACTGGAGGTATAGATCTTCCATAGGTTGGAAAGTTACTTTTGCAGAGTTCGAATATGTTCTTGAGGTATTGTTGTTGTTGTCATCATTATAGTAATTAGATTTATTAGTTGCGTTGTGCTGAAAAATGTCATCGTTCAATTGGTGATATTTATTATTAGCATTCGATGACGATGACGACGACGACGACGATAACGACGACGACGATGACGAAGAAAACGACACCAGAAATGATGATGACGGTGGTAAGCGAGTTGTGACTAACTTTTTTGTTATCAGTCGACTGAATTGAGAAGAAGCCCTGATCAAACTCATCTTTGTGGAATCTTTTTATATATTGGGTATGAATATGAGTACGGAATAGAGAGTCTGTTATTTGCTTGTCACTTCAGCACTTGTCAGAATAAAATGTCCCGTAGCTCTTTCTTTGCACGAACCACGAACGAGAACCGAGAGAACAAATGCGAAAGAGTGTCAACACTGATGCTCAATGCACATGATTGAACTCTGATCTGATGCACATGATTGAACATCCAGTAAGAATATTTAGGGTTCTCACGACAGCTCAAGCAAAAAGTGCGCGGTGAGCTATTATTTATTAATCGGTGGTTGCAATTTCGAATGATTTAGTCCCGACTGAATAGAATAGCTCGTGACTAAATTCTACCTGCTCTACTTTTAAGTACAAAATGTAGGACCTACTACTAGTACTTGTTAGCTGGCAATTTTCAAAGCTAGAGATCTAGTATTCAGTATTAATAGTATATTTGTAGAAGGCTCTTAGCTTCAAATGCTTCAATTTTTGCCCAGTATTTATCAGTATGAAAACAAAAATATTGGTGAAGAAAATGAAAGATGAACTTTGTTATAAATACTAAACTACTACTTAGTAGGATTGTGTAGAGCAAAGGACATAACGAGTCACCCCACCCATCCCGTCTGGTATATGTATTGCTTTGCTCAGCCAGTTTTTTCCATTTCTTTGAGGATATTGACAACGGGACCACTCTCTCCACCACTTGCATCTAGTGATTGTATTAAATTGTTAAGTATATGAGCATCCTCGTCAACAGAACCATTGACTACTTTGCCCTCTTCGTTGTGGGCATTATGTGTTCCGGGAATTCTTCTTGACTCTGTTCTACCTTCTAGCTCATTATCCATGGCATCCTATAAGACATTGAAGGAAAAAATTGTGAGAGGGCATTGTTTAATAAGGAAAAGAGAGAATGAGAAAAGAAGAGAAAGCCGCATTGAGAACTTTAAAAAACATTGAATACATACCATAAGATCCTTCATTCCGAACGATTCCTTCTTATTTCCCGTGTCATCGTCATCGTCATCGTCATCGTCATCGTCATCGTCATCGTCGTCATCTTCTTCCACAAGATCGTAATCTTCCTGATGAAAAAATGGATCAACGTGTGGAAATACAAGTTCATTTCCCTTCAGAACTGAGTGTAAAATATTTAGAAATATTCGGGGACGAATATCTACTGTATTTTTGACGACATTATTGTTGGACGCAACCCCATCCACATCAGATGACTGTTTCAGAAAGGATTGGAAACGTGACAACAGATTATCCACATCATTTTCAGATGATATTGTACCAGCATTATCCCCCCTTTCTCCCTTATAGTCCATCCATTCATCCGTATCAATTTGGTCAGTACGCGGCACAGAAAAACTTTCGTTGTCGTCGTCGTCGTCATCGTCATTCTTTCCACAGTGCGTTGATGCCATGCCAGTCTTGATTTGATCCCGTAACGCTACTTCAGGGTTAGAAAACAAGGTCCAATTTTTCCCCTCCTCAGGAAATACGGGACATTTCAGGACGTTGGATAGATCAAACTCGGCGTTGTTAGGTCCCTTTTGAAAGTTTACGAGCATAGTACTCTTAATATTGCCGTTGTTGTGGTTGTTATCGCTGTCGTAACTTCTGGTACAATTTTGTTCGACGCGAGCCCAATATGCTATACGCTCCTGTAAAGAAAACAAGTGTGTTGAAGAGGAAAACATACCATGGTAGTTGTTTGTTGTACCCAATAATAATTCCAATCCTGTAACGGCCCGCACACCAAGCGCTACGGCATGTTTCAAATGTTTCGTCGACTCCATTTTGCATTGTCGCTGATATCGTTTCAGCTCAACTCCCACAGTTATTGGTATAGAATCTGATGATGATGTCCAGTTTCCTTCTCGGATGGAAGTTACGGTCCTAGCCATTGCATAATTAGTCTTCGACAAAGTTTGTATTGTCCATATCCAATCTTCATACTTATTAGTTAAATCAGGTTGAATGGTATTGGATTCTACTGGTGTATCTTGCTGGGCATAATCACAAAAAACCTGGATAGCTATGGGTAAGAATTCAGGATGATCTTGGAAAAGTCGAGCCACCTTTCGTGGAAGTACCATGGGTGTCCGTTGACGTACTGAAGCAGCCTGTACATTCAAGTCTAACCAATACATCAATGCGTGCTGTATTCTTGGATGTGACGATGTCGTCGTCGTCGTCGTCGTTGTAGATTCTGTTCTCCGCCGTTTCAAGTCATGTAATGCATCTTCCAGCGTTATATGAGGTTGACGCAAAATTTGTAGATTGCCTTCCTGTATCCAACATGAATATCGATTATTTTCGGTTGGATCTTCGTCGAGCCACGTTGGTAAAAGATCGGCGAGTTGTATAAAAATAACTTGTCCATCCTGAACATCCCATACCGATGCTACTAATTCTCCTCTATTGTTATCATCATCATTCCTAACTGATTTCGTAAGTTCCATTAGATAGTAAATAGCCATCCATTCATCTTGGACACTAGGACCGTACCTGCAATATGCACGCAAATGGGGGACAGATTTGGATTCTGAATCATCAACATGGATTCCGAAGACAGGTCCATCACCACCATAATGCCAGGGATAGTCCTTCGATTGAAAGAATTTACTACAATAATCTGCAAGCTCTGCAAGGTAGAGCAAGTGGTCCTGTTGTCCGTCGTGTGATCCTATTGAATACAAATCCAAAAATATGCAATTCTTCAGTAACGATGAGGACGATGAGGATGATGATGATTCGCTGTCAGAATTTGTACGAAACGCCTTCGCACTTTCCAAAGCTACTTGTAATAGTGAACCTTCTTCCATCTAAGTTGCTCTCAATTTTATCTATATCGTGATTTTGCCCTCGTTTCTTCTATCTTTTATTTTGTCGAATGGGATGTTTATGCTACAGTTGCCAAGCTAGTTCTGTACTTTGTGTAATATTTATTTCTTTTCTCGACGACTCATTTTTTTTATAATTCTTTTTAATCACGTTTTGAGTCCATTCTTAAAAACTGCACGATTGGCAGAGAGTTGATTTTTGTGTGTGCTTGCAAGAGTTGGCAATGCCTATTTTTACCCTGGTAGCGCGAAACTGTAGCGCTAAACTGTACTGTAGCGCGAAATAGGAAAGAGAAGATTTGAAAAAGAATTTGAAGGATCTTTCGGAGGAAATTTCCCTTCTGCGAAGATGACGATTGTTTTTTTGTCTACCGGTAAATCTTCTCTCAAAACGCCATGTCAAAGACCAAACTGTACAATATAGCGAAAAGAAAAGTCTTTTGATCGTTATTGTTCCATAGTTATTATTGTTTCGTAAAAGCTGCAAGTACTTTAAAGTAACGCAAAATTTTATAATACTAGAAGTCTATTATTTAGGTCGTATATATAATACTACCAGGAAGGTTAGAATAAGAAACAAAAAAATGGGAGATGTCGAAGAACGATTCACGCAGGTCTTGCAATTGATGCAGTCTCTAAAAGTAGACAGTGCCGACGAGATCAGTAAATTACGTAAGGAAAATGGGCAACTCAAACAACAGATTGAAAGTCTTTGTAAAAGGCCTGAGACTGAAAAAACAAGATCAAGTATGACATTTTCGAACTTGGCTATGATGGACGTTGTTCGTATGGCAAAAGATTCGAATACATTGGAAGAAAGTATGGGAATTATTGAGGAAGATTTTGATGATTTTGATATTGATAGTACTGCTGGAGATGATAGCAAAAGTGACGGATTAGGACTTACAGATAGTTTAGCAATTGACCCGACTAAAAGTTCATATGCCACTGGATATAAATACGATCTTCTCAAAGGTAGTGAAGTTTTGATTACCATGCATGACGTTGGAGAAGCGAATAGAGATATTGACAGTGGTCCTGGTATGTGGGTCAATTATATTCTTACCAAGGAAAGGAACTCTACGTTGAAGATTTCCAACAAAGCGAAGCTACTCAAAGAAGGTAAGATTTTTGTACTATTATATATTACCATATATTTTATGTACTCTACTCTGAATTACGTGTATTTATGATACTGTAGTATGGGGTTTGATTTTGCTCCTAGCGATGAATATGTCGTGATAACTGACACATCTAATGATTGTTTTTGTGATAAATTTGTACCACCACAAACAGGTAAGTACTACCATCTCAAGAGCTTAAAAGAGGGTCTTCCTATCGAGGAGCTAGTGGCTTATTGCAAGTCTAGAGGAATCCGCGCGATAGTCCCAAGCAGCGTTAGCGACGAAATCTACTGCGCCAGAAACATGAAGAAGTTACAATCGAACGACATCTGGCCGCTTTGTTGTGAGGATCCACAAAGCTACATCACCCTTGACCATAAATGGTTGTCCTACTTATTTTGTAAGGAAAATGGAATTGCTCAGTCGGAGAGTCTACCTCTTCGTGTTGACACAGCCGATGCTTGCCGTGCCCTTGCTGAAAAGACCATTCGTGATGGCAAGCCTGTCTTCTTAAAGGAATGCTTTGATACGTGCGCAGGAGATGGAGTCATCAAAGTTGATAAGATGGAAGATTATTTTAGTGCCGTTGTACGAATTAGTAAGGGTAAAGGGCCGCAGCGTGCTGATACGGGAGGATTGGACCAACACATCATTATTCAAGCAGGTCATCCTGGAAGGATCGCCTGTTGTCACAGCATCTTCTATAAAGGAGAGATGGTTTCAACTTACGTAACGAAGGAGAATGGGGAGCTCATGGACAAACTTGGAGACTTGAAAGCTGAGATGACTTTTGGTACTTGGAGTCCCAACAAAGTTGACATGACATGTTCCTTCAAGCTTGACCTTGACGATCCATCCGATAGAAATGTTCGAGACCAAGCAGTATCAATCATGGAAAAAGTGGGCAAAGATTTAAACTACTCGGGCATGCTTGAGACTGAATTTATCATTGCGAACGAACCAGATGCCATCCTGCATGTACTAGAGTTCAACCCACGTTTCAGTGGTGCCTGTCATGCGTATGTTGGTGCAGGGATGGTCCAAGACTACATGCATATTCTTGGATTGATAGCATCTACAAAAGATGACACAGATGCTGTAATGGAAGTAGCAGGTACTACTCGTGTACGATCTGACACCCACGTGCCTAAGTCGAATTTTAAGGACTACAATGCTGGGAAGTTCTACATGAAACAACCGTTGACGATTGTCAAGTTGCGTTATTTACATTAGTCCTGATTACTGAAATTAGATTACAAATTTATGAAACTATCAGGCTGACTCAATATCGCATGATCCGAGGCCTGATTTCACAAATCAAGAATACCAGAGTGAATGAACCCGTAGGAAAAATCTAGAGCAAACAAAAGTAAATCAATAAATGCATGTTACATCTTCTTTTACCTGTAGCATCATTCTCAAATACGCTATTCCGAATACGATCGAGTCTGAAAAGCTTTATCAACATTTTGCTGGGTCAAATGTATAGGTAGAATCTTTGCAAATCGAGTGTGTTGCCCATGGAATTTTCCTTTTCTCGTACTTCGTGTATTACTTATGCTTGAGATCGGAATATCGAAAATAAATTACCATAAATGAAATCACAGCTAGGTCATAGTAAGAAAGGAAGAATTTCGTCAATCATCAGATTAGAACGCTCCCCCACCTTTACTTTCTCATTAAAGTTCATTTTTCCAGTAAGTTTGACCGTATCGCAAGCCGACCTCCATTGAGTCGAGTTCGTTGGCAATATATACCGTCTTTGCTAGTGTCAATATAGGCATACCGCTGGGTTGTAGAATACCGTCATCATCTACTACTACCCTTGGGACAAGAACAAGAAGATTATCACGATGGGAAGATGTACTATATTCCTCTTCCGTCTGTTTAGGTACTCCGCCTGCCAAGTCATTACACATATGTCCAATAGTTTGGATTGTGAGTGATTTAGGGTCAGGACGTTCGGCTGGTGGAATCAAATAGCAAGGTGTGCCCTCATGAATAAGGGATAATTGAGTTGAAGGTGGAAAATTATCTTTGTCTTTTTCTTCTTCTGCTGCTGTTATCTCAACCAAGCGGTGCGCCTGAACTCCTGTTGCACTGCTAGATTGCATGACCTCCCAGACAGTCAATAGATTGCCTTCGTACCAAACATAAGATTCAAGCCCATCTGAAAGAATAAATTCAAACGATCGTTGACGTTGATATTCTGATAGATCTGCTACCGAGCTTGTAATTTTTTCACAGGGACCATATCCACAAAAAGCGGAACCTTGAGTCTGTAGTATACCCCCATCACTTGTGTTGTCTAATGATGTCTTTCTCACAAAAAGACCCAAGCCGGCATTTTCTCCGATTGTAGATGGTCTCAACTCAAACACCAACCCTGACGGCAGTTCAATAGTACATTCGGCCCGATCATCATCACTATCCGTATCACTTGTGACTGGCAATGACGGACCATGATAAGTCGGGATAAAGGTGGCTTCGTTCCACGATTTTTGTAGTAATAATTGAATATCATTGACATCGACATTGAATCGTTCAGCAAGTTGCTGCGATTGGGGAATAATATCTTCTGTAGATGAAAGTTCTACCGTAATTATTCCGTTCGTGCCTTCCTCTACACCAAAATCGACTTGGAAGGAAACAATCGAATTCCTTGTTGCAGCGACAGTAGAATCAATATTGTCCCCAACAAACGACGACGACGACGACGACGACTGTTCTGTATCATATCTTCCATGATCACCTGTCTTCTTTTGCGAAGTTTCTAGAAATTCTAGCCAAGATTTCCAAACTAATAGACCATCGGGAACATAGTCCCATTCTTTCCAGGCAATATAATCATCATCATTGCCATCTATTACTGATGGGATAGTCCCTTCCAATTCCGATTGTATAGGAGGATATTCTCCCGGCCACGTCCCTGCTAATGCGGCACGTTGCATCGATAGATCAGCACTTGCCATAATAACATTATAATTAACAAAATTTCCCCATGCAACTTCTTCATGTTGCCAAACAATATGTTCGTTACTTGTATCCATTACATATTGAAATAAGTCTACTAGACAACGATTGTATCCAGTACAGACAAGACATGTAAAGATAGGTTGTCCATTACTCCAACTTGACAACGATGTCGATAACGCCTTAGATAGACCTAATTCTTCAGCGATTTCACGTTGTGCTGTTAATTCCGATGATTCACCAGCTAAACTAACACCACCAACAAACATATCATATAAGGAAGGGAATATTTCTTTGGTTTCTGTACGACGATGGACGTAAATGTCTGGAAATGATGATGATGATGATGATGATGATGATGATGATGATGATGATGATGATGATGATGATGATTGAATTGGTGTTGTCGATGATGACAAATCTGTTACCGGTATAGGATGATCTTTTGTAACAAATGCACCGATACCACGATGTAATATATTATATTTGTGCACTAAGGAACGAGGAAGTATTCCTACGATCTTAGATGATCCTGTCATCATTTCTACCCATTCTACGTTGTTTACAGTACTTACTTCATTCGATGAAAACAATTGGGATATTTTATGTTGGGACAACAAACTGTCAATAGGTATTTGTAGATTATAATTATCATCGTCGACGTCATCTTTTATATTGCTGCTGTTGTCTTTATTCATGATATTAACTTTATTTTTTGCCAAAGATTCATTAACATTCGTCTCTTGCTGTTGCTGTTGCTGCTGTTCGACTTCTTGAGTCACCCATTGCGCTTGTAATAGTTGGAGTAAAAGTAAAAAATCTTTGTCCACTTCTGTATCTGTTTTATCATCGTTATTATTGTCGTCTTTGTCTAATAGTAGTATACCTAACTTCAAGTAATCATTTTCGTTATTCTGTAAACAAATTACTTCCACTCGTGGCTTTAATTGTGCTAATATTTGTTCTGATGACGACGACTCACAATCACAATCATTATCATTATCATTTCTACTACCAGAAGATGAGTAGGAAGAAGAAGAAGAAACAGACAATAACCCATACCGCAAAGCCTCTGAGGATCTTGTTCCATCTGTCCATATGATTTCGTCTTCAGATTCTTCTTCTTTTGACCCCATTGCTGTTGATGTTGTTGAGGACGCAGTGATGACATCTTCAATATAATACAAGGACCAAGTATACAATAATGACGTATCGTCAATGATATTGTTGTCGTTATTGTTATTGTTATTGTCGGTATTACTACTACCGCTACTACTGCTGCTGCTGCTAAATGGGCTTGTTACACGCATTTGTATTAGATAATCTCCTGCTAAAGTAACTCCGAGGATTTGTTGTTGTGCTGGTGGTACTTCTTTCCTGTAGTTGTCATCCGTCGTCGTCGACATAGATGAAAATAGACGCGATGGCGATATTGATAACGGCGTCCTCGTCCTCATCCTGGATATATCATCATCATTATTATGATTATGATTATTATTCGTCCTCATGATGGTTTCAGATGTCGATAGTAGACGACTATTGTAATTAGTGACAGGAATCGTTGTTAAATAATGTTGCATCCAACCCATTGTTGTCGTTGGTAATGATGCACAAAAAAAGGGTAGTAATATGGAAGCAATAGATCTTCGTCGGACGACCGACAAATAACGTGGTTGCTTATTGAGCGGCATGGTACGAATACTATATTCAATATTGATGTATGTGTATCTGTATGTGTATGTGTTTGTCTACAAGATATGATAGATTGCTAAGATACTTCGTAATATGAGTGGATTACATGATTGACAACAGTTGCATTAAAAATAATTTCGAATGCATTGAGGCCGAGGATTTTGAATCTCATCCTGATCCCACCTTCGATCATCAATCATTTTACTAGGTTTGCGCACTACCGTAAAGCTACGCGCGTGACGCGACTGCACACGTGACTCAGAAAAATTGACGAAGAACATCTCACAGAAACAATAATCAAACTGACCATGGCGGTCCAATGTTGAAAAACACTTCCTTGCCATAATAGTCAAGATATAAACATAAAAGCACATTTCCATTAGATCTATCATCAAGAACACTCAAGTGCTACTGTACATACAATAGTAGGCATATTGGTTGGCCTTTTCTGGTTATTGAGCATACAGTACGCACAGTTACACAATACACAATGAGGGGACGAATAAAACTCGCCGATAAAAATGACAACAACAACAACAACAACATCGACGACGACGATGACGACGACGAAATATATATTCCTTCTATTTCTTGTTGTTGTTATCACGCCCGCTGCTCTTACAGAAGACTATACTCATTTTATTACTATGCATTAATATTATTTTCGATTGTAATGACAGACTCTGTATTGTTATTTTCGGAGGGTCTTTCTTCTTCCTCTTCCTCCGCCTCTTATCCGCCATCGTCATCGTCATCATCTGAAGAATCCCCTTGGGCATCATCTACGTGGTTATTAAAGCTAGATTTTTGTCGGTCAAAACAAACATCATCTCAACAAAAACAAAACGATAATACAGGCAGCAGCAACAGCAACAACAACAAGAATAATAATGATGATGCTCCTTTTACATCTTACGGTGCATTGGGTTCACGATTG
This sequence comes from Fragilariopsis cylindrus CCMP1102, assembly GCA_900095095.1. Taxonomy (NCBI): domain Eukaryota; phylum Bacillariophyta; class Bacillariophyceae; order Bacillariales; family Bacillariaceae; genus Fragilariopsis; species Fragilariopsis cylindrus. The sequence continues at coordinate 881,898 of FMBT01000289.1, forward strand.
GTTGTAAATTTTCCTATAATGGTAGATGCAGATGATGATATGAATAATAAGCAATATCCAGATAAATTTGTAGGTCGAGGTGCATCAGTAATACGACCGAACTATGATGCTGACGACGACGACAATAACGACGAAGAAGATGAAAGAAATAGAAATAGAAATAAAAATACCAATAATTATTTTGAGTATATAACGATGAAAGGTACACAACGGATAGAATTATCACAGGGTGGTTGGACAGTAGAATTCCCTTCAAGTGGTATATATAATCGTGGTAAGGCAACGAAATTAAAATTTTATCTTGATTTAGTAACAGATCTTGAACGGAATGATATTGTATTACCAGCTGGTACACGTTTATATTTCACTACTAAATGCTGGCGAGAACAAGAATATGATTATGGTCTCATTAAAATTAAACCAATACGTGATGAATTCCAAATAGCACAACAAATATTAGACGATCAATTATCACATGAATCTGGTGATAGACGATTAGATGGAAATGATCCAATAGAAACTCTGAAGGCCTATAAAGATATGACTAAATTGGTGTTGAATCGTGATCGGAAACGAATGGAGCTTCGTAATGCTATCAATGGTCAAAAAGACTATGGTCATGGCTACCCTGGATCAGATGATCATCCTGAGGGACCCTGGCCAGGTTCGACGGAATGGTTAACAATATCAGAAAATAATCCTATATATGCTAGAGTTCCAAAAAAGAATGACAAAAACAAGAATAATCTATTACAGCAATTGATATCAAAAGGAGGTGGAGGAGGTGGAGATAATGATTATCACTTTGGTCGAGTAGGAACATGGACAGGAGAAGCAATCAGTAGTCTATTATTGGAAGATGATGAATAGAAAATAAAAATAAACGATGATTGATTCATTCATTCGATTTCCATCCATAATTAAGATTGTACATGGAATAAGCAACTAGTCTCTTTTCGTGTCTACAAGTACCATCATAGGCATTATCTTACAGTACAGGTTACGAGTATATTTAATTACAGGATCGCACATCGGCTACAGCACCCAAAATAAAATAAAAATGAATATATAGTAATAAACAATAAAAGCGGCTTTATCATTGTTACGGGTATATCAAAATTCGTTTGACTTTTCTTAATGCCTTTTCATTGTTTTTAGGCAAAAAATATAATGAAAGAAATAATAAATAATGTCAGAATAGAGAATAATTTCAGAGCGAGACCACGATTGCTTTGTAAATTTGTCAGTGTATCAGTAAGCGTGCTAAGACTAAGATTGATCATAGAATTAGCCTCGTCGACGTTATCTTCTACACGTTGAACCATATCCTTGTGTTCATGGACCATCGTCGCTAATCGATTGTAAACAGCACCCAACTCGACGATGTTCGATTCAACTTGTTGCATTGCATTAGCCCTATCTCGTAAATAATCTTGATCGGGTATCAATTGCATCATTTGGTCTTGTCCCGATTCTTGTTCCATCCGTTGAATGTCAAAAGGTGATAAAAGGGTGGCCTGATCATTATTATTTTCTTGACGACCGTAATAGGTTGATGTCGATGCGGAATAATTGGGAGTGGAAAGACCACCCGAGGAGGAACTTCTCAAGCCTCCCACACCATCTACGAAGTGAAAGATATCAAAACCAGGAGGGAAAGAAAGAACAGAACAGAACAGAACAACATTAACCAAAATAAGTGGAATGTGTCATGATGTACATACATAACATACGCATGTTGTTATTCGATTTAATTCGTCATATTACTTAGGCTAAATATAATAATCCTTGTACAAATAATAATAACAACGCGACAACGACGACGACGACGACGACGACGACGTCGACAAATACTAATACCAGTAATAAAAACATAACAACTTACGAGGTCGTGGCAATTGTGATCCTGTAGGTTCTCCTGCTGCCATCATTCCGCTAGTTAAATCGAGAGTAGGAAAACCTGTTGGGCCCATACTACCACCACCGCCACCACCACCAATACCAGTATCATCCTGAGAGAAATTGTACACGGGTGGTCGATTTTCGAGATTCAAAACGGGTATGTCTTCCATTTCATTACTACTACTACCTGTACCGTATATGTCTCGTTTTCGGTCTGTAGTTTCTTTCATAACATCGGTTCGTTGTTTCAGAATCGTTTTAAATCCTGCCGCTGCCTGTCCAAATTCTTCCTGGAGCTGACTGACCATATTAATTGCCTCCTGTGCCGGTTGTGAATTTTTTCCCATCGTTCGTTTTTGTTGTGCAATTTGTCGTCCAGCATCGTCTAAACGACCGTTTAGGTTTTCGACCGCAGTCTTGATCCGAACAACCAATTCATTCACCTTTTGACTATCGTCTTGGAAGAGTGACTTTTGTCGTACTAGTTGTGTCAATTCCGCTAACATACTGGACGTGGAAGCGATATCTCGAGAGATCCCGCCAGCTGTGTTATGAAAGTCTTTTAATTTAGCGTAGGAGGAGTCATTGCCACTATTCCCATTCCGACCACCACCACTACCGCTGTTGTTTTTGCTATTGTTGTATCGACCAGATGTGGGTGGTGATGTTAATATTTGTGGAGGTAGGCCACCATCCTTTGGCATGCTACGGGCCATTGCCATAAATTCGTTCGTTCGATTTTCCGCCATGATGATAAATAATTTGGTACAGTATCAAGTAGTATGGTAGTATGGAATTGATTTCAATTAAAAGCCGTGAAGTAATGGAAGGACAGTTTAATTTTTATGAATACTGTATGACCACAATTTCAAAACTCAATATCGTTTGCCAAAGTATTGTTTTGTTCTGTCTTCATTAATTTAAAATTGGTTTTGTTTTGAAGCGACTCGTCGTCATATTTATGTCTACCGGTAGTTTGATGATGAGATATCATCAACAACTTTCAACTTTGACGTGATGCGAATACGAAGGAATGAACGAATCAATTGACAATCGCAATCGCGCAATAAATAAAAAGGCATTACCCCCTTTTAAATAAAACAACACCCCCGAATCAACCCCCAATTGTTTCCCCTGGATGAATGACCATTGATTTTTCGTATAAAACAAATCAAATTTTTAAGTTGCAAAGCAAAGATCATTCCTACATTTTTAAAACAACACAAAAACTCAAATCTCTAGTAGATATTATAATCACACACGACAACTCTTTGCCAGTAGCAGGATCCGTATATTATAAACTTGTTGGCTAAGAAGCACCGCGATTATCATGGGAAGAACTACAACACGAGGACGCAGCAAAAGTCCTAATTCTAGGCGAAAAAAAGAAGAAGATGTAGAACAAACATGCGAAGAAAAAGATGACGATTCGTCTTCGTCCGATGAGAAGATGATGGATTCCTCTCCTCAAGAAATTTCATCGTCTTCGCAATCTACGTCGTCAACTGATTCAAACGACGATATAACAGAAAAAGGTGTTACAACCCAACTAGCCACTCGAGGTTACTCAAGATTATTTTCTCCATACCGAACAGTAGGAATCGTTGCGGGTGGCCCTTTCCAGTTAATTCCTAATCAAAATTCATCTAACGCAATGGTATGCGCCGCTATTGGTGAACGATTTCATCTCGTACAATGCGACAAATTGCATCCTGTTATGGTCAGTCATGCCGTACCGGGTACTAAAAAACCTAAAACTGGACCGTTTGATGATGCAATAACTACTACGACCGATAAAAGTCCTACCGGACCACAGAAAATATTCCATCTCGTTTCTGATAACTCTTTAAGCGTATCGGTAGTGACACACGGCTTCACGGCTCCTGGAGGCAACCTAGTTGGTGGAGCTAGGAGGGTTTCGCTATACCAAAGAACGCGAGCTATTGCGACGCTCGATCATCTTTGCGAGAATAATGATGATGCTGATAATGATGGGGAATGGTCCATTGTTGACTTGTTGCATTTAGGAAAAATCAAAATGACCATGACAGGAGAAAAGGCAGACAAGAAAGAAAATGCTGCCTTGATTGCCGTGGTTTTAAGCAAGGGTAAGCCGTACGATGAGACACTCGATGGAGTTCCCGTGGTAGGAGAAGAAGACTACAGCGATGATAGCGATAGTGACAATAGCGACAGTGACTCTGATGCACATAGCGAAGATGGTGGAAAGGATAAAAACCACTGCCGGGGAGAGGTTGTATTATTGGTAGCGTCTCGGACCTCTTTAACCATACACAAACGAATCAAATTAAATAAATTTGCATCCTTTTGTCCTCGAGTTGCTATTCACCCCCCTACATATGTCAATAAGATCATTCTGGGTGGATCTTGCGCCAAGAAATCTCGGGATGCCATGGTCTTGCTCAATGTCCGAACGGGGAAAATTATTCACACTTTTAAGTGTCTCGAGAAATACTGTCCTACAATCAAGTCAGAAATTACTAGTTTGGAAGCCTCCCCTGCCATTGATACCATCGCTACTGGGAATTCCAAAGGAGTCGTTCATTTGGTCAATATTCGATACGACAAGTTATTGTTTTCTTTGAAACACGAACCGAAAAGTGGCAAGAAAGCAGTGCGGATCACAAGTATGAGTTTTCGAACCGATGGATCGGCACTGAAGTATGGGATTGCCCCGCTCGCTGTAGGGCGGTCAGATGGAACAATAACAGTGTGGGACTTATCACCACCGGATGAAGATGACGATGATGACGACGACGATGGTATTAATTCTCGTGCTGATAAGATCGTTGGACGGACAATTCTTTGTGAAATGGAACGAGTTCACTACCCTGGTGGAGTGTGCAAGTTGCAATATATGCCTCAGGAACCCCTTCTAATATCGACCGGAACGCGTTCTAATTCCCTACTTATGCATATCTTTGACAGCCCGGATCATTCTGGGAGAATTTTGCGACAACGACGTGGTCACACAGCTCCACCAAAGTGTATTCGATATCTTCATCCTGGTGCTGGAGCCGGAGGAGGTGTTTTGGCCAACATGGGTGATGGAACTGACGCTCGAGCCTGTCAGATCTTGTCGGGAGGAAGTGCGGATCGAACTCTGAGAAAGTTTTCTACGGTGCGGTCGGTATTGGACAAGGAGTTTAGTCAAGGAAAAGGTTTGGAAAAGAAAGCCAAGGAGCTAGGGATGTTGAGCAAAGCACAACTGTTGCTCCCTCCAGTAACTGCAATGACCACATCGGAAATGCGGAGTCGAGATTGGGGAGACATGGTCAGCATTCATCAAAACCATGCATTTGCCTACGTGTGGAGCTCGAAGAATGGAGCACAATCTGGCCCTGTTCTTCGCCAAGATGGATGGAATGTCAGTGTGATGAAGAAGCAACCTCCGAACTCGGCTCATGCTACCTCTATTACAATTTCAACATGTGGTAACTATGCTTTAGTTGGAACCAAAGGTGGTGTTATTTACAAGTATAATATCCAAAGCGGGATGACTCGAGGTACCTATCCCATCGACGAAAACGATAAGAAAAACAAAAAACGCGGAAAAGATGCGGGTGATATCCGAAGGACTTTTAAAGCACTTGAGAAGAAAATGAAACTTAGTAACCGAGCGTCAAACAGGGAGAAAGAGGAACATGATCGCGTCATCAATGCAAAGAGAGAAGAATTGCGTTCTGCGAAGCTTACATTGGCATGTCACAACGGATATGCTGTGACTGGAGTTGCAGTAGATAACGTTAATAGGACAGTCATTTCAGTCGGAGCCGACGCTAAATTGATTCTATGGAGCTTTTTGACACATGCACCTCACAAGAACAGTCCTAGCATGTTACCAGCTCCAGCGACGAAGCTTTGTCACGTTAAAGACTCTGATCTTGCTGCGATCGCTTTGGACGATTATTCAACTGTACTGTTTGACTGTTCAACACTCACAATTGTACGTCGATTTGGTTTCGGTAGTAAATCGTGTCGCCATACGGGTCCAATCAGCGATCTTGGTTTCAGCCCAGACGGTAGAACTTTATATTCATCTTCTCTTGACGGAACCATCCGGGTTTGGGATGTCCCTACAAACTCCTGTGTTGATTGGTTGTGCTTCGACACTCCGCCATCATCGCTCACTGTAAGTCCTACAGGAGAATTTCTTGCCACTACACACACAGGAAAACTTGGCATCAGTCTCTGGAGTGACCGAAGTTTTTATCAAACTGTGCATGTAGATGGAACCCTTACGCTTTCAGAACCCTCGAGGATGGACGATCCTGCACCCATTGCAGAAGTGGAAAATATTGAAAAGGAAGACCATGTTCTCAACCGTATTTCTGCCGGTGATGCTGAAACAAACAAAGATTTAGCCGTAGAGGAAGAGGAGTTCAAAGGTCCTGCTAAGGCAAGAGAAGAAGGACTTATTACACTAAGTGGCCTACCACCAGGTCACTGGAAGAATTTGTTCCATCTTGAGCTTGTCAAACAAAGGAACAAACCAAAGGAAGCCCCGAAAAAGCCACCATCTGCGCCATTCTTTTTGCAATGGCGACCAGGAGACCAATCCAATAATCCAGAACCCACTGCTTTAAATGAATCAAAAAAAGATGATAGTGAGCAATGGGATGCAGTTTGGTCCGACGACGACAACGATGAAAAGAAAGGAAGCGATAATGATATATTACCAGATGGTCTACCGCCTATAGATGGGGAACCGAAAAGATTAAGAGAGGAAAAAAATGATAGGAAGGAAGAACCATCATCAAAGAGACAGAAAGTTTCCATTTATCGGTCGCAGCTTGCTTCATTACTAGAAGAATGTTCCAAGAGTTACGAAAATAGTTTTCTACCCGTCACAGAATATGTCGGTACACTTGGACCTTCTGCCATTGATGTTTCTTTATCAACACTCTGCAATGGGATGCATGATTTGGAGGAAGGACTGTCACTTTTGATCCTTGCTTCTCGTTGGCTGATTGAGGCGTGCCAATCCCGAGAGCGTTTTGATGCGATCAATGCTTACCTACACCGCTTCTTGTATCTCCATGCAAATATTCTCTCAGGCATTGATGAAATATCGAGCAACCGTAAGGAAAATATCGAAGATTCTGCGAGTGCAACAGAAGACGTAGCAGAGCAAGTGCTTCGAGAGAACCAGCAGCGAAATGAACTTGGATTATGTATTGCGCAGCTTAAAAAGGCTCAGAGAGGTGGAGCTGAATTATTGCAGGAGGAAATGCAAAATACTCTGTGCTTACTGCGTCACTTTTCTAGGATGGTATAGATAAATTTTAAATAAAAATATACGACTTCCCGAATGTTATGCAATTTATTTTAACAGTATCTAGGTAGTTGAATATATAGAAGGAAAGTGTGTGCACGCTTTAATCTTCGTCATTTCTTAAAGTATGTATGCTCATTTCCCTGTATTCAAGAACTCCTGTACTGGTTCTGGCAGTAATTTGGTATCGATGTTTTCTACGTCAGAAAGTATGGAACACCAAAGGCTAGGAGTCAGAACTAGGTCTTGCCAAGTTAAGGACTTTATCTTTATGAAGGGAAAGAAATCTGCAACCGGATCGGGTGGAATAGATGATAACACTCCTCTTTTTCTGTACAAATAATTTGCCAGAAAATGAACTTGCCTCATACCGACAATTAGAGAGAATGGGAAAAAGATAGGTAAACACCACCAAGCTTGTAACGGTTTGTCTTTACTAGAAGTATTTTTGACATTTACTTCTGTCGAGTTATAGTTTTCCTCTTCCTCGTAAAGTTTATTGACACGATCGTACAGTAGAAACTGCGTGTAGTAGAGAAAGATTACTCCCAACAAACTGTTATTGGTCCCACCTGGAATATCGAAAATATATGATATTGGTCCTAACAGCAGTAAGCATGCAGAGGAACCCAAAAATCCGTATCCGCCAAATCCTTGAGGTTCCTTTCCTGCCTCGAGTTCCATTTCTAACAACTCCTCTTCTACACAAAATTTATAATATCCGTACCAAGCTAAACCAGTAGGAAAACTTCCAAGCATTACCAACCACAGTGGCCGTGGAACTCCTGGAAAGCCAGGAGCTGCTGTTAACAATGTAACCGTATCCTCCATATCTAATTTGTCATAGTTTGTTTCCTCTCGAAAAATTGAAAATGCGCCCTTTATAGGATCCGGCACAGGTTGTTTGAAGAATTCATTCAATCTTACATGAAAACTATTGTCATACTGAGAATTCCGGGGCGCATAATAAGTACTTGTAGGTGTTTTCGTCGTAAATGCCTCGTGTGAATTGATGTAAAGCAGATGCAGGAAGATGCCAGGACAGAAAGAAGAATGGTACTTTGAGTTGAATAGTGCCATCATCGTTCCCATCTACGATTGTACGATGTACGTTTTTCTTTTTGCTGTCTATAGAATTTCCTCCCACATTATTATGTTGATTTCATCTTTTAAATGCATTGTCTTGTGATGTTATATTATTATTATTTGTTCTTTTGTGTTTGTTCTTTGTTTGTTCTTTTTTGTTTCAACGACGTCGATGTTGTTATTTTTTTAGAAACAAGATACAGTACTCCACTTTGGGGAGATATTAAGGAGATCTCTTTTAGTTGAAAAAGAAAACGGGGACGGGGCCTGACTTGAAATTTGCATTGTAAACTGTACTACTAAGTACTGTATGTACTACTAGTATGTAAAGGGAATGAATGAATCAAGGAGTTTGCTTCTCCTTTCGCGATATTCTGATATTCTACATCAACATTCTCACTTATACATTTGCAACTTACGGTCAATAACAACAATAAAAGATAGACGAAACATGAAACATAAATGAAAAGAGTGCGGCAAAGCGGTAACTAAGAAATTACTATTAAAGATTAGGAAAATTTCGGTTCGATTTAAAAATTTATTGAGCAAAATAGTAGAAGATTTCAGCTTTTATCGATCAACAATGCATTCGAAAAAATCTGTTTCGACACCCGCACAACACAAAACCTGACTAACATTAGAACCAGTCAAAGTCGGTACTATTTCGGTGGAGTATAGGCTTTGGTACCACTTCTCCCATTTTGTTTGGGTGCATCCAAGAGCTTTGCAAGCTTCTTTTTCTTTTGATGTTAAGTAATCCCAGTGTTTTATTGAACCTCGGATTAACGTATCTCTATCCCATATTTCTTGTTCAAATCCCAGTATCAGTGCTGCCTGCTGAATTTTGGGTGGTAGTTCATCAAAGTCGTACTCTCCGTATCTTGTAAATGACGATTTAAAACTTGGAGGACGTGTACTACTCTTGCTAGTAGCCTCCAACTGAGATTGTGCCGATTCATCCCACGGTGATGAGCCATCTGATGGTGATGATTTCGAATCTGATTCGTCATCCCATTCGTTCTGTGTGTATCCTAAGGTAACTGCAGCATTTTGCTCTGTTTCTGTCAGTTCAGACCAGTCTTTATTTTCATTAGGAATACTCTTTCCTTTGTCCCAAATGGAACGAGTGTAACCCAGGATCTTTGCTGCTTGCATCACTTCAGCAGGTAAATCTTGGAAATCATACGTACCGTAATTTTCTTTTTCTTCTTCAGGCACTATAGGTATCTCGGAATCCGAATCCGAATCTGAATCCGAATCGTTGTCCCATTTATCCTTCGTGTATCCTATAATAGTTGCTGCCTTTTGCTCTGCCTCTGTCAAATCGGACCATACTTTCTCTTCAATTGGTATACTTTCATCTTTGTCCCAAGTGGAACGAGTGTAACCCAAGATTTTTGCTGATCGCATCACTTCAGCAGGCAAATCGTGGAAATCGTATTCGTCGTACTTTCCTTCTTTCTCTTCGGGAATGACATGCATCTTTGTTTTGTGACGATTTGGCGACGATTCATCTGATGACGAAGAGCTGGAATCATCGTTCCAAGCATCTTCAGAGTATCCTAGAACAGTTGCTGCATTTTGCTCTGCCTCTGTGAGCTCCGACCATTCTTTCTCTTCATTTGGTACATTTCCATTTTTATTCCAAATAGGACGAGTGAAACCCAAAAGCTCTGCTGCTTGCCGCACATCAGTTGGCAATTCTTCGAAATCATATTCTTCGTATTTTCCACCATCTTTATCAGTTTCTCCATTCCACTAAAAACGTTGGATAAAGTAAAGTATATTGGTTAAGAAGAAAAATAGTTGTACTATAATAATGCTCGACGTCGAGAATCCTTACCTTCTTTTTGTTGTATCCGAAGACAACGGCCGCAGTCTTCTCCTCTGCTGTTAGATGTTTCCAATCTTTATCAACACAATCAGGCTCCTTATTTGTTTCCCATAACCTTCGCGATTGAAATGTTCGACAGGTATGATTGGTATGTTAGAAGTTGTCAAGTGAAATTTTAAAAAGGGCGAATGGTATCTTCAGATGCAGGGAGTACTTACTTTCGAGTGTATCCGAGGGTAAATGCAGCCTCTTGAACTTTAGATGGCAAAAGATCCCAGTCAGTATCAAGGTAGTGCCAACCATCCACAGCATTCCGCTTCACGACGTTCTTGGAAAGTTTCTCCCAGTCTGACCTCAAAAAGAAGAACATCAGAAGAGTAGCACCAAATGAGTAACCTACCACCAACGCAGATACTATGCCCCCAAGATTAAAGTTATAGTTGTAGACAAGGATTGCCGCTAGTGGTATCGCAATGAACCAGCTCACAAAAATCTCTATTATTGTCATCAATTTGACCCTTCCTTGAGCACAAAAAACACCCTCTATTACCATCCCCGGAACCATTAATATCTCGCCAAAACCAATCAGAGGGATCTGTTCAAAAATTAATTTCTGATACGTCGGATTTGGTGTGAGCCAATAAGGTAGAAATTCTGCAATCGCAAACAGTCCACCAGCAGTTAAAATAGCTATATGAATTCCAATGTAAATGCTTCTTTCTGCCATTTTTTTTGCCTGTGCGGGTTTACCAGCACCCATTCTAAAACCAACACGGACTTCTGCTGCCCCCGCTATTGCCTCTGTGGAAATAACGGCAATATATGAATGTTAGTGAATTTGAAGCTCGTCCAAGTTTGATTCTGTAAACAACATAGTATGCTCTTACCAGTTAAAGACCCAAATAGATCCCATACGAAACCCAGTATATTCCACGCTGCTACTTCGTCTGGCCCAATAGATCTTTTTGAATGGTAGTTTCAACAAACAGGAAATTAATAAATATTATACTATATGAGTTATCGATAAAACGCAATGTTTGGAAATAGTATGTTGGGGAACTTACTGTGCAAATATCAGCATGACTTGCCACTACACAATAAAAAGAATTTTGAAAGAGCAAAAATAGGTTCAGATTCCGATCGCATAGCATTTTTATCACACACGTCTACTGGAATTTCTTACCTCTCCACTGGAAAGAATCCACGCTAATGAAAGAGGAAGTGCAGTTGCAAAAGTCGTCTTCATAGCCCTTCTGTCCTTAAGCCCTATGGTCTTAAAACATCCTTCCCAGTAGTCATCAAGCCATCCTTGGTTCACAACAAAGATAATGTTGATGAACATCAAGCTAAGTTCAATAAACGATTGAGCCAATCCTATTGCCACCATGCTTGTTACTCCAGAAGCAGCCATTGAAATGATAGAACAACAGAAAATAATGGATCTAACCACAGCAAAGATCATAGCATACTTTTCGTGATCAACCACTTCCAAAAAAGTAAGGAGGCATTCATTGATACCGTCTACCATTAGATACAGTAAAATGCTATATGAGTAGTTTTGTGTAATGATGGCAGTTTCTTCATCAAATCCAAACCATATGACTGTTTCGTACATGTAGAACGACCAGAAAATAAATCCGGGTATTTGAAAGATAGCGTAGAAGATGGTTCCGATTTGAAGATATCTGCCAACTAGAAGATCATTACCAGAACCATCTGCCTGTGGCGCCAATACTCCAATTGCTTCTTGAAAACCAACCGTCAGAGTCCCAGTTAATTCAAACAAAAAGTCAGCCATTATATAAGCATTGGCCTGTGGTGTCCCAATCATGTGACTTATAACAGCTAGTTCAACAAGTGCAGCTGTTGTTTCTGTAAACTCTCCTACAGTGTAAATTGCTGCAAGAGAGCACAAACGTTGATGTTCGGTATCCCAATCCGTCACTTCCAGGAGTGATTCCCACCAACTTTTCTTTTCGTATGGAATATTCATTGCGCTATTTGCATCAGATTGATCTTCCATCTCATTGACACCATCTTTCATGCTGATATCGTCAATACTTAACTTGCTCATGACAGATTTTGCGCCAGAGACAGCAGTGCCTGTTACTGAAAATGGATATGTCCCACCGTACGATGATTCCTCCTCAAAGTTCAGTCTTGATATTTCTGCAGCCAATCGAATATCTCTTTCCCGTTTTCGTCTTTTGGGATAACCTCTCGGTCGTGCTTCCAAAAAAGTTGTGGTCAATTGCGACCTAACACTTAAAGTGGATGACACAGTCGAATATTCAGCATCCGAAACGACGGATGAATTACTTTTTTGCACTAGATCAAACTCTCTATCGTTCTTGTTATCGTCATCGTCACTTTCATCGGCCGGGACATTGCTAACTGCTAACAATGTATTCCTTCTACTTTTTCTTTCATCGCAAAACTTAGCCAAGCGGAGCCATATTGGTAAAGTCAAATTGACTACAGTGCAAAAAGCACAAACAATGATAGTCAATCCCCAATGATCTGTATCCATCTTCTCCTTCTCTAATATTTGCTACCACTACTGGCAGTAGTGAATTTTTCTACCACTCTAAATAAAGAATAACAACAAGTACTAGTATGGATGTTGTTGCCAGTTCCTCTTCGTAAAAATGAATCGCTGTCTCCAAGCTATCGTACTAGTACTTCTATATGTTCACTTATTACCCCTGTTCACTCACTCGTTTTAAATTATTAATATTCTTTATTGTCAAATCAATAGTGTGACACGCTCTTGAGATGCAGGGGCACATGTATTAAAATAGGGGAGAAAAGATGAACCCCTTCAATACATACACCACTCTCCCCTCACTAATTTAAAAAAGCACTTCACCGTATTTTAAATACTCACTTTGAAGAATCTACTACATTAGTACTGTACTACAAGTACTACAAAAAGGAATAAGTAATTATTTGTGGTTGTTCCTGTTACGGACTAGTACATATAATAATAGTATTATGTATAACGCAATATTTAGGAAATAGAACCTTTAAAGAAGACCCTGGCGAGCTAAATCTTCGTATGTTGCTCGCGACAATACGTTTCCATGAGAGTCCTCGTACTCTTCGCCATTGGTACCATCAAATTGATCTTGTTCCAACTGATCCTTTAGTTTTTTCCATAAATTTTGAGCGTCCTCAATCTTAGTGACTCCGTGAAAATGTTTTGTGTTTGGTATTCCCAATGTTTTCATCCCATGCAAATGCTTCGCTTCTGCAAAATGAGTTTCAAAGTTCTTTCTCCCCCGATACGATTCACCACCACATATTTCACACTTATAAAAATGATTTAGACCATGAAGTTTGAACAACCAGTATGGAATTGGCTTACCGTCCCAACCTAATGGAACTCCTTTTGGATTATAAATGGGTGTATCTTCATCATCACTATCATCGTCGCTATCGTAGTTTCCCTCTTTGCCTTGGGAATTTGTTTTTCCTTTGGAATCTCCAATGGCCGCTCCATGAAGATCTTCGTCCATTTCCTTTTCACGTTCTTTTGTTGTTTGAGTTTCACGCCGCCCAGTACGCCGCACCGTTGCTTCCAAGATTGGTTTCAATTGATTCAGGAGGGCCATCACTACTACTTCTCGTTTCGCTATATCAACCCGACGCTCGTTTTTGACGTTAACGTGAAGTGTTGTAGTTGCTCCGTTTGTTGCCGTTCCCTCAATTGTACCAGTATTTGCAGTGGTTACCGGTTTTTTTTTAGCGAATAATTTCTTAGGTAATTTCTCTAGAGGTGTATCTTTGGTCAGAAATAATCTCTTCGCTCGATCCGTTACCGTACCTCCACATTTTAATCCCAATCGAGTCAATTCAGCTTTCAGAGTGTCTCCGTCCAATGCTTGTTCCAAGTCACTGGCCGATCCGTAGATCGAAAGATCGATAACGGGAGTAGATCCATTCGTTGTTACATCATTACTAGAATCGCCACCATTACTATCCTTGGCTGACAGGGTAGGATTTACCAAGAAGGCTTCGGTTGGTTTCTCCTCCCAACCCGGACTTCCGCCTGTTTGAGACCACATATCATCGAAGTCTTCAACTGCTGAGAGTGTAATTTGATTCTTTGATAAAAGGGGCTGTATACGTTTCAAAAATCCCTCAACATATATTTCCAATGCAACAAGGAATCGGACATATTTTTTTCGTTCTTTCAGTTTGGAATCTTCGTCAATCCCTTCAACAAGACCGGTTTCTCCCTTTGATAGAAGCGTCAAAAAGTCAACAAATCCAAAGGACGACTTTGTTTTCATGATACTCTTAATAGGAATCACGTACGATTCGTACAGGGGTTGCAGATCCAGATATTTTCCCATAACTTCTTCCGACGAAAAGGCGGTCCCTTCTCGGATACCCTCCAAGCTTTCCACCATACTAGATGCTAAATCGTACCCATCGGCTCCAGGATTACCTAACCGAGCTCGTTTGTTTGGATTCTTAACAATTCCCGTCTTCGTAGCTGTTTCGTTGTTGGAATGTCGGGCATGGTAGGATCGAACATCCTTTAAGCGGTGGTCTAATACTCTCAACCATAACTTGGTCGTGGCGGCTACAGCTTGCGTGGTAGTATTCCCCGATGTAGTATCATTCAATTTTCTTTTTGTAGCTTCTAATGCCGATTTAAGAATTGCTCCATCTCGCTGTTGTCGTTCTTCTACGATACGATTCGAAACAGCACTTGTTCGATGGACACACGCTGATAACGCCGTGATGGTCGCAACCTTACCGAGTTGTCCCTGACCTATAGGCAACGTCGGTAATTTCTGAGGATCATTGCTGCCTTGTTGTTGTTGTTGCTGCTGCAAGTTTATTATCGGATTTTTGGAGGCGTCGGTCGACGTAGTCTCAGACAATACAGCCCAGGCGTCTTGAATACCCCCAGGCAGATTAGAGACATCAATGTCAGCCTTTCCACTATTAGCCAACAGAGAAGATGCCAACATCAGATTAGCTTCCCGTTCAGATTTCATACACCTCGCTCCTTCTAGAACTTTACATGAGGTTAAAAGAGCATCTTGAACAGTGATTTCTTCTTCTTCCGTGAACGTCTATAAATGTAAATGGAAGATTTTTTGTTTTTTAAATAGTCAGGTTAAGTGAAACAAAAACGAAAACAATTTAGACATTTTTTATTCTGATAAAACACCAGGATTAAACTTACCACTGTAGGCGGAGGAAGGGGAGGCATAGAAGTGGCGATAGAAGTGGCGATAGAAGTGTCTTCGCTGCTCATCGGCGGTGGCGGTGGCGGTGGTGGCGGCGGCGGCAATGGCGGATCTGCTGACATGATAGCTTTCAAACAATAATTTGGCTACAGTATTATGGTTTGATTATTTCTTATTGTCCCACAACAAATAATCAGAATGCAATGGTGGGGTGAACATTGAATAGTAATTTGTAATTATTTTAATATATTTGTTTTGATGTTTAGTTATGAAGTTGTACCGCTAGCACTTCTGAAAATCCTTATCCTTAATTTACTAATAATATTATCCTTCTAAATCAAGAACCAAGCCCCTTCCTTAAATCAAATATCGCTTGATTTTATTAGTGTCAATAAAAGGCAACGGTAATTAAGATCGCCTAAATAAATGCTACGACTCACGTACTTCGCCTCGATAATTGAAGCTGAGAAGATGACGAAAATTTCGAAAATTGTGCTTTCAGAATAAAAGAGGAGTTTGACATCATTTACTTTGAAACTTTGAAATATTGTGGGTAGTAAAACATATATATGTTGTGACGACTGACTCTTACATTATCACAGCGATCACCAACATCAACACAGTGGAAACAAAGTCTTTTTCCTTTAGCTATTGAGCTTGCTTGCTAAATAGGCTTAACCAATATTTTTATACGCTTGAGATAGATTGATTCATTCAAGTTGACATCACATCACATCACATCACACACAAATCTTTTACATACACATACCAGACAGTCGTGATGCGGATTTTGTTACCTGTTTCCTTCTGGACCTTTCTGGTCATTGAACTTGGCGACTACTCGGATGCCTTTACTCCACCTAATCTGCAGAACATCTTCCGGACAGCACGTTCCCCTTCTGTGGGTATAATCAAAGACGACGATACTAATTATCACAATTATATTAATGATAGCCAACGTCTTTGGGCGACGACAACAACAACAACAACAAAAGATGATTCTCCAACTCCAGATGATACCAGTCAAATCCGAGCTGCATATATGCAATGGTGTGAAAAATACCAAAAACCGACCGACCGAAGTCGGTATCCACAGTTTGTTAATAATTACAAGGTAATGGAATCGATTGCTAGGAAGGGTGGAAAAGCGATGCACCTCAATGAATATGCCGACTTTACCGGTGAAGAATTCCAAATAATGATGAATGAAAAAGAACAGCAAGTGCCGAAGAGAGTTATCGAAAAGGCACAGATTCAACGTAGTGAATCAATTGGTAGGGAAGAGTCATTTGGTCCTACCAGGACTCTAGTTCAGGCGGCAAAATTAATGGTAACGGAAAGGCAGCAACAAGAACGTGATAATAGAAATACAGAGCCGCAGTCGCAACCACAGCAACAGAAAGTACAACAAGATCCGATACCTTCACAAACCAAAGATAATGACTCAGAAAATGCAACAACAACAACACCATCTACTTCAACGAAAACGACAACAAAGCTAATAGATAACTCTGCAGTACCGAAGGATCAATTGCAAAGCACGGCGACTCCTCCTCCTCCCCCCGCAAAATCAGTATCGTTATCAAACGACGACGACAAATCAAAATCAACGAATGATGGTGTTGTTAAGCCAAGGGCAGCAGATGGAAATTTGAAAACAAATGATAAGAAAAAGGACGTCGTCGAAACTAAGAATATTGCTTCATCTGCTTCGACAGGCAACAAGAAAACGGAGGAGGAAAGTGGAAAGCAAAAAAATGACCAAACGGAATCTAAACCAACGAATATTTCGTCATCTACAACTCAGCAACTAACTGCACCTGGCGACTCTAATAAAAAAGACCGACCAGTAGAAAATAATTCTTCTTCGGTAACAACATCTCAAAGTCCTATTACTACTACTACGAAAGAAGAAAAGGCTACTAGCGAAGTTTTGTCATCAAAAGGAAAAGTGATATCGTCATTCGATTTGATGAAGGATAGATATACCAACAAAAAGGAACCCGAAGGAATAAAACCTAACGATGATAAAGCTAAAACAGAGGAAGTTGAAATAAGGAAACGAAACGAAGCCCAATCCAAAGCCGACGAGGAACGTAAACGACTTGATGATGTTGCAGAAGCTAAAGCTGCTACTGACGAGGAACGTAAACGAATAGAGACACAGGCTAAAGCCGATGCTGTAGCAAAAGCTAAGGCTGACGAGGAAAGGAGGCGAATCGAATCAGAAGCTAAATCTGTTGAAGAGGCACGGATACGAAACGAGTCAAAAGCAAAAGCTGCGGCCGATGCTTTGGAAAAAACTAAAGCCGACGACGAGAGAAAACGGCTTAAGGATGTTGCAAAAACCAAAGCTGACGAGGAAAGGAAACGGCTTGAGGCTGTTGCAAAAGCGGAGAAAGAAAGAAAAGCTGAAGAAGAACGAGAACGTATTGAAAAGGAGAAAGTTGAACTAATTGAACGTTTAGAAAAGGCAAGACTTGAGAAGGAGGAACTTAGACGCGTTGAGCAATTACGGCTTGAAGCTGTTGCAAAAACTAAAGCAGAAGTAGAAGAATCAAAACGTCTTGAGGCTGTGGCAAAAGCTAAAGCTGAGGAGGAAAGGAAACGTCTTGAGGCTATTGCAAAGGCTAAGGCTGCTGACGAGGAAAAGAAACGACTTGAGGCTGTTGCAAAAGCTAAGGCTGCTGACGAGGAAAAGAAACGACTTGAGGCTGTTGCAAAAGCTAAGGCTGCTGACGAGGAAAAGAAACGACTTGAGGCTGTCGCAAAAGCAGAAGAAGAAAGACTAGCTGAAAAAGAACAAAAACAGCTTGAAGCTGTTGCAAAAGCTAAGGCTGCTGACGAGGAAAAGAAACGACTTGAGGCTGTCGCAAAAGCTAAGGCTGCTGACGAGGAAAAGAAACGACTTGAAGCTGTCGCAAAAGCTAAGGCTGCTGACGAGGAAAAGAAACGACTTGAGGCTGTCGCAAAAGCTAAGGCTGATGACGAGGAAAAGAAACGACTTGAGGCTGTTGCAAAAGCTAAGGCAGACGAGGAAAAGAAACGGCTTGAAGCAATTGCAAAAGAAAGAATAGCTGAAGAACGGAAACGGCTTGAGGCTATTGCAAAAGTCAAGGTAGAGGAAGAACGGAAACGGCTAGAGGCTATTGCAAAAGTCAAGGCAGAGGAAGAACGGAAACGGCTAGAGGCTATTGCAAAAGTCAAGGTAGAGGAAGAACGAAAACGGCTTGAAGCAATTGCAAAAGCAGAAAAAGAAAAGATAGCTGAAGAAGAACGGAAACGGCTTGAGGCTATTGCAAAAGTCAAGGCAGAGGAAGAACGGAAACGGCTTGAGGCTGTTGCAAAAGTCAAGGTAGAGGAAGAACGAAAACAACTTGAAGCAATTGCAAGAGTAGAGAGAGAAAAAATAGCTGAAGAAGAACAGAAACGGCTTGAGGCTGTTGCAAAAGTCAAGGTAGAGGAAGAACAGAAGCGACTTGAGGCTATTGCAAAAGTCAAGCAACTTGAATTGGAAGTCGCTCGAAAAGAAAAGGAACTTAAAACAAAAATTGTAGAAGCAGAAGCTAAACTCAAACGTGAACTTGAATTGGAAGCTGCACGAAAAGAAAAAGTTAAACTAGAAGCTGAGGCTCAAGCAAAAATCGAGGCAGATGCCAAAAAGAAAGCAGAGGCGAAAGAAATAATACGATCAGAAGCTAAGGATGCGGCCGTGGCCGAGACGATACTGGAAAGACTCAGACGAAAATTGTTAGGTGCTCGATTGGTAGAACAAAAAAATGCCTCCGACAACATGCTGATAGAAGAAAATGGGAACATAGTTATAAAAGAAATAAATATGAAACCAAGCGACGACGACGACGATGGTGACGATGTAGAGATAAATATGGAAACAAGCGATGACGGTGACGATGATGACTCTGAGACTGTGGTTGAAGATTTTGAGAGAAATAACAACATAATAGATTCGGAGAATGTACAAAAAGAGGAAATTGAAGAAGAATCTGAAGGAATAAGCGATGAAGAAAACCGGAAAAAAGAACTTGCCGAAATCGAGAAAACAGTCAAAGCAAAAGCAGAGGAGGCAGCAGCAGCAGAGGTAGCAGCAAAGAAAAGAGAGGAAGAGGAAGATTTGCGGGTTCGTGGTGCTTACCTTGACTGGTGTTTAGAATTTTCAAAGAAACCAGATAAGATTAGAATCAAGCAATTTAAAAATAATTATCTACTCCTTGAAGGGGTCGCTAAAGAGGAAGGAAAGGCAATCAAGCTTAATGAATACGCAGATTTCACTGGCGCAGAATTCGAGAAAGAAATGCAAGCAAAGGAAGAAGCCAAGGAAAAGGAAAAACGAGAACGACTGAGGAAAGAACAGGAGGAAGTTGAGGCTGCATTCTCAGCAGCAGGTGGTGACGTCGGTGTTGAGGGTGAAAATGAAACAGCAGACGATTCATCGTCAGATGATGAAATTAAAGTTGAGGATGAGGATGGTTTATTCCGTGTTCAAGATGAGAATGGAATTGACATAAGTAGAGGGAAAGGAGAAGATGACGACGTTCCACAACAGACTAAAGGAAAGGCACTTGATACTGACACAGAAGAGGAGTGGTGGAAGCAAGAAGAGGGTTTAGACGAAAGTATGTTGCTAATGGACGACAACAGTAGCAGTAATAACTGGTCCGGGTCAAATGGAGGAAGAAACGAGAATCAGCCTACATTTACATCAGAACCAACTTATACCTCCAAAATCGACAACCAAGAACAAACGGAGACTAATGCCGATGATCCTGAGGTGAGAAAAAGGGTGCGTGCTGCCTACTCAAACTGGTGTCGAACTTTCAGAAAAGAACCAGACGAAGGACGATTCCCCAAGTTCAAGAGCAATTATATCATCATGGAAAAACTAGCAAATGACCAAGGACGAGAAGTAACACTGAATGAATTTGCTGACTGCACTCCTGATGAATACGAAGCAGCATACCGTGTAAAATCAGGAAGGAAAGAGCCGGAAGTAAAAATACCGTCGCCGAAGGTAGAAATTGTAGCCGAACCCAAGAGGGTTGTGCGTACCGCTACCACTAGAAGGACAGAAGCTGATGAAGAACACGATGAAGCTGCTGCGAATGCTGAGGTAGAAAAAATTGCTTTAGCTAGGGCAGAGGAAGCAGCGAAAAGGGTAGAAGAAATTCGGAAGGGTAAAATGAAATACGAAAATGCTAATACAAATACTGAATCAGAAAATAGGGTCGAAAAAGAGCGTCAAAAGGCTAGACAAGAGGAAGCAGCAAGGATTGAAGCACAGAGGATTGCTGTTGCAAAGGCTAATGCAAGGAAGGTCGAAGAGGAACGACTTCGAAGAGAATGGCAGGAAGCTCGAGCAGAAGGTAGAAAGGCAATCGCAGACGAGGAGCGATTGCGAAAGCAGCAGCAACAACAGAAAGTAGACGAAAACATCCCTGAAGTAGAGACGCAAAACGATTCATACGATGGCCGTCAAAGCAGTGGAAGATATCCTGCATTCACTAGGGTAGATATGTCTCGATCAAGAAATGGCAATGATGATACAGCCACGTCACGATCGAATCTGAGTCCCGACGCAGACACACAGCCTGTCGTCAAGCCACCTCCATCAAAGCCAAAAAATCCATTTCAGCCACGACCGACGTTTACTTCTTCACTGAAGGATTCAATGAGATCTAGTACCAACGAAGAAGGAGGTTTCGGTGGGTATAGATCATCTTGGCGAGATCAAGCTAGACCAGATATTGATGACAACGATAAAAATAATGGAACAGCTTCTGAATCCGATTCGAAATACAGATCGCCGAATGACTTTATGGCGCCACCAAAGAGCGATGAAACCCCCCGTGAAGCATTCGACAACAGATCATTCTTTCCAAAAAATTCGTCTAATCCTAGCCCTACTGTCCAAAAACCAGGATCTGGTTACTCCATGGATTCTCCGTCTACTAATAATGAAGAATTATCTGATTCTTCCTTCTCGTTAAACCAGGAATCGCAGTCCGAAAGCTGGTCCTCTCCAACCCAGGATCCACTAAAGCAACCTAGACCAATGCTCCAGGATCCTCCTTCAGGAGGAAATAATAACAACAACGGTGATTCGTGGTTTGGTAACAGCAACAGCAACAATGAAGTACAACCAAGTACAAGCGGAGTTCCTTCTGCAGATTCTTACTCACAGCGGGGGCCTTTATTGAATAAAGGTGCATCGTATCTTGAGAATTTATCTGCATCGCCCTCTACTGATAGGATCAACGGAGACGATTCATATTCTAATGATGATACGTCTGGGGAACAATACTCTCAACAGCCAGATCCTCCGCCACAATCTGCATTTACAGAGCGTATCCAAGCTGCCTATCGCGACTGGTGCCAATATTATGGCAAAGACTATAGTGAAGATCGTCTTCGCACCTTTTCTGCCAACTTTTTGGCTGTTGAAAAGTACCATCGAGAAACTGGTGTTTCATTGATCTTGAATGAATTGGCCGATATGACATCTGAAGAGTTTCAGAAAGGAAGGACGTAAAAAAACTGAAGACGAAGGGAAGAATAAAAAATAGGGAGAAGGGGACCGCCGAAAAAAAAGTACTACGAGTAGTTAAATGTTGTATTATTAGGGTAGTATGCGGTGTTATTTATTGTTCGCTACGTTTCCAATATTTGTTTCTCAAGTGACTGCGACGAACTGATCAATTCACAGAATCATCAAATGCTGAATGTGTGATATATTTGTGTAAAAAAATGTAGTAAAAGATAAAATAGGGAAAGATTAACTTAGATACTGAAGTATTGGTGAATAAGAGATAATACCATTCATACTGGATTGACTTATATTACTATTACCGTGTTTAGCTAATAATATTATTATCTATTTTTGACACATTTCACCTCTCTTATGACCTCCTCCTGGGTTGTGTAGAAATTTGGCTCTGTTTCGAGTCAACCTCCAGTAGCATAGAAAATCCCCCAACATACCAAAGCACACCACACAAAATTCCATGGAGAAATTAAGCACTACATGTAGATAGTCATAATTATATACATATACTATTGGTCTACTACAATGTAGTAGTCCTGATAATGGAGATTCGTCCTGTAACAGCTTCCCATCATGGTCATGTGAACTTGTGCAGGAATGATAATTGGATCCTGTATTTTGTTATACATACTGTGTGTGTGTGAGTGTGAGTGAGTGAGCCACTCAAGACTGGACCCTCTGTGTTGGGGGGTAGGAAGATGAAAGTCAACTGATATCATGCTTCCCCCCTCATCTTGTGGGCATACCTAAAGTCACAAGCTCCACAGAAGAAGGAGGTGATTCTGGTGTAGACTACATAGGGGAGATTAAATAGCTTTTTTTGATATTCATGGATGTGCTTTTCTTTATTGTGTGTCGTTACTGCTTCTTGTGTGCATTTTTTCAACGCTTCAAAACAGAAATCCATGCATGCTCCTCTACTTTTCCCACACAACTCCATGCACCACTTGGAGGTGCATAGGTTGATGCAGCTTTGTACGCCCCTTCTTCAAGTGTAATATACACTAAAAAATATCCTGAACCAATGATTTTTGTTTTGTTCTTATACAGGAAGCAACAATCATTTCTCTTGTCACAAAAACATTGACCTTCCAATCTAAAATGCAACTACTACACTATCATGATATCTGCCGCCGCTGCACAAGCAATTGACTCTCCTTATTGGAGGGAAGGTGGTAAGGGAGGTGATACTGATCCACCACAACTATTTCTGTTATCTACTTTAACATTCAATGGTAACATGAAGTGCTGTCATCGTTGCAGAGTTAAACATTCCATTTCCTTCTGTCCCCAAGAAGGCCAGTAAAAATAAGAGTTGGTACTTGTAATTAAAATGTGACCGCCCTTTTTCTCTCCTGTTGAATAAAGATAGGATGGTACTTGATTAGATCATGGAGCTTGTTGAAGGATGAATGATTCATGTGGTATTGAACACGACTCATCAAGGATTCCTGAACATGATCCTTTCTGTACATTGGCTTTCAATCCACGTACCTGTTAGCTTTTGCTGTTTGAAGAGACAAGTATGTCATGGCTTCAATTACAAAGAAAACATCATAACTGTCAGCATTGTATTGCATAAAACGGAATGCATGTACCCTCCCCCATATATGATATAAGTCATCAAGCTCTTGTAGGAGATGCTTCCTTTTGTTCTTCTTGTCATAGTTGTTGTTGTTCATTTCATAAGTTTATGACTATAATTAGGTAGGAATTGGTTGGTTGTTTTAGGTGAAAAAATAGCACTAAAATTTGGTGGACATTTTGTATGTTTACTTTACATCTTTTGTATGCTTGTGATGTTGTATGAAAGGATTGAATTATGTCTGCAGAAGTTATTAATTAAGAAGTCCTTCTTGCATACATATCATCTTCTATTACTTAGAAATGCGGACAACAAGAAGCTTCAAGTGCTTGTACAGAAAAGAATAAAGAAATAGCACCTCAATTGGACAGACATTTTGTATTATAATGATCAGGTTTTTCTTTGTAATGCTGCTACAGTGCCAAAATTATCGGGGGTCATTTTTTAATATTTTGGGTCCGTTGAGGGGGGGGGGCAGGCTTAAAGAAACAAATACATGCAACTCACATTCAATTAGCTAAAAAAGCGGTTTTGTGCCTTAACTTTTAGTTCTACATGTAAGCACATGAAGGGCGTTAGACACACAAAGAACAATGTTTTCGTATTGGGCAAAAATCCATCATGCATGTTGTGAAACCCATATTCCAAAACCTATTTGATCTCCCCTGATGAATATGATTGATGTGAGCCTGCAATGTGTAACATAGAAACAACCATTTTTGTTGCTACTAGGATTTGAGAGGGAGTCCACTACTAACTGGTACCAACTCTATATAATATCACATATTACATACTGTAGTATGTATTTTTCAATGATAGCATACCGTAGATCTCTCAATTTTTGATTTATGGTTGATCGATCCTACGACTAGCTCGACTAAGATGACGTAGAGTAAAATGAAGTTGAAGCGCGCAAAAACGCATCTACACGTGGAAACGAGCCAAAAAAGCAATCGATGGATGCATCCTCATGGCACGAAAATAAGAAGAACACTTTTTCACCACATCGAAGGATCCATGATCCATTCACTCTTGTGAGATGACGTAAGTGTACGTATTTGCAAATCTACATACTTTTTTTGCTAATAATACTAGTGAGCAAACAAATTAGAACAAAGAGATACCATTGTCTATCTGTTCTTCCAAAAAAGGGACACACATCCTTGATTGTAAACAAACTTAATCTTCATCATCATTATCATGAAGTTTTCGAATTTTGCCATCTTGTCCCTGGCAGGGTTAGAGAGAGCGCATCCAGTATATTCTTTTTTAAGTTCATCTCCTAATAATGTCGGTTCGAGTAGAACCGTTGGATCGCAATCACTTGGTGTACGTTCTTTGGCTATTGATATGACCACAGAAAAGAATACCGATGTTTCAATACCCTATGATTCCGCTGCCGAGCTAGCTTATTCCGGATGGATTGCCAAGTATGAAAAACCATATGACGCTGAGCGTTATGAGGTCTTCTTGAGCAATTACAAGGCCATTACGATAATGAATGTTTCCGCCAAAAGGAAAGCCCGTGAAGATGATGGAAGTAGTGAACCATCTCTCCTTTCGTTAAATAAATTCGCTGATTGTACGGCAGAAGAGTATAATGCGGCCAATAATGAAGAAAGTTCAGATGATTCAGTCGAAACCGAAGAAGAAGAAACTCCAAGCACATCGGGAGGTATTTTAGGAGATGCATTCAAGGCAGTTGAATCACAATCATCAGCCTCGTCGGCGTTACAAGATGCTGCAGATGCATTGGATGAAGAAGAAAAGGTACGTTTACCAAGTCTTTAGAGTGAGAATGATGATTGTAATGATATATTGCTAAGGACTATATCGATCCTATTTTTTGTGAAAAATTCTAATTCGTCTCACATTCCGTCGACTTTATATATATGTATGTATACATGATGACAACTGACAAAAATTAAATTAATGATGAATAATAGAAATTGGCTAAACAATTAGGTTTAGACAGTGTAGAAGAATTAGAGAACGCAATCGATGCCCTTGAGGGGATTGGACCCGACGGAGTTGAAAATGAAAATTTGGCACGTGAGGCACGGGTTAGATCTGCCTATTTAGACTGGTGCAAAGAATTTGGAAAGACGTCTGATGAAACGCGATTTCCACAATTTTACGATAACTTTCTGGAAATGGAAGACTTCGCAAAGGATACTGGAAAGGAAATGGTCCTTAACGGATATGCTGACAATACGGAAGACGAATATAATACTATGCTAAACGGTGGTGGTGAAGAGAAGGAGTTGGAGGTGGAAGAAAAGAAAGAGGAAGAGATTATAATCGAGGAAGTTGAAGAAATAGTAGAAGCAGTGGAAGCTGCTACTGAGACAGAAGAAGAAGGTGCTGCTGAGACAGTAGAAGAAGTTGCTGCTGAGACAGAAGAAGAAATTGCCGCTAAAGCAGAGCAAGAGGCTACTGCACAGGCCGCTTCCGAAAAAGAAGCTGCGAACAAAGCGGAAGAGTTTTTTAAGGAGGAAGCGATCAAAGCGAAACAAGAGGCTGCTGCTAAGATTATAGCTGATAAAGAGGCTGCAATCAAAGAGGAAGAAGAGGCTGCTGCTAAGATTATAGCCGATAAAGAGACTGCGATCAATGCGGAACGAGCTGCTAATATTAAGGCCGAAGAAGACAGGAAAAAATCATTCCAAGCGGAAACCGGTAAGTTTTTTTGGATGTTTGTTACTGTCTTTTTTGTTTGTTTGCTGAAAAAAGAACTGCTATAAAATGGAAAACGTCACATGTTGGTTCCTTACACTTTTGATCTTACTTGTTGTATATGTAAATGCTTTTATCATGTGTTTGATATTATCTAGCTCGTGTCACTGCATTGACTGATGAAGAACGCCGAGCCGAAATTGAGAAGGAAAAATCGAACCGTCAAAGTTCTCAAGCTAAGGAACAACAAAAGGTCTTAGCGGCACGTGAAGCAGAAGTCATCGCTGCCGCTAGTGCGGCTGCAGATAAGGAAGCCAAAGAAATTGCGAAAGTTCGTAACATCCAAGAACAGGCTGCCGAAAAGGTTCGGGCAGAATCGAAGGAATGGGATGAAAACCAAGCCAGGCTCAAGGCAGATAAACTCGGAGCAGTAAGTCCAAAGGATGCCCCACCAATGACTCGTTCACCGCCCAAGACTGTTGATGTCCCATCGCCAACGTCGAAATCGAAACCAGCAATCGATTTTGGTGGGTTTTTCTCAAAATTTAAAAATGAATCCAAGAAAAAGCCTGCCGCACCAGTTGTTAAGCCACCAGCACCAAAGAATAAGCCACCGGCACCCAAGACAGTTACTAAGACATCTACACTCGACTACAATGGAGAGAGAGTTGGTGTTGCTAAGAAGACGTCACCGCCGCCACAGGTAGTAGCAGCAGCAAAGGTCGACTCCCCCACACCCAAGTCATCGCCACCCCGACCTACATTCAGTTTGGCTTCATTGTTTGAAAAAAACGAAACACCAAAATCAAAGCCGCTGCCTCCAAAACCAAAGCCAGTGAAAGCTGCTGCACGAGCCACAAAGTCAGTCGTGAAAGCCGCTGCTCCAAAAGCAAAGCCAGCTCCGAAACCAAAGAAAAGTGTTGCGAAGGCTACAACTCCAGAACCCAAAAAAGAAGAAGCTGTACGAGCAACATTGAGTTTAACATCATTCTTTGAACCAACACCTGCTGCACCAAAGAAGGCCGCTCCTGCACCTGCTCTTAAGAAGAAGGCAGCACCTGCTCCTAAGAAGAAGGCACCCGTAAAATCCGTTGCTCCATCACCTGCTCTTAAGAAGAAAGCACCAGCACCAGCATTTTCCTTCTTTAACCCGGCACCAAAGAAACCCTCTGCTCCAGCTCCTGCGCCTGCACCTGTGAAGAAAGCAGTTCCAGCTCCGGCGTTTTCCTTCTTTAACCCGGCACCAAAGAAAACCCCTGCTCCAGCTCCTGCGCCTGCACCTGTGAAGAAAGCAGCTCCAGCTCCTGCATTTTCTTTCTTTAATCCGGCACCAAAGAAAACTCCAGCTCCTGCTCCATCACCTGCTCCTGTGAAGAAAGCAGCACCAGCATTTTCATTTTTCAACCCGGCACCAAAGAAAACCCCAGCTCCTGCACCCGCACCTGTGAAGAAAGCAGCTCGATTTGGTTCGAAACCTGCTAAAGCTGCTGTTGCTACTAAATCAGCGGCACCGGTAAAATCGAAACCTAAGGGCCGTGCAACGCTCTCTTTGTTTGGATCGAAGCCAGCAAAGGAAGTATCCAAACCCGAACCAGTTAAATCGAAGCCAAAGGCTGCTCGTCCATCACTCTCTTTGTTTGGGGGATCGAAACCAAAGGTAGAGCCTAAAACTGTCTCACCTCCAGAACCAAAGAAGCCCGCATTTTCTCTATTTGGCGGTGGTAAGAGCAAGCCGAAGCCTGCTCCCAAGAAGGCAGCCCCTCCTGCAAAGAAAGCACAGGTCCAAGATGCTATTCCTCAACTATCGAAATGGGCGCAAAATAGTGATGGATCCATCACTGGATTGGTAAGTAATTCAGACAACTTTCGATCTGGCACAAAAATCACAACATCCCCTGTAAGAAAGGGTGCTAAGCCTGGATCTGTTGTCAAAACTGGTTCAGGAAGTCAGTATAGACTGAATTAGATAATGTTTTACTTTAAGTTTCTCTTACAATGTATTCAATATATAATATTACAATTGTAGAATGGATTATCAAAATGTTAAACCATTGTACCATGGTATCTTTATGACGTGTTTAGGATATATATAATATATGGATATATATATAATATCATCCGTCTATCATGCCGGCAAAACGTAGATTGGAGGGCATCCTGTGACCTTCTCTCTTACCAATAGAGGCTTCGACAGTCTCTTTCTTTGCGGATGAAGTTGCTATGTACTCGCAATCATGTTCAAGATACCATTTGATTTTGCGTTTATCTACTGTGAAAAAATCTTTATCTTTGGAAGCCAAGAGGTAAAGATCAATCTATCACTGCCGCCCACACCACAGAAAACAACGATGAAGTAGAACTTAATGGTATGCAGGTTTGTCACCAAATAAGTCATCCAGTCATTGTTCTGTATAGACTTATGGTGATGGTGATGTTTTTTTAGGGCTGCTCCTTGTGGACCAATTCGTTGCTATCAAAAAAAAATATTATTTGTCATCTATCATTTATCACACTGTATTTATTTTTATAAACTACGCTTTTCATTACTAAGTGAAAAGTATCAAATTTAAGGAAAAGACTAACTACCAATAATTGATCACTCATGGAAGGTATACATACGAAGTACTACTGTACTTCAAACTATCGTATATTAAAAATTTCACAACCGAATTTTTCCATTCGTTTACTACATATTACAATAATTCCAGTTTACTAGTATTCAGTACTACCTACTAGTACATGCTTCGTTGGTTCCCCTCGTCTTCCCATCCATTAGCAAGTCGATCGTTTAGAAGTCTTTTTTGTTCTTCTCTCAGTGCGAGTCGTTCGTTACAAACTTGCTCCTCGATAGCGGCATTTTGCAATAATTTTTTCTTTCCTTCAAATTGCTGCTTTAATTGTGCAAGTTCACTTTCTAAGCTTCTTCGTTCCTCCACGACGGATCGGAGTTGCGACGTTGCCCTGCTCAACTCTTCCCTACCCCTTCCAGAATTTCTACTGCTACTAGGATTGGCAGATGATGAGTTAATTATGGTATTTGATGGGTTCAATCCTACGTTAGTATTAGACTGAGTTGGATTTCTTCTTGCGCGACTTGTCCTAGTGGGGCTACTATTCATGCTCTTTGGACTATTATTGCTTTGTTGTGGTTGTGACATCGCCTGTCGGTATTCTCCAGCAGAACAATCACCGTACTCATTCAGTTGAATGGGAGAGGGTGCCATTTGTCCGTTTTGACGTGCTCGATTACTTTCCATGTTGTTGCGGGCGGTAACTGCCAGGAAATTAGCCTTGAAATTTTGAGAACGAACAGGATCGAAATCGCCTCTAGAGTACTTTCGTCTCCACTTGGCATATTCTTCGCGTATAATTTCATCGTTTGGGGTCGGAGTGCGGCTTGATTTCATCACTACTAATTGATTATTGGGACTATTGCTATTTGCGTCAGTAGTATGGAATGATGATGATGATGATGATGATGGATTGATCCGACACGAAAAACGGAGCGGCAATATGAAAGCATCAGAAGTCGACTTTCGCAAAATAGCTGCTACAGCAGCAAGGAAGAGGAGATTTAATGATTTCATTTTCTTTAGTTGTTAAGAGGGGAGCGAGCGTTTAGCAGTATAGTATAGTGTCAAGAAGCAAAATGAACTCGTACGGTAATAGCTTTTGTGCTTTGGATGCAATCTTTCTTTCTTTTTTGTGTCGATTGTTGATGAAGATTGTTCGAATGTGAGTATGATACAATGCTAATATTCTTTTTTTTTGATTGCAATTCATTCAAGATCGAAGGTCGAAAGCAAGAGGGTAACGAAGTTCATGTGCGTCCGTTGTACAGAGCTCCCCGGACGTACAGTAGCTTGTTCTTCTTATTTTTCGTCGTCCGTTATGCGCGCTAAAATAACGAACTTTTCATTTTTGCGCGGATGAAGTCAATTTTCATAAGGAAGATTCCGATCAACATTAAAAATGACGCATCAACGACCCATCAACGACAATCAAATAATAAAAAAATCCACCTTACTGTACACTGCACATAAAAGCTTATCGTGTTGAGAATGGAATACAGACAATAGAAGGCGATATTATTTATGCAAGTTGATTCATTCAATCAGTACTGATGTCGATGTAAAACTATGAGAGTTTCAACCCTGGTAATCGTGACCCTTGTCGTCGTTTTAGCGATAACAACAGAACATGATGCATACTCGTTTGCATATCACATACCAAGCAGTTCGTCAAGACGACGATCCTTGCGGGAGCAAAGCGGTTCTTCAATATGTATGTACCAACGAAGTCGGAATAACATGTTTGTGACAGCTATAAGGTCTTCTGCAGGTGGTCAGGTAAATGGAAATGACAACAACAACAATAATAATGAAAATGAAAATTATTATATCAATGACAATGAAATTTTTCAAGCCTATTCCGAATGGCAGAAGGAATACAGAAATGGAGAAGGAGGAGACGACAGCTTTGATAATATTCGATTTCAAAACTTTAAAACCAACTTATTGAAATTAATCTCAGTCAATACTGACGAATTGAATAATGCACGACAAAGTGGAAATCCGGATCCAATCCCAATGACTCTCAACGAATATGGAGACTACTCTGCCGACGAATTCACCGCGGGAACACAACAACAACCACAACAACAACCACAACAACCACAACAACCACAACAACCACAACAACCACAACAACCACAACAACAACAATCACAACAACAACAACAACAATCTGCAGAATTTTCTCTAATGGGTGTCGAAGAACAAAACCGTATTCAACAAATATATATGGAATGGTGTTCTGTAAATGGAAAAATATATCAAGATTCTCGATTAGATATTTTTGCCTTTAATCTTTATGTCGTCGAAAATTATTGCCAGGAAACCGGTAAAAAGGTTGATCTTAATAAATATGCAGATTTATCACCAGAGGAATATGGAACAGATTCGTCAACCGCGAAGATAGGGGGTAGTTCCTACTTGGAAAATTTATCAATAAACACACAGACATCACCATCACCATCATCATCATCGTTATCATCATCGTATCAATATCAATATCAATATCGGGATGAAGCAGAACGAGAGACAATTAGACAATCGTATATAGATTGGTGTACAGTCAATGATAGGGAGTACATTGAATCTCGATTGGATGCTTTTGCCAACAACTTTTTAGCGATCGAAAGTTACCGTAAGGAAACGGGAAAAAACGTCAAGCTGAGTAAACATGCAGATTTGTCACCAGAAGTATACAACGCAATGGAAGCAAGTACTCCTACTAGTGATGATACGCGAATAGCTAAGAATAATAGGAATACATACTTAGAGTCACTGAATACTCCGATGACAGGATATCCACCTGATGAAACATTAACAATAGCAGAAGAAACAATATGTGCTGTGTATCAGGATTGGTGCCAATACTACGGGAAAGTACCGACCGAGGAGGGTCTTCATTATTTTACTGGTAGCTATAATGCCTTGGAGAAACACTATCGGGAGACCGGTGAAGAATTGACACTGAACGAAAATGCTGACTCGCCAGCGCCAGGAACAGACTCGGAATATCAACGAATACAATCAGCAGACAATCAAACAGTTTTAGACAATGCCAAGGTCCAGTTACTAGAAGAGGAGCAAAGAAAAGTAGAAGCCGCAAGATTAATAAAGGAAGAAAAAGAACGCTCAGAGCAGGCTCGTTGGGAATATGAGCAACAGGTAATACAAGAAAACGAACGACAAAGGTTAGAAGAAGATGTTCGATTGAAAAAAGAACAAGAAGAAAGAGAACGTATAAGATTCGAACAGGCTCAATTGAAAGAAGAAAGAATACGTGTTGACAATGTTAGGTTAGTAGAGGAGGAACGACAGCAATATGCTGCAACTGTGGAAATGGAAAGAGATCGCCTGCGAGAGGAAAAGAATCGAGTTGAACTAGGTCTTCGCATTGATCGAGCCCGTTTAGAAGAAATGAAGCGTCTTGAAGAAGAGGCTAGAATTGAACTTGATAAGACCAATTCTCAACTTGATGAAACTTTACGGAATGACGAGTTACAATCCCCAACGATCGATGACGATGACGATAACGTCGAGAAAGCTGAGACGTTCTTTCTTCCACGTGGTTCATACATGAATGCTGTAGCGAAGACTTGGGTGGATCGTTCAGCCTATCTTGAGTCGTTACAACAAGGAAAGACTGGAGTTCTACCGGAAAATCCAGACATTAATCAACAGCCGATTGAGAAGTACAATCAAACAAGAACAAAACGACCCGAATCTCTTATCAATTCAATTTGGAACTTTATGAAAGACGATAGGAATGGGTTGGCCACAGAGCAGTATTCAAACAATTTAATTCAACAGGCAGACAAAATGATTGCTGTAAGTGAAAATTATTCCTTAATAAATGATATTGTCACTGTAAAGTTTTCAATTTTTTCTCAATTATATTTTCTATTTATAACATAGGAGGCAAGCAAATTGAGCAGCATCGAAGAAGAGGAACTTCAGCATCTGAAAGTAGCTGTTGACGCTTTACGTCGTCGTAACGAGGACGATCAGGCGGCTGAACGAGCCAGAACAGAAACAAAAGAATGGGGGCAAATTCAAAAGGGACTCGAAAGAGAAGCTAAAAGAGCGAGAGAACGCCGAGAATCCGATGAGCGCATAGCAGAAGAAGCACGTCGGAAAGCACGTTCACTTAAATCTGAACGTAGTCGGTACGAAAAAAGTGCAGCTGAGAAGTCACGCGAAAGTGCTAATTTGAGACGACCAATTGAGCCTGCAGTCATTGGCGAAGACAATATAAACCAGGGAAATCCATTTCTCTTTTTTCCTAGTCCATTTCAATTCAGCGAAAGCGAAGATGCTTCAAATTCACCCGCAGCAAAGATGCAAGAAAACGTAATTTCGTTTTTTGGTAAAAGTAGTAATTCAGATAGAATAACACCACTTTCTAAGACGTCGACGCAACCAGTGGAAGTCGAGAAGAATGATAGCTGGCTTGTTAAATTATTCGACTTTTTTGGTCGTGAGAATGAGGAAGAAGAGATGCCAGGCCTCGGTACCATTACTCTTGAGCCAGCAAGAAGAACTTCGGTGTTTGACCTCTTCGTTACTCCCGACGCAATAGCACCTAGAGAACCTGGACGGGGAAGCATAACCATTGAAGATTCGCCGAAGCCTTCTATTTTTTCATCCTTTGCGAAGTTTGGTCTCTCACGGAATAAGGTTAAAACGATAGACCCAGAGCGACAAAGAAAGGTGATGGATTACGAAAACAAGCTCCGATCAAGACAGGAGAAACTCTCGTGGTTCAAAGCCGGTCGCTCGCGAATTTTAGAACAAACGGATAAGAACATGAGCCGTAAGGAAGCCCGACGATTACAACGAGAATTAGATTCCCTCGCCGCTGGAAATTCTACCTCTTCGATCTTTACATCAACAATTCCACAACTAGCCAAATGGACTCAAACTCCTGATGGTCGAATAACAGGGTGGATAAGCGAAACTGGTGGGCGCTACAAGATGGGAACGAAAATTACAACGTCTCGAATAAAAGGGAAGGTGGTCAAACCAGGAATCACAGTCACCACCATATCCGGAAGTCAATATCGATTGGGTTTAAGTGCTGCTGCTGCGGGTAGTTCATTTGATTCATCAACAGACAGACGCTCAAAGTCTCAAAGACGCGCCAGTAATCAACGACCTTTACAACCCATTTCGCCCATGGGGGATTTATTCGGACGTTTATTTACCGGGGAAGATGTCCCCAGTCTTGTAGAATGGACCCAAAACGAAGACGGTACACTTACCGGGTTTGTGAACAACAAAGATGGATTTGACGATGGAACTCAGATTACCACATCTCCTGTAAGGAAAGGTGCCAGTTCGGGAATGCTTGTGGAAACTGGAGGTGGTAGTAAGTACAAACTTATGAAGGAGAAGACCAGATATTCGATAGGACGATGATGGTCGATATAAACGAGAACACAGTATGTATCTATTATTTATAACACACAAATCATTTGCAACGCACATCAAGCCATGCCATTCCACGTTGTATCGATTTTTCCTGATTGGGAGTAATGCGAGAAAGTGTACATATACACACATGTATTACTAGTGGATTTTTTAGTTAGAATTGAGATTCTAAATAAAGAATACAAAGTTATTGCTTCCTTCAGCTAACGCTTAATTCGCACGCGAGGAATTATTACACAATAAAAGCGACTTGAACCCATAAAATCTACCCACAAAATGCGAAATGTATTGAAAAAAATAAAAATAAGCTAAGATTTTAAGGGTTCAACGCGCTTTTATTGTGTAATAATCAATATAGCGCGTACGAATTAAGCGTTCGCTTGAGGAAGTAGTATACTACCGTAAGAGAAATTACAGTAGTAGGTACATATAGTATATACAGATCATACTAAGTTACTTTGTTTTTAATTCTAAATAAAAAGCGCGTTCTTTGTGACGTCAGCGTAATTTTTTTGAAAAAGCAATGCGTCTTTTATTGTTGCAATGATCAATTCAACAATATCATATTGTGACAGTAATAGTAATAATAGATAACTTCTCCATCAATGAAACGCATTACGTTACGACGTACAATTGTAATAGATAAAAGTACAGTACAAGAAGTACATGTTCTGATACATGCAACAACCTGTTCGACGTCACTGTTAACGCAATAAGGTTCCGAGTGTAGATTTTTACCACTTCGAAAAATTCTCTTAATTTCACCCTGTTCCTTTCAGCATGAAGATGTATCCTTCCGCATTAGATGTTGTCCTCGCGACTTTTCTAGTTGTGAGATCAACTACTACAGCATTTGTTCCAAATTCTTGCATAACTACCAACGAACATAGTTTTTCGTCGAATACTTATATAACAAACGAACAATTGCATGTACCAACAGTATGCTTTGCAAACAGTGTCGATGTCGGTGATGATTCTTCTTCTTCGTCGTCGTCGTTTCCTTATGATGATGGAGCTATTCGGTATGCATACGATGAATGGCGTTTGATTTATGGAAAAGGTGATTTCGATTCAGATCGTTTTGAAAATTTTACAGCAAATCATCGAACGTTAATAAATGCCAACATAAAAGCTCGAGAAAATGCTGTCCAACAGGGTATAACAACATTACCTCAATGGATGAGTTTGAACGAATACGGTGATTATTCCTTGGACGAATATGAAACGATGCTTGTTCAAGGAAATCAAGAAAGTAACGATGATATGAATTACTCAAACAACAACAACAACAACAATCAAAATATGAATTACGATGGAGAACAGCAGGATCAATACGGTCGTCCAATACGTTCTACGCAAGTAATTCAGCAACAGCAGCAACAACAACTAGATCGCTCCACGCAAGTGATTCAAAGTAGTGACCAGCAGCAGCAACAATTCACAAGCAATTATAATAATGGTCGTTACAACCCAATGAAACAAGCCGTTTTGTCAATAGAGGATGATTCGAATGATACAAACGACGATGCTAATAACGGTCGAGGTACTGTTGTGATTGAAGAACCCACCAATGATCAATCCTTAGATGACGGTAGTGTAGGTAGTAATACTGGAAGAGGGACACATGTTATCAAGTCAATGGAAACAGGAGACTCTTCTCTATCCGATACGGGGTACGGTACACAAGTCATTGGATCATCAAGTGAATCAGCAACTTATGGTACACAGGTCATACAGGAGGTGAATAATAATTTTGGCACTCAAGTAGTCAGTGGATTTGATAACGTAAATGGGTCATCATCCACATTTGGTACGCAAGTTATCCAGCAATCCGACTCGTCACTATCCACGCCGCCGTCAACCGATGGTCGTAGTAGAACGCAAGTAATCAAGTCAATGGATCAGGAGGGATCATCGACCTTACTTTCTGGTACCCGTGTTATTCAGCCTACGTCAACCGAAGGGTCACAGAATAATAGTAAGAAAGATGATAGAGGCACTTTAGTCGTTAGCAAGGATGATAAAGAAACTTGGACTAATCTCCTCGACAAGCTGCCATTATTTGGTGGTGGAAACAACGTTGACGACTCTGAAGACAACGACAACGACAATGTTGCGAGGGGAACTAGAGGGACAATAGTTATCAAAAGGAAAATTCCTGAACCGAAAAATACAAAAAGTCTCTTCGATTTTTTCAGTACTAACACAGACGAAGAGGATCAGATTATTGAACAAGTGAAAGATGTAATAGAGGAGTCTATTCCGGAATCTGAACCATCAGCAAACAACTTTCTGATGAACTTTATTAGTCCTAATAAATCGAAAGATAAAGATGATGATTCAACGTCTGAGGTAACGCAGCCAATCAGCATTGAGACGGCAGATTCAGGAACAAAAAATCAGTCTAATGATATATTCTCCTTTTTCGGTGGAAAATTAAAAAGTGAAAACTCACGATCCGTTCGGACTACGATTTCCTTGCAAAAGAACACCAAAGATAAAGTAGAAAAAGTACCACCTAGTAGTACTAAAAAGCTCCGAAAAACGGAACTTATACCAAAGAAACAAAATGAAAATGGTATGCCGTCCATCCTTTCGTTTTTTGGTGGTGCAAAAAAGGTCACCAAGGACGGAACTTCTTCTCGGGATCCAAACAATGCTCGTTCTACATTAACTGTGAACAACCCATCTCAAATACCTAAGAAGAAAACTTCTAGTCAAATATGGTCTCCTTTTTCGGCGAAAAAGAAAATCAAGGACGACGAAACTTCGACAACTGTCAGCGAGGAATCGAGTCCTTCCGTCGTGAAGGTACGTAGTACAGTGAGAGCTGAGTATTGCTTTTTTGAATTATCAATTCCTAACCCTTCATGTGTGTGTGTGTGTGTGTGTGTGTGTGTGTTTTAGAACGACGTTATTAAGGCCCGTATCGCCAGATCAAGAAAGGGGGTCGAGATGGCAGCCAAGAAAAAGGCTGAAGTAGAACAGGAGAGAGAGACTAGAAGGCAAGAGCAGCTGCAGAAAAGGCTTGAAGCGACCCGTAAGAGAGAGGCACAGGCACGACAGGGGACCAAATCGGTAACAACGACCAAGTCGCCACCCAGTATCAGTTCACCGTTTTCAATTTTCGGTGGAAATAGACGGCAACAGCAGGTGCCAGAAGTGAAGAAATGGAAACAGAATAAAGACGGGTCGATCTCAGGCCTGATATTTAATTCAAAGAGCTTACAAGACGGTACAAGAGTGACTACTTCGCCTGTACCAAAAGGTGCTAAAAAAGGAACTGTTGTAAAAACTGCTGCTGGCACAAATTATTCTCTCATGTAGGAAAAAAACGATCAACGTCCACACGTGCACGCAATAGAAATAATGTACAATGCAGTAGCTAAATTAATGAGAAATTAATCCTAGTAGTACGTAGAACTTGTAACGACCTTTTTCGTAGAATGCTGCTAATCAGTAGTTTAACTTTTGATAAAGGTTATGGTTTCCTGAACGTAATGTACTTTTATATATTATGAATTAAGTTCTATTTGTTACAATTGTACCGTCTCCCATAGACACGTACCCTCTGATTTATTATATGAAAAATGTGTTAAGCCCTATTAGTTACTATCTGTACATGTGGTCGTCTTCGAGTCATCGATAGCATTAGACTCTTTATTGACACTAATATCGATATCTCTGGTACCATCATTATCTGATTTCTTCCTTGATGCTAAAGGTAGCTTCCTCTTTGTTTTTCGCGAAATAGCAACGGCAACACCCTGGACTGAAGATCCAATTCGTTGCGCTTCACTAAGAGTTACCGACATATTATGTTTGGATGGAGTCTGACTTGTAGATTCCTTGCTTTCTTGTTGCTTGGAATCACTTGCGACTATTGCCACCGACGTCGGTGCAACGAGGGTGCTGTTTCTGCAGGCGGCTGGTTTGCGTGGACCCTTTCCTCGGTTAGAAACAGGAAATCCATGACGGAACGTAGGCGTCGTGGTCGGTGATGACACGGTAGATGCTCGATTCTTAGCCGACGTAGCAAGTCGTAATGCACCTCTTCCTGAGCGAACTTGTGGAGGATTATACTGATTTTGTGCTGACATTAGCATTGACATAGTTTGTTGTTGCATTCTTGGGTCAATGTTGTAAGATCCATTGTTTGGGGAATAAGGATTGATCATAGCGGCAGCCGCGGCGGCTCTCATCCCATATGCACGTGCATGGGGAGAATCGTGTGGATGCTGCCCTCCCCAAATACCGGTAGAATCGTTCGTCGAGTACGGCCAATGCATAGTTCCTTGTGTATCGTATCTTGGACGTTTGTTTAGAGGAGGTGCTTGCGTTTTCAAATCAGCAGTTCCTACAGAAGCACCAAGCATCGGTACTTGAAGCATTGATCTTTCCGTTTCACCTCCACAACTACGATTAGGTGATACAGTCTTTGGTAACTTATCACCATCGATCGAATCAGAGGTAAATCGCATTTTCACACAAAGTTTTTGTGCTCCCCGAATGAACATCTAAAAATGAAAAAAATAATGATAATCATTTTAAAGAATTGTGAGAAGACGAGTTCGTTGATTATTTTTCAGGTTATTTCTTTCCTTCACATCATTTTTGGGCATCTTATGTTCTGTTGAAAATCTATTTTTTACTTACATCATTACGATAAGCACCAGCATTTGTTCCATCTTGGATTTCTTCAAACCCCCAAGCATCGAGATGATACAAAAATGCATCAATGGTACCACAACCACTACCATTTTCATCTCTTAAATCAGCAAAGTACTTTGGAAGAACCTGTCGTCGCATGGCATCCCATCTAACAACCTTCCATGCTTCACCATCTGGAAGCCATTGAATAACCTTACCATCCAGTTCCTTATCAGCAAGAACATGATGTAAAACGGTAGGAAAATGAGGAATCAATACCTGTGAAGGAAATGTGGATGACAATGATGATGACGATGGTTGTGCACCAATTTGTGCCGTACAATGTACCTTGGATGAATCCAAGAGTTCTTGTGTAGTTTCTCCCTTAGATACAACTCCACTGCTCCGGTAGGATGGATGCAAATCCTTTGAATCGTAAGAATGTGCACTATTATTGTTGGTAGCAGAAGAATTCGTTCGTCGTAAGGGTGTACCGTCTTCGCCTTGTCCTGAAGAGGAATGTGAAACCGGTGAGATATGGCAAGGATTTTGGTCGGTAGTAGAACTATCCTTGTTGTTATTATCATCAGTGTTGGAAGATGATTCGTGGTGGTGGTCTTCTTCGTTATCTTGTTGTTCCTGCCTTCGGATGATGTCCATTTGTTTTTTCCTCTTTTTGAGAGGGACCGTTGAAGATGATGATCCAGTTGGCATTGAAGAGGAGGATACTGCAACCAAGTAATGTTCACGCTCTGCAGCTTGTGCTACCATCATTAATGCCGATGCTGTTACTTCTCTTTCATCTTCAGTCGCTAACGTTGCAATGCTACGACTATCATCATTTGTGCCGGTTGATCGATCAGTCGAATCGGAGCTTTTATTACTTGTACGTGCATCTATACCTGGCATCATTGACCAATGTTTCGATTTCACAATAGGAGTTACTACACCAGATGGAGAACGCGCACCGTAGTTGTTATGAGCACCTTGCTGTCTCATAATTGCCGCAGCTGTGCTTTCGGCAACTCGAGGAGGAATATAAACGGCAGAAGCATTGACTCCTGCTATAGACGATCCTAGTCCTTCTTCTGGTCTGTGAGGCATGATTGTTGGCTATATTAAAGTGTATTGGCTTCAAATTGTATTACAGTACTTCTAGCTATTGATTATAATTGTTATGCTTCTATTGTCGATTTGTCGATTGTCAAGTTTATGCATTTAGGTCGACACACAACAATACATACAATTACGTCTTACAAAACAAAGCTGCCGCGTTCTTAATCGTACGATCATTTTCAAACGGTCGTTTCTCCTACCCAACGGCAATCATCATTATAGCCCCTAATCCAACGGCAAATAGCTTCACGAACTGTGTTGGCGCGCGAAATTATAGCCTTAACCTTAGGCAGCGGAATGACCTGATTGCTTGTCATGAAGGCTGTAAAAATTTCAAGACAATATAATTTTTCCAAAAAGTCATACCATCAGTCCTTTTACATCATGGTGGTCTGATCTTGCTTAACATAACACATACAGGTAATCCCTAGTGTCATGATCTTTTTAACCTAGGATTGGACCCTGTCCAGATATTAATCATCTTTTCCCTTCTTCTTCCAATTTTGGAAATATATAATATGATGGACCTCAACCAACCATGTACATCTTGTTCCTACTTAGAAGGGGGGAATCATAGCAAGGAGGAACCAATCCCAGAAACAAAATATTCAATGTCAGTCATCACACCATTGTCCTCCTCCTCTCCTACTTACCTGCTAGCTAACACTATAGGGATAAAGGATTTCATTCACGGAATAAGCACCCTCATCATAATAATTGATTCTATTGGTTCCTTGACTGTGTTTTTCATGTGATAAGGCTACTGTGTGTTCTAGCTAAACTGTCTCAACTATTTTGAGTGTATGACATGCAATGCCTGCTATGTTTTTCTTTCATCAATCCCATCCCTTTATTCAAGTTATCAAGCCAGTACTCTTGGACCGGTATAACTTTCTGACTTCTGCGGTGTAATTTTTTGGTCTGGTTTGCCTATGTAATTAAGTGGATACACACAGACTTCATGTGCTCTAGATCCTAATTCTGCTAGCTAGTAGTTGATAGAACACAAAATTCATGATCATTTATCTTAAGGTCAATGTTTGATTGTGCATAATGTGTGATGGTGTATATTATTCTAATGTGCATGATCATGATTTCGAGTTTCATGTTATAATAAAGCAATATTGTTACAAATATTTTGTGAGTTTCTTAGTTCTAAGGGTGTACTACTACTTTATACTTGACTTACTCTATACATTTTAAATATCGTTTTTAAGGTCAGAGGATAATTATTGTAAAATCAAACCCCTTTTTAATACATTCAGCAGATAAACCCTATTTGTTTGCATATATACCTATTTTAAGGAGATACTTTCAGCAAGTTCGATTCCAATGCATACCTTAATGTCCAGGCGAGGACATAATTGAATGTAGTGTTGCTAGTTGACCAATTGTTGCTTCTTGTCGCTGAGCCATCAAGTAAGATAGGAGTTTGTACAGCTTCAGAACCAGACCAGGATCGTCAAATTCTATACCCTGAATTTTCGAAAAGGGTAAGTGGTGCAATTTACAGTAGGTTAAGGCAACTTGATTTCCAGGACGTTTCATCTGGAAAAACTCCATCGTACCCGCTACCCAACCAACTCCGAGTCTTGCTAGACGAAAGGTTTGGGGTTCTGCAGATATCGAGTCAAGCAAAGTGCATCGTTTCATCCTTGTTAACGTATCTCCAGATCCACCGGATGGCCCATTCATAGTGCCGATTCTCCGCGTAGCTGTATTGCCTGTTTCAAGCTCAACCTTAAGCACGCCAAGCTCGATGAAGAATAATCCCCTTTCAAAGTTTCTTGACTTTCCATCTTCGTATAGTGCCTCACCTGGTTGCAATTCCAACATGGTTGTATACTTTTGAAGCCCTGCAAGTTCGCGGGAAAAGTTATCACCGTGCTATTCAATAGAGAATAAACTTTGGTGAGCTATCAAACTAAGACAATGCAAAATCTTGCAACAACTCGTGTATGGCGAAACATTATTATGATTATACTCACCTCGGTATCAATGTGATGCAGCGCAGTTTGAAATCCAGTATCATTTATTCCCATCAAGTGCCTGATTACATTACGATCATCATTAAAATCTGTATCTAAAAGCATATCTTCTGCCTTTCCTAAGCCGGCATCCAGTCTAGCAAAGAAACGAGTTTGACGTCTGGATCGGATTCCGGTATCAGGGTTGAATCCACCTAGAGATAAGATTGATCTTATGTTTTGTGACATTCCGGCCATAAAAAGTTTGCACTTGCTTCCACTGCAAAGATTTCTGATTTGAGAAAATACATCAACTGCACTTGTGTCCATCCCAGTGACTAGCGTTAAATCCAAAATCAAGAATCTTGGCTTGCATTTCATTGCAAACTGGTCCTCATCGTTGCTCGACTCAAATAATTCAAATACGTAGGTGTAGATAGAAGAAGCATTCCCAAAGAAAAGATAATTCTGCAGGCAAATGACTTGGATCTGATTTCCGTTATCGTTCAACCATTTACCCATTCGAAATGGACGTTCGATTGTAGAATTGATGCATTGCCCATTCGCAACGTATTTGACAACACCGCTTCGAAAGAAGGCCCCTACGAAGATAAATGTTGAAAATGCTATACCAATAAACACAGCTGACAGTAAATCTAAAGCAAAAGCGCAAATGACGATGGCCTATAGAGAGAAAAGTAGAAAACGTTTGTTTGGTGGTAAGTTCACATGTTAACGAATTTTCATGCAACGTGTACCGGTAGGTCATAATAATCACTGTTCTTACAGGTACGACTATCCATTCCCTTTTGTCTTTCGTCTTAAAGAACGACCTGTAGAACCATGTAATCATCATGTCGAAAAATGATAGTACTAGCATTGCAGAAAAGGCAGGTTTGGGAATATAGCACACAATTTGAAAGTCTGTTAAATAGAAAACAAAAAGGAGGAGAATTGATCCAATTTGAGGACCTAGATCGTCAGCACCCAACGAAAACATAGTAGGAGAGGCGGCTACTGCAGGTGTAATCGGAAATCCCCCAACAATGAAGGTAACTGCTTGACTCCACCCATAAGTTAAGTAAATATTTTTCAAGGTAATACTTGTTGGTTTTGCGTGGACTGTATGGTATTTAGCGATCCCAGCTTCTTTGTTATCGTTGGTGTTGTCAGTATTATTTGTTTTGGCTTGAGCTAACAGTGGCCTCATCACTGCCTCGATATCAACTGCTTCGGAGAATTTTCGTGACTTGATAGAAGGCGGTTTATTGATTTTGATTTCGTTATTACTGCATTTGATATCCTCAACGTCATTCGCTAT
The DNA here is from genome assembly GCA_900095095.1 of Fragilariopsis cylindrus CCMP1102. Lineage (NCBI taxonomy): Eukaryota > Bacillariophyta > Bacillariophyceae > Bacillariales > Bacillariaceae > Fragilariopsis > Fragilariopsis cylindrus. Next base: position 925,097 of record FMBT01000289.1, read on the forward strand.
CGTCTCCTTCAATACCGTTCGTGATAGGTTGGGGATATTCTTTTTGAGTGCAGCTCCGTGCCTGGAAAGAGAGAGAGAAAGAGAGAGAGAGAGTGAAAGAGAGAGAAAAAAGATCCGTCAGTTGCTGCATGCATATCGAGTTAATGTTTAACATACTACTGCAAGCTCGATAATAAATAGCAATTAAATCTCATCATGAACATCGTAATTGGAACGTACACCGAACAACGAATTAAGTATAGAAAACTCATTGCGATTGCAGTAGAAAGACCTTCCCGAACGGCTCCCCAATGAACGTGACGTACTGCCGCAATGACACCAAATGGAGCCGGAGGGGCCCACTCATCAAAACCTATCGTAGAAGTATATCCCTCGTAAACAAGTTCTTCGTGTGACCAAAACCACCCTTGTTCTTTCAATTCATCTAGCGTCGTTCCTGTGATTAACATGAATAAATAATATAATGCAACGGTCACGGCAACAACCAAACAAACAAAGAACGGATTCTTCGGTCCCAGATATTTCATAAAGCCTGCCACAATTAAGGTTGGTATGTGATGAATCAGTGCATGACGTATCAAATCGACATCGCCGCATGTAAGGATCGTCCCAATCGATGTCCCGCCAGTGTCTACATTAATTGCTAATGTCCATGTGAGGATTCCAACAGCAGAAAAGAACCCACATATGACAGGAAATGGTAAGTACGATCCTAAATTAGCCAATTTAAATACACTTGCAGCAAGTAGTAGACACGAGCTGATACACGTCCCAATGGCGGTCAACACACCAAACGATGCTAAGAAAACGGCGTCATTTTCTTCCTTCGTAATATTTATATCATCAGCCAAGGTTTGATCTACAATCAATGCCAACTTGGCAAGTAAGGGTGCCAAAAAGAGATCAGCTGTGGGATATAAAGCAGGAACATCCTGTGCAAGTCTTGCCCAATAGATAGGAGAGGCTGCCAACGTCCCAAGCGCAGCGGTTTTGGTCATAAGACCAAGTATAGAAACTGGATTGTTTGGTCGCATTATTGCAGAAGCTAATGCTAAACAGAACACAACATGGTACAACACATAAACGAATGAACCGATATACGTAGTAGGTAGTTTAAGTGAATCAATAATATCTTTGATATTCCGCGAAATAAATCCAATTCGTACTATTTGTGTTTGGTGGACGTCGTCCTGGTTTTTGTTGTTGTTGTTGTCGTCGTGTTGGTAGTGGTGAGAGTTGTTGTTGTTACTTTTATCGTTCATGATATCGGAAGTACTCTGTGGACGACTTTCAGAAATGACCGGCATAGCAAGAGAAGGCATTCTAGCATGAATTTTCGAAGTTATTCGGATATGAGAAGTACTTATATTATTATTATTATTATTATTGTGATTCCCCACACCCCCATACGAATACTTCCCAATTCCAGCCTTGGGTGTCTTATCTAATTCTCCAATCATCATTGGATTCATATCAATACTAGATTGAGGTGTATGAAATGGATTCTGCTTGTTCGGCGACACAACAGAAGTAGTTGTTGTTATGGGCAACGATGATAATGATAAGCTACCACCACCACCACCATCACCCCCTAAGAGAGGTGATGATTCGGACTCCGGCGAGGAAAAATTATTCGATAATAATTGTGTGACACTCGGTTTGATAAACACTGGTGACTTTTGTGATGCAAGTAATGATGCTGTAATTCTACTACCACCATTGCTGCTATTACTTGTACGATCTGGTAATATCGACGACGATGAAACTTCAGATGATTGAGTTCTTGAAGCAGTGGGTGGAGCAAATAGTCCCATCAAGTGTGAATCGGAGCCTGCAGGTGCATTAATATCGGCTTCTATGAACTCTGTTACATTCGTAGAAGGATGGAGAGGATTAAACAATCCCAACAGTGATGGAGCTGCATTTGCATCATTCTTCGTTTGTTTCTGACCCCCATCCTCTTCTTTACTGTTATACATGATACCCCGTAGCGAATATTCTCCTTTCTATGCTATTGATTACTATAATGATGATACCTAATTCCTGTTCTCAGTTGGCTAGCTGCCATGAGTGATGAGCTGCATACAGTATTGGATGATGCTCTATGCATGTACCGTATCTACTTATCATCATCTTAATACGAACATCCAACAAGTATTTTGTGAGTGAATGAATCTGCTGTCAAAAAACTAAAAAAAATGTAGCCGTTATTTTTCAATTTTATAATAGCAAGTCCTAAAAGTCTGCGCGCATCATATATCATAAATCGCGCGATCTAAAAGATTCTCATTCAGTTCTACTAAGTTTCAAGTTCGAAAGTTGTAACATACAGTACCGATCGGGAATTGAGAATTGGGGGATTAATTGACGGCAGGCAGTACTTGGCTTCCATCAAGACACTCTTGAAAGAGGAATCAATCAGAACTCTGATGAAATAAATAGATATCATTGTCAGCACAATCAGCAAGCTAGGTCAGGCCATTACCGCATTAACGGTGGGTAGCATAGCTACAGTGGAGGAGGATGAAATTATTAGCACATATGTCTTCTTCGATCCTTATTTCTCCAATAGTAATTATCCTGAACTTGTCTTTGCTCATATCTAATATTGATTCCTTCCATCTTCGGGCTTTAAATCTTCATCATCATCATCGTCATCATCATCGTCACTATCATCATTTCCGACGTCTCGCCAGTTTTACTACATTTTTGAACCACGATGAAGAGTATGCACGATATACTACTATTACACACGATGATAAGACTAGAATGATGGCGGCGGCTTCGACGACGACGACGACAACGACAACGAAATCGGCAACAGCACTCGCCGATGATGGAAAAGAAGATCTTCATAATAATGACGATTATCTGGTAATTGATTCTCTTCATGTTTCAGATGAAGATCGTCCATCGTTAATAGAAACATTGAACAATCCAAGAGATGGATTAGCACTTCTTTTACTTGTACCCATAGCGGGAACCGTTTCGTTATGTAATATATTTGGAATATACACACCAGAATTATATACAAATCTGGAGGTAACTTCTATCGTACTTGGTATTTTGTCAGGTTTGGTTACATATTTACAAATTGCAACTGGATACAAAATAAGGAAATATTCACTTGATATCGATGGTACAAATTGTCGACGTGGCTTAGCGGAAGATTCTAATGTTAATTTCTATGCTGGAACATATTCTATAACAGTATCATGGTTGGCATTACGGGAAAGTAATGCATGTCCCAATTGGCTTGAATCGATGGATTCTGTACTACCCTGGATCAGTCTTAGTGTATTTTTCTTGGCGGCATTAATCCCTGCTATTACTCTATTCAATCCTGGAAATATCTTTGATGAAGAAACCATCCCACCTTTGTCCGGAACGGAATTAGTACGAATGCGTGGCTTGTTAGGAATTGGTATCCTTGCATCGGTGTTTGCTCCATCTTGTTTTGCTTTTGCTACTGGAGGAAGTGATTGGTGGGATCGTGTATCAGCTCTCTTTCCATCACAAAGGGTACTGGAATCAACAACAGCACTATTCGCTCTTTATGCTAACGAAGCATCTATGGTCTCACATCGATGTGGAAAAGCCGGAGTTGCTCCCTTTCGTACTATTGTTCCATTGTTTGCTGTAGTATGCTTTATTTTGACCATTCTTCCATGTGCGTTTTTATTGTATTGGTTGGGAGGGGGCGACGATATTAGCTTTTTCAGTTTCTATCGTGTATAATCACACGCAAAAAATATAACACATTCATGATCATGTAATAATTGATTAATGTATGTACCTTGTAAATAATAATGATAACGGGATAATATAATTCTGAAAGAAGAAGAAATCCATTGTCTGCCATTGTAGGAGTTGTTGAATGTGCTATTAGAATGCAATGGTATCTGGCTCGTACAATCCTGAAGTAACTGGGTTATGTTTACTGTCTTTTTTGACCAATACTTTTATGGTCAATCCCAATTGATATAATAGAATAATAGTATTTAAACTGAGAAATGAGAGTCGAGACAATCTTTTTTTATTTACAGTATTTGAAAAGATATTCCCCTCCCCCAAATCGGCAAATCTCTAAGATCTCAAATGTTTTGTGTGACAAGAATATTAGAATAAGTGACGAGATTTTTTACTTCACACTTCACAACTTTTTCTTAGACTTCGACAACAATAGCAGAATGACGATGCTCACGAGACGGACCTCCTTACCTTTGCTTTACTACTGCGCCTCCTCTATTATGCCTATGAGTGCATTTTCCATGAGAATGTCATCCTCTATTACTAAAACCGACAGAATTCACGGTCAAACATTGGTTTCGATTCCTGAGGCCATCGCCCTACTATCAGACAATAGCAGTGTCAAATTCATTGACGGCTCTTGGTGGTTAGGTGGTGAGAGAGACGGACGTACGGAGTTTGAGAATGGACCAAGAATCACAGACGCTCGATTTCTAGACATTGATGACATCTCCACGAAGACTCCTGATAATTTGCCACATATGATGCCCTCGGCACTGTTACAAAGTGCTGCAATGGATGCCATGGGTATAGATAAAAATGATCATGTGGTGGTATACGGAGGCAAGGACTGTATGTTTATTACCCGCGCTTATTGGCAAATGAAAATCACGCATCCGATAGGTAAATGTCATCTTTTGGACGGATCATTACAAGATTGGATTGATGGTGGTGGTCCTATTGAAGCCAAAGGAACAACTCCAGCTTATCCTGTGGTTGACTCAGAAAACCTTATAGATGGGAAGAAAACAATCTACGAAGCAACTAGTCCACAAAATGCGGTCGTTGATATGGATGAGTTAAAAAGCTTGATAGCCGAAGGAAAAACTGTTGATAAGGATTCTGGTGTCCTCGTGGTCGATGCTCGATCTCCAGCACGCTTTTCGGGAGAAGCCGAAGAACCTCGACCAGGATTACGGCGAGGTCATATGCCAGGTGCTAAGAATCTATTCTTCTTGGACTTGCTTGATCCCGACAATAAAAACAAATTCAAATCTAAGGAAGAGCTACAGCGAATCATCCAAGATGCTGGAATTGATCTTCCTCTTCTTCCAGGTAGTAAGATTATTTCATCCTGTGGGAGTGGAGTGACAGCTTGCACTATCTTGACAGCATTGGATATTATAGGTGAGGATCCAGGTCATTCGTACCTATACGATGGGGCTTTTGCTGAATGGGGAGGTCAACCAGACACGCCTATCGTGAAAGATTGGAATGGAGCTTTGAAATAATGATACTGAGAAACAAATTGTATCACATTATCTCCTTTAATAGAGAATCATTATACAAGTTGTATAGTACTATCGGATTTAACAAATGATACTTGATGTAACTACCTATTATTTACTGTACAAAATTGCTTCTATTATTGCGGATGTGTATTTTAATTTGTCTCGTCTTGTCTTGGAAAGCTGCTTCCACTTAAATATAACATGCCTTATTTTATTATATAATTTATCTCGAATTCTCAATGATTGTGTCTCCATTTTAATGTAAGCAGCAGATATTGGCAGTACTAGCGAATAGCTCAAATCAGAATAATAGCCGCTAGAGAAAAGCAAACGATCATTACTACCTTGATCGAACTTAAAGTACCAATTGGACTGACTTGAGCAGCAGAATTGGATAATTCAATATCGTCACTTATATCTGCAACTGTCGTACTCACTATAGCATTCGCCGTTAACTCCTTGGGAAGGGAATCACTGTCGAAAGTGATCGAATCAATGCTTGGAGCATCACTCTTTTCGAAGGCAGTATTTGTTGAGGACGACAGTGAGGATACCTGATAGACATTCGAAGAAGCGACTGGAGGAATCGTCGCTTTCCTTCTCTTTTCTAGCCCCATATCCATACTCATAGACATCGACGTGATAAGTTCTTCTAGTCCTGAAATTTCTCTGTTTTCTCTATTCAAATCGATAGTGGAAAACAAAAATTGAAAGGAAAAGAAAGAACAAACAACATCTTTAGTATTTAGTCAACATCATTTTGTTACTGTTACTTTTAGCATGTTGTCACAAATAAAATAATGTACAGAATAATTACTGTTCCAGTACACAATTTAGACTCTCACCTATCAACTGTAAATTTCTGAAGTAATAGCCGGCTTGCTTCTCGACCAAATTCGTCATGGATCTCTACGCCATTGATATGGTGAGCAGCTGCCAAGACGAAGACGTAAAGAATTGAAATGAACAAGAATCGAGGGAATGACATCATCATGGTGCTCTGTTCTGGGGTGTTCTTAACGGCAGTAGCGGATATTCAGATATTGCGATTTATAATGTATTGATATGAAATACAATGTATGCATAATATTCCCTGGCAATTTTTCATTTTTCGATTTCTGCTACGACGTTTGCATACGAAGTACATTGCTGAAATGAGATTTAAGATTTAGATGAAGATACTACTACATTATGAAGATAAGATATGAGCGATAAAAGCTCGTATAAAAACTTTTTAGTAAATTACTTAGAGATGCACGAATCGAATTATTTAACGACACTGCTCCACGAACTAGATTATTGGATTACTGGTATAAATGGCGAGCATCCAGTCGTACTAACAAATTGATAAATAAGTGATCTGTGAGTATCGGACAAAGGTATTCACACAATTGACTGATTCTCTCGTGTACAATTATTGCATTGTACTTTCAAATTAGTTGTTATCATTAATAGTATTATATGATCCATGGGTGTGTTCATATCACGACTAGATTCAAAGAGGATGATAGTTGCTTTGCTTTGGCTTATTCTTTTGGAAATTATTAATCTGCTACTTTCCTTGAACAAAACTATTACACACTGATTGTGGTTCTATTTACACTGGTTAGCTCTCAGATGTGATATTCCCCAAATCATTCTACTATACATGTCTTAGCATTTCTTGCTATTGAATAGTTCACTTAATTTCTACCTTGCAGCAGTATATATCATATCTGACTACTTAACTTAGTGCTTGTTACGCTCTACTACTATTAGTATTTCCTGTGAGTACTACTTATTTTGATACTATACACACACATCATAATTCAGCACTCAAAATCTTTATCCATTTTCATCCTCCTCCTCATAGCCATTATCATTTTGGCTTTGAACGATAGAGGTAGTGGTTGAATTGTGTAGGCTTTTCATATTAGTTAGTGAATCAGTTGATGGTAATGCAATGGTAATGGTGATTTCAATGATGTGATAATTGGTTTATTAACTTCTTCTCTAATGATGAACACTTTTGTATAGCCTTTCTTGGAAGAAAATTTCTGTAGCTGTTGAAACTTTTATGTTGAATTGTCTTATTTTAATATTGAGGAAGCCTGTCTCAATGTAATCTTTTTCTAGTACTTCTTTCCAACACTTTTTACCAAATTTGTCTCTACACATAACAATCACCTTTTCCTACACAAAATTTGGATCCGCTTGATGTGTTCCAACGCTCCAGCGGTAAAATACAACTAGACCCTAATCTCTGAACTCCTCTCATTTTTTTGAAAATTGTCAAGAACACGTACAAAAATTTATTGGTTTGCTTAAATTATACACGACTGGGAAACTGGTCTAAAAAAGGTCGTCGTTTACCCACGCTGAGAGTGTCAAAATTTGCCTAACTTTACTGTACTGTACTGTGTACGTTGTATGAATTATTATTTGTTGTACTGTAATAATACACGAATAACGCGTGTGTCGTGTGTCAATAATATTTTATTATACGCACAGTAAGTTACCAGTAAGTTAGTATGTTGAATGTGTCTATTCATTCGTTATTCAAATTTTAGCGCGCGCCTCACATCAACAATTAATTGCACGTGTTCGGAGTCGGCATCACGAACAGCATCACGATCGACAACGATTCGACTACAGTACCTCGTTAAGTTTCATTCGCCTTCTTTGCTCTTTGATGGTACAAGTTGAAGCTTTTCTTTCATAATAAAATAATCACCGTACGGTAACCAAGAAAACATACCAGCCAAGTATACTATCTACTTACGTATATTAAACGACACGATAGTACAAGTACCCCATTGATAGTACTATGTCGAACCCACAACCATCTTCTGCAGTCGTATTTTCTGGTTATCTTCCAATCGAAGTAACACAGGAAGAATTTCAAAGGACAGTTGAGGTTGAGGACGTTAAGAGCGTTATGAGCGAACGAAAAAAGCGTTTTCTTTCACATAGAAGAAGTATAACAAAGAAGATAGGAGGATTATTATCATCGTCGACGTCTCGTAATAAGAAAAAAAGCAACAGCAACGACAGTATCAAGAACGTCGACAACGATAGCAATGGCGTGAACGTGAATAATAATAATAGTACGTGTCCACCACAATTTTACGATGGTTCTAGTATAATATCAGGAATTAGTAATCAAGGTCAACAATCGGTCGCAAACAGAACTGTAGATAGTGCATCTACCATCAAGGCATCCAATTTACATTTACATTATCATCCAAAAACACAAACACAGACCCAATTATCAAGAGTGACTTCCGGACACGGCGGCGATACTAATACATCATCGACGTTACCAAGAAGATACAACAATACAGATAATAATATAGGACTAGAAGCGATCGCATTCGATGATGATACTTCTACCAGCAAAAACTCAAATAAACATAGTGGTAAACAATCAAAACCATGGAAGTCTCTTAAACGACTTGTCGTAAAAGGACGATGCAATAATAAATGTCCCTCGTCGAACAATTCTCAGCTATCACATACTGACATTTCGATGTTACAGAGACAGAGACGAAATTATGCCAAGTCTTACGATGATGGGATTTCTACACAACCATCATCAAGATTATCTTCTCTATTTGCCACTGCTGCTTCCTCCTCATCGCTGCTAATAAACAACAATAATGACTATCCCATGCGTCAACGAATCTATAGCGAGGGTGTAACAAAACAAAAACCTCATCGGCACCGTTTATGGACAGGTAGATCTTTTTCAGGACTTCAACAATCACAACGAGTCATTGACAATGTCATTCGTGGTAGATTAGATGGTATGGATCTCCTTAATTTGGGACCTGCAAGTCGAGATACGTTACCTGCCTTATCAAAAAAACAAAAACAAAAATCATCATATTCTACTACACGGAATATAAGGAACGTAAATGATGTATCATCATCATCATTATCATTCGATCCCTTACATCGTTCATTTTCAAATTTAAAACCATTTGTATCTACTGCAAATATTGTCGATGATATGATTTGGAGTTCAGCTGGGAAGGATCCACCAGAAATTATACTGGAAGGATTTTTTCCTAGTGGTAGTGATCGATGGAGTGTCAGAATAGGAGCAAGAAATCCTCCTTCTTCTGCGTCGTCATCATCATCATCATCATCGTCATCATCATTATTACTACTGTCGTCGTCAGCAGAAAGACACAAAATTACAACAACAACAACAACAACAACAGCTCCTTCTGATGAAGATTCGTCTTCTTCTCCACCTGCTTTAAAATTGAATAATACTACGGACGAGGACGACGATGAATCATTATCAACGCACGCGACATTGGACGATGATAATGATGGGAGCGCGAATATGCCTATTGCTCAGCTATGGTATAATCTATGGGGCGTACTTGCAACGCCACCTCCGATACCCACTCACATGCAAACGATTATAACTACCACGACTATCTCTGCAGCAACAGCAATAAGCAATGAGGGAGATGATCCTCTTCATAATATTGAGGTAGAGGAGGAGGAGGGAGAAGATGAAGAAATTCAACAATTAACAGAAAATTGTAATGTCCCTATTGATTTGGATGACGATGCATTTATCATTGACAGTCCAACACATCTACGGTCGGTTCATGATCTCATTATGGTTCCCCTTCAATCTGGTAGGTTAGAATGCGCTATTTCTATCTTTGAAAAATTACAACGTGGCTTAGAAGGAGCAAACGATACAAAGTTCGTACACTTGATTGCGACAACAGCTCACAATATCGGTATGATTCAATTATGTCAAAAAAGTTACGAAAAGGCACTTGTATCCTTTCGGAAGGCTGTTCAGATACGAAAAGAATGTCTACCATCAGATCATCCTGATATTGCTGTATCATTAAATCGACAAGGGTTGGCTCACTTTGCATTATCGTCAATAGATGAAGCCTTAAGATGCTTTGAGGCTGCACTTAAAATATGTACATCAGACGACAATACACGAGCAAAAATTCTTAACAATTTGGGAGTTGCTCGATATCAACTAGAAGATTATGCACAGGCCTTAAAGTCATTTACGTCAGCACTTGAAATTCAACGTCCGTTGTTGGATGGACCAATTCGAAGAGAATGTATGGTTTATGATGCATCTACTACACTTTCTAATATGGGAAAGGTTTACTTACGACAGGGAGATTACGATTTAGCATATTTTGTTTTCGAAGAAGCATGTTTGATGCAAACTTCAACATTTCGAAAGGATCATGATATAGTGTTGTCTAGTCTGGACAATATGGCAAGATCGCATACCAAGAATGAAAATTTTGCGGAAGCACTTCGGATATTTACTAGCTTACGTCGATCACAAGAAGCACGGTTTGGACGCGATAGTGAAATATGTATTGAAACAATCGGAATGATGGGAACTGTCCATTTCAAGCTCTTAGAATATGAAGAAGCCTTCGAATGTATGAAGAGAGTCACCTCGTGGCAAAGTAAAAGAATGGAACGATCGCATCCATCAGTACAGATCACGAACGAGCAGATGAGTCAAGTTAAACGATGTCTCCAGGGGGAGGAGCCTATGTGGGTGTAGACAACAACAATGATTTGACATGCATGGCGTATGTGGCGATCCGAAAGTGATGAAAGTAAGACGTACTTTATTACATGCTTGTGCGTAGTACTAGAACATACTGTTATTAATTCCTGTTGGTTTTCAAGAGTTTTCTTCCATTATTGTCGTTTAATTGCACTTTTCCTTGTTGGTCTTCGTTTGGCACCAGCGCCGCTACTGCTAGTAGTAATAAAAGTTGGATCACTTTCACGTATTAATTCCTTTGCAAATTTTATTAATCTTTTCACTTCATCGTCCGAGGCTTCTCCGCTACCAGCAAATCGTACACGACCAAGATCATCAAGTAAAAAAACATAACTCGTCATGATGTTGTGCATTCGGAGTACGTCTCTAAATTCCATCACCTCTTTGGTTCCAAAGTACGTTAATGTTTTAGATTGTTGACTTATCGGAGTATTGTTTTTCATTATTCTTCGAACTATACCCCTCAACGGATACACAAACAAACCTTCAGTAATACTGACATGGAATTGTTGGACCGTATTACTACTACTACTACTACTACTACTGGATGCCAACGAATCATCGTTTTTTTGCTGAAAGGCTTCTTCGAATGGTGTAGTCCAAGTCGGCATAAGTTTGAAACCATTATCACGAAATGCAATGGCAACAAGTGTAATATTTCCAGCACCAGACCGTGACTGCTGCTGATGTGCCTTTTCTTGAAAGAACAATGGCAAGTCGACCTCGGTGTTGCTATCGTCTAACGTATTCAAACCTTTTAGAGTTGGAAAGAGTTGAGCATCTCGTACTGGAATCAACTGTTCATTCGATAAAGTTGGTTTTTGATTCGTATTTTTTAGATCCTTTAACATCCAGAAATATCCATGCGCTAATTCTAATGGGATTTTTCTCGTATTGCCTGATAATTTATACTTCTTGTAGATCAAATTTCCAGGTAAAACATTCATACCTAAACTATCGGGATTGACTTTAATGCCCGATATTCGTTCCGGATTCGCATCCTCAAGACGATATTCATTGTTTTTTTTATTGTTAGATGACGAATATGAAAATGAAGCGGTTTTTCTACCAGCCAATATCGGGGAATCGCTCCTCCATGATTCGCTTTGTTTTAACAACTGAAGGCAACAACATCCTCTCGCAGATGAGGTACTACTAAGCGATAGAGTTGCCCCCCTTGTTTTTATATACGATAGCAATGATGATGTGTTTGCCCGGACACGTGGTATTATTACATTCATGACGAATAAGATAATGTTCGGTATGGTTAGATAACTTGATAAGTGCTTTTCTGTCTGTACTAGTATTGCTTCATCGTCTTCTTATGATCGATGAGTGTGTTGCTGGTGTGTACAATAGCAAATTTAATTTTTCTGTCGAAAAAAGTTTTTTGTTTTAGTAACTTCGAAAATTTAAGAACTCATTTTATATAGAATCTAGTACAAAGCGTGTATAACTATACGTATTCCGACTTGAAGTTATAAAACTCCAGAATTTATCTTACTATTGATTTTCGTTCTTAATTTTATTTAAGTGTGCGTGCATAGACACTTCCCACATCTTTCCGCGAATTTTCAGTTGAGGAGATGTGATGATCTTGAATACTTCGAAGTACTAGTACGGTACTTCAAGTAATCAGCCAAGCGAAAATTGTTAGTTCTCACATCCATCAAGAAACAACCCACAATCATTTCTTTTGCTTCTCTGTAACAGCAAAACCAACGCAATTCTCACTACCGTACCTTTTACAAGCCAAAGCATACAATAATCAGAAATCACACCAATCATCAAGCACAACCAGTCATCATCGTATTCGAAGCCAAAACAGTATACTATCTAATATGACATCATCCAAAACTACTACTAGTACTTCAGAAAAAAAGAAACAAAAAGGAGTTCAATTGAACGAAATAGATGCTGCTCTTAGAAAGAAGAAACAACTTCCATCGGTCACAGATTTGCTTCGACATGGTGATCCTGAAACGGCGCATTTACCAAAGACTTGGAAAGAAACAGTCGGATATCCCCTCGCATTGGCAGTTGTTTTCGCTATCTCGTTATTAGTTTTCCATCATGCACCTCGAAGTCCATTAGTTTTCAAACCTACTGGCATAAAACGTTTGAAAATGTTTCAAGGTAAAAAAAAATCCTTTCCTCCTCATCTTATGAAAACTGAAGAAGAAAAGAAGAAGGAGGCTGAGTTGTGATGTGATCTGATCCTATATAATATATGAATAACGTACAGTACGGTGCGGTAAGAGTAAATAAACCTAATACAGTCACTTATATATTACAATGAGATTGGTCGGTCGGTCGGTCGGTCGGTTCGACGAAGCAACCGTAAGAAAAAACGCATATAAAACTGCAAGATTTTACATACTATATAGTGTAAATGAATATAAATGAGCTATCAAAGGATATTACTAATAATTTTCGATCTGCATAATGCGTAGCTCTTTTCGTTCTTTTATATTATTATAAAACTTTTGGCTACAGTATTTTCGATTTCTGTTTTTCGTCTAGAATGATACTACTCTACACAAAACCAAACATAGCTAAGCTAAGCAAACAAAAACAAACAAAGCAATATGGTAACACTACCTGTCATACGACGCTCGTTTTTAATTATATTATATTATATTATATTATATTATTTCATTTTATTATGCTGATCGATTCTTAAAATCGTTCGGCCAAAAATCAGTGGAATAAGGTTGCTCAAAGTTGTTTTCTACATCCGGAGGATGGAACCAATAATTCAATGCCATGTGCCCTTCGTTATTATCATTATTATTACTATTATTACCATCATCACTACTAAATGATTTTACTTCATGAAACCATGAGGCAGGCAGATATAGTATATCACCAGAGCGACATTCACAGAATGCGGATTTCGCCTTAAGGAATTCTGGATAATCTTGCTCTAATCTTTCACTGTTATCTAAAATATTATGGTCAACTAAACTGAAATTATTTGGATTCTTTACAGTTTTATCGACGATACGACATATATCATTATCATCATCATCATCATCGTTGTTGTTGTTGTCCATTGACTCTTCGTCGTCGCTGATATCTAAATTCGCCCAATCCGCATCACCTTCCTTGGCATTTTCAATATGAAACTCTTCTTCATCATCGTCATCATCAATGTTACTGCCCGTTTCAGCATCAAGTATATCCTCCATCACCCTGTCTAGTAATGCTTCTGCTAGTTCTAGTTCTTCTTGTGCACCGGGTATTCCTTCTTCGACACCCTTCTCTGCCTTTACAAGACGTTCTTCTGCATCATCCTTTGCTTTCGCAACCAAAGCTGCAGCATCTGATTCAATATCGGTCCCATATGCTGTTGTCAATTCATCTTTATAATTTATTCTACCATTCGGATGAACTTTAAGAAGTTCTCCTCTTGTATACATCTTTTCTGTATCATCAGGACTGTATAAGCGAAATTGTTTTGTTCCTCTAAGAACAACATAAAAGTTGTCATGATAGTCATGATGTAAACCAGATGATGTACCATCTTTGCTATTGCCAATCCATAGATTAATATTCTGAGGAATAAGATTACCAGCAATTTTTGGTCGAAGGGGGAAGTCTGCATTTTTCTCATTACTACTATTACTACCACCACCTTGACAACGAAGTTTTTTCATGAATTTGGACATCAAATCTGGTCTACCATCGTTATTTGCCGACACATCTTGTGTTGTTAAATAATGCATATTATCACCTTCTTCAACAAGTTTCATAAATTTTCGAAACGTCATAGATATTTCATTCCCTTTCCCAAAAGAAGAACCCCTTTCATTAGATCTTTTTTCGACCATAACAAGTTCATCACCAACTCGATCAATCATACACTCATTATTGTTATTGTTGTTGTTGTTGTTGTTGTTACTACTACTACTACTTGTAGTAGTCTTCGTCCACCATCGATTTAAATTTTCTAACTCATTCGGTAATTTCTTTCCACGGATCACAACAGGACGACGATGTCGTATATAATCTTTGTAAAAACTTTCAGGTGTTATTGTTATTATGTCATCATCATCGTCTCCGTCTTCTTGACCTTTGGTTGTTGGGGTTAATTCTATTATTGGAATCTGATAATTCGATTTGGGTACTTTCCATCCTTTGTATTGATTAATTTTCTCATCTTTTGTGGTCGCTGTTGTTGCTGCTGCTACTGCATTCCTGTCATCGTCATCGTTGTTGTTATCAACACAATTATTATTTGTTATACAAGTACGTTGTATTTTGTGTTTCGGTGATGAGCATTCCGTCGTAGAATCGATATATTCCGTCGTCGTGCTTCTTTTCGGCATGGCGGATCCAAACAGAAACTTGCGTCTCTAGCAAGCTAATAGTGTAATGGTAATCTTGCTATCAAACTGATTATTATGTTGTATCAACAAACAACAACAAACACAAATTTGAAAATCACGAATTTGAAAAAAAAACAAATTTGTGTTTGTTTTTGCCGGTTTTCGTTGGTCAACAGCAGTGAGGCTGCTGGAAATAGGCTCGCGCTCCGCGATGTCCAAAAGGGT
The DNA here is from genome assembly GCA_900095095.1 of Fragilariopsis cylindrus CCMP1102. Lineage (NCBI taxonomy): Eukaryota > Bacillariophyta > Bacillariophyceae > Bacillariales > Bacillariaceae > Fragilariopsis > Fragilariopsis cylindrus. Next base: position 940,474 of record FMBT01000289.1, read on the forward strand.
TTCAACCAAACGAATAAAAAACACCGCGTGCTATGGTAAGACTATTTCCGGTTGATCAACCGGAAAATACGAGCGCGAGCCCATTTCCAGTAGGCCTCAGTCAAGCATTTTTTTCCGCGCTAAAAAGAAATTTAATTGAACGAAGATCTTTGTCGAAAAAGACTGAAAATAAAGATTGAAAGATTTCGATACCTAGCAAGAAATAATGATTGCATACGGTAGTCCATAGCCACCGCGTTCACAACAAACCAACACATCGTTTTTTTTCTCTTAGCAGAAGAATCATTAATTTGAATTAAGAAAACAAGCAAGCAATTCATAGCACCTACGTCATAATCTTGAAAAAGGGTAGGTTTTCTTTTCTTATGCTTTTGCGGCTTTTGCTGCTTTTGCTGCTTTGGTTTTTCGAAAAACGACTAAAACTTTTTCGATCGATCTGAGTGCAGGGGAGTAGTAATACGCGAAAAAAAATCGGTCGACGACGACAACATCTATCTTTCCTTCTTTTGCGATATGGGCTGCTATCTTTTGTCTGAGTTATTGGTGGCTGTCTGCGTTCTGGATCATTGTCAGACGATATTGCTATGCAACTGCTAATAATGATGGATCATAATATTCAAATGATACTGGACACGGACACGGATACAACTTGTCGACAATTTTCGAATATTTATTTTATGTATATTATTTAAATTACTTGCTTACAATATAGAATATGTTATCAACATTTCCTTTTCTTCTGTTTGTCCTGTCACCAATATTTTGTCGTTACAAATTAAATCATCTATCGTAGCTAACAGCAATTCATATCAAAGAAAATCATCTTCACAAATTAAGTATATTATTAAAAAAAAAGTAAAATGTCATCATCTATTGGATTTATTGGACTTGGTATTATGGGAGAAGGTATGGCTGCATGTCTTATATCAGAAGGTGTAGCTGGAACCGATACAACACCATTGGTAGTTTGGAATCGTACTGCATCCAAATGTGATGCATTTAAGGCAAAATTTGCTGATAAGAATATTATCATTAAGGATACAGCTCGTGAGGTTGTTGCAGAATGTGGTGTCACGTACAGTATCCTATCAACGCCCGAGGCTAGTAAAATTGTCTTCGAGGGTGATGATGGTGTATTGGCAGGTATCGGTGAAGGTAAATCTATTGTAGACTGCGCAACTTTGGCAGAATGTGATATGACACGAATGGATGAGGCTGTTCGTGGAAAGGGAGGGTAAGTCTTTGGTACTGTATTCTAAAATATGTGTGTGTGTGCGTGCGTGCGTGCGTCTATTTGTTTCTGTTTGTTGTTTCTAACTAGAAATATATTGAATGTGGTTACTCATTGATTACTATCACACAAATAATAATAATAATAATAATAATACTATTGACAAATAAAAAAAACAGTCGATTTTTGGAAGCCCCCGTGAGTGGTTCGAAGGGCCCTGCCGCTCAAGGGTCCCTAATATTTCTCTGTGCTGGTTCGGAGGATTTATTCAACGAGATCAAGGATAATGGATTAAAGGCCATGGGAAAAGCTAGCCATTTCTTTAAAACTGACGTAGGATACGGAACTAGAGCAAAACTCGTTGTTAATTCGTTAATGGGTACAATGCTTGCCGCCTTCGGTGAGGGATTGGCGTTAAGTGAAGGAATGGGATTGGACCCAAAAACAATGATTGAAGTAATCGGACAGGGAGCCATCATGAGCCCTATATTCAATCTTAAGGGACCAAAGATGGTAGTTAAAGATCATGCACCTAACTTTCCTCTGAAACATGCACATAAGGACATGGCATTAGCTTGTGATATGGCTAAAGCAGCAAATGTTGAGTATTCTGTAATGGAATCAGCAGAAAAATTGTTCCGAGGTGCTCGCGAAGATTCAGATTTGAATGTAGCCGATCTTGACTTTAGTGCTGTTTATGAAAAGATCCACAAAGAATCTAGCAGTGAATTTTCGAAGAAGCGAAAACATGCATAAATGGAATGATTAAAGAAATAACAGTAGACTTTTTTTACCATACACTAAAAGTAACGGTAACTGTTTTAAGGGAGTTCGTAGTTGTTATCTAAAGCCATCTACGGTTCTTGTTGTACTTGTAGTATAGTCTGCTAGCTGCTTCAGATTCGTTCAGTTAGTAAATAGTTTGAGATTTTATCAACCCTATTGCATAAATTTGATGGCGTTTTGCTCTTGATTGTGCTCCTCCGCATTATTTACAGTGTTACTTACCAAATTATGGAGAAGAACAAAGTGTATTATCTTAAGTCCTTTGTTGCTTGTATGTTTATATGGAGGATCGCTTATGCCGCAAATTTTTCTAGCTAGAGGAGGATCTATTTTAGAATCATCCATTAGTCTGAAAGTCTCAACTCTACTGAAATTGTTGAATTATGGTTTTTTGCTAAATTTCCCGTTTACCCTAACGAAAAAGCAACGCCGTCATAAAAATTATTAATTTGAATCAATACTAATATTCAGGACATGCATGGCACATAGCATGGCGAATTTAAAAAAAAAACTTGAATGCTAAAGTTTGAAAGCAAGTTAGTGATGAGCACAGCAGTAACTTTGCTGTAGTACCCGTTGGGGAGTAGTGAGAGAAAAAATGTCGATGTTGAAAGTGAGGAATACAGCGACAACAACAGCGACAAGGCGGTCACCTCAGAATGAAACAACATATTCTAATGATGTTGGTAAACAATCATCATTCATCGGCAAACGTCGGGTGCCAACGAGGTCGTCTTCCCATGCGAAAAAAAAGGGCTGGTATGTCTACGTGCTTGTAGACATTTTCGTCGTAGCTTTTTCATTTGGAATTGCTAGCTTGTACATGTTCACACTAGAAGAAGACATTGAAGGTTCAAATCAAGCAGATGCATCGTCACTGATACATGCATCATTTATGAACGGTACTGGCAAAGATTACGACAACGACAATGGGATGGGTGCAAGTATAATAGCAACTACAAAAAAATTCTTTGAAAATTCAATAGAGGATGCTCCCAGTTGCCGTCCTCTCGATGAACATGAAGTTACATTTAGCCTTGCCATTGCTTTGTCATCAGAAAATGACCTGTCAATGATATCACATCATTGCAAACGATGGGGTATTTCAGCTCCAATTAGTATTGCCGTATGGACAAGTTTGTCACCCACAGGAGTTATGGAAAAAATACAATCATTGAAATACAATGCATGTCAACCTGAACAAATGACTATCGCAACCTTGTCACCTTTTGATGAGCAGAAATTGGCGACAGATAATAGTCCTCCAATCAATCAACTACGAAACTTGGCTATGCAAGGAATCCAAACTTCTCATGTCATCTCTTTGGACGTAGGTATGTGGGAATCGGTAGATCTACACGAAACGTTAAATACGCCATTAGTTATTCGATCCTTGTCGCAAGATCCAAAACTAGCAATCGTCATACCAGCCTTCGAAGTTAATATTGAAAGTTATTCCTCACGAAAAGAATGCATGCGTAATATACCAAGTAGTTTTGATGGGTTAATTATACAACTGGGCGAAAAGCGTGTATCGCCTAAGGATCCACTTCATTTCTCACGGCACGGTAGTACTCAGTACCGGTCTTGGGTCAAACAAGCCTATGGAGAATTGATTGATATTGATTGCGTCTCGTCGGATGGGTATGAACCTTTTGTAGCTATACGTTATTGTGAAGGTTTACCCCCATTTCAGGAAGTTTTCGGTGCTAGTAATTTGATATCGGCGTGGATAACACACGTGCTACGACTAGGATATAGTTTGAAACAAGTTGGTGGGGCATTTGTGGTCGATCTTCCTATTTCCAATGCGAATGAAAAAGAAGATAGTTCCGATAAGATTAATACGTATTTACGCAAAACGAATGGAAACGATATCCGTTCCGATGTTTTTCAATGGTTGGATACAAATATTCCAGACCACAGACGGGTTCAAAATTGTGATGATTTTGAAGAAGTATCTGAAGATGAAATAGCATAGCCTAGTAGTAGTAGTAGGTAATAGTAGTATTCAATATCATATTGAAGATCATAATACAGTTCCGTACTTTTTCTATACAAGCAGCGGTGTAGATTTTACCTGCTCACAAATTAATGATCCTGCATGTGATAAACTAACTTTACTACTGAAAAGCAATTTTATCTATCTATTTTAATTTCTGGAAGATAAAATTGAACTCTTTGAGACAATTCAACTATTGTCTGTCAGTCTATAAAAGATTTTATTTGATAAGTTTTGTGTCTTTTGAACTTAGTTGCCTTGCATTAATTTCTCATCTGAATTTCAATATGCTCTGTTCTTCTTGATGAATTTTGGTCAATTGTTCCATTTATTATTTATTGTTTTGTTTGATAATAGCATTATATTTACTACTTGTTGTCATTGCTATACTATCATAGCTGCTTATGTCATTGCCCTTTCTAGCATTTTTGCCTCCACAGCCAAACAATTGATTGATTCCACTATACTGTACTAGTTTCCTAGAACATTATTAAATCTACAGTACAGGACCATGTTGTGTGTTTCTTACTTACTGTACAATACACAAATATTTTCTCAGGCTCCGATAGGGATAGAGTTTACTAGTAGCTTGCTTTTACCTCGTCCCCGTGTTACGGTACTTAGTATAAGTTACGTGGAAGTGTTGGTGAAAAAGTTGTGCAAATTCTGAATTCGCAAAATGCCAATGACGTTACTACAGTCAGTTCAGCAAAATGCAAAATTCTCAAAAATCGGGGGAAGCATTTATTGCATGTGAAGAGCATGAGTCAACTGCTAACAGACTTATACGCAATAAGTGGATCTCCACTAACTAGTCCCCGAAAAATCATTTACCCCTCATTTATTCGGTGCGCGAAGTGCCAAAAAAGCGACCTCGCTACCAGAGCGTGTCGAGTCTGCCAAAAATCAAATAGCCTCATTTCATTTGATAACAGTATGTCATTATTTCTCATCGTGACGTATGGGAAGACGAAGAAATAAGAATTCTTCGGCATGTAAAGCATTGTTGGATCCAATAAAAAGAGTTCTTCTATTATTCTGTCGACCATATTTTTATTAATCATACTGAACAATATTTCCTTCTACTGTACTTCAAAAAGGCCGTAATTATTGCTCTACGACACCGTTACTTCGTGTCTTTACGTTAGATCCAATTAGATATTCGAAATCGATTCAAACTATGACAATCAAAACAATGAAAAAGCGGTCGTCGGAGCTCGCCTTGGCGTCGATTCGGTAAGTTTCATTTTATACCTCCGTCGTCGACTGTCTATTGTTTACTTTTCTGTTTTAAATGATTCGATAGGATTGAAGGGTGGTGGTATCTTTTCGTCCGACGAGAAAATATTTTTCCGACATTCATCTTCTGATCTTTCATTCAATCTTTCATTCCAAATTAAATATTCATTCATTAATTAACTAAATAAACAAACAAACAAACACATAAATAGAGATGAATCGAAAACGCTTTCGCCGACGCTACCTGCATCGATCATTGACGCGTGGACATCTCTAAGTCCTGATGTCCGAAAAGCTCTGGTCGCCTCGGAAATGTCGTCGCAGAGAGGATCTAGTCAAACAACATTGCAAACCAATACATCAGTGTCTAGCTTTACTACAGGTAGCTCCGATGATAGCGTCGAAAAGAGCACAAATAATAGTAATAATAACGAGGAAGACAATGTATTTATTGAAATAGATCCCGAGGCAGGTACCAAAACGACTCTCCGACCGCTCGAACGTGCCCCTAAAAATGTCTTTGAATTTAAGAAGACCACTTCTCGGGAATCAGTCAACGTCGAAAAGACGGGTTCCTCTACGGTCACGACGAAGACTACTGTCATGTCCTCGTCGAAAGGGTGGAGGAATATTTTCACATTGCCAATTTCTTATGATGTCAATATGATTCCGACTGGAACATTATTGATACCATCCAATTTGCAATTATTGGAATCGACAGGTATTCATCCAGAGGGGTACAACACTCGTTTTGCCGTTGTAGACGAAGCCGTGAACGATATTTATGGAGAAAAAATTCATCAATATTTCGTTGCGCAGAACATTGAACTAACGACAATTATCATTCCAGGTGGAGAGCCCGACAAACGATCGGTCGTAAGTGTGGCATAAGAAAAAAAATGAGTATTATTGGGTTCTTTCTTTTCTTTTTTTGACACGGATTTGCTCACAATTTTTATATTGTCTACTATTCTTTCTTTTTTCCTTTCTTTTTCATTCTATTTTCACTGCTACCGTAGGCTGTTGACAAGATCCTTGATGCAATGTGTGCTTATAAATTGAGAAGACGTGAACCCTTTTTGGCCATTGGTGGGGGCGTCGTACTCGATATTGCTGGGATGGCAGCCTGTCTGTACCGTCGTGGTGTCCCATTTGTGAGAGTCCCAACTACTCTCCTTGCTATCGTCGATGCTAGTGTCGGTGTAAAAAATGGCGTGGACTATTGCTGCCAAGTTACCGACGAGACCTACAAGAATCGTGTCGGATCATTTTACGCTCCTAGTTCTTGCCTTTTGGATACCTCCTTTATCGCTACCCAGGATAAGCGAAATATTTCCAATGGATTCGGAGAAATTCTTAAGCTTGCATTGGTGCGATCAGTAGACCTATTTGAGTTGTTGGAAACACACGGTAGCGCACTGGTAGAATCACGTTTCGCCGATTCTCCCTCCGTCCCAGATGGTGTTCAGCAGAGAATTATTGATGTATCGATTCAAATCATGTTAGAAGAATTAGGACCTAATTTGTGGGAACAAACGTTGGAACGTTGTGTAGATTATGGTCATACATTCTCAAAACTCCTTGAGATGGTTCCAGGTGTGGATATAATGCACGGTGAAGCTGTTAACATTGACGGTTTCTTTTGTTGTCTATTGAGTTATTTACGAGGATTTATCACTATGGATACGGTGAACCGTGTCTTCCAATGTATGCAGGCTCTTCAAATGCCCACTACCTCGTCTCATTTCACATCCAAACTTGCATGGCAGAGCTGTAAAGATGCTGTGGAACACAGACACGGAGCACAACGAATTCCCTTGCTTACCGAGATTGGCGACAGTGTTTGTGTGAGCGATGTAACATCCGATGAGCTCGATAGAGCACTTGAATTACTGGAAACATTTAAACATGTCATGAGTGGAGAATGAATAGGTAAATTATTGTTGTGATGTTTATTTTCACATGAAAATAAATATTGTTGTGATGTTTATTTTCACATGGAAATAAATATTGTATGTAAGCATTTGCAGTGCTGTAAATGGGAAGCTAGTTAACAATTGTTTTTCTAAAAGTTATTATTCTGAGTCTTCCTCTGTCTTACTCTTCTTAGTAGGCGGTTGTTCGTCGTCGCCTTCTTTGTCATCGCCTCCTCGTTTCGTTCCTGATGATGGTTTCAGCTCTTCGTCACTATCTTCGTCACTGCTGTCTCCAAATAGGTCTTGATGAGTTGTATTAGCAGCGATTTCTTTATCTTCGTCGTCATTAACTCCAGTCTTCTTAGCTTCGTCCACATCTTCATCACTGTCATCCGAATCATCAAATAGACCAGCCGTTGCATCAGGTGGTGCCTCTTCCTGGTCTTCTTCAAGCGGAACATTGTTTTCTATCATTTCTGACGGTGGGGGAGCCTTCTTAGTTCGTTTCTCGGCAGCAGCCTTGGCTTGCTCTTGCTCCCATCCAGACTGCAGATCTTCCACCTTTCTCATTTTCTCCCTCGCCTAAGTTAAAGAAAAACATGGTGAGAATACGCTTTGGAAAAACGAAAATGGAAAACGAAAAAAAAAACGAACTTACTCTTTGATCTTGCTTTTCCTGCTTCTTAGCTTCGTCTTGCTTCTTCAACTCATGTTGAAGTTTTTGTTCTTCCCTATTTGATTCTGCGGCCATACGCTGCAACTCACGAATTTCACTCGCTTCTTCCTCCCGCTTCCTCTCGTCCTCAAGGTGAGATTTTGCAGACTCGATGTTACTTTTGCAATGAGTAATGAAATCGTTCAGAATTGAGGTCGAAATTAAAACCTTACCACCTTCATTCTTACTCTTTAAAATCGTATCAACTGTTTCAAGACTATGTTGTAGTCCATTTAGTGCCTCTTCTACTTCCTGAGCCGTCCTCCGAATATTTCTCGTTAGCTTTTGTAAGACGCAATTGGCCGCCTGCAACTTCGTCATACATAAATTGTATGTAAGCAGAGAGTTCTTTGATTCAGAAGTGTTGTCTACTAGAGCTAATTCTATATGTTCCATGGCTTTCTTATATCGATCATCAGCAGGAGCTGCCTTCGCGTTGTTAAATAGTTCTGTTTGACGGGCCCAGTCGAAATACGCAAAAGCAATGTAGTGCAGCACATCTACTTTGTCATCGAGTCTACTCTTAGAGGTGATTGGAGAAGTTCCATCCTCTGTGCGTTTAAGATAGCTTTGGTACATTTGTAGAGCTTCGGGGTGCTTTTTCTGTGCGAGATAAATGTGCGCTAGATTTAGATGTGTATCTGAAATGGTGTCGCCGGTGACTTCTCGAACACGATTGAAGACTTCCTTTGCTTTGAATAGTTCCGCTTTTTCTGCAATAACAGTTCCTAATCCATTTGCAGCGTACGCATTGGCGTTATCTTTTGTTAATATACGTTTGTAAAAATCCCCAGCATATCCAAGATGTTTCGCATACCGACTTGGTATATCAAGATTTGCAAAGTAAACGTTACCCATACTCAATAAAGCATACGCTTCCACATTCGGAATCTTTTTACCGAGGAGACCATCAAAAATATTTTGAGCCGGCGCCCAATCGCAGAGAGAAAGATGGAGATTTCCAATCAAGGTGAGAACTTCAGGATTGCCCGGGGCTGTTTCAGCTGCAATTTTCAGCCAACCCGCACACTCGTTAAGAGCTCCGCAATCAATAGCGATGCATGCTAAACGCAAATAACTGTTAACGTAAGCTGGATTTCTTTTTAAAATAGCTTTGTGAAGCTCGATTGCAGCGAGGTTTCTTCCAGAAGTCTCATGTAGTCGTGCTAAGTTGAATGCAATACTAATTGCATGTGGATCGTCCATTCGACTATTTTCACGTTTCACAAAAACAGAAAGATCCGATTTTTTTTTGGAATCTGATCCTTCTTTGGTTTCTTCGTCCGTCTTGGTCTCTTCGTCGTCTATTTTCTTTTCTCCCTTGTAGGCATCGTCTATACGCAAAACCAGACCTGTGCTCTCTTTCTCGATACCTACAATTCGGGATTCAAAGGACTCTCCCAGTCGAATGTCGTCGCCAATTTTAACGGCTAAGTCTGATTCTTCCTTTCCTTCCGATTGTAGAACTTTCAACGAGGTCGCCCCGTCCTCTTCTTCGCTCTTTGCAGGGTTTTTGATCTTTAAATCGCAGTCAACGTAACCAAAAAATATCATGTTGTCTTTGTGACGAATCGTTCCCCCTTCGATACCAAGATTATCTATTTTAGCCTCGCGCTTGCTACCATCTTCATCCATTGCATTTAGTGCTTGGACGTAACAGGTGAGACTTTCATCAAACTTGCGCGTCTCATGAGATAAAACACCGATGTTGGTGTAAATTTCGAAAGGAATCCGAATTCCTTGTCGTTTCATCAACTCGGCCGCCTTATTATATCGTTCTAGTGCCTTGGCAAAATTACTTTCGTGCTGCTGTAAGGCCAGTGCCTCAAGCAAGATTAATTCAGGATTGAGTGGATCCAAATCGATTGCCTTGCGCAAATGCGCTAACCCCTCCTGTGATTTCCGTTCAGTTTTGACCTCCAGTAGTCCTAGAGTCGCTAACGCATCAGTGGCGGTACTGGAAGTCCCCAAAACGAGTTGTAGATGCGCTGCGGCCTGATCGTATTGTTCTTGATAAATTAAAACTTGGGCAAGGCCAAATCGAGCTGGCGTTAGGTTCGGATTAAGTTTACAAGACCTATCATAAACCTTTCCAGCGTCGTCCATCATGCCTCGCACATGATAAACTCTAGCCAAGAAAAAGAGAGATTCAGCTTGAATTTCCTGAACGCTTGTACTATTGTAGGCACCCTTTGCGAGCGCAATGACTCTATCGTAATCCTTCTTCCATACTTTGAGCCCGCTTGAGGACTCTCCCTTCCATATCTCTTTCATTTGAAAAGTCATCCCTTCGTCATCTTCTAAATCGGCGTCGTTCTCAGCGTCCTCCGCTACATATGTTTCGAATTCCATCCCAATCCGCACTCGATCTCCCTCATCGAGAGGAATAGGTTGCGACCCCTTAACGGTTTTAGACCCATGAGTTACTTGAATGGTGCCGGCAATCGGAGTCCACTTCCAAAAGTAATGATTGGCCAAGTGATTCTGAACCATGGCATTGGAATGATCGAGCAAGTTGGCCATACTCATCATTTTGATCGCCTTTTCCATTTGTGAATTAAAATGACTACTAGTTTCATCAAGATTCATCATGTCCAACACAGCAGCTCCGACCATTCCCTCTACATTCTCAGCATCAATATCCAAGGCCCGGGCAAAGGCAGCCTTGGCACGATCCACCTTTCAAAAAAGATCCAAACAATTAAAAAGAGTTCCATAGCACATGAGAAAAGAGTAAAGCAACGAAAAATAAATATGAATAAAAAATGAGCGATATGTATGGTAATTTGCCGTACTAGAATTGCAATACCGCGATATGATTATAAATAGCAGAAAATGCTTCTGTAATCTTACCTGTCCCAAACGATAACAGGCCAATCCAAAACCGACTCGAGTCGATGCTCCACTCTTTGAGGGGTATAGTCGGATTGCTTCTGCGTACATGTTTTGCGCTGCTTCGTAATTATTTTCTAGATAACAAACGGCCGCCAATCCCAGTAATGCTGGTAGGACTTTCCCACACTCTTTCAAAGTTGTGTCGAAGAAAAAACGCGCTTGTTCTAATCGATTGGCAGACAAATTTAACATACCCCTACCCATCCACGTCATAGGGTACAAGTTATCTACTTTCGAACTTAGCGTAAAGCGGTTATCGGCTTTGCTGGTCAATTCTTCCCTAAGATCGAGGTTTGCTTGTTTGGTAGCGGTGTTTCCTCCTCCACCTCCTCCTCCTCCTCCGCCACCTCCTTCCTGTGCCGCGGTCAAGTGGGCTATACCAGCAGCGGCAAAAATCCGAACTCGATCTTCTTTGGTACCTTTTTCGGCTCGTTCACACCCTGCCTCCAAGATTTGTGCGGCATCTTGTGCGTGCTGTTTGTGTTGGATGTATTGTAGGGCGGAATTAGCCCAAACGCTCAAATCAGCATCTTCGTCCTTTAGTACCTGTAGGATAGACGACGACTTCGTTTCGGAAATCTCTTCCGGGAAAATTTCAATGAATTGGTCGCCATCCTTTCCGGAACTTTTTATCGGTATGATCAAAGACGGGGCCTCGTCTTCAATAAGAACGGGGGTTCCGCCCTCCTCGTGGGACGGGGAGGCAGTTGCTTCGGTTCCCATGGCTTTTTTCCTTCCGTTGCTTTGCAGTTTAACCACTAGTAGCTTTTATATTTGCTTGACTTATTAACGTACCCTTGAACTTTTAGTGTTGCTCCACGTTGCCTACTTTTGTTACCGCCGTACAGTACAAGTAGGTCTTTAATTGAATTGATTAATTTTAGAGGAGGGGAGGGGACGGGAGGTTGATTTAAAATGGGGAAGATATGATGATGAAGGGGCGACACCTTTGTCGCTATGCATACTTTTAGGGGGACTGTATGACATATCAGAAAGGCAGTAACTAACATATAAGTATATATAGTTGCAAACATAAACTACAAGGTGCATGTTTTCAACGAAGGCAACAAGCATCTAATAGTATGAGGGAGGAAAAAGTACGCCGCTGCTACTTTTTCTCATCAGCAATGATTAGTTATGATTAGTTATGATTACAAATGATTACAGATGATTAGTCATATTTTGACACACAAATATACGGGGGGAAGTAATCATCTGTAATCATTTGTAATCATAACTAATCGAGAAATCGTGGAGAAATTATTTTTGGGCGAACTCTCTCTCTCTCTCATCGTGGACATCGCAACTGAAAATGTGAAATTTAGCGATCGAGTTTTTGATTTTCCGTTTCTAATAACAACGATGATTACAAATGAGTACGTCAATTGCAGATGATTAGTCATATTTGGCCGATGTCAAAAAGGCCGAGACCGCTGCCAATGTCCAAAAGTGTAGCATCAAATCCCCTACACGACGTAAGCCTCCTCTTGTAAACTATGTAAAAGACTTGGAACAGGAAAATCGACGGTTGGCCACCGAACTAGCAAATTTAAGAGCAGGATCCAGCAGCAACAGAAACAACAATTGCAGTAACGGTCGGAACGACGACAATAGCTATAACAGTAATCGCGATCCTTCTATGTATGGCCCGAATCAAACATCGGCTACCTACTCCCCATCAACCCTAACTGCAACAATAATGAAATCGGACCCATGTGATATTGCTGATGATGATGTTGATGATGATGATGATGATGATGATGATGATGATGATGATGATGATTTTCAACTGTCAAAACTTCAAGCACTGAAGATTGCTGCAACTGCAACAACACCAGTAGTACCACCATCAACCGATGTGAATGAGCAAATGATGGCAACAGACGCTTCTCCAACCGTTGTTGCTGCTGCTGCATCATCTTCAACATCCCCAATAATGCAATCGGACTCATGTGATATTGCTGTTGCTGATGATGGTGATGATGATTTTTTTACTTCAATTTCGCGAGAATTTCGGGCCAGAGCAGCACAACGACAAAGGGCAACGACTACGACTACGACTGAAACATCTACAGAAGAATTAAGTGGTGATACCGTTGGTGATACTACCGGTGGTGCTACTACCGGTGGTATTACTAGTACTGCTGATGATACGAAATTCTACTTCGAACATTATACGAAGAATGGAGTGAATCAAATGTACAGCATCGTTCCTATGGCCCAAGATGGAAACTGTTTGTTTCATTCGTTCGTACATCAATTGCAAGATAAGAGTATTGACCTCGCGGGTGATGATACATATCTTCGGCTAGAGATTGTCCAGCACATGCGTGATAATTTGGACGATGTGAATCATCCATATACTAGTAGAGCAAGAATTTTTGGGAGTGCAGAAGAATACTTAGATAATATGGAAAAGTCTGGAGTATGTGGTGATTCTAATGAGATAGCCGTTTTTGGAAAGCTATACCATCTTAATATTCGTGTATTAAACCAAGATGGTGAAAAGCATTGTCTAGACTTGGATATGGTCGGTGATACTGGTCCCATGATAACAGTGCTCTATACAGGTAATAATGGTAAGCATTATGACTGTGCAATTGTTGCCGAAGCACCCAATTCAACTGTACTACAAAAATTAATGTATACAAACGGACCAAGCCCACCCAATAGAGTTCCAGCCGTCGAAGCTCCAGTTGTCATTGAACATCCAGTCGTCATTGAACATCCAGTTGTCGAAGATCCAGTCATCGAAGATCAAGCCGTTGAAGGTAAGAATTTGCTTGTACTATCATTTTCATTATCATTGTTGTTGTGTTGTTTTTTGATATTATTATTATTTCAAATACTAACATTTTCATTTTTATTTTTCGTCATTAGTTCCCATGGCGGGACCATCATCACCAATAATGTACTCGGAGGAATGGTACCAACAACAGGATGATGAGATACGGAAGACAACTGCGGAAATAGATAGGTGGGATCTTATATTAGGTATAGATTCTTCAAAATCGGCGGACTCGTTATCTACAGAAAGTACCAACAATAGCAACCAACCTTGGAAGGGTTTTATTGTAGTCTTCATCGGATATGGATGGGGAATAAAGAGATCTGAGTTAGAACGCATAGCGAAACAGCTTGGAGCAAAATCATTTCCTAGTCATGTGAGCAAATGCACGGATAGGGTGGTGATGTCTGGATGGAAGGGTGGTAAGAAATTAGAACAAGCCCAAAAGCTACTAGATAAAGACCAGATTATGGATAAGCTAGACTTTATTTTCTTAGCAAAAGAAATGGGATTCGTACACCAAGATGCTGACTTTTAACAACTTGACGGCAACAACTAGAACAATCCGTCGGCAGGGCACTGTTGGCATTCGATCCGATGTTCCTCACGGACGACTTGGATGGAACTACATTACGTACCAATATTATCATAATTGAATCCAAGTAGAATCAATATAAAAATGAAGACGAAATCATAATCATAATCATAATCAAACGAAAAGAAGTCAAAATGAGATCAAAATCGAACCGAAATCAATACGAAACGAAATCAAAATAGAACATAGGACATATTGTAGTTTTCGTGAACATTGATAATAAGGATCAATACATATATTTATTAAAGAATATCTTTTCCACCAACTTTTTAAAAGTAGTATATTATGATCAAGTATAGTCTTCTTGTATATAGAAAAAAATAACTGAGTTTGAAAATATTAGTTCCAATTGTCCATTTTGTGATCCCAAACATGCCTCCCCATACATACCTCTTAAAATGACTTGTGGTACAAAATTAAAACGTAAACCAGTGGTGGAGAGAGTGGAACCAAGATCAGCGGAGATACTCGATCCAGACCCACACCACCAGAAGTGAGCACGTAGATTCTGATGACCCAGAGTCAGAAGATTCAGACCACTCGGACCTATCAGAACAGGGGAAAAGTGCAGCAAGGAGAAGGAATAGGAAGAAGAGTAAAAAGAGGAGAAAGCAGGCTGATTCACCAGCCGTCAGGACCTTCGCGATTCAGATGGAAAGGCTGGTGGCAGCGGCAACCACAATCGCTGAAGCCAGCCAGGATCAGTCCAAGAACAACAAGACCTGTCTAGATAGAGATACCTTGAAGAAATCGCTGGTAAAGAACTTGACCGAGGAGCAGCAGCTCCTCATGAGGGTGGTGGAGGAGACTTCATATACAGTCACCTCAGGGCATTGCAGACTTCAAGATACCCGAAAACGCTGAAGAACTCCTCAAGAACTCAAACCTCAAGCTGTTTCCATGCCGCCAGCCTGATCCAGGTTGATCCGGGACCTTTCTCAGCATCGATGGATTTAGGAGAGGAGTCAATAGCCAAACAGGTGGACTCAATGTGTTTATGATGCATCCCTTCTCCGGGCTTGAGTCAGACGCCGAGAGACGGAAGAGGATCGCCATCCTGAATGAAGACGCTACTGACAAGGATTATGAAGAAAAGTTAATCAATAGCTACCATTTTTTCTCCACCACCATGGAACAAGCCCTGATCATGCTTAAATCCCTCCTTTTACTTATCAGCCTCATCTCTATTGAGGACGGAAGGGATACAAGTTGGGGATGGGTCTGATCAAGTAGAATCGCAGGACAATCTATATCAGGCAGCAGGAGGACAAGCTGTTCATCACCAAACTCCTCCACCAGTTGGATTACCATGACCAAAACTTCTTTGATTATATAACCGGAATCCTGTTAATCTATTAGTCTATTAACAGCTTTCAAGCTACTGCCCCATGAGGAAGCCCACGACGGTTCGCATTCATCTTCTTGATGAAAACTATGGCAACAAGGTATAACATTTATTTTACAGGTATTAATCAATCAGATACTAGCAAACATAATAATAAAAAGAATCAACCATGTGCGACAAATATCTATTTGATAAGGGACAGATATAATTAATTTGATTTTTTGGATGGTATTTCCGTCTAGTAATAATTGTGCATTAGAGATTTTTTTAAATTAATTACATAGATCATAATATATATATCCGAAACTAATAATTGTTAAATTTACAAAACAATTCAGGTCAAAATGCACTCTGTGAAAAAAGAATATGCTCCAGGAAATGTTTCCTTTTCGGTCACACATCCAACGCTTCTTCCCGTTTGATACAAGTGCAAGAAAGAGACCTAATTATTTATCGCTAGCTGAAATAATGTCCTGAGACAGAAGAGGTGGTTGAGCACACTCTTCATAGTTGCGAAACCATTTTTAAACGTAGCAACTTCAATGCATCATAAGGTGGGCTAGGTCAACAACACCACAGTTTGTGCAAACTCGGTCCCCTTGAGACCAATCGTTGATAAGCGTCGCTAAATTGCACGACTTGCAAAGATCGTTTTCGCATCCACGTTTTGGACGATGAGGAAGCCCACGACGGTTCGCATTCGCCACCGTCATCGAGTTCTCTTCAATATTTGATTTATCACTAACAACTCCCTTTGAAAGCTTTGCTAAAATTACTTTTAATGTCATCATTGTATTAGTCCTGGCCGTATTGTTCGAGGCAGTGTTGGCGTCGATCTTGGCCTTGGCGACACCAGCCTTGTTGTCGGATCTGTTCATTTGGACGGCAGCGTTAGCGTTGATCTTGGTCTTGTCAACACCGGCCTTGTTGTCGGATTCGCGCACTTGAACGACAGCGTTGATCTTGGTCTTGTCAACATCGGCCTTGTTGTCGGATTCGTGCACTTGAACGACAGCGTTGATCTTGGTCTTGTCAACACCGGCCTTGTTGTCGGATTCGTGCACTTGAACCTTGTTGTCGGATTCGCGTACTTGAACGGCAGCGTTGATCCTGGTCTTGTCAACACCGGCCTTGTTGTCGGATTCGTGCACTTGAACCTTGTTGTCGGATTCGCGTACTTGAACGGCAGCGTTGATCCTGGTCTTGTCAACACCGGCCTTGTTGTCGGATTCGATCCTGGTCTTGTCAACACCGGCCTTGTTGTCGGATTCGTGCATTTGAACGGTAGCACTAAGCCTGGCTTGTTCTAGCTGAAGAGAATGCACTTTCGATGCCTTATTGTACAAGTTGACCAGTTCCTTGTCGCTGCACAAAACATCCACAATACTTCCAATGCTTTGAATTCTCTCGATCGCAGCTGTATAAGCGTCCCTGCCTTTAATAACCAATCAATACGAAAGAATGTGCGTGCAAAATAACACAAAACAATCGATAGAACGGAGTGAGTGGGGAAGGAATTCGAAAATTAAAACACTAAAATCGTGGGGATTCATTCAATTTACAACTTACTGATCTCGCCTTGATTCTCTATCGACATGTTTAGCATTAGTTTGGAAGTTTCGATTTGATATGGCTCGAATGCATCAACAATACACAAAAGTTCTAACAGTGCCGGTAGATGCTGCTTATCATTCCGAGAGTTCTTGAATGAACTAATCCAATCATCCCTCGATTCAAAAACACTCCTATCATTGAGGAATGATGTGATTTTTACAATCAAATTCCAGTCTTAAAGTATTCAATACGGGACACCAATAATAATAACAATAATAATAATAATGAAAGAAAGAAAGAAAGAAAGAAAGAAAGAAAGAAAGAAAGAATGAATGAAAGAAAGAATGAAAGAAACAATCACAAAAAGTTTGTGTGTGTGTGTGTGTGTGTGTGTGTGTGTGAGAGAGGATTTGAGAATGTGAACTAACGAAATCATACAATTTTTACTTGGTGATGTTTTTGATGAGGATAACGATAACGATAATGACAATGACAATGACACGCACCCGATTTTTTCATCTTCGTTAAATCCTTCGTTGTCAATTTCTTTGACATCTCCATTAGACGCGTACGACGGCGTGCTTTCCTTTTGCTTGCTGCGGATGATTTGTTCGGTGAAGACATAATTTTCGCAACATTCATTCCGTTCCTGTCACCATCGCTATTGTTATTTTTTGCAGGCATTATTAATAATAAATATCGATTTATTCTCTATTTTTGACTTGATGTTTGAATTTTTGTTTGATACTTCGAATTTATGGTACCAAAAGGCATCTTGTTCTCTTCGTACCTTCCTGTACAAAATGTACCAAGTTTGAGGTACAGCCGATTTTCCACCCGTACACTCAAATTGGTACATTTTGTACAGGAGGGTACGCATCAAAAAACCCTTCGTCACTGTGTAGAGTCTCTACCGGTACATCGTTGGCGATTGAAGAAACGGATGATTGAGAAGCAACGGGAAAGAAAAAAATTGTCAACGGCCATCACTGTCTTGTTTCCGTTTCGGTTGTGGTTTTAATTACACTCCAGCGCCAGGTACTAGGTTACCATCACGAGAGCCGAAATTTTGGGGGTAGAATCGGATCTCGTAGGGGGGAAGGGGGCGGAGCCCCCCTCCACCGCGAGGTATCGCGTCCATGTATTGGCGATGGCGAAACAGAACCCCCTGCTGGGCCCTGCGAACATCGACAGAAATTTGTATCTTGCTTAGATGTTTTCTTCGACAGAAATATTGCAGTATGGAAAGTCAGAAGGCGCATACACATCACTGTTACACTTTTACACATTGCTCTGCGTTTGATGAAGTCAATAGTCTAACGTCAAATCCATGCGTGAAGCTCCCAACATCAACTTTCATAAATTCGAAAATACATTATAATTCGTAGTGGTTAGGCGACGACAACAAAAGAAGAAGAAGAAAGTGAAAGTTTCTGTCAAATAAGGAGAGAAAGCGACAGAAGGAGGAAGTATGGCTTCTGTAAAGGATAGAAATACTAGTGATAAAAGCACAGCATCTTCAGCCTGGTCTGCAGAGAGTTTGAGGGATACGGTGCCAGAGGAACTTCAACATGCCATTATAGGTCTGTTGGAAACATGTAAAGAGTAAGTTGACGGGTGCTACTTTGTATGCAGTGTGCATCATGAAACGGTTTGCATGCGTATATTTTCTTGTTGATAAAAATTCGTTGACGCTGACATCACAAATTGCTCACATCGCACTGTATTTTATGTCATAATAACGACGACGAACGTCGATAACAGAAATGACATCGAAATTCCCGATCAGCTGGGCTCTGCATTCCTGAATGCTCTTGATAAATCTAATAGAGAAAGAGCAGCCGCAATTATGAGTTTTGAAGAGAGGGTTATGACAGAAAAGAAGGAATTTAAGAAGGCGATTTCTGACAATCCGACTGTGATTCGAGCTGATGAAACTAGGAAGAAGTTACACAGTAGGGAACCTGATTTCTCGGTTCGAATTAAAGATGGATACTTCAAGTATATTGAGCGTGTTGATAAAATCCAAGCCGCAAAATCAACGAAGCGCCAGATTGAAACCGTATATAATGGCGCACCGACGCAGGGATTGTTCCAAAAACTCATACGTACGATGAAAGGTGACTTTAGCGGAAAGAAAGTGGTCGAGCACTATCCCATGAAGAATATCAATTTGTATTTCGAGCAAGGGAAGACATATCTTGTGCTTGGAGCACCCCGTAGTGGAAAATCTAGTCTATTAAAAATGCTTGCTGGTATACTTCCCGAGGATAAGGACCATGTGATTGGGGGAGAAGTCGCCGTTAATACGATCACCCCTAGAACGGAAGGAGTTGTCTGGTCAAATGTTGTCGGTTATATTGATCAGATCGAACGGCTTCACCCGTACCTCACTGTGAAGGAAACATGGGATGTAAGTATTATTCTATTTTCTTTATTTTATACCCTCTCATTGCTGAGCCCCCTCTTTATATTTAACTCAATCAGTCTTATTCCTTCTAATTTACTTCATATCGTGTGTGGAACAAAAGTTTGCCT
Source organism: Fragilariopsis cylindrus CCMP1102 (assembly GCA_900095095.1). Lineage (NCBI taxonomy): Eukaryota > Bacillariophyta > Bacillariophyceae > Bacillariales > Bacillariaceae > Fragilariopsis > Fragilariopsis cylindrus. The sequence continues at coordinate 960,078 of FMBT01000289.1, forward strand.
GGAAGTGTCGCTCGGGGGGAACGCATAGAACTCCTCTACATGGCGATGGGCCTGAAGTTGATGCCACAATAAAGAACATGGACGATGGTATGTATAGAGTCATGGTGATTTTGGAGGCCATGGGTCTAACCCGTGTAAAGGACACATTTGTCGGTGATCAAGACACCGTTCGTGGTGTTAGTGGCGGGGAAAAGAAACGTGTCACTGTTGGTGAAATGAGCGTTGGAGATTTTCCGATACTATGCATGGACGAAATCAGTACCGGCCTCGACGGTAAGAATAATGTTCTTTGTGCGATGTTGTGCTTATATCATAATTCTTGGTATGGACTATCCTACATTCTCTCTACATACGTATATATTGTTTTCCATTTCTGACCTTCTCCTTTTAGCTGCAACAACATACGATATATGCAAGGTTATCGGCGAAGTCACTGCTATAATGATGAATGTTAAGATTGTAACATTGCTGCAGCCGCCACCGGAAACATTTGCTCTATTTGACGACTTGATACTCCTTAGTGATGGCATGGTGATTTATAGTGGACCCGTTGAAGAGGTAGTGCCATACTTTGAATCCTTGGGATATAAACTCCCTGATCGTATGGATGCAGCAGATTGGCTACAGGTAAGTTTATAATTATCTTGGAAAGTTCATATTTTTTACCAATCATATATTACATACCTTAAAACTAACTTGGTACCATTGCTTATCCCAGGCATTGCCAACAAATGATGGAGAGGATTTCATCGAAGCCGTTGATCGCGATGGATTCGTCGAAACACCAAAGCATCTAACAACTGATGAGTTCCATTTGAAATTCTATGAAAGTGAACAAGGCAAAAAAATCTTAAAAGAATTAGAAAGTCCCGTCGAAAGGACCAGTAACAACAAAGGCTTAGAAAGTGACAAAGTGACAAAATACTTTAGGAATAGATACCGAAATAATTCCTTAGCGTCATTGCAATTACTCGTCAGTCGCGAGTGCTTACTTTGGTGGCGAGACAAGGCAGGAATCAAGTCGCGTATCGCTCAGGATCTTCTAATGGGTGTCATTGCCGGAACAGTGTTTTGGCAAGGCTGGCAGGAAGTATCTTCTGTTCAGGGCATCCTTTTTCAGTCTATGCTTTTTCTCTCCCTCGGAGCTATGATGAAAGTAGCTCCGCAATATGCTGTTCGAGGTGTGCTGTAAGTCTTTTATTGTCTTGTATTATAATCCGTTGCCGTCGACCAACTTTTTAGGAAATCTAACTCCTCCTTTAATTTGCTATATTACCCTTGTTGTAAATCAATTGTACACAGCTATAAGCATCAGGACAGCAACTTTTTCCCTACTTGGACATATGTGTGTGGCCGAAGCCTTGCTACTATTCCTTCCTCTATCATTGATGGTCTTCTATATGGAACAATTGTGTACTGGTTTGTCGGTCTTGCCCACAATGACGGTGCATCGTTTGTGAACTACATAATGTTTGTCTTGATCACAATGTTCTCATCGATTGGTCTCGGATTGTTATTTAGTATTTTCTCAGCAATTACCAAGGATCGCAGTACTGGACAAGCATATATGTCAGTCTCAATCGTGCTTTTGATTCTTTTCTCAGGTTTCACGGTAACGCCAAATAATATCCCACCGTAAGTCACATTAATATACTGAATTTATTTTTGAAACGATTGAATTGATCCTCATAATATTCTTTAAAATGTTACATTTTTTGTTCGTTTGATGTTTAGCTATTGGATTTGGTTGTATTGGATTAACATATTTGCATGGGCATTCCGTGGTCTAATTGTAAATGAATACGACAGCGGTAAATACGACGGGGATAGTGGCCAATATGATGCTTCCATGGGTAGAAATTTGACTTTTGGAGAACTGGTCCTGACAAATAGTGGTTTCGTTGACAGAACTGGTGATCCATACACATTTGAGTGGGCTGGTTATTCAATTTTGTTCTCCCTCCTCATGATCGTCGTTGCTGTTATTATGACCAGTATCGCTCTTGTCAAAGTAAGATTTGCAACAGGCAAGTCATTGGCTAATAGCAGTATCGAGGAAATCGAGGACGACGACAAGGAGGTGAGCCAAGTAAAGGTTGAACTTCCATTCCAGAAAGTCAACCTGACATTCAAAGATATTCAGTACACAGTGATATCATCTATTGAAAAAGAGAAATTAAGGCTGCTAAATGGAATCGATGGTGTAGTCGAGGCAGGGAAAATGACGGCACTTGTAAGTACCGATTTCGGACCAGTATTTTATATATGATGCATAATTATTAGCTTTGAGTAGTTGCATTGGGTCTTCCTATCTCACAAATTATATCATATCATCTTGTCTTTTAGATGGGTTCTTCGGGAGCTGGAAAAACAACATGTAAGTACTGATTTCGGACCAGCATGTCATGTATGATGCATGCTTAGTAGCTTTGAGTATTTGCATTGGGTATTCCTTTCTCACAAATTATATCATATCATCTTGTCTTTTAGTAATGGACGTTCTTTCACTGCGGAAGTCGAGTGGTGAAATTGAAGGAGAAGTTCGACTGAATGGACATCTTCAAGAGCAACGTAGTTTTCGCCGATGTACAGGATATGTTGAGCAGTTCGATACTCAAAGTGCTCAACTTACAATTCGTGAGACATGTGAATTTTCAGCAAAACTTCGTTTGGAATCAACAGACCCATCTATTACACCGGAATCTACGAAGAAGTTTGTTGACCAAATACTGGATATGTTAGAGCTGACTCCCATTCAAGACTTTCTGGTTGGTAGTGATGATACTGGAGGACTATCGTTTGAGCAAAATAAGCGGCTTTCTATTGCTGTAGAGCTTGTTGCTAATCCATCTATTCTCTTCCTTGATGAGCCTACATCTGGTCTTGATGCTCGTGCTGCAGCCATTGTGATGAGAGGTCTCAAGAGAATTGCTCTCACAGGACGAGCTGTTGTCGCCACCATCCACCAGCCTTCCATCGCAATCTTCAATTCATTTGATACATTGCTCCTCTTGAAACGTGGTGGTGAGGTTGTTTTTTACGGTGACCTTGGAGATGAGAGTAGCAATTTAATCGAGTACTTACAATCTTATGAAACTACACCTCTTATTCAGCCGGGAGAAAATCCAGCAACTTGGATGCTAACAACGATTGGTGCAGGAAATACTGATACAGGGCATCAATTCGATTATGCAGGGGCTTTCGCAACTTCTAACCTCCGTCAAGAATGCCAGGATAAAATCTCAAAGTACGAAGCTGCTGTATCTGACGATGGCTTGGTTTCTTTCCCGTCCAAGTATGCAACCACGACCAAAACGCAGATGATCGAGGTTATGAAACGAACATGGACAGTTTACTGGAGATCACCATCTTACAACAGGACACGCATTATAGTTGCTGCTCTCCTCTCATTGCTGATTGGGTCAGTCTTCGTCGGCAACCCGGCGCCTTCTGATGAAACTGAAATGCGCTCTCGATTGACAACTGTGTATTTGTCTTTCCTCATTATTGCTATCAACGGAATGAATACGGTTCTTTCGTTCTTTGAGGCAGAGAGGAACATGTTCTATCGGCACAAGTCTGCAATGATGTATGACACTCCAGCAATCTCAACTGCTTTTACTCTTGCCGAAATTCCTTTCTTGTTGGGAACTTCCTTATTATATACTACGATTTTCTATTTCATGATTGGTTTTGCAGCAGACGCCGAAAAGTTCTTCTTCTACTATCTTTTCATGCTTCTCTGTATGTCACTCTTTACCTATATTGGTCACATGTTAGTTGCTATCTGTCCGGACGCACAGATTGCCCAGGGATTTGCTGGACTTATCTCAACTTGTACTAGCCTGTTTGCTGGTGTGCTCATTCAACCTCAGTTTATTCCTAAATTCTGGCTTTTCATGTATTATATTCTACCTGGACACTATATTTTGGAAGGATTGTTGACTACACAATATCACAATGATACCACCGAAATTACAGCTCAGGTGGGATCGCCGTTTTACATTTCTCTTGGATGTGACGGAAGTGAAGAAAAGTGTAGTGGAACTGCCGAGGGTTGGGTCGAGTCCACATTTGACGGAACATTTTCTATTGATAACGTCCCTTACGACATCGCGTATTTAGTTGGTATGACTATCTTGACAAGAGTTGTTACTGTTTGGGCATTGGGATACTTGAACTACAGAAGCACATGAAAATCTCGTTTTTATCTTGCTTCTTTGGTTATTTATATGTATTTAAACGTTTAGTAAAAAATCATGATTCGATTCATATATTATGTATTAGGAATAAGTAGAAACGAAACGAGCATGAATTTTAAATTGATTATCATCGGTCTATTGAATCTAGTCGAGAGCATTTTTCAGTTTTTTGTAGAACAACTAGCTAGGAGTAGTACTACTAAATTTTGTAGAATATTGCACTGAGCACATAAAGAAAGAACTATCACATTATCTATTATCTTTGACCGCCAATACTTTTCCCTTCATCGTGAAGTTTTATACAGTACTTAATGCAAGGATTGAGAATTCAACTACTCCTCGCGCGGAAGCACATTTCAACCTGCGGAACTAGATTTCGTTCGGCACCACAGGGGAAAGTGACACAATGGAGCGATCAAGGAGACTATCGAGATCAAGGCTATTCAAGTCCCTAGTCTCTATATCAACGTGGTATGCTGCCACCAGCCCTGCAAACTGAATCGCTGACTCAAGATTCAAACTTGCATCGACTGTTTGTTCGATCTGGAATTGAACATCACTAGAAACACCAGACGACAAGTTGGAAACATCTAGGGCGTCCATACTAGTGTCACTCAATATACTCGTGGAGGTTTCACTGCCTACTTCATCGTTGTATTCCTCGTTAACCATCCTTTCGTACATGCTCTTTACTTCTGTACTTTCACTTTCCCACATTTCATGGCACCTGGTAAAGATTGCCTTTTTATCGTCCTTGCATTGCTTTTTAAGTGTCACATAATTTTCTTTCATGTAAAGAGTATAGGGCGTCATCTTTTTCCCGCCGCGAGAACTACCTCTAGAGCTTCTAGCGGGAGGAGACGGTTCTTCCTTCTTCTGTGAGCTTCCGTCTGTCGTGGAAGCCTTTGATGCATTAGAAGGAATCTTACCAGTATGACGAAGCATTGATGCAATTAAAAATCCGGAAGTGTATGCATCACCTGCCCCATTTGTATTCAATCGAGATCCTTCCGGAAGCAATGTTGCTGGCATATGTGCAGAGCAATTAATCCACGATGTAGGTCTAGAGAATAGAAATTGACATGACTGTGTCAGAAAAGGAAAACCTGCATGAGAATACTAAAAGAGATCGTAATTTACTTACAGTGCAGGTGTTTGCTTGAATCGTTCTTCGTTATTGCATGCCACGTAGCTGCCTTTGCTACCCCGAGTTACAGCTACAACCGCAACTCCACACTGAAGAAATAGTTCGACGGCCTTGGCAATAACAAATTCATCCTCTTGATGATCAAGGATTCGACATCCAGTTAATAAGACCAGTTCGTCTTCATTCATGTGAAGAATATCGACGTGCTGTAAGGCTGGTCCAATCACGCTGTCGTTTCTTAGATCGTTTAAGCTACGAAGTGCACCTGCCTTTACTATAGGTGAATCTGGTTCGGGTACACCATTCAAATCTAAGGCAATGATCCCATAATCAATCATTAGATTACGAGACTGGTGAAAAAATCTAGCCAATGCCTGCCCTTGCATCATTGGTAATAAGTGAGGATAGCCAAAGAGGAGTGATCCGTATATCGGCATGGACATACCCGTTGTGTCCACTCCTTTCGATTTAAGGTTAGAAGATAATTCAGAAATCATTTCCAATAATTGATCCGTTGAAAATATATCATTAGATGCAGCATCGAAGAAGCATCCTCGACGACCATCTTTGTAGATTGGCAAGACAGACAAAGCTGTTCGGTTTGAAGGATATTTTGCTCGAGAATTTTGTATGACTCGAGTGTCGACATTGCGACATGCCGATCCGCAATTTTCTAATAACTTAAGTAACTTCGTACCCGTATCATCATTTCCGATCATACACAAAGGAGTAACGGTGGAAACAACAGGAGGGGTGCTATAACCATCGTCCAAAGCTTCACCGTGACATAAACGAGCCAGCGTCTTGCAAGCCATAGAAACACTACAATAAGGTAGAATAAGATAAAGTCACGATGTAAGACGATTGTTCGTCAAAGATGAATATACTAACAACGGCAATTTGGTACTTCTAGTCAACTCTTGATTATTTCTTTGTACATACCTTCCTCCACCAATGCTATTTTCTCCCTGGAAGGTTTCTATACCTTCTCCACCATCTCCTCCCGTCGCTTGATTAAGTTGCATGTCAATACAAGCCAAGCCAGCACAAATCACTCTAGCATCGTGAGGAATAGCCCATTCGACAATCATATTCTTTTCTTCTTCTCCAGCACGAATACGAACCCTTCTTTTATTGGTAACATCAGAGGAAGATGTATCTTTATTGGTATCATTTCCGCCTTTCACAATTGTACCTCCACCACCCTCGAGCGAAGCAAAGACTTGCTCTGTTAACGTTTCCATTTGTCTGAAAAATCCTGGATCGACACCTCTGAAAGTGCAAATGGAAAAAATAAGAGGAAGCAAAAAGGAGTGAGACAGAGAATATGAAATGGTCGATCGGCGCATAAAATAAAGATAAACTTAGGATGAAAATAAACAAACATAAGATGAAAACAGACAAACATACCGCGCTCCACCTTCAGGAACTTTGAATAGATATGCCAATGCTTGGCTAATCAATAGTAGTTTTTAATTATTTAGATGATTGAAGTGTTTCAAATAATTGAGGTCGTTCAAGGAGAGAGAGAGAGAAAGTAGCATTAGAAAGAAAAGAAGTTTGGGCAAAACTAGAATAATATGATCAATGCAGCAACAGGTAATATCAACATAAATAAATAATACGTACCCGACCTTTTCGTACGGCCACGAGCGTCCAGCAAAGTAATCACACCAAACCGCTACATCGATCATGAGAGGTACACATAAAACGGAATCGGATGCACGCGTGTACGTTACCATTGTGTGGGGCTGCCCTAGAAATCCCAAACTAGTATATTCGACAAAATCACGCTTGTCATCATTAATGTATGGAGTATACATGATACTAACCTTATGATCAAGTTGTGGTTCCTCCCATGGTTTGAAGATATTATGTTTCACTCGTAACTTCGCCGTACTAACTGCTTTCGCAGAATTTATATTTTTCATATCGTTATTACCTAAATGATTCGAGGAGGCGATGACTTTTGGAGTTAATCCCATTGTCCTTAAGTATTCCACGGCAGCAGTCTTAAATTTCGTCTATGGGTGAGTTAAAGAAAGAGAAAGAGAGAGAAAAGAAGTCAGATAATCAGTCAATGATAACCTAATGAAGGAATGCTACTAACGCCAACGCTTAATAATACGATTGTTTGTTTTGTTTTACGTACTTGACCAGCCTTAAAATCAGTTCCTAAACAATATACGCCCAGTTGTTGTTTCGCTAATTCCCATAATGCGGGACAATCCAATGTATTTTGACTTCCACCGTTCACGAAGGAACAACCCTCGAGTAACGCAGCCGTTGCGTATAATAACGACGGCGGTAATGGTCCACCTCTTTCTTCTTCCGATAGGTCAATACTACACATCAAGTCATTGGCTGTTTTTAATTTCGAAACAAGATCACTATTGGGTTCAACACTGGCACTCCATATAACTGTGGTATGTCCAACGACACCATTCCTCCATTTAAAATATCGTATATCCGCCCGTAGGCACTTCAGAGCCTCACTGTCCGATTGAGCATCCTGTTCGGTCAATACGTACGTTGCCGTTTCATGTTGACTTGTTCCAATAAATCTTGGATCGAACAATCCACGAAATATTTTTACTTTATTCATTTCTGGTCGTACTTGACGTACTAAATCATAATCTAATATCTGTGCCTCTAATAATGCATCACCTGGTGATGTGGATCGTATATCCCATCCACCCACTGCCGCCATACTAGCATCACCTAAACGCTTATCCAGTGCAGGGGAACGACCACGATATCCAACACCACCATGCACACCTTTTGTTTTAAGTTGTGTTATACAACCGTTGTAGTTTGGTGATAATGATTCTCCCTTTGGTCCGAACCATTGTAAATTCAATCGATTAGCTAAAATTCCTGCCAACATTGTTGTTCCGTTAGCACCACCTAAGCCGACCACTAAAATACCGAAACTACCCCGTGTCTTTGGTCGATGTGAGGAATCAGTCATAAGCTTTTTATCTGGTCCTCCTCTCGCTGCTGGATTGTTAGTACTCTCATTGTTGTTGTTGTTGGATGATGATGATAATGGAGCAAAGGTTGCATGACGAAAGCCAGATGCCATACTTGTACTACTACTAACGGTCGACATCGTTCTGTGTGTTGTTGTACTACTACTACTACTACTACTACTACTACTAGAAGTGCGTGTTGTACTAGTAGTCAGCGAATTGGTTCTTGGTAAAATTTGAAGTAGTACTAGAATCAGAACGAGAAGCAGAAGATATAGATACTTTTTGCTGAACGACAATGATAACCAAAAGTAATTCTTTGACCTTCCTTTTTCTTTATGTTGCATGAACAACCAACGACGTCTTAAGATCAATGGGCACGAGAATTAATTATTAAAGATGCTACTATCGAAAAAGAACTCGGCTTTGAGACGTTACGGTATGTTACGGTGTATGTAATAAGCACTTTTTTCTCACAAGAAACTCGAAGTGATTTTCATTTAATTTGAGTGTCGGCGTCATTGCGAGATCTTTATTGTTTTCTATTATTTTATTGCATCCATCCATCCATCCAGCGATACTTACTGTACGAGCTTCGTATTTTTGGAAGGAGGGGCAGTGCTTAGTTGATTTAAAGGGGGAAGTGTATTTTGAAAAGAACGTAATCCCCCAAATCGCAGCAAAAATCGAAAATGTCTCGAATGATTCTAGGATTGTCAATTGAATCTTCGATTCGAGCTTCGAATCAATCGATGATTCTTAATCGATCACGCCAATGAATCTCGCATCGAATGGCATACGGTACGGTATTGGTGTGCAATACCTGGTACAAAATTCCGACAAAGTATATTGATATTTGTCTGACCTTTTCAGAAGGTAGCTCCAGCCCAAAATTAGATTTTACTAGGACTATGACGTTATTACGAATAATATGGATACTGCCGATGATGGCGGTGGTGGTGGCATCTGTGCTCCTTATTGTCGTTATTCCAACGTCGTCATCGTCATCGTCATCGCCATCGTCATCGTCGTCGACATCATCATCATCATCATCATCATCATCATCCAGGTCTCTCTATTACCAACGTTATAAGTTTTATCCACCATATTGTTCCACTCCCGAACAAATGTCAACAAGAAATATCCCACCCTTACGTGATGACTACTATGTCGACAATAAGAATAAAAACGAGAATAATAGCAACAATAATAATAATAATAATTCCTCTACGGAGAACGATAATAGTAGTAGTAATAATAATAATAATGATAATAGTAATGATAAAAGACTTATTGGAGAAACGAGATTAGTTCACGTAACGGCGATCATCAGACATGGTGCACGAACACCATGGTCGAATGAAATGAAATGTTGGGAAGGATTTTGGGATTCACCTGATACGGGTATATGGGATTGTGATGATTTAACAACATTTATGACATCACCATCACGAAATGGTACAACTACAACAAGTACAGGTACAGGTACAGGTATATCAACAACAACAACATCAGCATCAGCATCATCAACATCAACAAAAACAATAAAAAGCGTTGTTGATCCTGCTTTCTTTTTATTTGAAAAACGATACGATGCACTTAATTTTCCGAATGATGGATTAACTAATGCATTGAATGGTACATGTCAAATGGGACAATTATTACAACAGGGATACGATCAACAAATAAAAAATGGGAAATTACTAAGAGACGCCTACACATATAAAAAAGGTGAGTATGATCACGATGAACGAATGCGATTATTAGATATTAGTTTAGAGGATTATTTACCATGGGAAACTAATAAATTATATTTCCGTGCCGATGATGATCAAAGAACGATTATGTCCGGACAAGTTTTATTACGTGGACTATTTGATCCAGAATTGATTAGAATTAATAATATCGATACCAATAGTAACAACAATAATGTTAATGGTGGCATGACCAACGACGGCAATAATAATAATAATAATAATAAAAGTCCAGTTGTTGTTATTCCACTTCATATTGCTGATCGTGATAAAGATATTATGGATGCCAATGATAATGATTGCCCTAAATTAGATACAATCAAAGATGAAGCAAGGCAATCACCAGAATATCAAAAATTTATGAATTCACAACAATCACAAGATGTACGACAATATGCGGCGGAACAAATGGGAATTATGGACCCTAATGATGTATACCCAATGGATTGTCTTATGTGTACAATTTGTACTGATCGGCCATTACCGAATGCAACGAATGATTATGATTCTACAAAGAATAATTGGTTTTCAAAACTAGTTGAATATGAGATACAACAATATACGATACTAATGAAATACAATAATGCACAATGGGCTAAACTTGCATTGGGACCATTATGGTATGAAATTATGAAAAATATTAATCCGTATATAAATGAAGAATCAAATGACGATAACGATGATAATATTGCTGCACCTAGATTAGCATTATTTGCCGGTCATGATACAACATTAATGCCATTATTAGCATCACTTGGATCTAATTTATGGAATGATACTGATTGGCCTTCCTATGCATCAATGATTTTGATTGAGGTACGTTTATTTTTTTTATTTTTTTTTAAATTGAAAATTGAAAAGTTATCATCTACGCACAAAGTGGAGACTAGACGAGGTGACGATATGTGACATGACACGACGTGACACGACCACGTCGTGTAATGCATCCAGTAGTATCATTATTCTAATCTTTCTCTTCCAAATTTTTATTTCCAATTTTGTCTCAATATTATCTATTAACACCAACAAAACAAAACAAAACGAACGAACGAACGAACGAACACAAATATAAAAAATATAATAGATCCATGAACTGATTGATGGACGGTCCGATCCTGATATATATACAAGTAAATTTGCTTTTCGGTTAATATACAATGGTAAAATCTTAACATCATTAGTTGATGGTTGTCACGACGATTGTGAATTATGTGATATAGTACATCTCAAATCAAAATTGGATCCTATTGCAACACGAGATAAAGATTGTTCTGAAATTAAAATTCCTACTACAAGTACTTCTAGTACTACTAATGATGGGGTTGGTGGTTCATCTGGTGATGATGTTCCTGAAGGAGTCACTGATATCAGTTCTGTTGCTGCTAGGGAAGAATCGTTTTCATCCTTTTTATTGTTATCAACAACAACGGGGATAGTAATTTTTGTATCTGTGATTGTCTTGAGTGGTTTACTCGGAAGTTCATTTACATTTTTGATCATGAGAAGGTTTAGCAACAATAATAATAATAATACTAATAACCACAGCAGAGTACCGGTAGATTATGGTGACGCATGGGATATTAATACCGACGACAATAATGACGATAATAATGACGATTATAGTTTTGAAAGGACGACGAGTGAAAGTAGATTTCGAGATGAACTACCCGATCATGATGAATTTTGAAGAAGATAGAGATGGTGTCTTCGTCGTTAATAATTGTAATTAAAAATAAAATAAGAGAACGTCTTTTTGAATTTCTTGATTTTATCTCGGTACACTTCTTCCATCTATTATTATACAACCCAACTACTAGCTAATACTGTACAACTCATTTAGTATTTTATTTAGCACCAGCTTTTTCTTTTGCAGCCTTAACAGCAGCCTCATATTGTTCCTTTAATTCATCTAACCATAATTGTGTTAATGTTTGTAACCATTCTTCACGGAAATCTTTATCATACCATTTTTCTGTAAAATCTTTCATTGCTTGTAATTTTTTTTTGGCATCTTCTGTACTGGGCAATGGTATAGAATATTCTTTATATGCCTGTTGATTTTTTGTATAATGTGAATCTGATAATGATAATGCATCATTGATAGATTTAGAAAATTGTTTGGATGCTAATTGTAGTTGTAATTTTTTCTTTGCATCCATTCGTTCATTATTACCACCAACACCATTTAATTTTAAACCTGTTGATTTTAATGATCCTGTTGCCATATTATTTTTTAATTTATTTGATCGGCCTGAACTTTTAGCCCCCCGTAAACTGTTACTACTATTGCGTGCATCAGACATCCTTCGTTTGTTATTTTTTATCTATGTTCTTTTTCCTTCTTCTATTCAATATTGCATGTAATCTATGTAGTCCTACTTGTATCGTAGATATGATTGTCTATTGTCAATTGTCAAATTATATATGATTGTTCGAGTGTTGTGCGGTAGTAGTACACATTTTTGTAATCTTTCAATTCAAGAATTCCCTCCATCACGTTTTTACACGATGTATTTCGTACGTTTGGGAATCTTTGAGGTTTTCCTTAAAAAAATGAATGGACGACAGCACGTTCAACGTTGCTTGCACACTTTCGTGCATTTTGTTCAACACATTATTTTTATTATTACGGAACAATTTAATTGTCTACCGTATTGGGTACAAGGTTGAAAAAGGAACACCCACCAAATAATAGAACCAAAAGTAACACGAACTGACACAGGTAGTAGTGTGACAGTCCAGTCCATTCGTTCATCATGAGTAGTCGTAGGCGGGTTAATAAAACACGTAATCGTCGAGGTCCTCGTACTGGAGGGATCGATTTAGATGATTTGGACGGAGCACTTAAAACTGTCGTGCTTGGTGGAAATAATTCGGATTCGTCGTCGTCACCGTCACCGTCACGAGAAGAAAATGTTAAAGTAACAATCGATTCTGCAGAGGAACGTCGTTTTGTAATGCGTAATAATAATAATAATAACAATGAAAGATCATCGGGAAGTGGTATTTTCTCGAATCACAATGATACTAGTACTAATTTTGATGATGGTAATTTTGCAAACAATCACACAGGTAATTTTGCAACACATCAAGAAAATTTTTCTGCTACGAAATATATCAAACCGTGACGAACGGGGACCAAGTCTCAACAATTACCACCGAAGACTGGTCACAAACAAAATAGTGGTAAGGGTGGAAAGACGTATGAGTAAAATATTAGGAACTAATAACTCAAGAACAAGCAGCAATGCAATACACATATACGACAATCCAACAACCCGACAACCCTTCACTATCAGAATATGCTTCCAATTCAATTATACAATATAAGTACAGCATTGTGTACTCTGGTATTGAAAATTTGAAAATCAGAAACAAAAACAAAAAGTAAGATGAGAAAAATGTACAAAAACCCTTTCGAGAATGACAGATTTGATTTTCTTTATCATGGATATCCATCCAACATTCAATATACAATTGTACAATATAATATAATGTATATTGATGAAGTGATGAAGAAATCAAATTTTGAAAAAGTAAAGAGTTTTATTTCTAAAATTTTACCTTTCATTTAGATTAATGATGAATTTTCATAAAAAAAAAAAGAAACAAAACAGAAACAGAAACAGAAACAAAAAGACATACATAACAATAACACTGTTAGACTAATATTGTTATATATATATATAGTAACAAACCCAAACTTCAACAATATTTACCAGCAAAATTCTAAGAGACAATAGCGTACTGCTACTTTAGCTGATATTTGACTACTTGATTTTCAATAGGATGATAAAGAAAACTTATCTATGTAGTACAGTAGTAGATTGATGACAAAGAAAACTCATTTGTGTAGTACAGTAGATTGAATGACCATAATAGGTGGTAGTAATATTTGCCTGAGAAAACTTATTTGTCCACCACTACTATTATATTAAATTCACATATTTTCTATTCAGACCTCTTTGTTTTATAATAGCTACATACTACTTGTTGTTCTTATTATTTTTTGATACCATACTCTTCTTTTACACTTGGCTTCTTGGTAATATATTACATATTACTTTAACTACCACCATACAAAATCACATATGAATTTTGGCGCACAACTATAGAAACATTATCTACTAGCTTATGTTTTTGTGTTTTAGAGTGGATAATATGGAACTCAGAAGACATAGTTAGGACATACAACTGCTGTGTGCTGCTACTACTACTACTGCTATACTACAACTAGTAATAATAATAATGATAATAGTAACAATAATAAGTGCATGCCCTTCATGCAGTCAACAATAGATCTGCTGACAATTTGCCTATTAACCTATTATTACTGCATTGTATTGTCTTACAAGGAGCAAGAATGTAGTATGGCATATCGTAACGCATTGATTGATACACATCATGTCATAGTGAACGTACGTTACAGTGTTCAGCGATTGTCTACTGCCACAACACGTGCGGATTACAAAGCGAAACCTCGCTTTTAAGGTGATAGGATCACGAAGATTCGGTGCGCGATTAGTCTAAAAAATCTAAAAAGTTCAAGAGCGCGTGACCAAAGGCCACAATTATCGATCACAAATTTGTTCCTGAATTGTGCGCGTGCTGATCATGTCCTTATGTTTAAGTATAAGTTTCAAACGGTTTAGAGCACGTGTTGAAATAGGCACGTGCTCTAAATACTGGCAAACAAAAGTTGTATGTAATCCCCATCGATACGTACTGTTAAATTTACTGCCGATTAAAACAATATCTTATTAATACTTCTATTTATAATTACAGTAGTACAAATACGAGTCAGTAGTTCACTCCTTTAGTGAAAAACCTACCGAAACAAAGCACACCACAAAGCAATACAGCCTCATATCGTCCACCTCAAATGGTAGAACTGGATCATCCTACTGTATCTGAACCTATTTTACCGATAGAAAACAAACTGGCTTCTTTATTAAACAGTAATAATAATAATAATAATAATATGTCGAATACTACAGATAATAATAATGATCCACCACCATCTCCATCACCACCTCCAATGAATGGTGATGATGGGGGGGATAACAATGGTGGTGGTGAAGGCGATCAGGAAAGTAACAAACGATCGGAACGTAAACGTCGAAGAGAAAAGCAAAGAAGGAGTGATTTGTCTAATGCATTTGATGAACTTGCTGCATTTATTGTTCAGGTGGAACCTAGTAATACCGATGATGGTGGTACGGACAAAAAGGGTAAAAAAAGAAAATCATCGGATGGAGGTGAAGATTCATCGGGGATAACTCGACTTGATTTAATAGGACGAGCATTAAGGATAATGAAACGTTTATATCGTGAAAACGAGGAAAGGAAACGTGTAATCGTGAACATTGAAGGTCGTGGAGGTGTAGGGGGGGGCAATAATGACAATGTGAGTGTAAACTAACTAAAGAACTAACTACTGTACTGAGTTGAGTTGAGTTGAGTAATTTACTTGATCAGTATGATCTACTAGCAGCCTAGCTAGAGGTAACAGGCAACAATGTAATGGCTACACAACTTTTCGTATCTTTTTTACGGTGTGCGTTTCATTTCATTCTGTACTCATTCATTTATCTATTCTTTATCTTATTTTATTGTTTTTATTGCGCACTGTAATAATAGGTGATTGTTATGGTTCCTACACTTGCCCCCTCAGGAGATGAACCACCACCGGTGGCTCGTGCAGCATATCCAGGAACGTATCATCATTCCGGTGCCTCACCGTATTATGCATCGACATTATCTGCAGCTGCTGCGCAGGCAGGGCAGAATGGACACGATCCAAGAGAGCAGTATTCGATGGCACCACCTCCACACCATACAGCGTATGCATCTCATTGGGGAGCAGCAGCTGCAGTTAATGCGTATGGACAACGTCAACCTCAACAGATAACGGCACAAGGATTATCTCATCATCTTGCACCAGGTGCAGCAATGAGATTACAACAACAACAACATCAACAGCATTTATCGGGGGTTGGTAGGGTTCCAGGAGGAGGAGGCGTCGGTCCTGATGGATTACCTTTGCCACACAATATTAATAACCAACAACCAGGTCAGCATTAAAACAATAAAAGAAGTTGTTCCTTCTTTGTTTGTTTAATTGCACGCATTTTTTAAAACGGTAAGAAAGAGAGAAGAGAAATGCAAAAACAATATCGACAATATTATACATCAACTGCTATATGAAGGGAACCAAACAAAAACAAAATGGTGTTGATTATAATATTGCTTCTTGTAACATACTAACTAAAAAACGAAGAAAACCT
The DNA here is from genome assembly GCA_900095095.1 of Fragilariopsis cylindrus CCMP1102. Lineage (NCBI taxonomy): Eukaryota > Bacillariophyta > Bacillariophyceae > Bacillariales > Bacillariaceae > Fragilariopsis > Fragilariopsis cylindrus. The sequence continues at coordinate 976,440 of FMBT01000289.1, forward strand.
GGGAAGTCGGGGCTGGCTACACTTTTACAGTGTTAACCTTTTGACAGACGTGAATAAATATATTTGTATTGTAACAGAATCTGAAAAATAGATGGGGCAGTTGTAGCTTAAAAATTTATCTCATAAAACTTACACAAGCTCGGAAAATTGTGTATCGAATAATAAGAATAATAGAAAATTTCATTTAATAATGTTGATAAATTCAGTATCTTGATATTGATATCAACTATCACTGTATCCTACCCCTTATCTTAGTTGGAATAGATCGTGTTATTAGATCATACATGCTCCACTACATTATAGTGATGACACATAAGTAAGCTATATACCTTAATAATCAAGAATACCTCTGCACGCATGAAGTAAAACATCAACATGGCTGATTCTTTGATACCTTCAAACTTTCCTCCAAATATTGACACAATTTTTCTAGCGTCAAATTTTCATCTCTCGTCGGAGTTGAACCGGGCGACGACGACGATGATGATGACGACGATGTTGTTGTTGATAATAACATATCGCTTATGGTTGACGACGGGGATCTCTTTCGCTTATTATTCAGTACCTGCTTACTGCGATCTCGATTTGAGAGTAACCATTCTTGATATATAATTGTTTGTCGTGGTGTCAAAATATCCAAGTATGCTTTTCTCTTTCGAAATGAAGCTGCGTATAATTGGTAAAGGACAGCTTCTTTGAGACTATAGGTCAATCTTGTTGCAGCTGCAATTTGACATCCATCCTTTCTGAAACTATCACCACCCTCTTGGACTCTAAATTAAAAAGAAGTAAAACAAGAACAAAAAAGTTAGTCAGAATAACAAAATAGTATATCCACTTCTATCATAACGATTGGTCTACTTCTGTTCCTATAAAAGGAACAGGAGAAATAAAATAAACGAACCTCTTATGTGCTTGTAGAATACGATCTTCTTGTTCCACACTTATACTCAATTCAAAGCATGTAAGAGGCCACATCCGGCCTGCATCGGAGGCTTCGGCCGTTTGTTGGTTGTCATTCTCGTCGTCTTTCTTCTTCTTTTTCTTGGATGTTGTTCCGCCCTCTTGTTTCCTTCCATTTGTGATTTCTTCACCTAATTGTTTGGAACTGATTTTTCCAGTTGAAATTTTCTCAGATTGATCCCTCTTCGAATGCTCTTCTTTTCCAGATAAAAAATAGGTCTCCGATTGTGTGATCAACCAAAGGATAAATTTCTGATACCGTTGTAGCAAATGTTGATTGAGTGAATTGTATTGGAATTCCACAACCTCCTTAAGAATCGATGGCTCGATCTGTTCAATCAAAACGCTCGAGAGCATTTCTCTTATACGTTCCTCATCGTAGGAGGACCGATTTTGTTCGCCCTGTATAGTAGTATCATATACTTTCTTAAGTTGTAGTAGTTGTTCTTTTTCAAGGTTTCTTTTTCCGGGGATACTATCCAACATAGAATTAATCTGTATACGTCGTTGTGTTTCCATTCTCGAATATAACTTATCGACCTTCCCTCCTAGATTTGACAGACGTTCTTTCTTCCGCCGTCGTGACTTTCGTGCCGATTCACGATTCCGTTCTAGTCGTTTCGCTCGTTTTTCCTCTGTCTCTTCTATAGATTCAACTTTTTGCCGTAGGTAAGCAATCGAAACATGAGGGAAAAAGAATGGACTGTTTACACCTGCCGCCAATGCAGCAGCTGCTACGGGATGAAGGGTAGGAGCGACATTAGTTGGTGGTGATGCAAAGTTGGTGTTTGTGGATACCTCAGAAGATGACACTGTCTCCTGTGTAGTATGGTCTACTCTGTGGAGTTGAGGAGGCATTTGTGTTGGTGCTGGTGCTGATCCTGTTGATGTTGATGCCATCGTTGTTGCATTCCCCTGGTGAAGTAAATTATTGTTGTTAATGATATTACTACTATTATTAGACGTTGGCATAACTCTTGAATTTCCATAGGACATCACATATTCGTTTGCGGTACTAATGCCACTGTTATTATTTATCTGTGTTGACCATTCCGGACGACGTCTTTCTTGCCTAGTCTCCTGTTTCCCATCATCGACAGGGGGTAGCAGTAGTGGTTCGTGTTCTCCTCCAATATACTCAAGAGCAGGACTCATTGGTGATGTTCCCTCTTCCATCCCAGGATTATATCCCTGAAAGGCCAAACTGTTGTTACTCGAACGATTTCCAATTGTTGGTCCGATCAAGCTTGCTCTCATCGATTGAATTGGTTCTAACTGTCGTTGATACTGAATATGGTGGTGCTGCTGCTGCTGCTGCTGCTGTTGGGGATGATTTTGATGTTGATAGTTTTGAAAATAAGGTTGAGGTAATTGTTGCGTTTGCTGAGAAAAATGAATTCCAGAAGAATGTGCTGTTGTTGTCGTTGTTCCTGATGAAGACGATGATGATGGAAAGTAATGTTGAATTGCTGGTGTTGGTGGAGGTCGTTGATGGTCGTCGTCAACATCATCAACATCGATCCGTTCATTTATATTTAATCCCGATTGATTTTGATGTTGTTGTTGTTGCCGTCTTATTGTTTGTACAACCCCTTGATGACTGGTTTGGGTACGAAATGGGTGCTGCAGTATTCTGTCAGATGTTACCGGTCTATAATCGACACTGCCACCACCACCATCAACATTTGCAAACTGCGTAGGATTAGGTACAGGAGGACTGGCAACTCCATTACTATCCATGAAATATGAAAGCATGTGGTCAGAATCGCTGTCCCACATAGGGCTTTTAGTATTTCCTGTCGGATGCGACTCGCTGAAACTTATGTTGCTGCTCCATTCCACTTTCTTTTTTCGTTGTTGCTGTTGCTGTTGATTTTGATTTTGATGTTGCTGTTGCTGCGGTTGTTGCTGCTGCTGCTGCTGCTGCTGTTGCTGTTGCCGCTGTTGCCGCTGCTGCTGCTGCTGTTGTTGGTAGGAATCCATAATGATATCGAATGCATGTGCGTAAATGCAACAGTTTTCTTTGATAATTCAACCTTGGAACTGTATCCCAATAATTCTATTTCGCCAAATTCTTTGTCGTCATTGAACAGTCATGTCGTGTCGCAGTTTGTGATAGTAAAAGTCCTCCACCACAAGCACAAGCACAAACACAACAAGAAGAAGAACAAAAAAGATGACGACGACGTATTACGATACACTTGGTTACATTGTTCTATTTTTATATTTAAAGCTTTGCTATGACAATAGCCTCTAAAGTATCTCAGAAAAAATAAACCGCGAAACGATTTTCATTGGTCCTCGTCTACGTCGTCATACGTCGAATACTTGTACTGCGGGTCTGAAATAGACTATAATATTTTTGTTCATCAAGCACAAGTCTTTCTGTGTAGAACATGACATCATATCATCTTTAATATCACTACTACAGTAAGGTAAACATTGGAAATGGCAGTATATATACTACCACAGGTTTTACAGTGATATAAGTCTCCCAATAGACTTTTACCTTTGCTGTTGGTAAAGTAAAATATAATGATGATGCACTTAATGATGTAAAATTTTGGATAAATAAAACCATCTGAATCATAAATGCATTCGAATCTAAGTACGGTAGGATATATATGCTAAGGGTGTCCGATCGTCTAAATAAATCAAATTTTGTCATACCAATACAGGTTCACAAGAACTGTGATGATCAAACCTCATATAGAGATTTTAGAGAAACAACATGGTTGCCATCAAGATTATCATCTCTTGGACTTCACAAAATGATGTAGAAGACTATGATATATAGTTATAAATTGCAAGTGGTGACTCCAAAATCTATATCTTGTCCCACAATGAGTTCCATCATGCACAATAATTAATGTGCTAAATCATAAAATACAGTAATAACAATAGTAATAATAATAGTAATAATAAAGAGACCATTATTTCTTTGAGCACGAGACTGATCCTGTTCTATTTTATTTTTTATTAGCTAGCTAGTAAAGTTATACTGTACAGTAAACTCAATTCTTTATTCATTCATTAGGAGGAGGAGGAGGATAGTTGTGGTTTCACGTAAACATCCCAGCGATTGACAGATCCAGTAATAACATATGATGGTTTCGCAATTTCATCTCCTCCTAAAAGAGGAGCCTTGATCGGTCTTTTGACAACAACACGAAGTCTAGCAGCATCAAGGGCCGATGATAGTAAATCTTGTTCTTCTTGTTCCTTTTTTTTGTCAATTGCAATAACCTTGTTTTGAGTTTCTAGGAGACCATGTAGAATCGTCATTCCTTTTTTGACGGCAGATTGTTTTTGCCGAGTAGGAAACATAGGATCTAAGTAGATTACATCACACTGCTGTTGTTGTTGTTTCTGTATTATGTCTTTACCATCTCCAATGGTAAGGCTGAGTTTCTTCAAGAGACTAGTAGCGAGTTCCTTCTGTTTTTGATGTTGCTGATAAGACTTGTCACATTCAGACAAAACATTGAAAGACGATGACGAAATCAATTGCAGTCTACGCATTGCATCTTGAAGTAAGGCACCTACAATTGGATTACGTTCTACCATATGTACATGCTTCGCACCATTCATGGCAAGAAATAACGAATCTTGTCCTAATCCTGCCGTTAAATCGTATACAACCGCCCCATCTCTATGTCCGTTATCACTACTACTAATGCTACCCTTGCGTGGTGCTACAGCCTGGATTAAAAGATCTGATGTTCCAGATGCACCAGTCGCCCTGCGTCCAGCTCGACTGTTTTCCGGTGGACAGAGATCTACAAAAAAAGCAGAAGACAACGAGGATTTTTTCGGCTTTGTACTCCGTCGTTGTTGTTTTCGTCGTCGTGAACGGTCGTCCGAAGGTATATTTATCGGTTCGATCGCTAATGCAAAGGTTGACTGTTCGCCACAGTAATCATAAGGGATCAGCCTCAATACATGCGTAAATTCTTCTTCCCGCTGTGTTGTCATATTAGATACAAAGAAAAGTGGAATACCGATTGCTTTCGAAACTTTTTCTGCATCCGCTAAAAGTTCGTTGTTGTTGTATTCGTCATCATCATCATCATCATAAAGGACTACGCAAGAATTGATAGTATTGTCTGGTGATGACGAAGCCTTAAGAGAAAGCGACAATCGTGGTAGACATCGTGTAGTCGAATATGGTTGATAGAACGAATCTGTCACGAAGAGGGAAAGTGATAGAATAATAGCCAGGTAAACCATCCGCATGATTATGACTAGTGGTTCATTACGTCATGCAGATATTGATTATTGATACAAGTAATATGGCCATCTTGTCTTTCTAGTGTATCTTATTTCCTTGTTCTATTCAGAGTTGAATGTTTCGAAAACTTTGAACGACGTACAGACCTTTTCGAGACTTTTCTTCTATTTTTTTATTAACGTCAATGAATTGTAACAATAATTTAATACTGTAGCGGGTGAGACATGAATGAATCTTCAATGATCGCGAATGCTTTGTCTTCAATTCGTCCCTATATAACTTTCTATCGAATGAAACGATATTATAGTAGCTAGATATGTCTGCTAAATCTCTACAAGTACAGTAGACTACGACGTGGTTGCTATCCGTTGTCAAAAGCAATGTAGAAATTATATAAACTTATTGTTCCTATATTTTAAAGTGTATCATACGTAAACTTTTAGTCATTTTTTCCCTTCTTTCCCTTCTGTTTGCTACTTTTCTTTTCAGTTTTGTTGTCATTCTCGTCTTTGTTGTTGTCATTAGCGGAATTTTCCATTAATTGATTTTTCACATAAGTAAATACGAGCTGAGCGAGTAGAAGCAAAATCAATGCCGGTATAAAGATACAGGCCTTGTCGAAGTAAGCTCCCCCATCTTCATTACCAAAATTTTCGACAAGGAAATCATGGAAGCTTACAATAAACTTGGGCAGCTTACCACCAAATAGGAATGCAACTGTTGGTAACGCCGTCCGACGTGAGTTCGATATTGGATCCTCGAAGACAAACTTTCGGGCGATAAACGCCGTCTCACCTTCCTTAAGCGGTAACAAAGCATGCAGGGTACTCATATCGAGTTGGTCCTTCTCGTTCATATTGTGATGAACGATCGCTAAGCCTTTATGCGGCATAATCTTGATAGGTGTCTTGTTGCCTCTTGGGTAGACGACCTCACCGTCAGCAGTCAAAAAGACGATGATTGTTGCAATGGGTGTAGAATAATACGAAAATGGATCTTTATCATAATGAGGTTTCCAATGAGCTCCTGCTTCTAATTTATCCACAATAAAATCACTAAAATGTGCCGAGGGAAAACCCGTTACTTGTTCAATTCTCTCCTCTATGGCTTTTTGTGCTGGTGATGCAAGCGTTCCACTCCACAACATAACTCTTTCTACACCTGGAAAATTTTCTGGTTGGGTATTCATTTGAAGCGCATCTATGGTATTTTCATTGAGAGGTTCGACCTTGGATTTAGCAGATTCAACTAGAGCGTCGGCCTCGTCCTTAGTTAAGAGGTTGTGGATTAGATAAAGTGTCGGATGTTGTGTTTCGACGTCTTCAAAGAACGGCCTGTCACCTCCCGCATACAACCGAATTCTATCCGGCATACCGTTATTGATGACATCTTCTTTTTCCATCTGTGGTTCTACTGTCGCCGAAGTTAGAACGTTCGCCGAGTTGAGAGAAATCATTACCACAGGAATATCAATATTCTTTGCGTCCTCTTCTTCGCCCTCTAACACATCGAGGGGGTAAATATCATCCTGTCGTTTATCGTCAATATTAACCACCATAAGAGCTGCAGCTCCAGAAAGTTTTGCGATTTTAGCCATTTGCACTCCCGAAAGTCCACCATTATTAGTCATGACGACGATATTCCCGTCAACCTCTTCGGCATTTTCAAGGGGTTGGATGAGTGGTTCACCATCCATTGATTCTTTCATCACTGCATTGACAGGATTTGCAAGGATCGGCATACATTCAACTTCCAATAACGCTGCTTGATTCGTTTGTGGTCCGAATCGTGCAACGGACGCATCCAATGCAGAAATGATAGCGGAATGACCCCATTCGAAAACAGCAGCCTCTTCTTCGGTCCGTCGTGGAAATATACTATAGTCTAACGTATTAAGATTTGGTTGTGACTTTTTTGCTTCTATTATCACAATAATTGATAGAGCTAATAGCAAAATGTTACACATAAATGATTGGAAGGATCTCATGATCAAATATTTTTGTATCGTACTTTTTTCGTTTAATGATCTGTTGGATTGCCACAAGCTACAATACATACTCTTCTCGAGGTATGCAACAAAGTAGAGGTATGCAACAAAGTAAAATGTTTATTTGATGTTGGTCTGAATGAGTGATGAGCGAGTGATGATGCACGTGAGAATACGCTGTTTTTCGTTGACTGCGTATTACACGTGGCAGGGGCGCGCATTTTTTCATTCCCGCACCATAGATTTAATTAAAATAAAATCTTGAAAGTTTTCTGTGGAAATTTTCAGTGGCTCATCTAACTATATTAGTATCCTAGCAGTTAATTTCAATTTACATTTTCTATTAGTTATTAATACATCGTTTCCCATTTGAATTTGCGAATAGACAGGTGACAAACGAGAATACCGGGCGTTGAGAGAAACTGCATATAAAAGGGGTATAATAAAGCTGAGTGAAATATTTCTACATGCTAGCACAATGAGATTCGAGACCTACGAGAAGTCATACCAGAACTGATCGAGTCATTAACCTCGAAACCATTGGCTCGTAAAACATCTCTGTGATACATACAACATGTGACACACAACAAATAAAGAAGTAGAAGCAAATGTTAAGGACTATTTCTTTTCATCGACAGGAACCACATAAGAAAGAAGCAACAGAAGCAACAGAAACAGCTTGTCCGTTGCTGGGTTACAAAGTCCAGAAACAGAAACAGAAACAGCAGCAGGAGCAAATGGGGCGATTGTAGATTCAGCCACAGAGATCTTACCTTAGCATATCACAAGCTTCAAGCAAAGGCACCTTCCGCTCATTATTTGGTCGATCTTTCCATTTCATAATTTCGTCCCTAAATTTCGTCGCACCTACTTTCATTGGACCATCTGGTGAAGCGTCGAGTTCCTTAGAAAAGTAGACCAAAGATAATTTTAGACTTTCTAATTTCGCACCATTTGTATCTTGCTCTAATACTAATTTTCGTGCCGCTAATCGACAACTCATAGACGCCTGTTGAAGATTCAAAAATGGATTCATTCCTTCTTCTTTTACACCTACTTTTTTTATATTTGTCAATATGGATTGCTTCAAGGACGAGCGTTCGTTGCTATACTCGGTTGCCATTTCTTCTTCACCCATCCCCTTCGCACATTTGCGAAGCCATGTCAAATTTGTCAAGCGATTTTGGTAAATCTTTTCAGTGTGATGGTCGGAAGTTTCTTCGAGTCTCGCCAAAATTATTCGTTCTGATTTTAAAGTTCCAACTGCCTGACTAAAGTATCCTTGAGCGAAGGCCATACACGCAAGCTCGTGTAGAACACAGGATATTTCCAAATGGGTGGGATTTTCCTCGTCTTCTTTGCCTATAGGTCTTGCATACGCGTACACATTACGACGTATGCACAAGCAAGCAAAAAAATGATTATATGCTTGTTCCCATTGCTCACGCTGATGTGCTAATGCTCCTTGTTGGAATTTGACTGCTGCAATATTGATATGATTCTTATTCTCTCCGTAAAGTTCCATATACAAGTCCAGTGCTTGCTCAAGGTAAGTTTCGGCACGATCTAACGATCCTTCACGTATTGTCACTCTCGCTAGTTGCTTCAAGGTGGCAGCACGTTGACCAATTTGTCTACTCAATCCAAGTGCTTGTTGTAGTAGATATTTTGCTTTTTCAAGATGCGGTGGCTTTCTCGCCACCATAATTGCAGCCAGCTGGTGAAGTGTTGCTGCAGAATGGGCAGCACTCAATTCAGGATTGCCCATGCTTTGTCGCATATCCAAAGAAAGCTCTAGGAAATTAGTGGCAGAATCAAGATTATGCTTCTTAACTTCTAGCACACCAAGTTCGTGTAGGGTATCGGCAACTCTTTTCCTAGCGTTAAGGTCCCTGGAAGTGAATTTTTCATAGATATTCAGAGCTTCTGTTAGAGATCGCTCCGACTCAACATAATTTCCTTGATAGCGAAAGACCCTTCCCAACTCGTGAAGAGCTTCTGCGCGAGCTTTTTGCAGAGCTGGGTTGTTGCTACCTTTTGAATTTTCAAATAATGATATAGAAAGTTCAAATGACTGCTGTGCGTCGATGAATGCATTTAAGGCCATTGCAGAATATACACCAGCTTCGGTTGATAGCCTCCCAGCCTCCAGTCTATCGTTACAGTCATCACATGATTCAGTGTGGGAAACTACAGATTTAAGGTGATCTAGCACTTGAAGAGATTCTTTCCAAGTGTCCGTCTCGTCTGCTTTGAAGGTCCACATAGATTGCATTGCATGGAGACATATTTTCAGATTACTTCTGTATTCCAATTCAGTTTGGGAATGACGCAGAGCCTGGCTTAAAAGACGATGCATACTACCTCTTCCGTCCTTTACAATTAACAACGAGTATGACTTGAGTATGTTCCACACGGAGTCGGTTTCTTCGTATTCGTCTGCTGAAAAGGTAGTTGATGACGTAGATCGAGTGATCTTTTGGATTTTTTTTGTTTCTGTAGCGCTTTCATTACAGAACACGAGACCGTTGTAAGAAGCAACGAGTAAAGCTGAGATGGTAGAGAGGGATGCCATTGCAAAGAATCTGGTTCTTTGGTGGTTAATACTCTTGTTTCCTGTTATTGTCGTCAACCCAATTCCACAAGACAGTAGAACAGAAAGTCCAAGGAAGATACGTTTCTTTTCGCGATTTTGCTCTCTATTAATTAATATTTCGTTGGTATGCAATTGCAATTGATTTCTCGTGCTCAAAAGATGTCGAAGCAATGGTTTAGTAATTTGTTCTGGTCCCAAAAAGCATAGTAGGTGAAGCATATTACATGCTACCTTGCTTTCTTTCTCAATCGCAACCAAACTTAGGGACAAACTTGATGCGACAGAGAGTGAATAATCCTGCAACTTCCCATGCCGGAGCAACGATTGTCCACTTTTTTCTGATTCATTATAACGTTCCAAGTATTCCACACATTTGACATCACATCGTAACATATAAGCTGCTGCCATTCCTAACGCCAACGGCAAATGTCCCATTCGTTCGCAAACTTTCTTGGCGGCACGAAAGTTTGCTTCGCCTTCCATATTGTTCGCTCCGGCTGCTCGTTTCAAGAGTTCTACAGACTCACAAGGACTAAAGCATCCCAATAATAAACTTCCACAGGACTCATCTATATCCCATTCCATTTCGAACAATCGTGTCGTTACCAAAATATGACCCCTGGTTCCAGATCCTCTAGGAACAAATATATCCAGTAGCTTTCTATCCTCCAAATTATCAAAAACTAACAGCCATGGAACCTGGGACCGAAACAATCTAGTTTTTACTTCGCGAACAATTTCGTCCGTATCTTGTTCTAAGCTACTGCTACTACCACTTCTACTCATTGATGCTGCAGAAGAAGCCGACAGCGTCGATGAAGACGTGGTGGTGGTATCGTCGTTCGATTTGAGTATGTTGGTTGCAATAATTACTTCAGAAGCATTCTCTGGGGATAAATCCATTAGTAGTTGTCGGTAGTCCGCTACCAGAGATTCTGCTGACTCGGCATTCAACCAAACGACTAGGCCATATTCTCTTGGAAAGTGACGGTAGCAATATTCTGTGCAAAGTTGAGATTTTCCAACGCCTCCCATTCCTGCTACCTCCACTTTGACAACCATTTCTTGTTGATTTTGTTTTGAAGGACTCAGTACGTTATCATTATTATTACTACCAACGCTACCTCCAGTTACAAACCTCGACCAAAGGTCTTTTAGTTCTTTTTCTCGCGCAACAAAGTTTTTATTTCTTCTTGGTATTGACCATGTCCCCTTCATTCGTCGATGAAAAGCGCTTGAAAATTCTTCCGGATGTTTCCGATCACCGAAGTAAGTCTTTGATGCGTATTTTTGTAGCAATCGATCAATTAGTGAATAGTCTTTGCGAAAAAGCCATGGTCGTCGAGACGACGGAGTATCGTTCAGAAAATATGTCGACCATCCTCCCGTTGTTTGGATGAAACTTTCGGCCATACTTTCTCCTCCCCATTCGAGACAACCCTGAAGGACCGTATCGACGTAGGACTGCAGCAAAGGATGATTTTCGTCTGCAGGTTTATTGAAAGTCGGGAGAGGCACGTATACCCAAAGACGATCCTCAGGTCCGAGTTTTTTGTGCCAAGACGAAGGACTTTTGTCAAAAAATTCAACGCAATCTAATGGAATTCGCACTTTTTCATAACCAACTTCTCTGCGATCGAAGACGGGCATCAAAGACTGCGCGACACGAAAGAGAACACCGTTGACATCCTTGGCTGTACCAGTACTCGAAACCTTGGAAACACCGAGTGCAGTGAAGCCTGTACTACTTCGAAAATTCCATTTTCGTTCATAGCCGAATTCTTTACAGATAATTACCGCAGCTCCCGGAAATACATTTTCTCCGTGTGTATTGCGGTTCATTATAGAACCAAAACCGAAAATGTATTCGTATTCCTCGTTACACTCCATATTGTCGTCGTTGTCGTCGTTGTCATCGATGTCGTTGCCACCACCACCATCGCACTGATCATCGGTGTTGATCATTTTTTCCTCCTCTTTTTCTTCTGCTGGTACTTCTCCTTCAGAGGATCACAGTATCATCTATTCTTCAAAGTCAGTATGTACAAAAATATTTCCATTCTTTGATTTCTTTTGTTTTGTGTTTATGATGTTTATGATTATTTTTCTGTCGTCCCATTAATTAAATTACAAGTTCAAGAAGTATGATCGTGATGTTTACGCTGTAATCTTCTATTTTTGGGGGTGTTTGATTATCATAAGGGTGACGATTATGTGTGCGTGAAAGGCAAGAGGATAAGGGTAGGATATAGGATGGGTAAGAGGAGGTAGGTAGGAGGAGTATATTTAAAAGGAAACGTGATTCAGATCCACTATTTTTACAATTAGTTGGATTTAGATTTGACCCCCCACCGTGGCTGTTCGGTCATTCTGCTGCCAAAACTGATCAACGCCATAACTTTCAACTTTTAGTACACACTCTTCCATTGGCATTATCTTTATTTTATTTTGTATTTTGTGCAGTAATATTGAATTAGTGTTTGCCATACTTTCGAACTTGTCGAACTCCTTGGTTCTTGAAACAAGCAATACTCGGATACTCGGAATCATACATCATCTTCAGGAGCAAGAGAGTGATTTAACCGATTTTCAAACCGTATACTGTACTGTATAATTTAAATTGAAAATGTTGGGAAAGCCTGGATCTTCGTCGTCTCGTGCTAGCTCTACTCGCTATGCGAGCAGTCGTAGGACAACTATGGAAAGTCCGGCTGATGCTATGAGAAAGCTGACAAAACTACCACCCAATAAACGCTGTGCCGATTGCAACACGAAACTCCCCACAATGTGTCAACTTAACGGTCGGATCTTTCATCTGCTTGACTTGTTCGGGCATCCATCGAGAAATTAATTCAAAAATCAAGAGTTTAGGCCATTCGACCTTCACCGATCAGGAGGTAGAAATGATGAAACAAATAGGCAACGATAAAGTGAACGCAATGTGGTTGGCTCGATACGATCCTGAAAATGAACGAAATCGAATGAATAGACAACCAGATGGAAATCAAAATCAAAACCATTTACGTACCTGGATTCGACGTAAATATAACGACAAGCACTGGTACTCAAGTGATGGAAGTGCTGGTAGCGGTGGTAGTGGCGGGGTTTCTGCTCCTACTCCAACTTCTTCATCGTCAAGAGGTGGCAGTGGCGGAGGACGAAATAATCAGCCCCAGCCAACCGTTGTACAAATCCCGACTGCCAACAATCCTCCCGTGGACTTGTTCGCATCACCTTCACCAGTCGCCACGAACACAGCTAATAGCAATGATGGCAGCTGGGCTGCATTTGGTGGATCCACTCAACCACAGCAGCAACAGCAAAAGCAACAACTCAATTCTGATCCATTCGCTCAACCGCCTCAACAGCAACAAAGTAATACCGATCCATTCGCTCAACCGCCTCAGCAGCAACAAAATCAGAATTTTGCCAACTTTGGTGGCGGGCAGACTCAGCAACCTACTCAACAACAACAACCGTCACAGGGAGGATTTGCGAATTTCGATCAACAGCAAGCTCAAGTTCCTCCTCAACAACAACAGCAACAACAACAACCTGTAGTGGCGCAGCAAGGAGGAGGGTTTACTGCGAACTTCAATCAACAGCAGCCTCCAGTTCCTCCTCAACAGCAACAGCAACAACAACAACAACCTGTAGTGGTACAGCAAGGAGGAGGGTTTACTGCGAACTTCAATCAACAGCAGCCTCCAATTCCTCCTCAACGGCAACAACAACAACAACCTGTAGTGGCGCAAGGAGGAGGGTTTACTGCGAACTTCAATCAACAGCAGCCTCCAGTTCCTCCTCAACAACAACCTGTTGTGGCGCAGCAAGGAGGTGGGTTTACTGCAAACTTTGATCAACAGCAGACTCAAGCTCCACCTCCTCAACAGCAACAGCAACAACAGCCTATGGTGGCACAGCAAGGAGTAGGGTTTACTGCGAACTTTAATAATCAACAAAACCAACAGCAACAAATGATGCGACCCCCTCAGCAACTTCAACCGCCACAAAACCAGCAAGATCAAAACTTTGGGAATCTTAATCAGCAAAATCCAGGCGCCAGTTCAGGTCAGATGATTCCTCCTCAGCAGCAACAACAACAGCCCCAAGGTGGTCAAGATCCATTCGGGAATATGCCACCACCATCGCAAGGAGCAATGGGCTTACAGCCGCAACAACCAACGATGACTACTAACGGTCAACAGCCGCAGCAACAATCTCAAGACGGAGGAAATATGGGAGGACAACCACAACAATCTGAAGCTCAGTTACAGACGCCATCTATAATGCCTGTAGAGAAGCAAGACCCAATGGATGCATTTGCTCATCTGAGTGTCGGTAACAACGGCATCAACAACAATAATGTAGCTAGAGGAATGGGTGGATCTGCTTTGCCGGCTTCGAATCAGCCTGGAACGGGTGTAGTTCCAACTAAAAGCACAGTCGTGGATAGTGTCGTCCTGGAATACAAAGAAATGGAGATGGTGTGCTACAAGTCCAATAGTACTCGTCAGAAAGCACAGATTGTTAAGAGACATTTAGATGATGAACTTCAACCGTTTTATACCATAGGACTTTTGGGCAGAGAAAAGCAAACTGACGTCCATCACTTGGAACCATTGGATCCATCCTATGAAAAAATCGAATCGACGTTGATCTCATTGTCTGCGACACAATTAAAGCAGGTGGAAGCCTTTCTTGGCAGTCTAGTCAACGACACAAATTCTAGTAGCAACACACCTATTGTTACCAATGCAGTCGAGCAAAAACCGGTAGTACAAGTAGCACCGATTGCAGAAACGCCGATGACTAATGGTCAAATCCCACCGACTATCGTATCTCAGTCTGTCATGTCTCATGTATCAAATTTAACGCAGCAACAACATGGTCCAGGTATGGGTGGTATGATGGGTCCACCAGCGATGACGATGACAAATGGAGTCTCTTCGAGCGCCGTTAGTCCTCTTACAAGTCCTCTTACAGTTCCTAAGGTTCCAGCTCCGAATATGGGTGGTGCAAAAAATATGATGGGTCAAATTGGTCAGAGTAATAATGCAGCGCAGATGATGATGATGCAGCAACCAAATAGTTCGCAGCAACCTCAGATGCAAGGACAAATGGTCGGACAAAATCCTGTTCCTCAAATGATGCAGCAACCTCAGATGCAAGGACAAATGGTCGGACAACAAAATTCTGCTCCTCAAATGATGCAACAACCTCAGGTACAAGGACAAACGGTTGGACAAAATGGACAAAATTCTGCTCCTCAAATGATGCAGCAACAGCAGCCTCAACAACAAGTTCCTCAGATGGGACAATTTCAACAGCAACCAATGCAGGGGCAAATGGCTGGACAACCACAAATGATGATGATGCAGCAGCAGCAACCTCAAGCCCTAATGGGTCAGGTTCAGCAACAACAGCAACCTCAACTACAAGGTCAAATGGGTCAAAATCCACCGCCTTCACCTCAAGGCAATCCTTTTGATGTATACTGATAATCCCCACCTATTATTCAAATACAGCACGACCATCGTGGTGTGGTGTGGTGTGGTGGCGATGAAACTAGTAATATCTTGATATACCTGAATGTAGGTTCAAGTACTAGAAACACTGTTAAACTGTAGTAAGATATTGTAGTACAATGCATACAATATGAAAGAAAATGTAGCAATTATTATTCAAAAACATAGAATTCCTTTAACTCCGACACCAACCTAGTACAAGTACAAGAATAGCTCTTCACTAATAATATGTAATAATCACATCATTTATGAATACAATCAATAGTATCAGAAAAGAACAAGAAAAATATTATTACTTATATATTTTAAAATCGACCACGACCACCGCCACGACCACCACCGCGTCCACCACCACGTCCACCTCCTCTTCCCCCTCTGCCTCCGGACGAGAATCCTCCTCGTCCTCCACCTCGTCCTCCGAAGCCGCCGCCTCTACCACCACCACGACCACCCCCGCGTCCACCACCACGACCTCCACCGCGGCCTCCACCGCGACCACCTCTTCCGCCGCCTCTTCCACTACTTCGTCCTCCTCCTCCTGAACTTGGATTAGTAAATCTTGATACAGGTAATAATTTATCAGTTCCAATGTATAGAAGATCATTCGGTTGGAAGCTCTTACTTAGTACACCTGGATCCATCTTTACTGTAAAGAAAATTTCAGCGACCTTACCAAGAATTTCATCGACTTTACCAATTTTACGCTTATTTTCTAGATATACGCCAGCATTGAAATATGGTACCTTTTGATCTAACGTCCATCGACATACTAGTTCTGATTCACAATCATGTAACACGTGACCCGATTCTAAATAATAATTTGGGTGAATAATGTATGATGCATCATTAATCATTGAAGTGAGAAAATGAAAATTGTAAATTTGAAAGAAAGAAAGAAGACGAAACAGATATCATATCACATAGAAGAATCTCTAAATCTTCTCTACCGAAGAAGACCCGAGTCGAAGTTGTCAAAGATTACACCAACGGCACTATTATCGACATACAATACAGCCACATTTCATCCAAACACAGTCCAATCATACAATCGCATATCATAAACGTACCAACAATTTCAGCTGGTGGTCCTTCATCCCGACCGAATCTGCACCATTAAGAAAAACAAGATAAAGAAATAGAAGATCAAACAAGAAGGAAGTGAGACAATAATAATATAGCAAACAGTCCATGATCATCAAGTGTATGAATGCGTCTATTTCATTCCTTCGCATATCATTGACAGAATATACTGAATAATACTTACCGTCCTCCACCACCTCTTCCACCACTAAATCGACCACCTCCTCTGCCGCCGCCTCTGCCGCCGCCTCTACCAAAACCTCCTCTTCCGCTCATTTTTATTTTTCGTGGATTATGTGTATATTATCGAAATTTCAATTTTATATCTTTGTGGTACAATTCAGAATATACTGTCGATTCGATAGGTAGCTAAATAATGTTAGTGATAGGTTCGGTACAAGCTTGTATGTATGCTGTAATTATATAGAGATTGACTATGATAACAATTTAAGCTAGCTGTTGTAGTAAGAATGTATGTAAAGTTACTGTCTACTGTGTACTGTATGTTATTGGCGTTGTTATTATTGTCGTCTTGTCGTCGATATTATACGACAACCACCCATTTTGAAGTCAGATTTTCGTGCAAAATTCATGGAATCACGAATAAACTGTGACTTGAAATGCTTAAAAGCACAAATTGAAAATCCCAACAGAAAAATCCTGCTACAGACTAGCCACTAGCTTCAATATACTAGCAGTCCAATATTGTAGTACAGTAAATGCAGCAGTTAGCATTGATTAATTATTTCCTTCATCAACATATCAACATGGCTAAGAAAAAGAACAAATCCCAGCTTGACGATGCTAAGCCCAAGAGCAGCAGTAGCAACAACAAACCCAAACGGGAAGTCCAAGTAGTAACTTGTCCATCAGCATTTCCAATTTCGACAAAACCAAAAAAGAAACGTCCACGCGATGACGACGACGGAAAAACAAAAAAGAAAGAGAAGTTACTTGATTGGCACGATACAGCAAAAGAAATTAGAAATTACGGTGCACAAGCATTTATTGGTCGACAAAAGAAAGACTATGAAGATGAACAATATTATAAATTAACAGGCCGGCATAAAGCGAAACCAAAATGTCCTTTACCACTCGTTCGGGGATTAAAAAGAGCAGCAGCCAAACGAGATGCTAAAGCAAAAGAAGAAGCTAGAAAAGCTGGAATTGTTATACCAAAACAGAAAGATGATTCATCTAGAAAGTCTATGTCGGATCACGACTTTCATAAATTCGGTCCAGCACCTAATATTGGTTTCATGAAGGATGGACAATATAGAGCAACAGCAAACCAGAATAATAAGAGAGCAAATGTAGTCAAGAAGAGACGATGATTTGTTTTTATTTGATTTGGAAGATAGATAGAGGAGAGAAAGCATACAGAGATGATTCGTACGGTGTACATGTACAAAGTATATCCTAATGTAAAATCGATGTACCTGCAGTATTTTGTAAGATATGTTGAATATTGAATCGCTACTTACTTTTAAACATGTATATTACACTTTACTACGGTAGCAGTCTAAAACGTCGACTCTCTAACAGTAGAGAATAGGATGAAAGTATTTTATGTACGACCTATATTTTAATCTGTATTATATTGTATTGTATTGTATTGTATTGTATTATAGTATCTATTTTATGTTATGTTCATTATACATTATAGCATGCATGTATAATAATATAAATTACCACATTATTTTAGCTGAAGTCGCGGCTATGCAGATGTAACGAATTGAGGAAAAAAAATCATCCCTTTAATGACATAGCAGCACGCCTTTACGATGTTCCCTTATGCCTTCGTGGGATCATTCATATTAAACTCGTCTATCAATTTACCTAAATCTGTCACCATCGGTGAAACGTTTCTAACAAAGTCTGCGACGTCCCGCTTTGAGTTTTCAATCACGATATCTTCTATTGACGACGATACCGTAGACGATGAACTGTATACTATTGAACTGTTGTCATTGTCAGTAGTAATGGCGTTACTTCCGCCGGTAGTAGGATCATAAAACGATGATGATCCGCCGCCGCCGCCGCCGACCATATCTGTATTTAACTGGTTTAGATCGAAATGGCTTTCACTGGATAGGATAAGATTGTTCTTGCGCTTTTTCTTTTCTTCCTTCCCACAATTAAACATCCGGAGTGTATCTTCCCACTTCTCAACAATTCCACCTCCAATTTTTTCCATTGCCACGAAAAATTCGTTATCATCCTTTTCTTCCGTAGTGGAAGCCGCCGAATCCTCCTCGCAGACGGATGAGGAAGTAGAAATCTGACTAGTAGTATAACTATTGGTAAAATCTGAAAGCTTACGAGCTAGAGGAGGATGATGATAATCATCATCACCCTCTGATCGTGTACTGGTTGCCTTGTATTGCTGTTTACCAACATTGCTGGTTATTGGCAAGTCTTTTGGTGGGCAAATAGACAACCAAATCTTGTCAATAGGAGGAGTACCACCAAAAGATTGTGAAAATATATGTTTGATAGCCCAACCATGGTAGTCATGGTAAACAATTTTATAAGCTGCACTGGCGGCATCTTTAGGAGAAGTGTAATATTCTGGTACTACTAACGAATTACCGAATGTTGTCAATTGATAATGAAGCTGTCTTTTGGTCCATAGTAGACCCGATGCGGAAGATTTTTCTTTTAGAAATGGGAATTTCTTATGAACTTTCATTTCTAATTCGAACTGGAGGAGCTGCCGTAGGGTAGGAGAAGGAATCATCGACGTTGTGGGACTTTTCCTTTCCTTATTCAGGGTCTGATAGTGTATTAAATATTCGTGAACGCCCCTCTCAATCTTTTCTAGATTCTGTAACACATCTCGGTAGGCTAAACTTAACCCCACGGCGTATCTTTGATATCCTTTGGGTACCATGCGTAAATTCCTCCATTCGGCAAAAATACGAGTAACAGCTACAAATCGTAACGCATCTATGTCCCCCTCACTTCTTTTCTTCGATGTTGATATTATCTTTGCTGTTCCTTCCGATAAACATCCACGAGATGCCTTGACAGCCATGTCTAAAGCAGTAATGACGGCTCTCAATATCTGAGTCTGTTCAGCTATAAACTTATTCTTTTCAAAGTCATATAGATTGGCATCAGTAGCGTACCGAAATAGAATTGTTATATCATTTATTGATAGTCGTTCGATATAGTCTAACCTCGCGAAGCATTCTTTTCGTGTAATGGATCGTATAGCGGAACGTAGGAGCGAATTAGAGCAATCTAAAGAACTTAATATATTTTTGGAAAGATTCTTAAATGTATCCACCGATGTCACTCGTGAAAGAGAAGATAAAGTAATGTCGTTGCCTTTTATTGATGGTCGTCGAATGATATTATAAATGAAGATGAACGTAGTTAAAAGGAGAAGACTACTTGAGGCAGCATCAATGGAAAACGTAGCACGAGCGTTTATAATATACAAAGTTCCTGCGAAGCAACAAGTCGTCGCAGAAACAATGGTCATGGCATAGCTTTTGTTCTTGTTGTGTCGTTTGATCGTTTCTAAATCTTCTAAGTTAGGGTGCCTACACATGGTACCAATACGGTAGGTAATCTTTAATTTGTTATCTGTATTCAATGCGGTGTTAGTTCGAAGGTAAAGGGTTGTTGTTGTTGTTGTTGTTGTTGTTGTTGTTGTGACTGGTTAACTTTGTTTGTACGTGAATAATCGCTTTATTACTGAAATTGTGGAATAATGCATAAATCGCCAAGAAACACTGAGTATGTGATATAATTTTTGAACGGATGAAAAATTACTTATTTTCATGTCGTGGGGCATCACACATTGGCGTGATGATAAACATCATCACATTGGCGTCATAAACGTGAAGCTTCGCCCTAACGTTAGTAACGTTAGCGTAGTGCCTGAAACAGAATAGTTGACATTTTAAGGACGACGTGTTTCTGACGCAACTACAAAACGTGTAATCGTAAAGTGCGCAAGCCGCGCGCCTAATGAATGATACTCCATTTCAGTCGTTCCTAGATGAATGAATGATACAAGTTTAGGAACTAATAACTCATGCTCGCCGTAGAAACGTACTAGCGCGCTACGACGAAAAAATGTGTAATTAGTCTTAGCCTTTTTTACCGAGCATCGGTGCCACGTGTAACTACTGACTACAGTAAAAAAGCACGTAATCATATTTTTCGCTTCGAATATATCATATATAACACATGAAAATGGGAATGTATTGAATTGAACCTCCATGGGTATCGGTCTATTTAACGTAAGCTTATGAGACGAAATATAGTGTATCATTCTGTGCTATTATAATGACCGGTGACCACGCTTTTAGACCAATTTAAGACCGCATTCTAGTCGATGCTCTATTGCCGTAGTTAAGTAATTGAATTATTGCAGTAGTTAACTAGTTGAATTAATGGGCTCATATCCCGAGCAAAAAAAAGTGTGGCATTAGTTCCTAAACTGGTACTCCATTTCAGTCGTTCCTAGATGATGAAACCTACGAGAAGATAACAAAATTTAATACTTTGATCAGTAAGTGATAATAGTAGCTTGTGATACTTCAAGTGATAGCGGCACTTTGCAACAGCAGCAACAGCAGCTATCATGTTCAAAGTGTATGAAAAATATCGATGGAATGAAAAAGACATGAATTGCCACTCTACCTGGTATCTAGCTAGTGGTATGGTATATCGCAATGTGATGAACTGGTGTTGCTTGAACATATATTATTGATCATTTTCAATTATCACTATTGTTATCGGATATAAGTAAGCTGAGCACACTTGTGCTCGTATTCTTTCTCTTTCCTCCTTTCCTTTTGCAATGATAATATCTTATTTTATTTTCCAAAGCACTTGTGAAAAATGCATAAGAAAGAAGAAGAATTATCCATAGGATTATGTATGATTGGAGGCCATGCGCAATAGACACATCATTTTTTTCTTGAGAAGTACCCTTTTCTAAATGAATAAAAATATATACATACATACATACATACATACATACATAACGGCATATATCTATGAATATAAGCATCCTCCCCAAAAGCATTGCCATTCTCTAGGTCAAGGGACACATACATTAAGTTATAGCATTAGTATGTACAGAGGATTAATCTACAGTGTTGATGACTTTTCTGTGTATTGTGATAATCTATTTTCTGTATATTATTACGTAATGGATTAATTGTGTGATGTAATTAAAGTTTCTTATGTTCCTGAAATGTGGGTAAGTACAGAGTGAACTCTGGTTCTTCACTTCTTAAACCTTGGTAGGATCATCCATATTGAATTCGTCGGTAAGACGGGAAAGGTCGTATAGTAGTGGTTCTGCTACCTCCAGATATACTTTAATGTTATCGTATGCATCCTTTCTCATTTCTTGGTTGATATAGTCCTCCATTTCGTCCTCCATTTCGAGTTGTCTTGCGATCGTTGTTTCCTCAGTCATTGTTGTCTGTTCTGGATCTACTTTTTCATCACCATCAAGTTTCAAGATCAATCGTCGCCGTTTATCATTATTTTGTCGGTGTACTTCCCGCCGTTTATGTCCGAACAACTGACTAATATTACTGGTCACCTTATCCCATTCATTGATTACATGTACAGAATGTTTTTCCCATTCATTGACGACATTATTAGCGATCTTGTCCCATTCCTTTCCAATATGTCGACCAAATCTTTCTATGGGGTTGTTACTCTCTAGATCTCCCAATGGACCACCAAATGTCCGTTGTTGTTTATGTTCCGGCACTCTCATAATAATAGATCTAGCTTCCTGTTGGACTTCCTCTAAGCGATGTGGATTCATGTACTTGTATATTTCAATACCTTCCGGTGCGGCTTGGAAACTGTAGCTGAATATCTTTTGAACGGCCCAACCATGAAGGCTTCCATATATTTCATCGTACGCATCTTGTACAGCCGATCTGGAAGAGTCAAATCGACCAGGAACTTCCAGTACGTTCTTAAATATGGCTGTTTGATAAACAAGTTGTCTTCGGACCCACAAAAGTCCCATCGCTGCACTCTTTTCCTTCAATTTAGGAAGCTTCGTGTTGTCATGAAGATCTGTATCGGTCTCAAATTGCAATAAGTCTCGGAGTGTTGGGCTGATCAATACTTTATTGCGATGATCGACAGTTCCGTTGCTTGTATTATGTTCCTTATTGTCATCATCATCATCGTGATCATCCGTAACACCACGATGATCGATATAATTGTGAATGGCTTGTTCAATCTTCGCGATATTTTGTACAATATCTTTCTGACCAAGACCGATACCAACTGCGTAGCCTTTGTAGCCAGGAGGAACTTGCCGAAGGACACGCCACTCCGCAAATACTCTCATTGCTGCACAAAAGTTAATGGCGTCGATATCACCCGACGATGGCGGAACGACGACGCCGGTAATGGGAGCCTGAACATACTTCCCCCGAGCTACTGATGTTGTTGTGGACAGACGATCTACCAATTTTTTGACACGAGGTAAGACTCCTGATAGGAATTTACCAGAATTAAAACCGTTCTGAGTACTTTCTACAGCATATCTGAAGGACATCGATAAGTCCTTTAATGTTAATTGTGCAATATCTTTGAGTGGTACAAAGCAATCTGGGCTGGATAGAATAAAATCTTTACTACTTGTTGTAGAAGAAGTAGATGACTTCTTTTTTGGTTTTGACTTTTTGCTGCTGCTACTACTTCGTGTCCTTCCCGCTACGGCGGCACCGCCTCGTGGTGTTTCCAAAACAACTCGGGTTGGATTAAAATCATCATAGTCATTGTCATCGTGTGAATATATCGTGACTTGAAAGGCATCTCGTACTTGTTCCACAACAGTAGAAACCGAACCGAACCAGCCAGTGTTCGTCGATGATGATGATGATGATCGTTGATCTACTACTACATGTAGTGCAGGAATATGACTATGATATCGAAAGGCGGGACGGATCACATCTGCACTCAAGGCATCATAATGATCCTGTGCTTCAAATGATTCCATCTGTGTTGCACCATCGACCATATGAAAAATCACACTAAAAGCAATCAAAATGAAAAGAGATAGTTTTCCAACCGTCCATCTATTTGTATCATCAAATTGTGCATTGACATTGACATTGACATTGGTGGTGGTGGTTGATGTGCTTGCTGTTGTTATTATTTTTGCTGTGGTAGTATCGTCGTTCTTATTGTCTTTCAAACTAAAAGCTTCCTCATCATCGCCCATGCAACAGGATCTTGTATTGCCGTCTATCATCTCCTGATTGTTATTACATCTATTATTATCCATGATATTACGTTAGTTAGAGAAAAACGAGACAAATTATATCA
Organism: Fragilariopsis cylindrus CCMP1102; assembly: GCA_900095095.1. Lineage (NCBI taxonomy): Eukaryota > Bacillariophyta > Bacillariophyceae > Bacillariales > Bacillariaceae > Fragilariopsis > Fragilariopsis cylindrus. The sequence continues at coordinate 1,000,154 of FMBT01000289.1, forward strand.
AATATATATGAGAAAGTTTGAATTGGATGTGACGAAACGATTATCATTTGATTAATTCGTCTTCTTTTGATAATCCAAAGAGGTGAGTTGAATTGGTTCCTTCCTCGTTAATATTATGAATTCCTAATTGTCGTTACGCGACATGTCATTGCTTTACGAAGTGTTCTTTTTTTAAATTCAAAAAAGCAACCGGGTTTGGTTTCTTTTCAGTCGTGCGGTATGTTCTACCTACCGTACAAAAAAATTACAACATTTAGATAGAAAAACAACGACGATGATGTATGCATATGCCATGATGATGTATTATCATGTTTACCACGAAAACTACAACTTACATATTACTAAAAAAATATTCACGGCTGAATCTAGATGCACCAATTACCACATGATCCTGCTCCGAGTGTGCATCATTTTTATTATCTTTGTAGCAGCAATCCTCCTCTAATAGTAGTACGTTCTTCTGAGTGTTGGCGTTTCTCTGCTGAATGCTATCGAAATCTAAGGATTGAGATCTTTTCATCGTTAGTAAGTTGTTGCTGCTAGTTAATGATGATGATGGTGATGGTGATGTTAATTGTGATCCTCTGATGGATAACATACTAATAATTATTCTTGTACGGATCTGCTTGTTAGAAAGTGAATGGCGAGTTGATGATGATGTGCATTTTTAATTTATTGTCATCTCCGCCTCTCCGCCCTTGATTCCCGACGTCGATTTTCTGATTGGCGTCAAGGTCTCATTTAATTCTCACTCAACTCACATCGCCATTTCGTTTTGGGTTTTGGAATTTCACACGCACATCTTCGCTCTTAAAAATAGAAGAATTAAAGGGTGTCAACATTTTTTGTAGGGTGTGTGTCACCTAAAACCATAATTGACGTGTATTTTTGGCCTTATGGTCGTTTTGCACGTTTTGGTTGGAGCTTGCGGATGAAGGTCGAACGGACAATAATTTTTATTTTCGCGAAAAAAAAATGTGATGTAACCGAACTGCTGCTGTCTTTGATGATTTATATTATAATGAATCAATCGAATACAATCGAATCTGCGAATCAATCGACCAAGCAACAGCATCAGATCGAGAAAGATGGAATACTTCTTTTACTTTAAAAGGAATCTATCACATTTTGTGTTTCTTCTTTCGTTGAGTACATTCGTAGTGTTCGTCGTCGTGGAGGAAGCAGCAATAACGACTACTACAGCCTTCGTCGTACCCATAATAATAGCTCGTCGTCGTCAGAAATGTTGTCATCGTGATACTACGAACTTCTCTATGCAAGGAGCAAGTGGCGGTGAAGTGCATCAAGATCAGCATGGACGTACCATCCAAATACCTATACAACAAATGAACGAGGACAACAGCAACAACAACAACAACGACCGAACGACTCAGATCGAAGCAGAGACAACAACAGTAAAATCTAACCTCGAACCTTTAGTAGTATGCGGTCCTTCAGGTGTTGGCAAGGGAACAGTAATCGATTGCCTTAGAAAACGATATCCATCGAAGGTTTTTGGATTTAGTGTTTCACATACGACACGACAACCACGACCAGGAGAAATCCATGGACAACATTATTACTTTACCACTATTGAGGACATACAACGTGATATTGATCAGGGTATGTTTGTAGAGCATGCACTTGTCCATGGGAATTATTATGGTACAAGTAAAGAAGCAATTCAAGTCCTACAAGATGAAAATAAAATTACAATATTAGATATTGATATGCAGGGAGTGATATCAGTAAAGGAATCGAATGTTCCTGCAAAATATATCTTCATTGCACCACCATCAATGATCGAATTAGAAAATAGGTTACGAGGTCGAGGTACAGAAACTGAAGATGCTATTCAAAAACGGATTGGAAATGCTGCAAAAGAAATTGAATACGGTCAACAACAGGATGAGGAAGTTGATAATCGTATATTTGTCAATAACGATGTTGAGAATACTGTAAATGAAATCATTGAAGTTTTGAATGAATGGTATCCTCAATTAAAGGAAGGAAGCATGGTATCAATACAACAACAACAGAATCAACAGCAACAAGTAATGGATAAAGAACAATCTACCACTGTCGAAGCAACAACAAAAGAATCTAATCGTGCGTTTGATATTATGGGTGAAAGTGATAGAATGTTAGATCTTTCTTCAGTACGAATGCATAATCGATTAGAGCCAGTCGATCGAACCACACGTGAAGAGGAAGACATAACAGCAACAACAACAACGACAACAGAGTCGGATGGAAAGGGGGAGATAAATGATGGAAGTGAAGATGATTCGATAGAGGACATGCTCGGATTCTCGGCATCGTCTCCCTTTCGATATTTGGGCGATATAGATCCGAACATTCGAATATGAAAATTGCACAATTGAGAATTGTTCTCGACAACTTCCACCTAATAGCAAACAAATATATAGTACTGTACAGCGTATTGAGGGGTAGATAGAGTAACTTTCACAAATATAGCTATTTCCACACTTTCTGTTCTTAAACTGAGATTGCTCGTATGTTGTTTAGATGTATTTGTTACTACTCAATTAAATTTTGCTCAAGTCAAATTCCATCTGTAATTGATCCCACGATCGTCGTCCATCAGGGTAATCATCTTTGATGAATTCATCCTCAAAGTTACGTATGAACGTCGAAAAGTTGGTCTTCGGAAGGTGTTTTTCTATCAATCCTTTGTCTCGTTTTGAAATATTCGCACTTTTATGCAATATGATTGTTCCTATCGCTTGAAATATAAGGTTACAGATACTTAAAACATCTCTTTTTTCTCCAAACATAGTCCATGAATCAACAGCCCCTCCCTCAAAGTCATCTGACATACACAAAATAAATGCCAAGACATATTCATATGCGTTTCTCCAGTTTTGATCGGTAATCGCATTAGCTTTTGCAAGAACCGATTTAGATACTTCGTATACCGATTCAAGCTCACCTCCTCTTTTGCCTCCTTTCCCTGTGAGAGATCGACAAAAGTTATCGGCTTGAGAGTAGACTCGTTCGTCTCCCGGCAAGAAAATAATTGGAAGCTTGATGCTCGGATCGTCGACCCTATAAATGCAAATAATCACCAGCAACAAAGCGAGTGGATACGATAGATGATTACCACCGTAAGACTCAGGTGGGACATTTGGATCATTGAATCGAGAGAGTGATACCCACCAATCATCATTATCGTCTTCATCTTCGCATATATCAAATACAGGCGTCCGATCATTAGTTACAGGGCGATGAAAATCAACCAGTTTGGATGCTTGAAATAACTCTAAAATTTCCTCATCTAAATTTCCATGCTCTTCCAACCAAGAAGGAAGTTGTTTCTTTTGTGTCCAAAAATACCACAACAAGACGTCGTTTTCCCCCAGTTTTGATGAAAATGTTCCCCTCTTCACTAGTTTATCGCGATTATCGTCATCGTCGTCGTCGCCACCACAGGTCCAGATCACTTCAAAAATATCATCGACACCACTTTCAACTCTTCCCGTGCAACGTCCAGCAACTTGAAAGGTAAATTCGATTATTATGCCTACCAAACTTTCGGGATATCCAAAGTCTCCGTACCTTTCAATCGAAGGACCAAACCAGAGTCGATATTCGATAGACTTGGAATACAAATCATCCTCTTCGTCGCTATCTTTTACAAGCTTCCGATATTCGTTCACATTAGAATGAACAAATTGAAAATGATGCTAGAAATCCAAACATCAAATGATCTATATTGAATCAGAAATTGGGTCATCAAATACATTGGCCGTGATTGGAATTGTGACTGATTTATACACTGTTTAACTTTCTAATTTTTTCTAGAACAAATCAAGATTTAGTTCTTCATAGAACATAATTCTAAATTGTAAGCACATCTTAATTCCAACAGCCCACACTTGAAATACTCCCTTCTAGATGATCATCCATATATCCTCTCTTCTATCTTGTGAAAGGAAGATGTAAGACAATAATGGTATTTCTCCTTTACATGTCTGCGCTGTAGTACATGAGCAAAGTAATGTTTGTTTGATTGCTAGAGATGCAACTAGTGAAGTAGCTGTAGGTTCATATAAAGGGAAGAGATATGTGGCAAATACTTTGGAACTTTGAACAAGTGGTTTTCAAGCTTTCTTGTGTAGTTGATCTTGATGTTGAACTTCAGCACCAATGCAGAAAGTATGCACTAACAAAAAATTCGGCGGTGGCGGCATTGCAGGTCCACTATTCTTCCTTGTCAGCAGGGTATGTTGTAGGTCATGGAACGAAGCTGTCAATGTCTCCTTGTTAATGCTATCAGCATCCAATTTCTGGTCAACCTTCATGATCACAGTTGGTTATTTTGGTCTGACACTTAAAAGGAGGGAAACTATTAAATCATAAACTATTGGTTACTGAAATCATGTTTATAAATATTAACTGTCGCAATTAGGATTCTTCAGTAGTATACTCTATTTTGCAAATCAGTGCAGTATTGTATTATTATTGTAGCTGCCAGGTACTAGGTAAATCAAACTCGTCACTTTTCGACTGTTTGATTCAGTACTTATCACATACAACCACACCTTCACTAAAGCTTACATTTCATTTGAAGTTATTGCTCATTTGCTCCATTTTGGATATTCTTTGGTGTTCACAGAACATCCTTAATAAACAACAATTGCACTGAGCTGTTTGTTACGCAAGCATATATCTTGTTCTTTACATTTAATTCACCAACAATCCTAAAGAGAGTATTGTACCTGTTATATCTAAATGGTAAAAAGTCAAAGAGTTTTAGGTAAAGAATTATGTCATTTTGATCCATTATATTATCTGAAAATATAAATTGAAGCTTCGAATTTTTACTACGCATAACGTTGTTAAGTGTGTAATTCGAAATTAAATCTAGTATAATATTTATTACCTATAGATTATACGCAGAAATCTATAGGATTCGCATCATTGTTTTCTGCAGCAATATGAAATAGGTGAGTCACGAAACCGATGGAGCGTTTTGTCGCTCCCTCTTCCTCCAGTCTTTTTCGATGTTGCTCTCCTAACGCATGGTAATCTTCTATCGCCGTCTCCTCATCGCCTCCCTCGCGTAAAAGGTCAAAACCATCACCACGGTTAGTGTTGTCCCTATTACTTCTATATCGCTCTAAGCTGGCTGCGTTTACGTAGACTTGATCAAAGCCGTATCCAGACATTGTCCATTCTTCGTTCCGATCTGATTCTTGCTCTGATGGATCGTCTGGGTTTGCTTCTGGAATGGGTGGAGGCACGTAAACAGGTACAGGTGCCGGACGATTACGTGGAGGTGGTCGGGGAGGACGGGGTCGTGCTCGACGTTCCTTACACCATTCACATTGAATCCCACCCTTAAGAATGACCATATACTCGGTATCAAAATACATGGTAAGCTTCCAACGAATATTGTCATTCCATGATGTTCCAAAATCCTTCTCCCATTCTATTGACGCTGTCAATTTTCTTTCTCCTTGATCCCATTCGATGTTATGAAAATTGACACGCGTTGGTAAAGGAGAGCCATCGTCGAGAGAAGGAAGATCACGACAGGCAGGATGTCGATAGGAAATGAACGATTCTGTGTATGAGATAAAGTGATAGGATGCACTACCAGTAAACATACGTTTTGTAAATACATTACCAAATACTGATACACCATTGTATTTTGGTATACCGGTGAATCCATCTATTCTGGCATCAAGTTGTTGATATAAGAATTTGTCTTGGCCCATTCCAAATAGATGAACCTTCGGTACTGGAATGGGGCCCATTGTTTGTCGGATCCAAACAAGTTCTGGGGCATTCGGGTCACTTGTCTCCCACCGAATACGGTTACCTACTGGTGGACCCATCGGCTCTTTTTTTAGGTTCACTCCTTCTATGATAGTTTGTCGGTGCGCAGATCGTGGCCAATGCACAACAATGCGTTCGGGGTCTTTAAAATTAAAATAAAATGACCATCCTGATTGCTTGAACTCGTTATTTATGACATGAATCTCGCTCCTTAGTTTTTTTCCTACTGGATCCTTCCAAACAACTGACCATCGCCCATCCATAGGATATTTACATAATTGTCTTTCCTCGCCTGTATATTGATTTGGAATGTCTTCTACTGTCAGTATTCGTTCACGCTTTTGATATATCCTTCCAGTAGATATAAAACGATAATCTTTCGAAAAACCAAGAATTATATCCCATTCATGACAACCATTGAGTGGTACGGGCCACAAGATAGTGCCATGAAACGTCCGTGAAAGTTCATGAAAGTGACATCCTTCTTCCATAAAATTGATACGTGGTGATATACTTCCATCCTCTAATCTCCAATTATTTGGTCGTCTCTGAATAGCTTTTGACACGTTCAAAAAAGGTCGTCGAATACCCTCGTCGTCGGCAAGATTGTGTGATTTAAGTTTATCCCAATCCCAATGAAAACTAAATTCTCCCGGTCTGCCTCGATAGGGAACATAGACGACATTTTCTAATGGATTTGTCTTCGAAGCCAAAATATTAAGTGAAGATTTCAGAGACGTCGATAGAGAAGATAGATCAATGTTTGTCAATAACTTGGGTTTTTCTTCTTTTTGTTGTTGTTTGTTAGGATCATCTTTCGGATTCCAAGAATCTATATCCGGTGGATACAATGGTTCCAGTGTACTGCTATTGACAACCTCGAAGAGTGAAAGCTCGGATCTACATATTGGACATCTACCTAAAGTCGGTGCTGAAAGATGTATATCAGCCGCACACTGTGGTGGCCATCGTTCTGTAGCTGCATTGGCGTTCAGTACTACTTCCATACATTCCACACATAATGAATGACGACATAGTCCACTGACAAAGATCTCGGAGGGATTAAAGCATATTGGGCATGAATTAGATGATAAGGATGACGATGATGATTGATCGGCCGAAACTTCTTCCTTTTTTTTGGAATCACGATCCCTTCCATCTTCGTTTGATGATAGCGAAGCGTGTTCCATCTCCTTTGACTCCTCTTGAAGCGCGGAATGGAATGATTCGTCTTCTGTATTGGCGTGAGCGCTCATTAAGAGTCGATTGATTCTTCCGAAGCTCTTTATGCCGATCTTCGAAGAATTACTTATTAAATTGCCGGTATTGCCGTTCACTGTTGATGTTTTGTTCTTACATCAGCAGTATGTAAGCAATGTGTAATGTTTTAACAACATGTAAGAATTCTGGAGAAAATAATATTTTTCGCTTATTTATGAGACACTTCATGCTTAGCTGCTTATGGCTTCTGATCTGATGACTTTAAAGTTTGATTACCAATTTGAGTCGACTCGTTCGACTAGTACAACAAATCAAGTTACATCAAGCCATATTCTGTCCACAATTAACTAACTTTGCTTTACAACTGGAGTAGCATGAGAAGAGTCAGATATGCGATGTTAAATACCTAAGTGCTGCTGGTATCCAGTGCAGTAAGACTGGGTGATATATTAATCAAGGAGTCGGACATTATATTCTTGGATCTTAGTATGCGCCCCTGCAGGGGTATTTAGATTTGGATAGTGTACACACTGTGGCCTGTCTATCCATAGAAGTCTATCCATAGAAGTCTTTCCATCTACAAAAGGTGCATAGACTATCACCAACACTTTTGTGCCTTATTATGTGCCATTGACATACAGTAACACCCTTGAGTTGTTTTAGTTGTTCTCTATCTGATCATACGGGATTGATTTGATCACGGAATAGATTTATTGTACCATCGAGAAAGAAGAATAGGAACCACGTGTAGCAGTAGAATGAAAGATTCATGATGGGGCGGGAGATTCTCATCAGAATTTTAACATCACGCCTTCATTTTTTGTGTTCACCTTTACACCGCACAACAACACGTCGCTGAACGTTGCCTCGTTTTATTATTTCTTTTATGCAGTAAATCAAACAAACAAACAGTTAACAATGAAGATCGCCCTCGTTATAGGAGCCACGTTTCTTTGTACAACATCACGAGCATTTGTTCGGATTTCTGTACCATCCACTTCTAGACGACAAACAAAACCAAAATCACCAATACCGAAAATCGACGAGAATAACAATAATCATGCCGTGGTAGTAATCAAAGACGGATCGGAATCGACGACTCGTCGACGACGGTGTCCTTCCTTTCTTAATGCGGCTGATATATCAGTAGATATTTCTAATGATAGCGATGATGTAACTGAACATTCCGATGAATTGTTTTCATCACGACTTCCTTCCGAATTGTTGGATTTTCCTCGACATGCGAAAGGAACGATCAACGAGATCCTTATAGAGACAGAAAATTTAGTTCAAAATTTGCATAAAGATTCGAAAGCCATCGATCCAAAGATGACAAAACGTTCCATGTCTCCGATGGTGAATTCTCACGATTCTATTTTTGCCAACACCTACGTGGATCTTGGGAACATCGATACTATTGGATTTGATTACGATTATACGCTTGTGCATTACACTGAAGAATTATTAACATTATTGTACGAAATGGCGCTCTCGCGGTTGGTCGAAGATCGACATTATCCGACAGAAATGATGGAATGCGGTCTACAGTATGATCCTTATTTCAGTATTCGCGGTGAGTGATTAGGTATCGAGATGTGTGTGTGTGTGTGTGTGTGTGTGTGCGTGTTTGTGTGTGCATATACGATGGATAGGACTATATATATATATATATATATATATATTCTACCTATTTTTCATGTATTTTGGTATGTCTGTATGATGTATACCTGAGCATATTAACCTCATCTTCATTTTGTTGCTGTTGTTGGGATATATCAAATAATCATAGGCCTTGCTGTGGATAAGGAGACAGGTTGGATTTGTCATCTTTCCTATACACATAAAGTTGCCGTTGCTTGGGAGGGACGAAAGCAGGTCTCCACATCTCGCATTTTCAAAGAATACAAGGGGAAGAGAGGATTAACTCCTTCGGAACGAAAGAAGAGACTGAAACCACTTAATGATCTATTTAGTATGGCAGAATGTTGTTTAATTGCCGATACAATCCAATTCTTCAACGATAATAATATTGACTACTGTCCCTCTAATGTTGTTACGGATATACTTGGAGCTATTCGAGATACGCATATTTCAGGAGACTTTCATCGTATAGTTGCAGGCAATCCGGAAAAATATTTTGACCCAACACCTCATTTAAAAACGGTTCTGATGAATTTGAAAGATTCGGGAAAGAATCTCATATTTGCCAGGTAAGAAGAATTCGAGATTTATATTTATTCCATCAGATAAAACATATTTTCTCTCTTTTTTCACCTTACATATTTGTTTATTGATCCAAAAAATGTGCATAGTAATTCACCTTACTGGTATGTAGACGCTGGGATGAAGTATGTTCTGGGAGACCAATGGATGGATCTGTGGGATGTAGTCATTGTTAGTGCAGGTAAACCGGCATTCTATACTGAAATTCGACGTCCCTTCCGAGAAGTCAATACACAGACAAATCGTGTAAGATTTCAAAAAGTTGAAAAGCTTGAGGCCGGTAAGGTATATACAGAAGGCTGTCTACGTGAACTTACCCGACTAATGGATTGGAGAGTTTCCTGTAACATTTCCGACGCCAAAGACGAAGAAGAAATGGATTCTAAGGGTCCACTTAATACGAATACTAATGTGTTGTATATTGGAGACTCATTATTTGCGGATTTAGTGGATGCTAAGCGAGAATTCGGATGGATTACGGCAGCTGTAACTCCAGAGGTCGGATTTGAGTTGGATGTACAGGAATCAGACGACCACCTCTTGGCTGAGAAGACAATCGCACTTTTGTTGAATACTCTTAGACAAGTTCAATCGGAAATGGGTACAGCAAAATATACAGACGATGACTCTCTAGTACTCGACAATTTAGAGAAACTCGTATCTAAGTGGAGAGATCGCGAGACGAACCTTCTTGGAAATCCATTTGGAAGTGTATTCCGAGCGCGTTATCAACCTAGCCTCTTCGCACATTCACTGAGACGGTATTGTGATTTGTATATGAACAGCGTCGGCTCGTTGCGTCATTATAGTCCTCAACATCGCTTCTATCCTGAACCAGACTTTCGGCTGTTAGCACACGAGATTAAAAGGTCAACAGATGCATACTGTGAGATAGATCCTCCTGAGGATATCTTGAGCGACACAGAGGATTGATGGTTCAGTTTCGATGGTTGTTGAAACGACTACAATTGTAAAAGCTTTAAATGAATTTCTTCTATTGGCTTTCTACTATTTTTTGTATAGTCGTAGTATGAATATAAGTAGTAGTAAAATAATACATTCGTCTGATCACTATCAAATGTGAAATTCTACAGTACCGGTATCAATTATTTTTATTCTATAGTATTTCCTCAACAAGAAAAACATTGTTAGCATTTGTTTTTGCAGAGGTTGGCACGACACTAATAAAAGTTGATGATTGGCATCTCTATTTGATCTAATGTGATTTTTTTCGGACAGTATGAATTTAGGATTGCAATTCTTGAGTGCTATTGTGTGTATGTTATCGCTATTATTATCAGCATAAGTCGGAATGTTTATTTTTTGCCAAATGTGCTTATATCCTTTTTCTTTTTCTTCTTTTTGGGTTTAATGGGTGCCGGTGCGGGGGCAGCAGCAACCTCAACCTCATTTGCTGGACTGGGATCTGTCGCCGCTGGTTCCTCATTTGCTGGAACGGGACTAACTGCCTCAGATTTCACTTCCTCTACTACTGCGACATCGGGTGTTTCTTCTTCCACCTTGTTTGCTGCAGCGCTTTCTTCTTCCGCAGTCTGTGTTTTCTTCTTGAGATTCAACTTCGGTCGAGCCCTTGCTGGTGCAGCTGATGACGACGTTGTCGTTGACGCGGATGCCCCCCACGTAGCGCCTCCTCCAACGGGTGTTTTTGTGTTCACTTTGAAAGCGGGTTGTTCCAGTTTCTGTTTTTCAATAATGGCATCAGCGGTGGCCAAATCAGGAAATAGATTTTCATCTTCAGTATCAACTTTTTTCTGTGAGGACGACATTCTAGAGCCCCATCCTGTTGCCATTCCTGTTCCTCCAGCTCGCTTGTGTGAGGGGACATACTTTCCCCCAACACCAGACATTCCAGCGGCAGCATTTCCAAATCGAGCAGATGTCACCACTTCTTCCTTCTTTTCTTTGTCATCCTTGATTCGTTGTGCCTCTCGTTCCATACCTTCTCGTGCTGCAGCTAATTTCGCTTTCGTTTCTTCCACTCGCAACTTTTCAACAATGTCTTCTTGCTCATTGCCGCTAGTGTGTGTTTTAAGGGCCATTGCCTTTGTCTCAGCATATTCTTTAGTAGTCGCACCCGATGGTACCGCTACGGCCACTCCTTTGCGTGAAGTTTTGGCAGCCAAAGCTGCATCGTCCCATTGTGCATCATCGTCTCCTCCATTTGATCCATTTCCGACAGTTAGTGACGACAAAGCCCCCGCCGCCGCTGATACAGCAGGTGCATTACTATTAGCATTTTCAAGTTAACAAAAACAACAGACAAGAAATGGTGAATACGGGAAGAAGAAGAAATATATTCGTCTCAATCAATTTGAAGAAAAAGAACGCTCATGGCATTGTTCCACCCGTCCCTTCACAAAAAGACACAGTTACCGTATATATATATATATACTTACACATGAACCGCGCTGGATATCGTAGCTGCATCGATCTTGTTCGCGTTGAATTTAAACGCTTTTTTCTTTTTCTTTTTGTTCGCAAAAAATGCAGCTGCGTCCGCCATTGTCGAAGATTGTTGTGTATTACGTTTGGGAGTAAATTAGACTATGAATTGGGTACTACTACAGGATAGAAGATAGAAACTTCAGGTTTGTCTTACGACAGAGAGATAAGTAACAATATACCAACAAGCAATAATGTTTCGTTGCTGTGTTGCTATCGTCGAGATGAAAGACGCCAGCACAAGTTTTGTCATGTGATCGTCATGGAGTGAGCGGTAGTGAGCCCTCTCAAAATAGTTTGATCGAGTGAGTCGATTGTGTCACGAGTTGTGATTCCGAATGACGTTTGTTTTTTTGTCGTGAGAAAATTATTACAATTGTAACGAAAAACCACCGCAGATTCGATAGAATCATGTCCACTGATCAAAACTAACTGCTCATCACATAACTTACTTTTCCCTCCTCCTTAAACTAACAGACAATAATGATGAAATCTTTCCTTGTCGCATCCGTCGTTGGTTTCTTAGGAGTTGCTCATGGATTTTCCATGACGATGAATTCCGCCGAAAGAACATACATCATGATCAAACCTGATGGAGTTCAACGTGGAATTGTCGGTAACATCATCAGTCGATTTGAAACGAAGGGGTACAAATTGTCCGCCATGAAGACTAAAGAAGCATCGAAGGAGCTTCTAGAAACGCATTATTCGGATCTTGTCGAGAAGCCATTCTTCCCCAAGATGAGAGATTACATGATGAGCGGTCCTGTTGTATGTATGGTATGGGAAGGAAAGGAAGCTGTTTCTACCGGAAGAAAAATGTTGGGCGCAACTAATCCTTTAGAATCTAATCCTGGTACTATTCGAGGAGATTACTGTATCGAGGTTGGAAGAAATATCTGCCACGGTAGTGATTCGGTTGAAAATGCCGAAAAAGAAATTGCTCTGTGGTTTGAAGAAGGGGAAGTTATGGATTGGACTTGTCACTCCAAGGATTGGATTTACGAGTAAGCAGGGACGCCACTTATGCTTATGCATGGAAGGAAGATTATTGTCATAAAATAACAATAAAAAAGTAATCGTTAACTAATGTACCTTGAATTGATCGGTATCTTTTAGTGCTTGTTTTGACTTTAAATTTTTTTGATGGATGGACTGAATTTTTTCCCCTTCAAAATTGTACTAAATATGACAACATAGTGTACATCCATGCAGAGTTCTCTTCTTTTGACTGTTCATCTGTTTCCCTTAATTGTTTTAAATCACTCTTAATTCAAAAAATATTGATATCATGTTGAATCGCATGCGTTTATAATGAGTGTGTACCAGTAATACGTGTTGTTGTAAATTGATGATATGACCACTCAACATGCCACCATGACTATATCATCTACTGTATCTGGATAAACGTTGACATCTTCTGGACTTATTTCCTCCTCTTTTTATATAACATCCAATAAGTTTCCCCCATAAGTTGATTGGCATTTTGCTGCTCTAAAACAATGTTCATCTGATTTGAACATATCAAATCAAATAGAATTGCATATTTATGCGTTGAAGTCATCATCTTCTATAGGGAGATACACTTTCATAGTAAGCTGATGTTGTCAATTCCCTTTTCATTTTCTGACAGGGCTGATGTATCATTTGAGATGATTTTATCCATCTTCTCTATATACTGTAGTATTCATCATCATCATTTCCACTCAGTTGCTCTCACAACTTAATTTTTCCTGGTTATTATCTGTAGACGTTGTCACGCAACCATCTAGTACCAACTGGAAATCACCATGTATGAATAATTACTGACATTGAATAAACTGCAGTATCATAAAACATATGAAAAATGTGTGCAATGTTGCCCCGTACATTATGAATCAGATTTTGCTTAGTCTCAATCAAATAATACAGAAGAAAATGTCGTCTATCCTTCAACCGTCGTTCAAATCTAAAACCAGTTTTTTCGGTGATAGTTGATAGTGATGATGCATGATCGATGATCGAGGATTAGCACATCAAAACATAACAAACAACAACAACTTGTGTAAAAGAAAGTACATACAGTACTCAATACGCACAGTGTCTCAACTGGTCTCCTGACAACAAAGATGTGGTCTTTTTCGACGATTCAACGATCCAGCATCGCAACTCGTCCTCTTGCTCGGCTGACTAATAATGTAACTACTGGACGATATAGACTATTTTCTTCATCTGGAGGAGGCGACGACCGAGGCAGCGGTGGTGGTGATGGTGGTGGTGGTGGAGGAAGGGACGGAAAGAATGATCGTAAATCACAGAAACAAGGCTGGTCGCGAAATAATAACAACACCAAAAACAACAATCGCGATAAGCAACGAGATGGCCAGCCCAATAATAAGAAGAAGACTAATTTTTCTGATCAATTTTTACAAGGGCCCGCACGAGGCGAATTGAAGAATCATCGATCGGGTATCCCAAAATTGACGGGACGGAAGGGTAAGGGTCACGGTGTACGTGGAGCGGACCCACTTTTGGCCAGCGAATCTGATGAGTTGAATGGATACGACGATGATGGTAGCGACGATGACTACTCGAATAATAATAATCGGCAACAGCAACAGTCTAAGCCAGTGAAGACGGGAACAATCGATAAGGGCAGTAAGTTGGAAGATCTATGTCCTGAAGACTACGAAGAAGTAGCAGAATACCTAAAAATGTATAAATCACTCGAACATTTTCAGGATAAGGAGGAGTACTACTGGAATGAAGTCGATCTCGAAGGTACCGATCTAATCAAGAAACAAATAATGTTTGAGAAACTAAAAGCGGAGGCCACCAGAGATGCTGATGGCAAATTAGTAGTGGAAGTTGACGATGCAACCTTCGCCTTGTTTGATGATGGGATAGATCTAGATGAAAACTCCACGAAGGATAAAGAAAAAGATCCACGACAACAACAGCAGCAACAGCAACAGCAACAACAACAAAATTGGAATAAACCCCAAATTGATTTTATTTTGGACACAATGGGAGTAAAGGGTTACGATAAGCCTCCCATTCCGAACGAATACGACGGTGTCAAACCACTCGCCTTGAAGGGACCCACCATGCATGACTTTGTCGAGTCGATGATGGAGCACCCTACCAAATATGGACAACTTCGTTACGTAAGTCCGCATCCAGAAAGTACTCGGGAACCTGTACCCGATCTTCCTAATCGTCGGAGGAATGCTCCATTAGAATTCGTAGAGGCTCATTCTCGGTTTATTTATGTATGGGGGATCCCTCCGCTATTGTCTGTGGACGAGCAACCTGGAGATCTTGATAATCCATTGCACTCCTTGGAGCTTCAAAAAACGGCTGCGGCTCTCTTCGACGTCCAACCAGAATCAGTCTACCCAGCAAGTATTTCATCTGCCTTTGTTGGTTTGCCATCTAAAACGGATCAACGATTTGCCTTAGAATTTGGACCCGTACAAAAAGTAATTGGGAGTCCCGTTAAGATATCCAATTACACGCCAAAAGAGGGAGACAAAAAATCATTCGATGTCAACGACATGGACTCTGTTGTTCTTTTGGAGAACTTACCATCAGAACTCACACCGTCATTATTGTCATCTACGCTCTTCCCGTCAGGAACTGACGCTGGTGACTTGGTATACGGTGGTTTGACTCCGGACGATTTCGTTATGCTTACCCCTCATTCGGCCGTACTTCGATTTGAATCGAAAGAACACGCCGATAGCGCTGTTAAATCAACCATCGTCGAGCAGCGATTAAAAGACTTTGGACAGCATCGTATACGTTACAATAAGGCACGACGGGAACTGGTGTACACAGGAAAGCATACTGGATCCGGAGGAGAGGATCTAGAACGAGAATTAGGTAATCGACTGATCGTGGATGGAGATATGCCAACCAAAAACTTCTACCTATCTCATGCTACAGCGGTCCATATACGGAATTTGGATCCATCCGTTACTAAGCAGGAAATTTCTGAGTACTTCCAACCATTCTGTGCCATGTCACGAGACGTCGAGGGGTCGATTGAGTTTGTTACGTGTTACGAAGGTCTTCCTACGGGTAAGGCATATATTGGATTTGACGAACACGGAGAGGCTGAGGCTGCAATGGCTATGTGTGAATCCAGTGGGCGAGTAAATGGTCTTGGTCCCAACACAGTAATTATGAAAAAAGTTAGGGATTCTAAAAAAGTTATTCGCGAGAATCGTCCAGCTCGTGACGAACAAGAGCTATTAGACAGTCTGGACAATTGGGAGCAATACGTCGACCCGAAGGACCTTGAAGAATTGATTGAGGCTGGTATCAGCAAGGACTCATTGGCAGAATCATTGCGAGCCATTCGTTACCATAACCCTACCTTTTCTAGTCTCGATCAGGCCATACGAAGTGAAGCCATGAACCCCGAAACAGATTCTGGTGGTATGTATCGTGAATTGGTTCAGACTTATATCGAAACCCTAAAGGAATGTATTTCCACGCCTGAGGATCCTGGACCAATCTACGAAAGTCTATTTTTACCAGACGAGGTACCCGATACAGAAATATTTGAAAATGAACCAGTCCGTCAGGAGGAATTACGAAAAAGCAGAGAAGTACCATAAATCTAGAAAAACAAAAATAGCACAAAAAAATGAAAAGACAATAATTAACTGTTTTTTATCATATATTCCTAATTTCTAATCGTGTGTTAATAAAACGGACAATATCCTAGCACTAAGTTACTAATAGTTTGACTAATTTAGCGCGCCTCGAAGTTGACGGCGTGAGCCACCGTTTGGTAGTGGAAAAATTACAGGTCTAGGTGCTAGAACAATTCCATTGGGCAAGTCACCACTTCCTTGAGTGGGCGAACAACCTTCACAAGATGCTAAACATCCTTGGGGGACTAATACATCACCCTCCAAGTTAGAAATGAAAAGACGCCCATCTAATGTTTGATTCCCGGAGGTTACTAAACCACATCCACTACTAGTAGGGGCAAAATTGTTGCATCTACCATCTTTGCATGTAAGTTGAGTAGGACCGGAGTAGGTAGTAGTAGTAGATATTGGACAAGATTTCTTCTTTGGGTCGATACATTGTCCAAGTTTGGGACGATAGAAGAAGTCCCCATCGTATGTATCACAACATTTTCCACGTCCTTTACAACCAGAATCATAAATTTCTGTTGAGGGGATAGCTGAACAACCCCGACAGGAAGTATAACAATTTTCATTGGTAGTATTATAATTTTCTTTTAATCCACGAAAAACTGATAATTGGGCGGTAAAGTTTGTTCCTCCAGCAGAAATTTTACAGTCATCATTATTATCCGAATTGACAATATTGCAACTTCCATTATTACAATCAAAATCTAATAGACCCGCAAATGTAGTGATAGTTGCATAATAAGCGTTGTCGTCATCATCTTTGTTGTCGACTTTGTCGTATGATGTACTTGTATCATCATCATCCCAATCACCACCAACTGTTATAGAAGAACATACATTACAAGTAGCAGTACAATTATTATAAATACTATACGTCCCATTTAAGTTACCGAGATACTTTCCACCAATTGTCCACGAAGCAGGCTCACCAGTTGATTTATCTATGACAGTAAATGAACATTCGTTTGAACGAAGTATACACTTTCCTTCTCCGTAATAATCATCGTTGTAGTCAGTGTTACTATGACCACATACGATAGTTTGCGGACCAATAAAGTCCAGAACGGGTCCCTCAATGGGACATGATTCCTCAAATGGTTGTATACATTTTGATGCTGATGCACACCATTCATAACCAGCATCCCAATAATATCCATATTTATCTGGTCTTCCTCCTACCATCATCACCATCCTATCTTTATAGTTGTTATTATCGTTGATCTATTCGATCGAACTACTATTACTGAGCTACGTACCAAAAAGTGAGGTGAAAGATGAAAGATGCATATTTTTTCCGCGCCCACTTTTCTTATGAGCATCATTTTCAAAGTTTGCGAGGCGCGCGCGGATGACAATCATTGCGTCGTTTCTATTGGTTTGTTTAGTTTCTAAAAAAATGCGCGTAACAAACACTGCTAGCAGAGTATCACTATACGATAAAGTAACGCCAACCGCTTTTTGTATTCTTTACAAAAGGTATGCAAATATCTATCATGGTACAAAATTAGTACGGGTAGAAATAGACAGTGCCGAAATCTTAAGACCGTTACAATAATAATCAGACAGCATTAGTACTCACTGCCTTCAAACTACTAACCCATTGCAAAGCAAATACAAAGCAAAGAGTAACAATAGAAAGTAAAGCAAAGTAAAATCAACTAACACCGTCAATCATGACAACTGCGGCTGCTGATACGTCGTCTCCGGTACGTAGATCGTCCCGTTCACGGAAACAATCTAATTCCTATTACGACGATGCAGCTAAAGCCGTATTATTAGAAGAACAAAAACGAAAGGATGATAACGATAACGATAACGATGAGGTGTAAGTTGAATACATGATTGACACATTCTGCCTGCCTGTCTGCCTCTGCGTGTGTGTATGTTCTTTCTTTAACTGTTTGATTTGATTTGATTTGATTTGATTTGATTTGATTTGATTTGATTTGATTTGATACCCGTTATTGTTGGATGCAAGTTTTTTATTTACTTTAATTTCGATACAAACCGTGAACAATTAGATCTATTTGTATTACTTGCTTGTACGGTGGTAGGAGATCATAACTGAACTGAACTGAACTGCGTTCTGATTCTGAATTCAGCTTCCACTCACTTACTCACTCAATGTTTAATCTAAAACCGTTTTATACACTACTCAAATAAATAAAAATGTACTCACATATATTTTTGAAATGCAAAATCTAACTTTTTCTAATATAAATTTGAAACAATACCAACAGCGACAACGATGACGATGTTGAACCGATGAGCACTGATGATGACAATGATGACGAGGAATCTTCAGACGACGATGATAATGAAGATGACGATGACGAAGATTTTGAGGGTTCTCAACAAAAGAAGAAAAAAAAGAAAACTACGACGCCGAGCAACAAGAAAAAGTCTGCTGTAACACCAACATCAGCATCCAAGAAAAGTACTACTACTACAAAGAAAAGTAAGAAGTCACCGAAGGTATCTCCCGCTGTTGTAAAACGTCGTGGGAATACTACTACTACTACCACTAAAAAATCAGTCACCACAAAAAATACTACCGTAACAGCCAAGACAGCATTTACCAAGACACGTATCTCACAAGCATTAACGATGGTATCAAAGCATATTCTTGCCGTTCCGGATCAGATGATGACTAAGGATGACGATCTTGATGAAGATAATCAAAAGAAGCAAAAATTGAAAAAAGAAACTCCTGAAAATAGTTTAGTTGCAGCTTTATTAGCATCAGCTAAATCTATACCTGGAATTCCATCCACGGCTCGTCCTAAGACATATTATTATGCCCAACAACAACAACAGCAACAACAAGAAGTTGATCTTACATCAACATCATCATCGTCATCAACTTTGACATCATCAGAACGAATGACGAAACGAACGAATTCGATTGTAAATGTATGTTTACCACAATTGGATGGGATTGTTCGTCATTTGATTCGTACAACAGAACAAAATGGTAATCCACATGAATTGCATGTCCAATTATTGAATTTGCTCTTTAGAAGTGTTGGTGGATCTATTGAAACAAATATTAATTCTGGTACCGACTTGGATGAATTAGAAGATGATGATTGGGATGATCTTATTAGTAAGGTTGTTACTGTAATGAAAACTGAATCCGATGCTGATTCAACTTTATTGTGTGCCGATGATGATGATGATATCGGTATGCATACCACTACTACTAATAATGATAATGATGGTAGTAGTAGCGGAAGCGGTACAGCAGGTGATGGTACTACATCAACAACCGCTACATTGACAACAAGACAAATCGGAACGATCGCATATCGTACTCTATATAAAGAGTTTTGGTATCGTCTTGGACATATCCTTTTGGCTCATTCACCTTCACCGGCAGTCGCAATGGTCAGTGAAGAAGATTCGGAAAATGAAAATGATGATGATGACGACGATGATGATGATGATGAGGAGAACGAGGATAAAGAAGATGATGATGATGACGATGACGAGAATGATGGTCTGTTCTCCTCAAAGAAGAAAAAACGAAAACTCAGATCCTCTTCCTCTAAAAAATCGAAGGGAAACAAAAAGAGCAAGAAAACTCAAATCGCTAAGACGACGAAGAAGATTACTCCACAACAACAAGGAGAAGGGTTTTCTTCGAATCGGTTCCAACTTGAAAAGGTACGAGATTTAATTCTACGAATGACAGAATTAGTTTCTGTTGGTCAACCCGATTTACGAGCAGCGGGAACATTAGCTGTATTACAATTGGCGAAAGCATGCGTAGAACGGACCGTCGAATTGGAACAAAAAATACGTGTCGCAACACGACAACTTAAGGTTGCATCCAAGGCTGGATCGAAACGGAAACAACAAACGTTACAACATCATTTAGATAATTGGAAACGTCATAAGGCAGAATTACAAGAAATGGTTGAGGGACCGGTCTTTCAGGGTGTTTTCATTCATCGGTACCGTGATGCCAATGAACGTATCCGAAGAGACTGTCTCCGATCATTATCGAGTATATCATTGATCCGACCTGATATTTTCTTAGTTGATACGTACCTGAAGTATTTTGGATGGATGGCATCCGACAAGTCTCCCTCGGTACGTATCGCTGCCTTAGAGGGATTATCGGCACCGTTTCGAGTAGCGGCTTTATCGTTAATTCCGGTGAATTCAACATCGTCATCGGCGGCGATCCCATTTCCCATCGATGTCGCAACTATGCATAACGTCACCAACAAATTCTTATCGCGTATCGTTGATTGTATTGATGACAACGAAAGTGTCCGTGTACAAGAAATTGCTATCAAATTGTTACTGTCCATGGTCCATGAAGAATTCCTAGACGATTGGGAAGACGACTTAGGATGGGAAAAAATCAATATGAAATCATTTGATCCATTTTCTTCTCCAAAGGTTCGTAGGGATGCTCTTTACTTTGTTATGGATCAGATCGAAACATTCGATACGGATGGGAAGGATGCATCATCCATTGGGGACAAGAAACAATCGGATCAATTGCTTGCAATTGCGAAATGGTACGTGTCCAAAACTAATACACACACTAACAAATCTGCAGATGATTTCTTTAAAATACACTACCGAATGAATCGAGAAACTAATTCTCACGATATTCCTTTTATCCTCCCTCCCTCCCTCTACGTCTATCTCTATTTCTACTCAAAAAGGTGTGCCATCCGGCTTTGCGATAGCTCTATACTTGCTGACGATATGAATATCGAATTGGTAGACTACGTCGTTCAATCCATCGTGGGTATGCCGGAACATCGGGATCTTGTCCTCAATTGGCCGATGATGTTAAAGGCCATTCGGAGCGAAAATCCTCAACAGGGATCTGCCGACGAAAGAGAAGAGATTGCAACACAACGAATCCTTTTACGGATGTTGGCTACTTCTGCGGAAATCGAATTCGGAAAGGCATCGCGAATTGAACAAGATGGTGATTCTAAGAAAAATAATAATACACAAATTTCTAGGAAGCGTAAAAAGTCGTCGTCGTCAAATCACGTCACGGAGACAAGTTTGGATGATTTATCCATTGCTCTATTGAAAAATCTTCCTAATCTGCTTGACGCTTTCAAGAGTGATATCATGTCCTTGCGTGATGTGACAAAACTTCCTCTGACCATCACCTCGTCGGCACTCGGTCTCCCAGCCCGCAAAGCCGACTTTCAAAATCTTGCCAAGACTTTATGTCAATTGTACATCGATTCGACCGACGAACAAGTCTTACAGAATATCGCTCAAACTCTTTCTCAATGGGTCGAAGGAGACCATACGCGGGTATCAGAAGTCAAAATTAACCTTAAACGTTTGTCGGGTGCCTTACAAGACCGTCTGATGGAACTTTTTAGAGAAAGTGATCCCGAAAATCAAGGGGAGCGGGAAAGAAAATCCCCACGACGTAACAGGCGCAAGAAGTCAGATGGTAGCACTATTGGTGAATCCTCTATGTTTTCTTCGTCTCAAGAAGTTGACACTGAGCATTCTATTTCCTTGTTGATGCTACGTTGGAAGACACTCCTCATGGAATGTAAGGCAACATATTTGTTTGAAAAGGCCGACGAAGATGAGGACGAGGACGAGATCGAAGGACTATTCTTTACCATATCAGAAGCCATGGGAAAGAGACTTTCTGATAGAATGTCCAAGCACGATCGTGAAGTAGAAGACGACGCCGCGACGATTGCGACAACTCCTACCATCTGGAAGGACGATGACCCTGATATTCACGAGGCAGTTTCCCAAACAATCAATCGAGCATTGAGAGTACTTCTCGTCATCGTTTCGCAAGAGTTACTCGAGACACTGGAAAGTCGAAAGGATTTTGAAGCTTCCGGAAACGATGATGGCATTGATATGGATGCTGATGAACATAATTTTCCTGTCTTGAAAATGAGAGATAATCTTCTTCGAGTTCTTGGTCTTTGCTTTGATCAACACCTGCCTGAAGTCGATGGAGTAGAATATTCGGAGGAGCAGCAAGAGTTTGCTACCTCGGTGCAAGATAGTGCTGGCAAAGTAACATCTGACTTGCGCACACTATTTCCTTCCGATTGGTCAAATGGTAGTGATCCTGTCCGTAGGGCGCTTGCATTGACAGGTGGGCAAAATTTAGAAACCTTACTCGCAGGTTTCGTTCGGTGGTTTCAGTCCAGACAAGAGAGTATGAATGCCAAGGAGGAAACGGGACTTAACACAATGGTTAGAGATGGCCTGCTACCTCTAGCTCGTATCATCAATCTGAACTATCAAGACTTTCACCGGAAAGAGGCAGGTATGCTTTTAAAACACATCAACGGCAGTGGAAGTTTGGCATCGCAAACTATTCTTTCGTTGACACGTAAACTAAAGAAGGTAGGAATGATTTGCACGAATGCTAGGTATTCGATTGCTATGATGCCAATGTAGGTCCTATCATTCTCTTTCTCATCATCACGTTTTTCTTCTTTGTTCTGTTCTATTACTCTTAATATCTCTCTAATGCATACATTCGCTGTTAGACAAACCCACTTCGTATGCTTGAAGCTTATATGTCTTGTCTAAAATTTTCGTTTGAAAATTGGGTTGACAACGAACCGAATGAACCAGAAGAGAGCGCGCCAAGTGAAGAAGAAATTCAAAAATTTGAAGAAGCGGAAAAGCGTCATGAAGACTTATTCGCTTCAATGGAGCAAGTAGCATCGAAGCTTTCTTCGTCTCTTGGTGTTGCCGGAAAACTCGGCAATGAGGTTTTGAAAAAATCGATTCGTGGCTTCATGAGAGAAGGAATTCGCTTTGCTTTTGATGGCCCTAATTCTGGTGATGATGACGAGCTTGTGGTAGGAAGTCGTTTGGCATTTTTATCGATGCTTCAAAAATTTACAAGTTGGGTAAAGAAAGACAAGGAAAATCTTGACAATCTGACCGATTTTCTCATTGCAAAGGAAACCGAGCTTAGACGTCATCCTGAGTTCGACGAAATTCACCCCGAGGACTTAAACTCCCTTACCAACTTCCGAAAGTCTATGGGGATTAAAGGAGAAATTTCCTATTCGATAGTGTCAGGCACTGATGGTCGTTCGATTTCTATGGCAGAAAGCCCCGCTTCTACTGCTGTTTCTTCTCGTCGCAGAATCTCAACCACCGGGAGTCGAGTTTCTCGACTTTCCGGTCTTTCTATTCAAAGCGAGTTGTCTCCCTTACTCGAAGAAGATGACGACACTAGAGTTGAAGATGGAGACGAAAATTCTCCGACTCCACAGAAAGGAAGACAGTTGCGCCGTGCGGACACACGAGACGACGACGAGTCTCTTACCCATGCAGGCGACGACGAGACTACTGTTGCTTCTCTGAAACGGAGCTCTGTTGGAACTGTTCTGGAAGAAAGTGAACAAGAGGACGATGAGACAGACGGGTCTCTCACTCGTAATGGCGACGACGAAACTACCTTTACCAAAAGAAGCTCAGAAGATGACGGGTCTCTCACTCGTAATGGCGACGACGAAACTACCTATACCAAAAGAAGCTCAGAAGATGACGGGTCTCTCACTCGTAATGGCGACGACGAAACTACCTTTACCAAAAGAAGCTCAGAAGATGACGGGTCTCTCACTCGTAATGGCGACGACGAAACTACTTTTACCAAAAGAAGCTCAGAAGATGACGGGTCTCTCACTCGTAATGGCGATGACGAAACTACTTTTACCAAAAGAAGCTCAGAAGATGACGGGTCTGTTACTCGTGCGGATGACGACGAGACTGCTGCTGCGTCGAAAAAAAGCTCAGAATACGAGCAAGACGAGAGTGATGATGGGTCTGTTACTCGTGCGGATGACGACGAGACTGCTGCTGCGTCGAAACGCAGCTCTGGCGGGTCGGTTTTGGATGAAGACGAACAAGAAAGTGAAGGGAGCGAGGAATAAAAAAGATCTTCGAAGAGAACGGACGAAGAACTGTTAGCTGGCTTAGCCACATGGCTTATCCTCTCTTTTTCACTTTTCACGTCTCATTATCGTGGAGAAATCAAAAAAAATTCTAGGAAAATTTCAGAGAAAAAAGAGGAGATCAGTCAACTAAGAGTTAATGATTATAAAATCTATATATTTATGGGGAGAAAATATGTTCAGTTTCTGTGTTGACATAGAGATTTTATCATTCCTTCTAGCTCTAGATAGAATGTAGAAACATGCGCTAGCCGAATAACAATACAGGTAGACTTGAAGAGAAAAATTACGAGAACTTACTCAAGAAGTGAATCTGCTTTACCTCAAGCAGTGCTATAAATATATAGTCCTATATATATGTGATATGTGTGTGTGTGTGATATATATATATATATATATATATACATAAATAATGGAAGGTGGATGTATTATCAACACTGATTAAACTAGAGACAAAACGATTTAAATTATTTGATTAATTTTGGAATCCAAATTGCATTATTTTTAAAATTAAATGATATTATCTAATACAGCACTATTATGTTTTCAACTATTGCATTTATTAGTGGGTAAAAATTATCGGAAAAAATGTAGACAAGAATATATATTGGCCTCACAACTATTCAACTGCTCGAATCTTTCTACGAGCTAGTTCGGGTTCTTCATTACTTCATCCTCCAATTCTTGTAGCATTCTATTGGTCACTTTTATATTTAGGGCACATGGAATAAGAATGTCAGGACGGAGTAAGGTAGCGTCAGGGATTGTATTCAGATAAACCATCATACCCTCAAGCTCATGATTCAATAATGTAGGCTGGCTCAGAAATAGAAGTGCAGTTCCGACACGGAAGAAAATTTTGAAGCTTCTCTCAACAAGCCATATATCCCACATGTGACAGACAGTGGCCGAAGGCATAGATGGCAGATAAAGAAATAAAGTTTGAAACCACCCGAGGGCGAATAATCCAACATTTAGATCATGGTGCTCAAAGTGGTCAAAAAGGACTGGTAGTTTAATTTGGACAAGTCTCTCAAACACTCGGCAGCAGGTCTTAAGGCATCGTAGCTCAGGGAAGTACATATGCTTCAGATTGTAATTCACGAAAAATACGTCCATTACTCGCACAATTGTTTCTTCAACAATATGATTTGAATCGATTTCATTGTAAATCGCTTCAATATTATCGCCATTGACCGGCAAGCTCATTTGATACGTTGACGCAGTTGTGATGACCGAGGGCAATTTATTGTTTGCTGCATTCAATCTAATCGTGTCTTGAAGGATTCTGAGAAGGTGAGCAACAATGTAGTCCATACCTTGACAGTATCCGATATCTTCATATGTGGCTGCCAATGAATGTAGGATAAAGCTAAGTTTGTTCTGGAGATCTTTCTTGACATGCACTGAGAGAGAATTTCCGCTCAAAGCTATATCTTCATCAGAAATATCAATAGAAGCTGATGTATGATTTTCCTGGGGATGTTCAGAATCATTAATGCTTCCCACAAAGCTACCTTTTGGTGAAGCTGCACCCCAATCACTCACTGTGTCCGTTGGACTTTCACTCACTTCACTTTTTACCGACACATCAGCATAGTCACCATAGTCCTTGTTGATTTTCCATTGAGGGGAGCTTATACTTTCTCCTCCTCCTCCTTTTACACCATGCTTCATTAATCGATTATGTCCCCACGGAACCAATGCTGTTACAATAGAATCTGATTGAAACCTAGCCCCACTCTTATGCGGTGGCATATTACCAAACGAGCGAAGAATGTCGCGTTGGATGACATGATGCCATTTCCCTTCTTCTCCTGTTTGTTCCAGTTCTTTCAATCCATCATTCCCACAGAATTGTTTCTCGCGACTGCGTACATCGCATTTCTCCAAAGAAATCCAAATCCAAAACGCCGGTCGAATACTCGCGTCGATTCCTCCAGTTCTCACTGCATCTTGCATTAGCATGTGCTCATTTTCTGCAACAACACGACCAGAGAATCGATTAACTGTTTTCATCCTACATATTGCAACAGGATCACCGAGGAAGGATAAAAAAGCGACAAGAATCCTAGGCACTTCCAAAACGCCCGCTTCAAACGGACTTGGATGACTTTCGGGAACCTTGCATCGTTTACCCAGATCTTCCTCTGTCCCAATAGGAAGATTCTCTACTGAAACGATCTTCTCTACTGAAACGATCTTCTCTACTGCAACGATCTTCTCAACTGAAACGAGCTTTCTTAACGCTTTCATTTCAGCGTCGCATGAGCCCCTTACTTGATAGACAAAGTCCACAAGTAGTTCCGCTTTGTCCTCAAGCTGCTCAAATAGAAGCTCCTGCATGGTTTTCGGAGTCTCTTCTTTATTTTTCTGAAATGAAGATGAAACAATCATATCAAGGAATGGGTTGCTGTCACCGAATGGAGATGGGATCTTCGTATTCTTACTGGCCATGTAAACAAAACTTACAAAATTTGCAGCTAGTACTTTGTTGTTCAATTTGAGGGAAGCTTCTGAAAGAATCACTGGTTTCAGTGTAGGGCGTTGTTTGTTTTCCGAGCAATCGTCAACTGAGTTTTCGACAGATGATTCCGCAGACGTCACAGTAGATAATGCCTTATCAATGGGGCTCACTACAGAATCACAGAAACGCAAGCTATGCTTCGACTCCATGGAAGCTTCATTGACACTATCTGCCACATATCTGCTCATGCAATTAAAATGATCATCGGTTTCAAGGAGTGAGCGAGCAGCCTCCGAAAGATCTATATCCGTTTCTTGTACAGTCAATTCTTTCTTAAGGACTTCTCTCGAAAACCAAGAGAGAGACTCGAATTCAGCAGAAACAGATATTTTGCACGAGTCTATACTTTTCCTATCAGGGGAGAATGTTTCATCAAATGTTTTCGCAGCAGCAGAACTTGCCATCGCCACTTTGTCCGCCATTTTATAGGCAGATAGTTTAGCTTCCGTACTGCTTAGTTGATTCATTTTCTCGTTCGAATCTTTCCCTGACTTTGCTGACCTAGTACTCGACTTGGGTGAGGAAAAAAGGCTTGACTCGATTTTTTTCTGCACGTGCACGGGGGATTCAAGTGCTTCAACTTTTATGTAACAATCCTGTTTAATTTGGGTACTACCGTCAGAAGCATCCGATATTTCGGTTTTAGTTTTGAAGAATTCCTCTTTCTCAACATCGTTCTCTACTTCTTCTACAGTCTCTCCTGAAAAGCTGTCTATAATTTTATCTCCAACCAATAAAATGTCAGAATTTTCGTTCGTATTCTCAGATTCTACATGTGGAATATCTGAACGGTCCACTTGATCTTCAGAACTATCAATTTTCCCTTCTTCGCTAAGTGGAGAGACAAATGAATCAATTTCTGGAAAGCCTTGGTACTGCTCTTCCAAGCGTTCCACCAATCCAATTGCGTCTGCCACCTCCTTTCGCCACAAATTACTTTCAGGCACAGCTTCCAGTCCTTGATTGTTTCGAATATCTTCTATAGTTGAAGTTGTTCGTGATGTGGAAGATATCGATTGAAATAAATCGTTCTCTTTACAGTGATTGTCCTCTTTGTCTACTTCCTTTACTAAAGCACTTGACAACGGGGAAACTTGATCCTCTATATGGGAAACTACTTGATTTACATCAACACATGCTGCACGATTTATGCAGGCTAGCTCATTTTTCTCAGAAGAAAGTTCTACCTCGGTAAAGCCTTCTTTATCTTGATGTACTTGAGCTCGGAATACGTCTTCATTATCTTCACAAAATGCAGGATATTCATCACCGATCGAGATTATTTCATTTTCGTCACCAACTTGGGTTTCTTCGTATTGCTTGATCATACAACTTTCATTCGTTTCAGGTCTTCCTACGTCAGCATCTATTGTTGTATTGATAGGAACCGATCCATTTCCATCTTGAGTAAAAGATGAATCACACCGAGGTACTTCAATTTCAATACTGTTATCCATCATTTTATTCTTAATCTCAAAAGTCTCATCATTACTACCCAGCTGTACTGAATCAAAATGAAAGTATTCAGATGACTCCTCAAGAGCTTCTGGTTCTGCCTTAACAAGACTTTCTTTCATTGATGCAATGTAATCTCTGGCCCTTTTCTGGTCATCTTCCCATTTCTTCACCTTCTCAGCAGGCGGAGGGGCGAGAAGTGGAACGTTCTTGTCACGAGAACTTGATTTCGATTTCTTCTTCTTGGTTTTCCTCCTAGCTGGGGCACCAGGAGGTGGTGGAGGAGGAATTGCCATTTTCAATGATTCGAGAGTAGCAGGGACGACAACATCGGGCTGCGCATCATTGGAAGGGATAGGGATAAGACTTTCCACGGGAGGAGAGATTGCCTCATTTTCTTTAATTCTTCTTTCCACCTTCACTTCTTCGTCAATACCTGTATTTTGATCATCTTCAACAATCGTTTCAACTACATCATCATCATCATCGGAGTTCTGATGCGCGCTTGGTGTTGATGCTGCAATAGCGGCAACCTCTAGGGTTGGGACATTATTTGAAGAAATAAGACCTTCCTCACGAGGAGAAGTCACATCCGTTTCATTGGTTTCTATCTCTTCTTCATCTTCGTCATCACTGTTTTGTCCAATATATTTAACATTCGTTACAACTTCTTCGTCATCAGAGCTCTCTTTTTCTTCTTGGTTTGTCACCTCACTGTCATCATCAACTGAATCTTCGTCAGGCTCTACACATGCATACATCTTCAGTCTATTTTCTAATGAAACACTGTCATTAGCTATAGTGCCCTCGCCAGAATTTGAGTTTGAAACTTCGCCGATCAAGGGCTCGTCATCTTTTTGGACGATGTTGCTTTCCGTTTTAATGTGTTCTTCAGCTTGCGCAATTTTCTCTCGGGCTTCAAACATCTGACATCTCTCGTCTTCTGTTAAAGCGCGTGTTTCCATTCCTTCCATCATCATTTTTACAAAATGACTTTCAGCATCTATGTCTATGACAAGCTTTGACATGGAAGTTTCAGAAAAGCCAGGCTCTGTACCGGCTGCCCATGACGATGTGTCAAATGTGTCAATCTTGTTCTGGAGGTCATCTTCGAGAGTCGGATCCTGATATCCATATGGTGAGAAGGATTTCTTGCTCCCTTGTAATTGTAGAGAAGAAATTTGACCACTTGTGTGCATAGTTGCTTCATTGTCTGACGGGATTATAATTTGTTCTTTCGTAGGAACATCTAAGCTTGGATTTTTTTGTTCGTCGACGACCTTGTCTTTTCTCTCGGTTTGTGTCAAATGGTTTTCGGCATTATCTGACATTTCTTCTTTGCCTTCTGTTAGATTACTGGATTTCTTTTCTTCCGTCATTAGGCCTGCAAAGTGATTTTTAGAATCTTCGTTTGCAGCAAGCTTTGACAACGATATACTAGAGAATTCAGCATCCGTACCAGCAACCCATGAAGTTGTGTCAAACATATCGACTACATCGGGTTGTAATGTAGTTGAAAATGCGGCATCGATATTTGAAAACCGTGCTGCGGATAAATCCCATGGAGAGTTTTCGACAGGCGACTCCACCGGCGTGGCAATCGATTCAGCATCTTTTTCCTTCATTTCGTCGATTGTTTCAACTAATGAACCCAGATTGTGTTCAATTTTCTCTTCCTTCTTTTGGTCGACATGCTCATCACAGCAGTCGATTCCGAAGGAAGATTTATCACTAAATTCTGATTCTACCTCCTTGTTGGTGGGAGAAGTACATAAGGATGCAATAAAATCTCCCGACGGGAGATAGTCGTTGATTGATCCCATATTAAAACCACCAACTGAAACTTCAGACTCGATCATTTCCAACGGAGGATCTCCGTATTCATCATAGTCACCACTGTGTTTTTCTAAACTTTTTTGCGACAGATCGATTACTTCCTTTGAATTTTCTTCTACTACTGTTGAAGATTCATCCTCAACGACTGGCATCATTTCGACATCGTTATCATTTAAATTTTCCTCTACAGTTGAAAATTTATCCTCGACGACTGGTATCGTTTCGACATCTACATCAGCGGTTTTGATTGATAAGCAGTTATCATGATTTGGTGACGAAACTCTATCCGAAATATCCGTCTTCAATTGTTCCTTCTTAGTTTCGTTGATCTCGTTGTTGTCTACTGTCATTTTTTCCTTCCCTTCCAATTGGTTGCCTTCGTCAGGTTCTTGTATACGGTTATGAATTGGCTTTTGTAACGTAGGTTCTATCACATCTTGCGTTGGGGGTGAACCGGATGGTTTACTACTTCTTGTTCTATTGGTCCTACCCGATAGATGTTGAAGCGACGCTGGTGTAGTTAACGAGAACACAGACATCTTTGATTTTTTTGAAGGAACTCTCTTGACGCCAGCTAATTTATCCGCCATAATCTGAGAAAATGGACTTCGTCCCGTTGCCGCCGCTGCCTTACTGACTGTGCCTTTTTCCAAATCCGAACATTCCTTCGATTGACTTTTCTTCGAAGACGGGGAGAAACGCGGCCTCGATAATGAGCGGGAGCGACGTCTCGATGCTAGAAACTGCGAGGTTACCGGTTTTTTATCATCATTATCTTTAGTAGTAGTAGTAGTGGTAGCTACCTCTTCCTTTTTCCTTTTTTCCTGAAGATTAGAGCCTGATGTTGATCGGATTGGTAACTTGGGAAGAGGCTTACTGGCATATGACGGCGGACGCACTACTTTAGAAGGAGCAGATGCTTTCGAATCTTCTGAAAGAGTTCTAGTGCGCGATAGCGACCGACCCAGGTCTGATCGTTTGGTAAACCTACTTCGACGATAATTGTTTTGTTGTGGCTCTTGTTTTGAGGTATTAGTAGTAGTAGTAGTAGTAGTAGTAGTAGTAGTAGATATGTTTTCATATTTTTTAGGAGCAATAATTCCTTTTGTAGAAACACTACCCACTGACCCCATATCATCGTCCGATGGGTCCATAGTCGATGACCGATTGTCCAACGCCAGTTTGCGACTGTTGATATTTTGATTGCTACTGGTACTGTTCTTCGTCACATTGCTTCGAACAGTAGAAGAAGATTCCACTGAGTTGTCCTCCGAGAGTTTCGATACGAGTGACCGAGAATTTCCTTTTTGGTCTGGATAAAGGGCTGACGGTATTTCAGATTCATCGGAAGGTGACGTCGTAACGTATCGTATTTGTTTTTGTGACTTGACTGCTCTAGCTTTTTGTGCTGTTGACATTAAACTATTTTTGCTATCGTCAGAAGGACTTGTCGTTACAGTATTGATATCTCTTGTTGTTGTTGTTATTTTGGAGTCTTCAGAAAAAGGGCTACTTGTCGCTGCATTGTTCCTGGGTGAACGAGATCTGGTCGACTTAAATGCATTAGCCTTTCGCGCTGAGGAAGTGATAACATTCGTACTATTCACAGAAGAAGAAGAAGAATGCTCCTTCCTCCTATAGGTTTTAGTGGGGATTCTAGAAATAGGTCTTCCCGCAAACGGAATACTTGAAACTGTTTTCTCTTCGTCTGCCATGTTATGACAAGAATTCTTTTAATTGATATAATTGCCAGTCGACAACAGCTATATTTTCTTTTCCAATTTTACCACTAACGAACGAACGATAGATTATAATAATGATGGAACAGTACCAAAACTAGGATAGAGTAGTAACGATGTACGATCCTACGGTATCAGTATGTGTCTATCGATTGATGTTGTTATTTACAAGTATGTGAAGTTCTGAGATTGCTTGTGAAGATTTATCCTATTATTTCCTTCGTTCGTGTTTAGTACAATTTTCGAATTTTACAGTTGAAAAATAGCCGTTTAATTGGAGGATAGACGTGTAAAAAATAAAGAATTTAAAAATGAGATGCCTCATTATTTTCGAATTTTCCATGAATTTGATCGCTCATTCTTGTCGCGTGCATTATACTGGTGACACGCGCATGCAATCATGATGAACTTCGTGCGATCTAATGGGATGTTGATGCAAAGTGCACACAAGTACAAGTACAAGCACAAGTACAGTCCAATTGTGAAGCTCTTTTAGATACAATATCTTCTACTAATAATCAATTATGATAGGTCTATTAGGGACTGACTGCAAGCATGTTTATGCTAGTGTAAAAAAGCCAAAATGGATCATTTGGATAATTTGAGAATTGCTATACCGGTATGCTATGCTATGCTATGCTATGCTATGCTATGCTATGCTCAGATGATATGATAAGGTTCTAGAATAGAAAGACTCCAATTTAACAGCTTTTGAGCAGACCGCTATACACAATTATTTCTTCATGTATAAGGAGGTTGAATACTTAAAATAGATGAATATCAACAATGGATGGAATGACTAATGCAAATATAACCACAACTGAAGAAGAAGATGCATTGTTGATCCACGATGATGGAACATATCCAGCCAGCGGCCACAATGAAAGGAAACTCCAAGCAGTTGGAGACATGCTGAGGGAATGGTCAACTTTTACCGTGATTTGTGGCCACCAATTACCAGAGACAATTGCTCCATTAAAGATATTAGTAATGAAGAAAGGTAGTATGGAGTCCCAAACAACAAAATGAGAGTAGAAGAATGAAGCAATTGAACCATCACCACCAGATCCAGTCCAGAATGTACTTGAAGTACTAGTTATCACTAGTACTGGCATACACGATTATCATCTTTCTGTTAATACTATATTGCATTACAAGTGTGTGAGGTCCTGAAAAACATAGTGTTCGAGATAAGAAGGCAAGATAGGAAAGGAATTGTGACGAATCAATCAGGTTCTTTGTTCAGTAAGAATGTACATTGCGTACTGTAATAGTCGCGCGGCAAATAACTAAGCTAATAGATGATGGCCCTCTATATCGCCTTCCGCTCTGTCTACCACTGTCTATATACCTGAAGAACACAGAACACTCAAACAAAGGCAATGGCGACACAGACGAACGACGAACAACGGTTGGCGAGATTGATAGTCGTTGCTCCGACCTACTATTATGATACAACTGATATTCGTTATCGTCTAGGACTTGAATCCTGTCAACAAGCCGCAGAACACAAAATCCAGCTTGTTCTGGTTGACGCATCCCCGTCACATACGATCCGAGATGGACTCGAAGAGGCTGGATGTGGTTTTGTTATGGTGATACCTCAAACATCAAAGGGAAAAAAGGGCGCTGCTTTGAGAGAGGGCATTGCTAAAGCCCTCATCTTATTAAAACACAACGACGACGACGACGACGACTGCGAGAATGGCACAGCTGTGATCGGGTTTCAAGAATTAGAAAAAGTTGATATGATTCGTCATTGGAAGTCGATCGCAGGAAGTTTATTGATCAAGTCATCTGATATTGTTGCTGTAAGACGCGACAACGAAATGTTTCGTAATTCGTATCCAATCGAACAATTCCATGCAGAACAGTTCGCGAATATGTTTTTGGATTCATTGGCCAATAAAATCGGTTTACCAACACCAATCGATTGGACGGCTGGACCGGTCGCATTCAAAGCTTCAGTCGCTCATCGATGGTTATCTTATAAGGGTGAAGTATGGGATGCACAACTCGTACCAATTATAGAGGCCTTCATAGAGGGTGCAAAGATCTCGTCCTTTGATGTCACCTATCGTCATCCAGAATCAATGAAGGAACAAGAAGAAGGAAACCCAATATTTAACGAAAAAAGATTACATCAACTTAATTTTTTGTCAAATACAGTAGGTAAACGAATGATAGAGGTGGCGGCGGCAGCAGCAGCGGGGGCAGTGAAAACTGGGGTAGAAAATACCAATAAATAATTGAAATCGGTGGAGCCAACGTCAAGCGTAGAAAAACTATCTATAATCAAATTGCTAGCTCTTGATATATTCATGCTCATTACAAACGGATCATCCAGAAAAAGTAAAGGCTGTTTCTACCTGTGTTTTATTAGCAGTTCTATTAAGAAAACGTTATGGTCCTGGTAGCTGCGATTTGTTCCCCTATAACAGTGTTGAGTTCACCCATCAAGTCCTGGGCATCTCCCACACCATCTCCGCCAAATGCTATGACCCTTCGAAGGTCGTCCTCACATAAACCACATTTTACTGGGTCAAAACCGTTTGGTTTCTTCTGTCGGAGATTTGCCTTGGCCCGCCGGAGCAAACTTTTTCCATGAGAAGAATCCAGGGTAAGAGCTTCCGTGGCAGCAAGCGCGGCCTCAGAATACTTTACTTGACGTATCAGGGACTCCGCCTTATTAGAATGTATATTGACGTGCTCATTGAGCTGTTCTAGAGGACATACTTCAAAAAATATAGGAAACAACTCGAGCGCCTTATTGTACTCTCTAACAGCCTCGTCATATCTTTTTAAACCAAAATATCGATTTCCTTTCTTCTTGATTGACATGATCTTCTTGAACGTATCTGGTCCAACTTTTCTAAATCTACCCTTCTTTTTCTGACATTCTGGATGCAGTCGTTTATACTCTTTTGCATCTTCCAACCCTCTGCCCCAGGGACCTGTCCAAACGTTATCATCAATTTGGAGGAAATTATTGCTCTCGCACCACGCTATATCCTTCCCTTCAATACTGCCATCAGGACGGACGAAGGTGATTTGATTCGTCCTTCTCTCTACTTCTTCCTCCTCTAACTTCTGGCGAAAAAAAGAAGAAATTGCTAAACTTTTTTCTGAAAGGGAATCTGGGTCCAAATTAACCAATGTTTCATGGTCATTCTTTCGATGCGGAGGAACACCAGAGTTGTCGGATATGTATATATCCATAGATTTTCTT
This sequence comes from Fragilariopsis cylindrus CCMP1102, assembly GCA_900095095.1. Classification (NCBI taxonomy): domain Eukaryota; phylum Bacillariophyta; class Bacillariophyceae; order Bacillariales; family Bacillariaceae; genus Fragilariopsis; species Fragilariopsis cylindrus. Next base: position 1,035,244 of record FMBT01000289.1, read on the forward strand.
ATTTCTTTTAAAGTCCCGGCAGCTTGTTCATTACCTTGTGATGCTGCTTTCTTCAAGAAAGGTATGGCTTCGACAGAATCCCCTTTCTCATAAAGTAACATTCCTGTCATGAAGTGGGCGCATTCGTCATTGCCTTCTCCTTCAGAGGCCTTTTTAAACCAGGAGAATGCTTTCTCTTTTGAAGCATCTACTCCTTTACCGTGGAGGTAGCGGAATCCTAGATGTAGTTGAGATATCGGAAAACCTTGTTTTGCAGCTTTCCGGTACCATCGGAACGACAGGTCGTGCTTACCCTGTTGTTCGTAATGAAAAGCAAGTGTATTTTCTCCTTTGGCATTTCCAGCTTTGGCGGACTTCTTGTACCAATGCAGCGCTTGGGGTTCAGATATGGGTATGCCATTCCCTTCTTCGTACATACAACCCAGTAAAAAGAAGGCAGACGAATATCCCCGTTCGGCACAAAGGGTGGCAAGTCGAAGTGCTTCTTGGCCATTCGAAGCAAGTTCTTCTGGTGAATCGGTATCAATTAAAGTGCAGGCGTGGGAGTACTGTGCCCAAGCTTTTCCATCCAGGACGTGCTTCATGATTCGTTCATGAGATTCTTTGCTGTTGGTGAACACAGTCGGTTTCTTACACAGTGGGCATTTGTCAATATCACAGAGCGCAGTTGTCGTTGTCACACCATTCTCTTTAGTCGTTATCGGCGCTGACAAACAATGGCAAATAAGTTTTCCACAACAACCAAGCCGAATATTCTCTATGCCACGCCAAGTCAACTTGGGGATCGGTTTCTTGCAAACTGGGCAAGGCCCATCACCGCCAATTGAAAGATCATCGTCAGTCTCCATTCTGCTTTGATTGCAGGTTTCTCCAAGGTATTGTGCTTTTGTGTTTTTTGAAGAACAAAAGGGCGATCTAAAAAATCTTTTTCATCTTGACGTCCAAATTTCTGCGCCATTAAGGTTTTGGTTTTGAACATTGCGCATTAATGCGCGTTGTTTTTAGACAGCACACAAACAACAATAACCAAAGAAAAAGATTAATTTTAAAAATTAATCAAAAAATCACGCCGGATCTCGTGCCACTTAATTCTTAAAAGGCCTTTTTTAATAAGTTTTGTTTGTGTATCACAATAACCAACAACAGCCAACAATCAGGGTAATGGGTATGCTATCTGGTAGATTATAGATTAGACTTTTATTGTTATTGGGGTGTGTGCGGCGCTTATGGGTGGTGCGTTAACGCTGATGGAACAAGAAATTATTCCCGACGAAACGAACACGTTCTTGTACCTATCAAATAAAGAGATAGGGCAGCTGCATGAGGAAAGACGATCGACTTTGTCGTCGTCGTCGTCGTCGTTTTATGATGTCAGATCTTGTCGGTCAAGAAAGCCCAGTGGAATTCTGGCAGTGATGCTTATATGGTGGTGTATAGTTCTGATAATCAATACGTCCCTATTGCAAGAAGTAATTAGTTTTCGGTCGTCTTCTACGACGGCTTTTGCTTTTTCCTCTTACCAATATACTCATCCTCAAAGAATGAAACTGCAATATGATCAATTTTGTTGTGGTAGAGATTTATTTCGATTATCTTGTGGTCCACCTTCGGTCGAAGACATCGAGGATGACGGTACAACGACAACTAACAGCATCGACATTTACGATTTCTACCAGAAGGACTTATCTATCCAATCCTTCAATAAGGATTTGCGATCCATATCATCCTCAGATCCTAGAAGAGCTCATGCTATATTAGATAAGATGGAAAAAATCTATCAAATCGATTCAACAAACTCATCAACGATGCATCTAGTGGAACCGGATTCTGTTTCATATTCAACTGTTATTGAGGGCTGGTTCCTTCATAAAATAGAAAAATCCGAAAACTATGACATATCAAATTCATTCTCAACGAAGTCCGGTATGACAGAGGTCCGTACTAGAGATATAGACGAAATAGCAGACTGTAATTCTACCGTGATAGAAATGATTAATGCTGCCGCTTATTCTGCTCAATCTCTATTGAATCGCATGGAAGATTCTGATCGTTTGGTACCTAGCGGCTCAACTTATTGTCTCGTTTGTCAGAAATGGGCTGAATCGTATTCTCCTATGGATACTACGGGTCATAACATGGATATGGCTAGGGTTGTTCTTGAATCTTACGAACGATTCGAACAGCAAACAAATGCCATGTACTCGTCTTCTATTCATCTAAGCAGACTCTACACCATTGTGTTAGAGGGATGGTGTCGCCTCATTGGTAAGGTCCCTCGAGCTATGGCTCATGCCGAGGCCTTGTTAGAAGATATGGAAAACTTAACTTACGCAGAATCCAAACGACAAGTAGAACTCAATGATGTGGATACTACAAGTAAAGATGGAACTTATCGTCGTCGTCATGGCGTCGTTGGACCAAATTCAGTGACATACACAAGCATTATTGTTGGCTTGTCCCAAAGCAAACAATCCAACAAGGCTCGGAAGGCAGATGCAATTATTGACAGGATGAGAAATTTCGGACTCGAACCAGATGTGGTTGTTTACACTGCCGTATTGAATTGTTGGGCAAAAACAAAAAGTCACATCGAGCGGGAGTGTGCGGCGAGCAGAGCATTGGAACTACTTCAGGAGATGGAGGACTCATATATTGTCGACAAAAATCATTTACTGAAGCCAAGTCTTATTACCTACATAACAGCAATTAAGGCAATCGGATATTCCTTGGACCCGAATGCACCTGAGTTAGCGGAAAAGGTTTTGCGACGAATGTACAATTTGACTGAGTCGGGCTCTATACATGTGCCTCCAAATGTCGCAACTTACAACGCAGTTATACATTCGCTTTCAACGAGTGGATCCAATAGAGGTCAGAAAGGAGATAACGCTCGCAAAGCAGAAGGCCTTTTGGTTGAAATGGTTAGACGCTCGAGAGAGGATGGGGAATCCTCTTTAGAACCGAGCGTTGTAAGCTGGGGGAGTGTATTGAGGGCTTATTCTCTTTCGGGACTGCATGATTCAGGTGAACAAGCCCAACGTATTGTCGACATGCTTGAGTTATGGTACGAATCTGGAAACAGTAATATTCGTCCAAATGTAGTATGTTACACTACAGTTATCTCTGCATGGGCTCGAGGAAAAGAACCTGCACAAGTTGCATTGGAAAAGGTCAATGAAATATTGGCATTGCTCGAAACTTTGTACGAAGACACGTTGGATGAGAGTTTTCGACCCAATAAGATAACCTATATAACCGCAATTGACGTTTACTGTCGCAAAAGTCCCGATGTTGCTGGATCGATGTCACAAAATCTCGTCAACCGTATGCTACAGTTGTATACCAAAGACGTCGGCTTCGATCGACCAACTCGAATTGTATTCAATACATTGATCAACGCTTGGTCAAGAAGCCAAGAAGCTAATGCTGCTGAACACGCCGAGAAAGTTTTCCGTTGGATGGAGTCTCAATATATAGCTGGCGATGAGTTGGTCAAGCCAGATGAAGTAACACTTTGTGCAGTTCTAAATGCTTGGGCAAACAACGCAATTAATGGTGGAGCTATGAGAGCACAGCAAATCATGGATCACACCGAGGCCTTGACAGCTGAGGAACGTGGATTTGATCGTACGATTATTCCTTGGAATATTTTAATAAAAGCATGGGGAAGAAGTAAGACACAAGATTCTATCCATCGAGCAGAGAAAATACTTAACCATCTAGAAGAGCGATATCAAGATGGAGAAACGAACATCAAACCTGACATAACTACATATTCTTCGGTTATCAATTGCTGCGCATACTATACAGGTCCATTTGGGGGACGATCGGCAGCATTCGACGTGGCCTGGAGAACCTTTCGTAGAATCAAGGAATCTGACGATCTTACTGTAAATAATATTGTTTACGGGACTTTGTTCAAAGCCATTGGAAAATTGACTGTAAGAGATCGAAAGCAAAATGATATGATTGAGGATTTGTTCAAAGAATGTTGTCAATCGGGGCAGGTATGCATATTTGTTCTTAGCCAAGTTCGTTCGTCAAGTTCCACAGAACTCTTTCGGAATCTTTTACCTGAGTCCATTGAAACTCAAGACGCAAGAAACCTCGAAAAAATTCTCAACAAAATGCCAAGGGAATGGAGTAGAAATGTGATATCGTAGCTAGCTGATTAATTTATGTTAATAGATCAAAATATATACGATATCTTTGATAAAACAGAAAGTGGATATTTTTCGTTAGCAAATATTATGATGCCTTCAAAGAGGACTTGTGTCATTTGATTCATCAAAATACTTCGTCGTTGCTGAGCATAGACTGAATCTCAGATCGCAAACGTTCCTGCAATTCTTTTTTATTGCCACTAACTTTAAGTCCACGTGCTTTCAAAACTTCCCGTAGTTTCGCAACAGTTAAATTATCGACTGGATCCTTTGCATCTTTTTCTTCTTCTTTTTGCTCATTTACATCATCATCAACATCATTATTCTTATCCTTTTTCGTGATCGTAGGATCCTGCGAAGATGATGCTACTGTCGTTTTTTCATTTTTTACACTCTTAGTGACATCCTTCACACGATCAACTTGGACTGGAGGCTTTTTCTTCTGCCAGGGCGAGTCTGTATCTAAAAAGGGAATTTTCGGTGCTTCATCTTTCGATATACCTCGACCCATAGTCGAAAATGGTTTTTGCTCACCATCTTCACCCGTGATCCATTCAGATCCATCTTTTTGTTGTGTAACTTCCGTCATCAAACCAGCCTCCTTCATATTGTCAAGTGTAGATTTGGTAACATTCAAACCTGAGGTAAACATAGACTTATCTACTAAGTTCATATCAATATTGTCAATATCAACTCCCATTGAAGCTGCATAATCACGAACATTTAATTCTTCTGCTACATCATATTTTCGGTACGTAACTTCTTCTTCGTCTTCTTCATATACTCCATTCCAATCATACTCGATAATATCAAATTCATCCTTTGGTGTACGTATCTGTTTTTCGATTGTTACCGTAACCTCACGATATTCATCTTGAAACTCATCCTTACCATCATCTTTATCATCAGGATCTGGATCTGAAATGATCCAATATGTTCCATCTAAGACGATTCGTCCACGTAATTTTCTACTTGGATCCAACAAAATGCGTTCCTCTACTACTGCTACTACTACCTCCGAAGAATCTTCGCCGTCGTCGTCATCATTTGGCGGTGATGCGTTTAGTCTCAAATCAAGTGAATTGGGTTTTACTTTAAAATGTATATCCTTCGCTCGAGTCTCTTTTGGAACCTTCACTATGATTTCGATATCAAATGCTTCTTCTTGCCATGTGTAACTCGGAGCGATCCCTTTCCCACTATACAGAGGTTGATGTCGTTGTTGTTGTTGTTGTTGCTGCCGATGATGATGCCATCGATTTCTTTCAGTTTGAATAGTGGCTGATCTTGCTGATTCTTGCCTTCTTGTTATCGGGCAAAATCCAGTCGTTAGGACAATACACAGCAGTAGGAAGGAAACTGCTCGTAAAACAATCACCATTTTAATTAATTATTTTGTCGTGAACTTTAGTGTACTTCTTTGAAAATAATAGTGAGTTGACGCTTTGAGTTAGAGTACGAGACTACTATCTAGAAGACTACCGTACTGTATGCCTACTTCGTAGCAAGCGACGGCTGTGGATGTTGTTTGCTGAGATTTGAATCTTGTTTTGTTGTCGATTCGATTCTTTGATGGTATTTTTCTTTTTATTTGTGCCGGAAACATCACGAAAAACTCATCCACGTCTGGCGTTTGATTGGCGGAGAGACGATGAAACGGGCCATTGTGCAAGACGACATGATAGATTTTTCCTTCAAAATCAAAAAAATTCAGATTTCAGATTACAAACTATACACTATAAATCGTAATCGAATAAAAGCAACAAGCAATAACACAGCCAAGATAGGCGAATTGGAAACAGCCAACAATGGTTCGACACAAGAATAGGTGGCTTTTGGTGAAAGTTGAGCTTGCTGATGATATAAGGAAGAATAAGAGATTATCTGTTGGAACGTCACCAGAATTATTTCCCTCAAAGAAAGAATTTACAACACGCTTGCGTCGAACTATTACTTGGTGCTTTGGTGTAGCGGGTGAGGGGCCTTCTCACGATACTCAAATACGGTTCTTTGACGCCGAAACGCAACTTGTGTTGGTCCGTGGACCTCGTCAATACTGTGAGATGATCCGATCTTCATTGACTTTACTACTCACTCGCAAACAACTTCTTTCTTTGGGAGAAAGACTTGTAGATGATGCAGGTTCCACGTCCGATTATTGTGCATCGGTGATATCAGTTCATGGTTCAGCTCGGACTGCTAAAATTGCTACATTCCGAAAGCTACGAGAATTGTATCGACGAGAGATAGAAGAATCTCGTACTGATAATTCTGTTCCAAACGATGAGAAAGTTGAAAAAAATCTCTGTATTGCATTACAAGAGCGATTGACGATGATTCAAAACAATTTGAACTAATTAATTGTTGTGATGTTACTCTCTTTATGCAACTACAATAGCAACAACAATTCAATCATATGTTGGATCAACTGCAATATATCGTTATCTGGTAGCAACTCGATAACCAAACGGAACTCATCAGAAATAGAATTCGTCGTAGTACTAAACTAATAACGAAACTAAACTAAACACTTTCGTAGTTCAATTGTTCGTGGTCCAATAATGCAATATTGGTGAGGACCTCGATTTTCAGCGACAGTACAGTACAGTCAATGAAGACTCCGAAAGAAGATAGATTTATCTTCCGTGGCAACTGTTGCTTTATAAAAAAAAAGAGCGCCGTATCTACGGAGAGCTTTCATTGTATGATGAGAAGAAAAATAAATTGTCAAAAGATGCTTCATAAAGGGGGGGATAACAATCGAAAGTATTCAATATAGGTAACTACCTAACTGCCTAATTAAGATTATTGTGTTATTTTCTGTCTGCAGTTAAATAATGGTAAATTCTTGGAAGTATTTTGTTTATAAAATAGAAAAACTATAACACATAAAATTGCATACTATATCATATAATATAAATCATTTTTGGGTTACCTTCCCATTTCAACAGTAACGGTAATTGTATTACATAAATTATTGTATGTGTTTACTTAGACACGTTCATTAAACGCCTTCGGTGCATATTCACTTGGCTTCTTATATGTTCCCCATAGTCTATCAAACCATGTAAATAGATGTCCATAATTGTATTTAAAAAATGCATGATGGACATGATGGTCAGCTGGTGTACCGAATCCGATCAGATGAAAGATTTGATCCCATGGGAATGTATATTCCGAATGGATTAATGTTAACCAATTTGCATATAAGCTACCAAATGCCATATACGACCAAACATTACAATCCACTAGATTCGCTGTTGCGTATAACGGAATCAGGATCATACATATTGTATCCAGCATCGAACCATTAAATGCATCAAATAAACGTGGATTGGTAAACTTATGATGAGGTTTGTGTGAATATTTATAAAACGCAGGAGAGACATTATGTTCCAATAGATGCAGAATGAATTGAATACCATCTTGTATCACTAAACATAAAAAGACTTTGGACCATTCAATCCCACCCTCAAAGGAATAGTATGCTGCAGGCATTAATTGGAACATCCATGTTCCAGTGAGGTATCCACCCAATAAAACAAATCCTTCCGGTTGAGACAAATGCGTAGTAAGACCTTCCCAGAATTCATATGGTCGTGCTCCCTTTGTTTGTATCGATAATGGTTCTTCTCCATACCTTGATGATAAAAATCCGTATTTGAAAAAATAAAATACAAACAAACATAATAGTTGACCAACAGCTACTGTTATTAGTCCCAGACATAATCCTAATGGTTTTGGTGATGAAGAAATATTACTACTACCGTCATTGGTGTTGTGGATGTTATACCATGATTCGGGAAATATATCACTATAATGTAACGGACTACCGGGTGTATTCAGCAATAATGGGACGGTCAACATAAAAGGCCACATAATAGCACTTATCCATGGTAGGACGGGAAATGAACCGACATCGAAGTCTACTCATAATATGGACAATAGTAACGTTGTTTTTATTCCAATTCAATATACACAAAGTAAATGAAAATTATTGTGAGCGATAAAAAGAAAATGACAAAAGTGAAGCATTCATCACACACGACTCGGGGAAAAATCAATTAAAAATCAGGGTTTTGAACCGACATGGTTACCGATTTGAGGAAAATGAATATCGAACCAATTCAATGAAACATAAAAGAATTAATCGTACCATTATTTGTTGCATGATCAGCATGTTTTTTCTTTAAGTCGTTGTTGTTCGACGTCAATGAGGTATTTTTATCATTCTGTTTCGTCTCCTGCTGCGATGATGATGGTGATGATGCTGATGCTGATGACAATGCCGAGTCGACAATCGATTCTGAAAGTGGAATAGTCTTCTTATCAATAATATGCATCCTCGAACATCCTCCTACGTCTGATAGAGTTGTTTCTTGATGCCTTTCTAACGGCGCCATGGTTGAAAGTATATTTTTTTATTTTATTTGCTTATTTTATTTTATTCTATCGCTTTTGTTGTGTTGGAGCCATCTTGCTCGGTGTTTTTATGTTCCGTGCTGATGATTCACATATTCGAATAGTCGAATAGCGATTCGACCGTATTAAAAACAAATAAACAAAAAACAGTTGGGGGCAGATTCAATTGACCCCTAAATTAACAACCCCCTATTAATTGTTTCCTACTGTACCGTACAACGTACATTGCAGTAAGTTACCTAAATTTTTTAATATTTTAAGAATTTTTTTCATTGACAATTTTTGATTTTAAAAATAAATTGTACGGTAGTTTTAAAGTTGATAGTTGATCGATGATGATGTGTGTCTTCACATCCACTCTTTGAAACCAACCAAAAAGCCGGATTGAGATGAGATGACAGAGCTCCAGGATGAAAAAAATCCAACACGATGTTGTAGTTATTGTCTACTACCGCCGACAGTTATTGGTAAGAAGTTGAAGAGGTGTTCGATCTGTCATAATGCGTGGTATCACGATGCTGAGTGTCAGAAGAAACATTTTTCAGTTCACAAAAAGGAATGTCGTCGACAACAACAACAGCAACAACAACAACACCAACGCCAAATGACTACTAGAACTAACATTAATAACATTAATAATTATAATAATAATAATAATAGTGGATCTCCAGAATTTGATGTCCAAGAACGGAAGGGTAGAGGAAAATGTCTCATAGCGTTATCGAAACTACGTAAGGGACAGCGTATCATTCCCTCGAAATTAAAACCACAATCACAATCACAATTATCAGTAGAAGAGGACAGGAAGAAGAAGAAGAAGAAAATAGACTTCTGGATGCCATTAATCCTACCGGTATTACATGAAGAGTATCGAACAACTCGTTGTGCATTGTGTTTCAATCAGCTACAGACAGAATCATCTTACTCATTTGATGATGATGATGATGGCGGCACATGTAGTAGTAATTCATTATCATTATTATCATCATCATCTTCCTCATTACCACCGAAAGAGAAAAATCAGAATCAAAATAATCGGAACCATCCATCACCACTATATGTGCTCCTTTTCTGTTCGAAATCCTGTCGCGAGGTAGCTGCCAACACTACTTGTCATTATAATTTAGATCGAGAAGAACAAGTTGTCCGTCGTCTATTAGATAACGGAAATGGACCACCACGTATCTTATCCACAGCCATTTTACTTTACAGGATACTTATTCATGAAAGTCGCAACAACAACAGCAACAACAACGATACTTATATTCGAGACCAACTACGTCAATTACAATCCAAGAAAACACGGCGGACCGATATAGAGTTTGATGATACAAGCACCATATCGAATAATGGCAATATGAACGACGATAACGATAACGAATCATCGAATAAGCTACATACACAGGGAGTTATTGCCACGGTTATGGGGATGTTACAATATTCCTCTGAATTATCGCTCCCATACAATAGCAATCCGCCGTCTATGGTAGATCTTATTGATATGGTCCATACGATAAAAGTTAATGGGTTTAGTATATATGGAGGAGAAGAATTTACCGCATACGGTGTTGGTATATTCGGTACACCAAGCTATATGAATCATTCTTGTCGACCAAATGTACTTCAAACATTTTCATTCCAGGAGGGTAAACCACCATCCTTTTATGTGACTGCATTTCAGGATATAGAACCGAATGAAGAAATTTGTATTTCATACACTGATACATCTTGTCCACGACATATTAGACGTAAACGATTGAAAGGAGAGTATTATTTTCTCTGCACCTGTGAGGCATGCGACAATAGTGACTACGACAATGGTAATATTGGTGGTAGTAATACCGCTCAAACAAACGATGATTCCAGAACTATCGGTATTCGGTGTCAAGACTGCAAAAAATCATCCGTAGTGATTCATGCGGAAGAACGAATGGCACCCACTCGACCTAGTCCCGTCTATCGTTGTACAGAATGCAACAAGACTGACTTTGAATCTGCATTGAAATTGCTCCGAGACTTTGATGATCAAATTTCCAAACGCGGGTATTCCAAAATATGTCGACCTACATTGAATTCATCAACGGAGGATATGAACAGGACATACAGAAGTCTTAAAAAGATATGCAATATGGATTCATGGTACGTGCAGGAGGCCGGAGAAAACGTATTACAATACTATTTAAATGAATTGTCCATGCAAAGGGACAACCCCCTGCAAGAACAACAGACGGCATGGAGGGCCTTGAAGATTGCAGAAGAACTTCTAGTAGACGATGCGTCGTTGTCATCATCGTCGCCGTCATCATCCTTTCTAACAGCAACAAAAGATACTTTAACGGTCAGTACCAGCGCATTCCTGAAATATCAACAGTTGCGTTATAAGGCTGCAAAGCTCCGTTTATTCCTCATACCTGATCCAAGACAGTCTATTCATGATCTTGAAATAGTATTAAAATCGCTTTCGCCGTTCTTTCCTTCTGATCATGAGCTAATTATTGGATTAAAAGCTTGTTTGGCCAATGCTATGATGTGATAATTAGTTAACATCCCTAAAAATACTCAAGTTTTTCACGTTTAAGAATTAATTGTATCAAATTCAAATTGTAGTGTTATTTATGCATGTTTATTAATCTGAATTACTTGTAAAATCACTCCTAAAAGTTTCAAGAAATTTACGATTCTCAACATACAATATGCCTCTGTCAAAACCTTTGAGGGACTAGATAGTACATTATATTTTTTCAAACTTATAGTTTTGTAATCCCACGTAGTATCATTTTGGCTCACTATTAATAATCATGTCATATCCCGTTCCTAGCAACGCCACACAACATCCTCACATGGGATATGAATGAGCTAAATAGATTTTCGCAGAAAGTATGGGCAAGAATGAGCAAGAAGGACCATCAATTACACACCTTCATGTTGTCTCATCAATTATTACATATATATATGTATATATATATATATATATATATCCTAAATCTACTGGAATTCATTATTACTGGTCACTGTACATGATATCAAACATAACAGTACATAAATATGACTGTTCCCTCCCATCCAGAGGACAAAATTACATATTTTACTGTAGTAAGTATAATTGTAGCTTTCTTATTACTTAACTACTTCACCTCCCTATAATATGTTGGATGAAGTAAACCTAGTTTCGCCTATAGCATATGCTGTGGAAGCAATCTATTTATTACGCACACTGCATCAATTTTTCCTTGTCTTGTAGCTGTGAGTGCCCTACATTTATTTTGTGTAAATAATGTTTAAAAAGTAGAAGTACTGTAAGTGCAGTCATGAGTGAGTGAGTCTTGAGTCAGACGTCACATTGTTCGAGTTGACTCTGTCGTGTTTCTACAACACGAAACACTCACTCGAGCATCACAAGCTCAAAGCCCGTTATGCCCCAATCAAAACTTCTAAAAAACATCATACGACAGTACAAAACTTCTAAAAAATCATAAACATCCGGTTCTCTATTTTTTATCATCATCTTCTTCAAATCTATCATCATCTACCGGTATGTTGAATGTTGTGATTGATTGCATGATTCGTCCTCTATTCATTCATTATATATATTATCAAAAAGCATCTGTGAACATAAACATCAAAATCAATAGCATCGAAATCAATCAGTAGATCATCAAGATTAGTTAAAGAACATAACAATGAAATTCGCAACGACAGCCGTAATGGCCTTGCTTTTGGCAGAGCAGACGAGTGCCTTCTCTACTTTTACTCCAATGAAGACGAACTACAAATCATCATCATCGTCGTCATCATCATCATCATCTCTATCAATGGCTATCGATATGCCACCAGCTGAAGCAACGAGTGTTGTTAGCACAGTAGCAGAAAGTAGCACTCCCGTCATTACAAAGTCAACATACGGACCAACCGATGTTAGATATTCTGATTTCTTAAAGCTTGTTGATGGTAATAAAATTGAAAAGGTTACATTCAGTGCTGATGGAACTCAACTATTAGGGGTTGACGTTGACGGAACTCGATTAAAGATTGAATCATTACCAAATGATCCCGAACTTCTTACTCAGCTTACTGGCCATAAGGTGCGTGTTTTGTATGTTTTTGTCTTTGTTTTGTGTGTAGACATCAGTCATATACGATGCATTACGCGATTCGATTCGAAATGGGCAAAGAACACGTCTTTCCCTGTATATTGTGTTGTAATCATGTTTAATTGGCTCACACTGCTCGTGCTTTCTTTCTAAATATTATTGAACGTTATGTCAATATATATTCTTATTACTATTCTTCTTCTTATTATCATCATCATCATCATCATTCCCTAAGGTCGATGTAACTGTATTGCCACAGCAGGAAGCTGGTGGACTTGGAGAACTTGCACAATCTCTTCTCTTCCCCGCTGCACTCTTCGCTGGACTTTTCTTCTTGAGTCGTCGAGCCGGTGGTGAAGGTGGACCTGGTGGTGGTGGTGGACCCGGTGGACAAATGAATTTTGGTAAATCGAAAGCAGAAGTCCAAATGGTTCCCGATACAGGTGTTACATTTGATGATGTTGCCGGTTGTGATGGAGCAAAACTCGAACTGGCCGAAGTTGTTGATTTCTTAAAAAACCCTGAAGCGTACACAAAGAATGGTTGTCAAATCCCTCGTGGTGTCATCCTTGATGGACCACCAGGAACTGGTAAAACTTTGTTGGCTAAAGCTGTTGCCGGTGAGTCTGGCGTTCCATTCATTAGTATTTCAGGTTCTGAATTTGTTGAAATGTTTGTTGGTGTTGGTGCGTCTCGTGTCCGTGACATCTTCGGACAGGCAAAGAAAAATGCTCCATGTATTATTTTCATTGATGAAATTGATGCCGTTGCACGTCAACGTGGTTCTGGTTTCGCTGGTGGTAACGATGAACGTGAACAAACTGTGAATCAAATTCTAGTTGAGATGGATGGTTTCGAAGGAAACCCCGGTGTCATTACTATTGCGGCTACGAATCGTATCGATATCCTCGATCAAGCCTTACTTCGTCCTGGACGATTCGATCGTAAAGTAACTGTCGACCTTCCAGACTTTAAGGGACGTACCCGTATCTTAGGTGTCCATTCCCGTGGCAAACCCCTTGAACCTGATGTCGATTTAGAGGCTATTGCTCGTCGTACTCCCGGTTACTCTGGAGCACAACTTGAAAATTTAATGAACGAAGCTGCAATTTCAGCCGCCCGAGCCGAAAAGAGTACCGTAGGTTGGGAACAAATTGATGGAGCAGTTGATCGTCTTATGGTCGGTTTGGAGAAGAAGGGTGGAAACCAAGATCCGAAATCAAAGCTAATGATCGCTTATCATGAGGCTGGACATGCTGTTGTTGGTGCTTTAGTTCCTGATTATGATCAAGTACAGAAAATTTCTATTATGCCCCGTTCCAACGGAGCCGGTGGATTAACATTCTTCGCACCCCAAGAATCACGTCTCGAATCTGGGATGTACAGCAAACAATACCTCGAATCACAGCTGGCCGTTGCTCTCGGTGGTCGTTTGGCCGAAGAAATCATGTATGGCGAAGACAAAGTAACAACCGGTGCCTCCAATGATATTCAACAGGTTGCCAGTATCGCAAGGCGCATGGTCCAAGAGTGGGGTATGAGTGAAAAGGTTGGTAGCATATGCATGGACGAAAATGGCGGACAACCTCAATTCATGGGTGCAATGATGAATGGCGGAGGGGTTCAGTGGGGCGGTAAGAAGATGAAAGACGTTGAAGAAGAAACCGAACGTCTTGTTAACAATAGTTACATCATTGCGAAGGCAATCCTAGAAGACAATAAAGAGTTGTTCGAACATTTGACACAACAATTGATGGAAACTGAGGTTGTTTCGGCCGAAGAATTTCAGATGATGCTTGTTGACTTTAACGCAAAGACTATTGATTATAAAATTATCGGACAAGAAAGAAACCGAGAAATTTTACCATTCAAGGGTCTAAAAACATATTAAACCAATTCTAAACACACCATTTTTATTTTGATACGAAGTTAGTTCTATATATATTTCAATTCTCTGACTTCAACTCTAAATAAAGTACATTCTAACTTTGCGGAGTGAGTAGTTAGGCAAATCTTGTCTATGGAATCGATGGTAGTTTTTAGACACAAACAACAACAATTTAAAAAAATACGTGAGGAATAGGAATGTGGACACGATTTTTTAAATTCTATCATATTTTTTTATCCACGTATGAAAGGAAGTTGGTCGTGTTGATGATGCGAGATCTTTTTTCTTCATTATAAAAAGATTTGGCGTTTGACGCGTTGTATATGTTTAGCCCATTAGCTGCTCTTTGCTTCTTACATCATAGTCAATAGTTACGTTGATCCACACTTTATTGCCGTGTACACTGTTAGATGATGAAGCCTTTCTTTTTTACCTTTCTTCTCTGGATTAATACGTACTCATTTATCAAAGGCTCCACAGCATTCAACAATAATAACAAGATTCTAAAACAACGGGTAGCAAAGATGGCATCATCATCGGAATGGACACAAAACGACACGGATCAAGCAAAGGAGGCACGGGAAAAATTTGGAATTTGGCCACTCGATGAATATAATGTTAAGCTACTGAATGAAGTTCATCCTCGTGACTACGTTTCAAAGAAAGAACCTTTCTCTGAATACGATTTGATTGCGATCGGGTCCGGTGCTGGTGGTTTAGTTTCTTCGAAACAATCAGCACGTCGTGGAGCCAAATCAGCAATGATTTCAGAAGCACTAGCTGGAGGTGATTGTTTAAATGTTGGCTGTGTCCCATCAAAGGCACTTATTCGTTCGGCCCGTGCAGTATCACAAGTAAGGAAAGCTGGTGAATTTGGAATAGTTGTTAAGGGTGAGATCGTTGTAGATTTTCCAAAAGTTATGGAAAGACTTCGACAAAAACGAGCCACAATAGCCCCCGCTGATGGTCACCCTGGCACAGAATCAGCAGGCACGCATGTTTATCAAGGAAGAGGTCGGTTGACAGGACCTAATACAATCGAAGTAAATGGAAAGGAACTTAAATTTAAATATTGTATCCTGGCTACTGGTGGACGACCGCAAATTCCTGATGGTATACCTGGGTTGAAGGAGGCACCATACACAACAAATGAAGAACTTTTTAATCTAGAAGTTCTACCGCCAAGAATGGTCATATTAGGTGCAGGTAAGTGCTGATATTACGTTTATCTATCTATCTATATATATATATATATATATATATGAGTACCATACACAACGAATGTTCTTACAATGAGCTATAAATGATTATTACTTGCACGTTTTCTAAAACAAAACCATAGGAGTTATTGCTTTGGAAATGGCTCAAGCCTTTTCTCTATTGGGCTCTAAAGTCACCGTCATTAATCGCTCATCACGACTTTTCGAATCGAAATTAGGTGATCCCGAGGCGGCCGCAATCATTCAAACAGAATTGGAAAAGGTAAGAGAAAGAGAGACACGGAGAGACAAAATAAATATTGACGCGTTTTCTGTTATCAATTATGTCTATATGTTTCGGTGACTAAAGTCTTTTTTAATCAATCGCGGTGGTTCCAATTTTTACATTCCAATCATACATTGCTCTCTCTATGAATAGGATGGGGTGACATTTCTTTCTGAAGCCAAAGTAAAAAATGTTGAAACATTGGTAGAAGCTGACAAGAATCAAATTGCATTACCACTTATGAAGGTTACAGTTGCAGACCAAAAGATTGAGTGTGAGTGTCTCTTGATCGCCACTGGACGCAAAGCTAATGTCGAAAATTGTGGCCTAGAAGCTGGGGGTGTAGAATTTGAGGTTGGTAGGGGTGTAATAGTCGATGATTACGCTCGATCTGTTAGCAACCCCAGTGTTTATGCTGTCGGTGATTGTTGTGCTGGTGTTCCCCGATTGACGCACATGAGTGGCGAAATGGCGAAATTGGTAGTCCAGAATAGTCTAGCAGATGACGAATGGAAATTGAGCAGTTTAGTAGTGCCTGCCGTCGCTTATACAGAGCCAGAGCTTGCTACTGTTGGATTTTCATCAGAAGATCAGGCCCAAAAAGAAGGTATCGAATGTGAGGTATACAAGACTGGCTTAGAACACAACGATCGAGCTATAATAGAACATAGTAATGTCGGATTTTGTAAAATAATCGTAAAGAAGGGAACTGATGAAATTATAGGAGCTACCATCGTTGCCGAACGCGCCGGGGAAATGATTAATGAAGTAACCCTCGCTATGAAGAACAATCTTGGACTTCATGCCATCGGTCGTAACATCCATTCATATCCAACTACGGGTGAAGCTGTCATGGGTTGTGGAATACAGTACATTAACAAAAACTTGCCTCGATTTGACTAGAGTTGTGTGGAACAATAGCATTTTATTAATTCGGAGTCAGAAAGATTATATCGACAATATCAATGACAAAGAATGTAACGCTATTACATGCAATATGCCTCATGATTTTCCTACATCTGATATCACTATTGATATAGCAGGGTGGAACGAGAGGATTGCGTTAAATCTTCGACCTCGCCCAGACCATTTAGCCGACACTCTATTGACGTTTTGCTTAATTTACCCATGATTGAATGTGATGAGTTATTGGAGTACAATGATCGCAATGCTCAGTCAATTTTCGAATAATTACATATTTAAACGAGTCAATCACTGCGCATCACATAAACAAATAACCCAATATTTAGAAAGAATAATATTAAAACAGAGATTATATTTATAAAATTTTATATCTCAAATAGCTTTGAAAAGTATGGTGTAGGTCCTAGTATGTATCGGGATCTTTCTATTGAATGATTAACCTTTTCGTCTTGACAGACGCCAAGAATCCTTTGGATTGAAGCGATCGACGAGTGGTTCAATCTTTTCGAAGCGTTTCTGTTTAGTTATCTTATTCGGATCTGCTGACTTATAAAAGTTGGGAGCCAGCTCTGTCAACCATTTAGCATCGATGACCATAATATTTCTCATGTACTCCTTCGTAGTCAAGACCAACTCATGGTAAATCACATACTCAGGATTTTTGTTGAAAAGGGCAGAGGATGGATGAATATACACTGGATTTTGGTCTACTAAGGTTCGATAACCTTCCTGTGGATCTTTCTTGGCAGTGTTTGTGAAGAAACCTGCCGTAATAGCCCTACATATGAGCTTATAATTTTTCCCGGCGCTGATTAATAACAAACGATATCGGTCCATAATGGTCACTAATTGCTTTCGAACATCTTGTGCTCTTTTCATGCTTCTTGCAGTAATAAAATTCTCAAAACACCAAGGGCTAGAAAATTTAGCTGCTTCCCAACCCTTGTACACCGCTAAGAGCGTAAGGTGATCACCTTCCGCTTGATGAAACTTAGCCTTTCTCATATCAGCCTGTGACTGCTTATCTTTTGGTCTGTAGAAGGGGCTTTCCACACTCAGCATAGAAGTAATGGTCAAGATCTCCTCCGAGCAACCTAAATCAACCGAAAGAATCAACATCTTAGATAGATTAGGTTCCAAGGGGAATTCTGCCATCTTTCTTCCCAATCTCGTTAGCAAGCCCTCCTCATCCAACGCACCAAGCGCGTATAGCGTTTCAAGAGCCATCACAAGTGTTGCGACAGGGGGTGGGTCCATGAAATCAAATCCAAGTAAATCATTAATGCCCATTGCTTTAAGCTGCAAAACAACATTACCAAGATTTGTTCTTTGAATTTCTGGAACATTCGTCGACAACATTTCCGTCTTAAATGCGTGTTCCGTGTACAATCTGTAGCATTTTCCGGGACCCGTTCTCCCTGCTCGTCCTGCCCTTTGCCTCGCAGAAGCTTGACTAATAGGCGTCACTACTAACGAGTCCATACCGAGTTTGGGGTTAAATGCCTTCTGTTTCGAGAAGCCAGGATCAACAACATAGTAGATCCCATCAATCGTTAAAGACGCTTCTGCAATATTAGTCGCCACAACGCATTTCCGAGATCCTATTGGAGCCGGTTCGAAGATTCGTGACTGCATTTCGGATGGCAATGCGGAATAGACCGGAAGAATGATTAGATCGGGTGCCAAATCACCCAAAGCTTGCATTCGTGTGTATAGCGTCTCACAGCACGTATCAATCTCCTCCTGACCGGTCAGAAATACTAAAACATCTCCTGCGGGCTCCGATAGATGGATCTGCATGACAGTGATCAGACAAGCATCTAAATAATCACTTTCTGGTTCTTTGGTATACAAAATTTCAACGGGAAATGTTCTCCCCGGAATTGTGAAGATGGGACACTGAAAGAAATATGTTGAAAACTTTTCTGCATCAAGCGTCGCAGAAGTCACGATGATTTTCATATCCGGTCTTCGACGACAAAGATCTTTCAATAGGCCAAAGAGGACATCGGTATGGATCGTCCGCTCGTGGGCCTCATCTAGCATAAGGGCAGAGTACCGTTTGAGATCATTATCCGCCAAGTATTCTCTCATGAGCATACCATCCGTCATATACTTGATAATGGTATCGGATGATGTTACGTCTTCGAATCGAATTGAATAACCCACCTGCTCTCCTAATGCGCAACCGTATTCTTCTGCAACACGTTTAGAGACTGAGACTGCAGCGACACGACGAGGCTGCGTACACCCGATCATACCATGTTTCGTGATCCCCATTTCTACCAGGTATTGTGTCATTTGCGTAGTTTTACCAGACCCAGTCTCCCCAATCACCACAAGTATTTGATTGCCTAAGATGGCGGACATAAGTTCCTTCTTCAATCTGAAAATAGGAAGTGACTCACGTTGATCCTTAAGAGATTTGTTGGAAATGATACCGTAACTCAATGTTTTGTTTTCCACTTTTTGTTTCCATTCCGGTGCCCCCTCGAGTTGCGACATGACATTAATACTTCGTAATTCTTGCGCAAAGTGACGTTCTCCCGCGTCAGGTAATGGATCCTCCCATGGACGATTCAAATCTTTGGGGATGCTATCGATCAATTGATTGGCTTGTGCCGATCGCAATTCACGCCTTTCCTTGGCCAAAGTGGACTGTTGAAGAGCTGCTCGTTGTAATGAACCATCTGGATTTTTAACGATCTTAACCGGTTCGAGGTCTCTCCTACCACTCCTTCTAGTTTGACCGCGAAGGAAATTTGGTTCTACCTCGGCCAATTCTACTTCCGTCTCTTCCTCTGTTTCTTCCACTGCTAACATACCATGTACTGGATCGTATGTGGGATATTGCTCTACAGGTAATACTCCCGACTTGATGAGTTGTTGCGCTTCGAATAATTCGTGTTCAGTCAATGCCTGTTTAGTAGGTCGAAAACCTTTACCGGTACCACCACCACTACGTTGTTGCGCTCGAAGTTTGTCCATATCCAATCCAGGATGGACAACGGGCGTGGAGGCCATCGGTGCCATACTTGCACTACCACCACCACCACCACCACCGATATCCCCCGCGGCCGTTTTACGAAATGGCATACGATCTTGTCCCGTCCGTTGATCAACATCCTTGATAGAAAGAATGAGTTTTTTCGTGTCACCGTTTCCCGTCATGGAAATCAACTTGACCCACACGGATTGCCCCTTCCGAAAGTCCTTACGTTGATAGTTGTTTGGGAGTTGGTTTTTGTAGCACATCCCCGAACTGCTATTATTGTTTTGAAACTCGTCTAAACTGATACGGATACCAAAATCTAATATTTGT
Source organism: Fragilariopsis cylindrus CCMP1102 (assembly GCA_900095095.1). Taxonomy (NCBI): domain Eukaryota; phylum Bacillariophyta; class Bacillariophyceae; order Bacillariales; family Bacillariaceae; genus Fragilariopsis; species Fragilariopsis cylindrus. The sequence continues at coordinate 1,055,539 of FMBT01000289.1, forward strand.
TCAATACGACCGTTATAAATCTCGTGAACTTCGAGAATTGGTGATGATCGAGGACGTTTCGAATTATTTGTAGCGCCAGGGTCCGATTTGACATCGTTATTGGTCATCCACGCAGGTAAGTTGGAAACCCCACGTCGTTGACTCGATTCTACACCACCTGAGGCAACCGCAGAGGGTTTATTATTATTATTACTTTTGGAATCTTTGTTTATGTCACGTTCGTAAAATCCATCGTCGAGCGGAACAGAGTTCACAAGATTGGGTTTGGCTAATCCTGGAAAATCAGACGACAAAGGATTATTATTACTACCATCAGCACAAGACCCACCACTTTTGTTGATGCGTGTTTTTTCAACTTTTTCCTGTTGTTTTTTCATCCAACGTCGGATTCTAGGTGATTGACTTTGGACCCATTCCAATAGATTTTTACATAAACTGAGAGGCAAATCTGTACCGTTTTCAGCCAACAGCTGTTTCAAATTTTGAGATTCTTCTAACAATCTTTGTGTACCAAGTCCCTCCCAACCACCACCCCTCTTTAATTGTGTTTCCACTAAATGAATAATAAATTCCGTCAACGTTTTGTCGGTGAGACCGTTCAAATGCGGACTCAAGGATTCTGTAACTCGCGATGTTAGGGCCATATCTTCCATACGTTCAACGGGTGTTAACGGGGTGGCTTTTTTTGCACCTTTATTCTTTTTCTTCTTCTTCTTCTTCGATGTGGCATCTCCGCTGCCGCCGCCATTCTCGACTGTAGTGCTATCATTATTTATGGGCATGGTAATTAATTCACTGTTGTGTAGTAAGGTTCCTACCGTTTCGTCGTACATAAGCAGATCGAATGTTTGTGTTGCTCTTTTTGTAAATTTTATGTCGGCTATGATTTTGAGATTACTGTATTTATTGTGCCGTGGTGCTGTGTGGTTGATCTTGCTATTATTTCTAAGCTGTTTATATTGTACGACTAAATTTAATCACGGACTAACTTAGGTTCTTGATCATCTGAGAATTCGGTCTTAAGACTTGTGCCCCACTGAAAATAGTACGACATGGTCGTTCTACTAGTTAGTGAATAATATTTTAAATTATGATTTAGATTACGTGGTTAATATTCTACAGTGGTCTGTCCGTCAACACTCCCATTATTTCAGTCCCCTCAAGTAAGTCGTGGGAAATGGAACAATATGAGGCATTTCTACTCACTTAATTGGTCTTTGATTAGTTAATATGCGAGAAAAATAACTCACTACATGTAAGAAAAATAACTTACTATTCCGGTGCAAAGAAATAGATCACCTTACCTACAAGGTGGTCTCGTTTAGCACCAGAAGACAACGGTTTAGTTGCTATATCAGCACAGTTTTCATGTGTACTGATATGGCCCGTTCGACACTCATCTGCAGCCACATTCTCTCGAATATAATGGTAACAGATTGAGTTTGCTTTCTTTCTTAAAGTTGATTCTGGTTTTGATGTATTATATATCACAGACATATTGTCTCCATAAATGTATGTAGGTTCTTTGATTGGAATACCCATCATACGAAGCTTATATCTAATGCCTTTGGTAACGTCCAGTCCTGTTTTCATAGCAATGAATTCAGCACCAAACACTGAGTTTTCGATTCTAGTTTGTTTCTTACTGAACCACTGAATCGGTGCCTCATTTAAGAAGACAAAGAATCCAGTTCTTGATCTTCGACTATTGCCATCTCCAGCAAAGTCTGAATCACAGAATAATCGCAGTATCACCTCCTGTCCTAAAGGTTTAGGCATCAGTGGTGGCAATTCTTCCTTAACATCTCCATAGAAATTATTCCAATCTCTCTTGGGGAAGTTCTCATGATCAATTTCTGGATAAGAGGGATCGAATATCATGACACTATTTTTCTTGTACTTTAGATATGAGAATATCCTAAATACTGCTTCTAGGTGACCTTCTCGTGGCATAGCCAACTGAGAAGCAAGTTCTGAAACTTCAGTTATTATATCAATTCTACCTAGTTCTACCATCCACCTTAATATTCCTATTTGGGATTGATAGTAGGAGCATAATACCGGGTCAAGCTCAGGGCTCAAGTCCAGTTCTGGTCTATATCCATTAGCAAATGGACTAGTAGCATTTCTTTTGGGTTGTTTTCGCCCATTCATATTCTTCGCCAAGTAGTTATCTACATTGGTTACAGCTTCACTGACATATTTAGTGGGTGATATACCCCATGCAGGAATGTATTCTTTTTCATCATTTTCTTCGTTGACTTCACACTTCATAATCTTACCACCAAGATATATATCAGGGTCTCCTATAGAGTTTGGTTTCATTACAAAGAAGTCATCTAACTTATCTAATTCAGCCGTGGCATCATGGTTAATGCACAGAGCGTCATCGACATACAGTAATATGTAGCCATAGTATTTAGTCCCATCAGGTCTAATACATTGTTTGAGCCATACGTCAGGATCAGCTTTGCAAGAGTCATAGCCCATATTGAGCATACAATCTGCTAAATGATTCCTAAATGCTGCTCCAGCACTCTTAGTGCCATACAGTGCTCTTACGATAACACCTACTTTGCCCTTATCTTCACCAAATTCATCACCAAGAACTGTAAACAGTTTCTCAGTTGTTGGTGCAGTTAGGTACGCATTTTCAATATCTGAAGTTTTCACCTCTAATCCATTTAATGCAGCTATTGTTAAAGCAATCCTTACAGATTCTCGCGATACAACAGAGGCATATGTTAAACTAGCAGGGGTTCCGGTTTCATTACCATTGCCTACCATTCTAGCTTTTCTTTGGAAGTTCTCCATCTTAACATCAAAGATAATATGGCATCCAATATGGGTAAATCCAACAGGCGCTTTTTCACCATGTGGTTTTATATCAAATGCTATTCGCACTTTACCCATTTCTTTCTTTATTGCCTTAGCCCATAGATCATTATCATTTTGATCATCTAATAGGAAAGCATCTTGCACTGTCTTAGGTATTTCGAACCCAAATTTGTGTGTTCTCTTGTGATATCGAGAATTAACCGCTAGTATTATACGGTCTCTTTTGTTTAGAGTATATGGTACCCACCATTTGAAGGCAGGTTCATCATCTATACCAACTGATAAAGCATATTCTGCAACCTCTACAGGGTTTGATTCCTTTAGGTTAGCAAGCTTCTCCCAAGTTGTTGTACCATCCTTCCATTCTACACAAAGAGCCATCCTTTGGTGGTCTTGCGTAGGGATTTTCGGTTGTTACTGTTATGTAGGCGTCAGCCTTTCGACAGCATGGCCATCTTTCTTTGGTCACAGATTGATTTCAACAATAGATATTGTTCTCCATCAGCGTTACACTGTGCATACATATTTTCTGCTATAATATTTGCAGTATATTCAGCTTCAGCACCATCAGGGAATTCTAGAATGTATGCTCTAGTATCGAACATAACATCTATATGAGATGTCCCCTTAAGTGAGCCATCAGCTTCTCTTTTTCTTTCCCTAACTCTAGCTGTGCGCATCGAGTCTTCATGTGGGAGTAGGACTTCTGCACCTATATATGCATCGAAGTCCTGATACTCATCCCTGTCTTGTACTTCAAAGGGTTTCGTATCTTTATCCTTATAAGGTTTATTAATAGGAGTTACAAATTCTTCAAATTCATCTTCGAAATCTGATTCTTTTGCAGCTGGTCCTAGAGCCTCATGGATTTGGATTGTATATTGTTTCATCTGTTCTATTTTCACAGGATCATGGTACTCATCTTTTGTCAATGGTCTATAAGTAGACACATGTCGAGTGTTTCCATTTTCTTTTAGTATCTTACCAGTCATGGCAGGGCCAATATCGATAGATGGTCCAAGCCAGCGACCTAATACTAATTTGTCCTCAGGAAATGATATTGCTGAGTCATGATACAGGCACCAATCATACCAACCTAATTCGAAGAATTGGGATATGTCAGCTGTTTGACCTGTCATACGTGTTTGGGGTACTTGACCTTCCAATTGCCAAATGTCTACTGCAGTATGTGATTTAATGAATGATTCTAATTCAATACAATCATCCCATATACGCTTAGGACATTGGGTTTCCATCATCTTTCTTCCAGACGATTTCTTTACCTCTCTTATAGCTGCTTCCGCAGAATTAGAGAATGGTGTATATGGTTCTGTTTGCTTTGTTTTACAATCAGCTTCAGTGCATTTACGTCTGAAGTCACCGTGTATTTGAGCTTTTGCTCCGTCCATCACCATGACGTCAGGGACGCCTATGTCTTTGAAGAACTTAGATAAAGTGTGATGTGCCTCTGCCTCCTTTCTAATTGGATAAGCGCGGGTATAACCGAAGTCAGTACTGTATATCTGAGCATATCGGTTCTGTCGTTTAGACTTGACGGTTGATTTAAGTGTGTCAGTGAAAACAGTATGTGGTATTCGTCTATACCGTAACATCCTATCGTTTGTTCTGAACCTTCTGCTAATAGCAGGGTTGGCGATATGCCTCACACCTCTTTGTGTTGTGACTCGCAGCGTGTTTTGTGCTTGTCTTAGTGGTATCTTCCATGTGGATGCTAACTTTTCGGCTGATAAGCCTTGTCGATTCGACGTTGAAGTAGCAGAAAGATTCCTATTTTCTTTTAATAGGTCAGCAAATACATCTTCATTTAACAAAGGATCTATACTGTTAAGTATTGCTTCACCTTGAGAGGTGGCGCGATCATTCCTTGATAGAGAATTCAATGCAGCTACTGAAAGTTTTGTAGTAATTGGGATTTCACTTATCGATTTAATGACAAATCTATCAGGTCTGTCCCCTGGCTCTTTTAATTCGCCATAGTTATCAAGCATTGCAGCTTCTGCCAGTTCATATTCCTTTGTCTGTGGATCCCAAGTGAGATCTGCACTGGTCAAGGTTAAACGTGGCAATAATTCGTATTGTTTTAACGTTGGTTTACTAACATGAAATGTCGACGTCACACCTCTAATAAGAAGTGGTATTCGAAGTAGTTCATTCGTGTCAGTTACTCCAGACATTGCATGTGTTTCGCTAGTCGGATTTTCAGTCATACTCTTTGGGTGTTCATTAAGTATGATATCATTCTCACGGACTTGCATTGGACAAAGTAAGGAGTGTTTCATATTTTCTAGATAAATAGCTTGGTGTATTACTAATATGTATTGAGAACCAGTATAGTGTGTATATAAAAATGCTCCACTAAGTATTGGTGTCGTTACAGTCCCCACGGAAGGATCAGCAAAAGATACTATTGCTGTTCTTTCCGGATATGGGGTTTCTACTTTTAAAGCATTACAGCCTAACACACATGTGTCGGCGTGCGAATCGAGATCAATATAAGATTCTCCATCCTCAATATCCATTATAGAAGATATTGTCACATGTACAGGCATAAGATAACGGACTCAGCGTTTCTTACGAGGTACTTTGAGGCTTGATGATTTCTTAGATTTCTTCTTCTTCACCGGTCCATCATCTGAATCGGTGTCATCAATCAACATATCGTCGTCAGTATCAGATAAATGCTCAACCATAGCAGATTCTGAAACTAGTTGTTCGATTTTAGACTTCATTTTGCTAAGAGTCTTCTTATTTTTCATGACAGCAGTTTTAACTTGGCTGACATTTGCCTTGTGTGGGCTACCCTTTTTGGTATTGCGTCTACTATTCTTACGCAAGTAGTTGCGTTGGTTCTTTTTCAAACCATTCCATTCGACGGTGGTATAATACCTACCATTATCGATCTTAGAAGAATCATAATTGGCTGAGGGATCATATCCATCCTCTTCACCACCAGTTTTGTCTCCTTGACGCGTGCGATTACCTCCGCCATTGCGAGAGGAGGTTGCAGAAGAAACATTAACATTACTCTTTTGTTCTTTAGTATGTTGTTTCTTTGACTCAATGAAAGTGCGGTATGTACCAACAACCTTATCGAAAGTGTCTAGTGCGGGATTTGCACTTACTGTAGCCTTTACTGTATCCAAGCCGGGATCAGTAATTCCAAGACTAAAGAGACGGATCTTCGATGTTTCATCGATGCCTCTATGATTGCTCATAACCTTAAGATGCTCAAGTATGGTATGTTGATCCATATGAGCTAAGACATATTTCTCGAATCCCCAGTTACGCTTACTGCCACCGTCAAGTGTCATAGTTTGTAACTTATTTTCAGCCTTTGATGCATAATTCGCAACGGCTTGGGTTCCTAACAATGCTGTATATAATGCAAAGTAGGCAGCACGACCATCTCGTGACTGCTGATGAGCTTTGATGTACGTATAGTACGGAGTACCATAGCAAATCTCATACAAAATCTTCCAAATAACAACACGATCGAGCGTGTAGTAATGGGTGTATGTCGTTGTTCCAGGAAGGAAGATTGGTGCACGCGCAACCAGTTCATGGTTGAATGACGCGAACGTACTTCCGACAGTTCCAAAAGTGGGCTCCAACGCCTCAGGTAGTGGCCCTTCATTCTCACGATAGACATAAGAGAGAGGAATTTTCGATACACTACCCACCATATCAAGTGTGAACTCGCCAAACTCTGTAAAGAATTCAAATACTTTGTTCGCATTGATCTTAGGTGCTTCGGAAATCTTTAAGTTGACTTGTGCTTCGATTTCTATCTTATAGTCTCGCATAGTCTCGATGCTACCAAGGGTAACATCAGCAAAGGCACACGTTCTAGATACATTCGCACATGTGCGAATATAGAATGAGGCTAGCTTAATATTGTCAGCATGTAAAGCTGCAATAGCAATTCCAGGATTTGGATACATAGCTGGGTAAACTGCACCAGCTGCACCACCTGCGACTGGGGCTCCTGCGTTAGGATGAACTATCATCCCACCAGGCTTGCGACAGACACGACATAACTCCTTAATAGAGTCATCAGTTAGTCGTTTTAGTATAGTTAAACTATTGATCGATTGATCATGCACCATGAAGTGTGCTGCTTGGGGTGATAAGCCAAGCCGACCGAATAGGCCCCTCATTGCTGCATTGTCCATTGTGTTGTTTAATGGTTATTATTAAAACTAACTTGTAGTTTAATATCTTCTACAAAACTTATTACGTGTTTGTTTATCCACAAGTTTCGAAAAGTGAGTGAAGAAAAGTGAAGAAAAATGGACCTTTATTTTGGGTTGTATTTTCTGTTATTTCGCTTTCTCGTTTTTCGCTCTAATTTACTTAGTACAAATGCTGTAGAATCCTACAGCACAGTTTTCAGCCTAAGTAAATTCATTGTATTTTTCGTTAGTTTTGGACGGAGTCACTCAATTATTAGGAGTGTTAGTGTGTTAATAGTGCCCAACGCGCGAATGATTAATCGGGATTGATTTTCAGCTGTATCAATTCGCAGTTTAGTATCAGGGCACATACATGAATATTGAAATTTTCGTCCTGTGGAGTACAAGCTAGTACGCGCCTGCCACATTCCACCCCTTAGAAGTCCCGCGAAATCAAATCATGACTTCAATTACGCGTAACATCAAGTGGTATCTTTGATTTCTATTCTATTTTTGAACTTCAATACGCTTAGGAGTGATCAAATTTTCCCTAGACGCGACTTAATTTTGTCAGTTGAGGTTACTGTTTGTTGATACACATCAGTAAGTATGGCTTACGAGTGAATTTTTCATTGATATGCCCTTTTGGTTTGTATTGGGCTCTGTGTATGACTTGAACGATTGGAGCGCAAGCCTGTCACTAAAGTATAAGATAGTGCTTAAATTGAGTCTATTTTAGCTCTATTTTAGATTGATTTTCAAAATACTTTGTCTTTTAATTATGACCATGGGATCTGGTTTCGAAGCAGAACCTTGTTATTGTATTTAGCTATTAGATATAGCCTTAGCACAACACCATGAATGCGGTTCGATTCATATGGTTGGTGTTGGTGTGGTATCATCACTTTATCGTGAATATACTGTTTATATTTTGTCGCAAAATCGATACGACTCGCTTTTACGGAATTCATTCAAAATGAATTATCTCATCCGTTTGTTGGTCAAAATGATCAATCAAAGCATACATCATCCTTATTAGAGACTACCTATGCAATCTTAGCATGGTTAGAGTACTCTATGGGTCTGATAAACTGAAAATAGTACGACATGGTCGTTCTACTAGTTAGTGAATAATATTTTAAATTATGATTTAGATTACGTGGTTAATATTCTACAGTGGTCTGTCCGTCAACACTCCCATTATTTCACCACTCTGTACGCTCGTCCCCGGACTACTATAGATCCATGATCGCGACGCGCTTCGGATTTTGAGAAGAGAACCTATTCTCATGATACTACTTTTTTCAAAACAATCCGCGACGAAGAAAGAAAAAAATGACGGGAGATTCAAACATGAGTATCATGTGCCGTTGATGCAAAAAGTACTGCTTGTCAGAGAATATTCACGGGTCGGCAAGAGAAAGGATCCATAGTGACAATGGCATCAGTCAAATCTTCACCCATTATTGAGTCAGTCATTTCGTTACTAGTACGACGTGACGCATAAAATAAAATAAAAGCAAAAATGACGAAGAAGAGTGGGATTGAGAGTGTGTTGGTTGCGACGATTGTCACCGTCATGACCCTATACGTTGTCTCTACCGTACACATGATCGTAAAATTTGAGCAACGAAGAAATATGCAAGTCAATGAAACTTACATTACCTACCGAACGAAAGTTAATACGACTAGCAAATTCAATAAAGAAGAGAAAAAAATCAGTGCTTCTCGTCGTGATAAGGATGATCCTTCACATATACCTCCCAGAAAAATGGCATCCACAACGAATCCCATTTATTTTCTACATATTGGTAAAGTACGTATTAGTCCTTTTATGAATTTTACTTTTGCTAATTACTGGTTGTCTTGTCGTATTGTGCAAATGGAAGTCACGTCATATGCCATGTAAATGGGTACGTAAAATATTTTCTCTCATTCACTCACCTGACCACCGCCAATATATTTATTAAGACAGGTGGGACGTCTATGGACAAACTAATGCAAAAAATTCTAGAACAGCAACGTCCAGTATTTCGTAAATATATTGGTAACGGTCATTATGATTGGACATATATCCAACAACAGCAACAGATTAGGGAGAGTAAAGGTTTTCCTGAATTTAAGGGGGACGACAAAAAGAAGTACGGTGCCAACAATAGTAGCACTATCATTAACCATAGCAAGAATAACGACGATGACGACGAATACAAGGCTTCATCTAATGCTGACGTAATAACATTCCTTCGACATCCCGTTACAAGGGCTATATCGCAATTTTACTATTCCAAAACAATGCGATGGGCGCGAGATAAGAATTCAACATTCATATATAAGACGCTTGATGAGTACCTGGATAATCCAGAAGACTTCCGTGATCCTATAAATGATGGATTAGGTGGTGTCATGTACCTATTAGGTACCAGTCAAAATAATTGGATACAATCTAATGGAATTGAATCGGAACTGAAAATATTATTGAGACATAACAAGACAGCTGCGTGTATCAGAGCTGCAAAAAGATTGGATGAAACGACTTGGTTTGGACTACTGGAAGATCTGGATAGAAGTATGAAATTATTACAATTCACTATGGATTTGGATCGTGTACCTGTCTTCCCAATGTCGAATGCAGCTGGGGGTACAAGGAGATATCCGTCACCATCGAAAGATGCAATTTCATTAATTGAGAGATATCTTGCCCAAGATATTTGGCTATACGAATACTCAAAACGATTATTTAATGCAAGATGGGATTACTACGTTACAAAGAATGCAAATGGACATGGTGTTTATATTCATCCAGTTCTTCCCACATTACCAAATTTACACGACTTATGAATAGTCCATCACGAATCGGGGTTTTGGAGGGGATAACTGCCAAAGGATAACAAATAAATCAAATCGTGACACATAATTATCTATACTACAGCATACTATTATTACTTACAGCCTGTTGTTTTAATATCATAGACGACACACTTACACACATAGTGTTGGATTTAAAAAATCATTTATTTCTTGAGAACTATTTAAAATAATGTATTCATATGTATGTATCTTTCATCGTTTTTCCTTTAGTTAATGCCTTCTTCCATTAGTTCTGATACCCAAAGGTCGATACTATCCACAGCAACTATACCTACATCCGACACGTCAATTCCATCGCCGCAAGCATCGGTGCCGCTAATCCCGTCCTCTTTGGTACAACGAGAAGAGTTTGAAATACACTCACTTTTTGATTGCTTGACCTGGATTTCGGTGCCGAAAGGTTCGTTGGATTTCATAAGTGGTGATGTTTTCATTCCATCGTTGGAATTCGTTGAGATATATTTTAAGGACGTAGAATTAATACAATCTCCCTTGCTTCTTTCTGTTGAGCTTCCCTCGTCTTGACAGAAGCTACTTGATTTAGAAATCGGTGTTGCAGCAGAATCTCTATCCTCTTCCTCTACTTCTATATTCGAATTTAACATACGAGCTGAATTATCTCCGATTGTTGCAGATAAGGAAGAATCTAAGTGCTTGAATTTCAAGTCATCTCTATCATTCAGGCCAATCGAGAGGTTTTGAGTACTATCCTGGACCGAATCCAACTGCGTTAAATCACCAATAGCCACCATTGAAACCGTCGAGCTATCGCTTACGATTGTCTCACCAGAATCTACCGTGCTGTCATCGGTTGAAACATCCATATCCACAGAAGCAATTTCGAGCAGACTCTCTTCCGTGCAGTGACTAGACGAATAATTAAGGTCGTCCTCGCCACCCATATTAGATATATCGGCAACGATAGTAAATACTGCATCCAGGTCAGAAATATCTAAAACTTGGTCCTGTCTTTGGCTTCTACAGTCGAAGTCCATGATATTATTGTCGTTGGGGCTCCTGTAGCCATCATCGTTGTTACAATAGTCACCGTGGCGGATGTCTCCCTCCGATAATGTAACTGTGATCTTCGAGTCTCCTGAATAAGAAAAATCACAAGTGTTTTCGTTGTCTAAGCCTTCGAAGCCTTCGAAACCGTCTTCCTCTTCTTCAACCTCCTCTTCGATCCTCTCCAGCATACTGGGCGTACGCGAAACTCCTGAACGAAGTGATGCAGAGTCGGAAGTAATATCAGAAACGCTCCAAGTGATAGCTGGAGTGTAATCTTCTTGAGCGAAGTCATCCCGATTATATTCATTAGATTCGCTGTGAGGAGAAATACTGGTAGTGATAAAAGACGTTGGGGATGCAGATAAATCTTCTAATCGAACAAAATGACGACGGGTGGGAATCCCCATGTCCCCATTGGAGGTTGAAATCACTGTTCGAGGACTTGACTTTCGGTACCTATGGCGAACACTTGGATCATCGGAGGGAGGCCTACGCATGAACCCGTAACAAAAGATAGAAGCAACAACAATCGAAACAGAAGCAGCTGCAACGGCGACGGTTGCAGTTATGGGAGATACATTGGGATCGTCTTCTCCATTACCATTGTCGCCGTAGTGGTCAGAACTCTCGACAAGCGACGCATGTCCAGAATATATTAAGGCTGCCCAAATTATATCATCGGTAAACCCTTCTAAAAAAGTCCGATCACTTAGTCCATCCTCTATTGCTTCAAGTGCTAGCCCTGTTAAAAACGTAGCATCTGAGTTATTGTCAAGTAAAATCGATGTTTCGCCCTTAACGACAATACAAGTGTTTGCTTGATCGATGGTAGGCACGCATTTTTCTATAGATGAGGAGGAGGTCAATTTATGTGAGGGATAGACAGCACCATTGGGGGGAATAGGCATGGTCAAGATCTATCGTAATGATCTCTGCAATCAGAACCTACCTGAATTAGAAAAAGAATGCCCAGTAATTGTTTTCACCTTATATACTGGACGAGATAAGACATCACACATATCCAATTTTAACGCAACGGCATTTGCTATTGCACGTTCTATTTTTGCCAGACTGAAGGCAATTTTGAACTCCACAGAGTATGAGTAAAAAAGCTGAAGTTCGGCAGGGTATGGTGACGTGCGAATTGTGTTACATTTTGGTGTTGCGATCGTTGGAGTACTTAATTCTCGACCCCTCAAAAAATTAGATACGAGAATACCGGTTACGGCTTGAGCTTTTGCTTTGTTGATAAAGATGAATAAAAACACTGCACGTAAAGAATTCCCTGATGAAAGGAATTTCATGGTTGATCAAAACAAAGATTATGTCCAGCGGTGTAACTTCTATCTAAGTGCTTCTTTACAATATATTAGAATGAGGAATCCAACTAACAAATAGTGTTGTTTTCTTCAATTAATTTTTGTTGATGCAATTTTTCTCATTTCTTAGTTTGTGCTGACCTGTGATCAAACAATATCTTGTGACATCGTACATTCATTCGTGATAATACTCAATACGTACAACTCAAATCACGAGAAGGCGGCAATCTGATCGTCGACGATCTACTCGTTTTGAATTGGTTTGAATTCTTCAATTTTTAGTTCGTAGTATCGGCTTGCATGCTAAATGCATTACCATTTGAAAAATGAGGATTGCCGGAGTTCCAGGGAAAATTCTTCAGATTTTGATGTAATGGTCAATGTCAAACCTCTGGTGAAAAAATCGCTCTGCGTGAAATTAAGAGTGTAAGCACATGTTTAGAAATTATCCTGATTCCCATTATTCGTCCAATTCAAAATCCTGGCTGACTTTGACTCCACTTATTTCAGGTTTATTTTAGACCGAAGAGGGGGAAGTCCGGTAGCGGTTTGTGGAGATTGAAATGCGGGCTCATCTTCATTCACATCGTTCCTACTACTACTAGCAGTATTATTAGAGGTAGGGTCCCACATCTCTCCAAAATAATCCGAAAAGACAATCTCGGATACATCCAACCGTGGTGTTTCTTTACCCTGAGTAAAATCTTGTTCCTCTTCATACTCGTACCCAGTCGCTACCATCAACGGGATTGCATATCGATCGGGGATGCGAAGCAAATCCCTAGTCCTCCTTGGATCAAATCCTTCCATCATTGCTGTCGACAAGTCGTAGGATTCCGCCGCATAGACAAATGTTTGCGCCAACAGACCTGTATTTTTGTACGACCATGCTTGAACCGGTTCTATCTCTGGCATGGGTTTGACAGCGCTGAGCCATTCGGTTGCGATGCCCTTGATGAGGTTGGCAGCGTGGCCCTCTCCGATTAAAAATGATGTCGATAGTGGGAAAACTGCGCGGTAGTTAGGATGACGATGGTTTTTCTCTAATTGATGGATCCGATTTACTCGTTTGGTTGGTTCGAGGTCGCTTAAAAATACAGCGACTGCGCTTGCCTGTTTTATACGATATTGGTTTCCGGGGCCCAACATGGCATGTTCACTCAACGCATCCTTAACATCTTGCGACTCGATGAAAATTATTTGAGATGGCTGTAGATTAAAGCTGGACGGTGATCTCTGCAATATTGCATTGAAAGATAAACGAAGACAAAAGATCAGTGTGATGACAGCGAGAAAAAATAAAAAAAGACACACCATACAGATCTCTCAATTCAACATCGTGAGATTGAAGTTACGATGATAATTAAATACAGATCCACAAAATAACGTACCAACGTCGAGTTCAACACGTCTTCCTTTATTTTGTCTGGAATACGACGTCCAGGTTCAAATCGTCTACAAGTCTTTCTACTTTGAACGATAGAACGAAATATTGATGACTTGGAACTCATTGTGGAATATAGAAATGTCGTATCGCTACACACTATTCAGATATGATGAAGTCCAAAGTTCATTGTGTTCATTTTCCTGTGTACGGTATCATGAATTCTTCTACTTTTCTATTTTCGTTATCGTTATGAATGAGTGAGTGAGTCATCAATCATTCAGTCACGCGGTCAGTACAGTGTTCTTACAAAATTAACTTAGATATTATTTTTTGTGTTCAGGAGCACCCGATCCAAAAAAATTAATCGTGGAAAAATGTTGAAACACGCGCGATCATGGATTAATTTATTTCGCCGAAAAGGGGAAAATATAATGCCCCTAAATACGCTTCTAATTTTGGCATAGATGTTTCTAATTTTTTCTTTTTTTAGAAGACGCTTTTCTAAATCTTTCTAAATACTTCTAAATCCTTCTATTTTTTTCTAAATACTTCTAAATACTTCTAAACTTTTCTAATAAGTAAAAATAATTTAGAATGGCGAATTTACTAGGCCCCCGAAAAAGGAACGGCTCTTAACGGTTTTTCAACTGTAACGGTCCTCGCGAAAACGGACTCATTCAGTACATAAGTCTACGTAGATTTCTACGTAAATCACTTTTTTCTAGTAGCAAGTCATCTTACCAGAAAATAGTGAAGAGAAATTATTTTGGAGTCTGAAAATCGAAGATGTAAATATAACACGTGTATTTTACAGGGAATTGCACCTTCACAAAAACGACGCCAGATATTTTTCCTAACACGGTATCAACTTACCTCTGTTGTTATCGCTAACAGGGTAATTTCAATTAAAAAAATTAAAAATGAAAATAACTGTAACAAGAAAAGGAATCAAAGCAATAGAAAACACTGCAAGGGAGACCCTTCGATTTCCCATAGAGCGTAAGTGGGAATCTGCAGACAAAGATGAGCGTTTCAGATCTTTGTTTGGTGCACCCTGTGTAGTAATTGCTGCTTTGTGGGAATTAATTCGATCTCAAGTTAATCACGGCGTTGAAGAAAAGCATTTGCTTTGGGGCCTTGTGTTTCTAAAAGTATATGCAAAAAATGAAGAAATGCATTGTGCCATTGTTGGTTTTCCTACTAAGCAAGAGTTTCGAGAGAAGTCATGGCATATTGTAAATATAATTGCAAATTTAAAAGATAAATTAATTCGATTAGAAAGTAGATTTATCAATGCTCCAAATAATATGGTTGGAAGGCCATACTTGACAGGCGACTGTTCTGACTTCAAGATCAATGAACCATTCCCATGGAATAAAAAATGGTGTTCCCCAAAGTTCAAAGGACCTGGAATGAAATATGAAGTTTGCCTTGCAATATATTCTCCTAATATTTGTTGGTCAAATGGTCCTCATTATGCTTCCGCAAGTGAAGGAACAATCTTCACAACTGGACTAGGAACGAAACTCCCTGAAGATGAACCAGTTGAAGTTGATGCCGGTGTGAAAGGCGATCCAAGATTGATGAGACCATTAATGGGAGTGAATTCACTTGCTAGAAAGCAAAAAAGTGTTTATAGAGCTAGACAAGAGTCTATATTTAGCAGAATGAAACAATTCAATGTGCTAGACACTCACTTCCATCATACTTGCACCGAGGAAGAAGATTATATGAAGAAACACCAGATATGTTTCGATTCTGTTCTAGTAATAACACAATTAAAACTTATGATGAAGGTTGATAAATTAATGGATGTAGGAGAAATAGATGAAGTTGAATATGTTATGACGTAGGAGAAGGGTTGGGAGATAGGAAGAAAAGGGGAGGTATAGTAGAATGTGCAGACTGTTACAATCAATCCTATATATTTAGATTTAGCTACAATTGAGTAGATCTATCAGTATATTTAGCATGTTTTTTATCTTATTTTTATTTTCAAACATACCTGTAGCCTCATCAAAACAGCAATGTGTGACTATGGCAAAGAAAACATACTAAAGGACATTTAAAAAATTCTATTGATACTACTATTTTGTACTACAACTACTACTTAAGCTGTTCTACAGGTGTAAAAAATGTGAAATATAAAATCGATCTATTTTAGAGCTTATAAAATGATTTTTTTTCATTTTTTTCTATGATTCATATTACAGTAACTCTTCCCGGGATTTCTTATAAGAAAGTTACAATATTATCATTCCCAATTATTTGTAATGTCTCCATCTGAAAAAACAGTCATGGTTTCAATTTTTACTTATACTTAATCTGTTTCTTGACAACACGAGGATAATATCACGTTTACGTTTATACCTTCTGTTTGTCCAGTTGCAAAGATTGGTCCATTTCGTAATAAATGATAAACAATATCATGTCGTATTTCATATTTAAAATTATCTTCATCACGTATATCACTATCTTGATTACATGTCCGATACGATTTACGGAATGCTTTAGAAATTGCCAGTGGGAAAACTGAAAGAGGGATTGTTTCTGGTCGACCTGTCATTGAAAATGCATCAATAGAATTCATTGAAAGTAAATATTCAATCTTGTTTATCTTTTTTCTTTGATCAATTGGAAGTAATGAATCATAATTAAAAACTTTCATTATACCCACCGTTGGATGTTTTTCCAAAAAGTATATTACACTATCTAATTCTTCATTATTAACTTTAATACTTGTACCTGATAATTTGATTGTTTTCAAATTCGTTGCCATTGTTGTTGGCAATGGTGGAACATAGTTATATGATGATGGTGTTGGTGATACGTCCATAAAGGAATTAATTTCAGGATTATCATTTATGATAAGTGTATGTAAATTAGGAAATTTATTATCAACTAACATACGAAATAAAATAGTACGTAAATCTTTATTTGTTAAACCCGAACCACTAAATGTTATACGCTGTAATGACAAACGGAATTGAAGTGTTGGAACAACTGTTGCTGAAGATAATTCATTGATCCAACGATGACCTAAATTAACTGTATCATTATTTCTTTTATCCCATCTCATTAATGATATACGTTTCAAATTGGATAAATTTTGAAATTTAATTGGTGTTAAATCTTCACAATCAGTAATCTTTAATTCCATCAAATTCTGTAACCTATTATTATTGGTATTACCACCTAGTCCTAATCCTAATCCTAATAATGATAAATCAATATCATGACAACCATCTAATTGAAGACGTACTAAGCAATTCAAATGATTCATTGATTCTGGTAACGTACCAGTACAACGATATAATTCAATTACTTGCAATTGATCCATAATAGCAATATCTTTTGTCATTATCCACCTTTGACCTAAAATTGTTGGTGGTGCTAATATTGGTCGTTGACCTAAAATTCTTGGTGGTGCTAATACTTCTTGAAGACGTTGATAAAAAGTATTATCAATAATTTTAAGATGTGTAATCCGTCGACTACTAATACTACTTCCATCACCATCACCAGCAGGATTGATAATAGTGTTAGTTTGTGATTTTTCATAACAGTGTTGTGGTCCTGATGGAAAGGATCTCCATTTTGAACGACGAATTAATTTTAATAATACACTAGCTTCCATTGTTTGTATTTCTTCCATGGTTGGTATCTTTCTTGGGTAATTTAGTTCCATATATGGATGATGTAATACTACTAACTCAGCAGCAGCAGGTGGTTGAGGATTATTCGCCATCGTTGATATGATATGATATGATATGATATGATTTGATATGATATAGAAATAAATAAATGAATGAATGAATGAATGAATGAATAGTACGCTAAACCCAGTAACAGGCTAGTAACAACAAAAAACCTGAAAATCACATAGTCAGATCATTAGTGGTAACGGGAATGGAGGATCAATTTGTTTTCCCACGATGAACATGTTTTGTTTCATGCTTTTTGTGTGTTGTTTGTGTATTAACAAATTTACATCGTGATCATCGTAAGAAAACAACTTTTTTATGACTAGCTCGAATCACGCTTGAAGTAAAAAAGAACTGGTTATGAGCCTAATAATGAAGAAACCACGTCATAATATCCGGGTTATTGTAATAGATTTTAGATAAACTTCAATTCAAAATTAGCTCATAACCAGTTATTTTTTTCTTCAATTTTGATTCAAATTTTGTCTCAAATCGAAAATATTATCAAATTCCACGTAGAATTCTACAGGCACGTGCAGTACTGAAACTGATTTCAAAGGGGGTAGTACAGGAAATTTGAAGAATAACAGAAAAAATGAAAAAACTATAATAGATCTTATTTGAGTTCAACCCTGTTGCGATCATACCGGTATGTCGTAGCCTCATTAAGACAGCAATGTATGACTAGTACAAAGAATATCTACTGTCTCACTAGAAAAATCATCTCTGTTGATACTACTATTTCGTTCTAATACTACTACTAAAGCTGTTCTAGAGGTACGAAAAATGTGAAATATAAAATCGTTCTATTTTAGTGCTTATGATACGATTTCTATTTCTTTTTCTATGATTTATATTACAAGTAACTCCCCTAGGGATTTCTTTATTAAAAAGAGTTACAATATAATCATTCCCAATCCCCATTTCCCTTCCTTTTATTTACGTATAGTTGTTTATTTCCCTTTCAATCTCATCTAAACCTTCTTGTAATGTCAACAACGGATCTAGATCCAACATTGATTCAATAGAATCATCACAAGAACTGACACTTGCAGCAGAGAAAGTTCCAATAGAATGTGATGATCCTAGACTTCAAGGCGGCGTGTTCATAGTACTCCCTACAATTAAAAGAAAGCAAGCACGACGTTAGTTTCCTGTTGACTCAACATTTTTTTGACTTTGCGCTCTTGTTAATGGGGCGTGTTTCCGTTTTGCATTTATCTCCCTAGTATCCATTGCAGTGGCTTCAATGACTGCAGGAGGGCCACCATCAGTGAGTTGGAGTCGAGGACCAGCTTGAGGAGAGCGAGGAGGAGGAAGAGTGATAGATGGGCTTGCTGACAAGTCATCATTGTCGTCAGTAACCATAGCAGCTAGAGCTGTAGAAGCGGCATCCGCAACATATTCTTCAACATGTTCCATCATCTCTGTTGGTCTTCCATCGAATTGAGTCATAACTTGATTGATGAAATCTCCATCAAGCAAGCTTTTATCGTTCTCCATTGAAAAGTTAACCAAATAGAAGAGATTTTCTTCTACACCCTTGAATCCGGCTATTACCTCTGGTGGTAGAGGAAGTCGACCATGATACTTGTACAGACTAGTGAACCGGTTATAATCAAAAGCCTCTGTTGATTCCTTATCTTCACTAACTTTCGATCCATCTGGATCAACCGACTTACCTATATAAAGAATGAGGAAATAATAGAAGTGAGAAGCATGTATGTTAAATTCAATACATAAATACACACACACACACACACATGAATGATTCACTTACCTGTTTTTGTCTTTCTTGCAGAAGTTTTGATAGTCTTCTTCCTTCCGTCTTCCGGTTGCTTCTCTTTCAAGATGAGTTGATGGACTTTGATTGAGCCGGCATCCGGCAATACTTCTCCGGCCGCCTTATCAAGATCAGCATCAGTTATTACAACAGTAAGAACTTCAGAGATACCAAAGGTGCTATCCATTGGATTGTCAAATTTGAATACAATCTTGTCGAACACCTTTGGATGTTGTTCGTCAGTGAGATCAGCTCTCTGTTCAAGGTATCTAGCAACAGAATTGAATACAATATGATCTTCAGGAAAATGGAATTCAGCTGGGGCAGTTGAATCTTTTTGAAACTGAACATGATTTCCAATCTTCCAGAAGAAACTTGGCCATTTAATGGTAAGAACAAGAGTACGGTCATCGGTCCATTCCAACGTAACCATTCTCGCAGTAAGACAGTTGTGTGGGATCATTCGAATGAGAATAAAACTATTAGTTTCTAGTTTGAAGGGAGAGACTCTTTTCTCTTTAGTGTATCGACCACACAGAACAGGAAATCCCAAGCCAGCACTAGCCATTGCTGGAATCCCTTCAAGACTGGTACCATCGAATTGTTTAGTAAGATCATCGATGGACATTTCCGTCTTTGACTTGACTACTGGTGTTCTCTTTTGCTTCGACATTCTTGGTGTTGGTGTTGCTTTTTTCTTTTTTGGTGATGGTGTTTTGAAGCCTTCCTCTACTTCTACTTCTTCTTCTTCGTACTCGTCGTCTGAATTTTCGACTTCGATTTCAATAGCTTCTGGTCCTGTTGGTGCTTCTTCTTCTTCTTTTTCTCCTTCTACGTTGTTCTTTCCGGGAGGTGGTGGTAGAATTGGCTCTTTAATGTAAACACTTTCTTCAAACAAATCTAAAGCGACTTGACAACAAGCCTACAACAAACAAAATCAAAGTTAGAATGGATCAAAGTCAACAAAATGAACAATGCAAGTAGAGCTTACTCACTTTAGCTTGATGGGTGAACTTTTTCTGTGTTAAATGATACTTTACGTTGCCACAAATCGAATAATCTGTAACACCTCCTACAACGCCTTTTGGTGACAATCCTTCCTGACCGTTTGTCTCAATACCTCTACTATAGAGCCAGATTATTCTTTGTTTGATACGAGTAGCTCTGTTATATTTTTCTAGAGGGGGTTGTTTTTCTTTTGTACTTGTGGTTTGTGCCATTGTTGTAATATAAAAGTGTGGTTTTTGTCAGCTAGTCTTGTAAGCAGTATTAATGCAGTTGATTGTTTTTTTTCTTTTTACACGATACCACCGTGTTAAAAAACAATGCGACAACTCCTTCGGTTATTCACTACTTAAACAATTTTTCAATCGAATCAGTCCGTATTTGATACTTAGTACGCGGTCTATATTTCGCGGGAAAGGTAAATAGTACTAAGTAACTTTCATTTTACAGCAATGCCGGCGCTGTGTAATTCTTTTTTAACGTTGCATCGTGCTTTGTCATTAGTTTCCGACCGTTATTTTAACGGTTTTTTAGTCTTGGGGGGATATGGAAAACAAAAAAAAAGGCTCCTTCGATTTTTTTCTAATCTTTTCTAAAAACTTCTATATTCTTCTAAAAACTTCTATATTTTTCTAAAAACTTCTAAATTCTTCTAAATTCATGGTTTTAATTTCTAATATTAATTGAGATCTCATTTTGAATTGACTGTTTCATTTTCGGGGCATAATATATTCCCCTTTTCGGCGAAATAAATTAATCCATGATCGCGCGTGTTTCAACGTTTTTCCACGATTAAATTTTTTCGATCGGGTGCTCCAGCAAAAGTAGAGTAATTTAGGGAAAATAATAATCAAATTAAAAGCTAAGATAATATGGTATATGGATATATATATATATGTATATAACTTGTTATTTAAAAGCTGCGACTTTGCTCCTCAACGTCTTGGAAAGATAGAAATGTCAGCAGTCTACCCGCCTATTAATCTATATTATTTATTATTACATTGTTGGTTCATCCCCAAATCTACCATCAATCGTTTGTGTCTCTCTACTTCCAAAACTGTTCTTGCCCCGCTAGTGGCCCTCTTTTTCCCCAATTTCCAATACAGTTTTGATATCATGTGGTTGATTCTGTACTTTGGTTTCTTTGCCAGTATCACTCTGCTCGATGATCTTTTCTTTTGTAGTCTTTTGTACACATTAGTTAGTGGGTTATTATACATTTTCTTCATGCTTTCTTGTTCTTACTTTCCTTGAAACTTTTGTCTTTGCTGGTTTATTCTTTGTGGAGTGTTGCCAGATCGGTATGATATGGATAGAATATACATGTATAAGATATGATATAGGACCTAGTCATTCTTATCATCAGAGCTTTCTTGCCTTCGCTTTGTCTCTATCCATCGATGAAGTGCGCAATGTATTAATCAATTCATCTAGTTTATATTTTTTATGATGACATATGCATGCATGGTCCCACCAGATGAGTATAATAGCTCTACTAAGCCACTTGATTTAACCCGAATCTACTTTCCCTTTTCATATTACTTTTGTTATCAGTGTTGTTGATCTACACCCCCTTTTCCTAGTATTTGCAGTTCTTTGGTTGTATGGCATTTTTGTTTCTCATATGGTGAGGTGGAATTAATTCTAATGTAAACTTTGCAATTTTTCTTACTATGTGTTATTGTATAGTATAGTGTTGCCCAAAAATACATGAGACAGGCATTATATGTTAGGATTACTTTGCCTCTGAATATAAAGAGACAGCCGCACGTAATTGAGTCAGTAACACTAGGAAGCAAATAATTCCCCACATAAGTTAATGTATGTATCATGCTCATTTCCTTCATTAGCATAGGTATTACACGTGTAATTACTTTGCAACAGGATGGAAGAGTACAGATATATGACTGGGTACATAATACACGTGAGGCATAATACCACAGAATGTAGAAGGCCTGGTAAACCAACCACAAACTTAATATTTATTGTTCACTCCTTAATTTTATCTTCAATTTGTTGGAGCACATTGGACATGCTTCAGTAACAACAAATCACTTTTTGTGTCACCATGAACTCCCCAGACATCAATCTTAGATGCAATTCACTTCATTCAGGAATATAAAAATGACTACTTATTTTTGGATACTACTACTTGTACACTCTATTGAAAAATAAATGTTATATTTCACTTCAGCATTGAGCCGACTGCTGAAAACTATGGCGATACAAAATTCTAAATCTGATGTTATTATTATAGTATTAGCAAGGTTGTTATTTTTGAAGCTAAACCAGTGCACTGCTCCTGCTTTTCTCTATACTCATCAATACGATCACGGTCGACCATTTTTAAGTTTAACTCTCTATCGGTAATACTGCGGGAGATTGCATAGTACTGTATTAAATTGCTAAGCCGAAAATCAGTAATATATTTTCAGTCATCATCGTTCAGTGAAACTTCAGTCAAGGGGACTGATAAAAATGACAGCATATCTTCTCGATCTTCTGTAAGATCGATTTCCTGTATATGAGCAATGGCAGCTTCAAAAGAAGTTAAAAAATATCCGATCTCTCCAATACGATTGATTCGATCGCAAAGCTTCTGCAGTAAAAAACCTGGAGTATTATAAATACAGAAATTAATACAAGTCGACATTAGAAAGATGGAAGTCTTTTCCCCCTTGTCATTTCTGAAATCAATACACGCAACTTACATAGAGCGCACGGACGTTCCATTTCTGCTCGAACGACACAGAAGATGAAAATCGGCAGAAATTGATTTGCATCCAACAACGCCTGTTCACCGTGTTCCCTTTCGTACAATTGGGATATTTCTCGAGCAGCATCTACTATCGCCCGTAGTTTTACACAGGGTAAAGTAGACATACCCACTCCCTGTTTCAATATTCGAGCCACCGACTGCCAATGAGAAGGGCTGATCTTGTCTATTCGAAACATACCCTGTGGTCGTTTTCGAAGTTCCTGCGAATGTAAAGGAAAATATTATTCAAATGTCAGCTTTCTGCACAAAGAAAAGTTCGATACGTCACGACTTCTGTGCATTTATAATAGTTTATTTACCTTTATTTTAAAAAGGACCTCCATATCCTCATGACGCCATCCATTCACAAGTAGTCTAGAAACAACACTCCGCAGAGAAACGTATACTTCTATTTCAACCTGTTCACGGATGCCCTCTCTCACTAATCGATCCCAATAGCTTTCGTCTACCAAATATTTACGGATAGGAGAAAATTCTCGACGCTTTGCAATGGATAAAAGATCGTCATTACAACCATCCAGAATTAAATCAACCAATTGATCTAAAAAGGACCGAATTTGTGCCAGTTCATCCATTGCACGTGCTTTTAACAATGATTCCTTCCCAGCCTCCATACATTTGATGTCCTGCAGCTTTGGCCCCCGAGCTCGTGCCGAGTCAACGAAGTCTCGCACAATTGCTTTCATTGTGTGCAGAAGGAACACTCTCCATGAATACCGCTGGATGCTGCGTTTAAGTAGCTGTCGGGTTTCGTCCTCTATACGCTCTGACATATTTTTAAATTCACGCTTATCAGAGAAAGACACAGTGCCATCCTCTAAACCAGCATCCACCCCCAAGAATGACTGCACATACAAAGCTATCTCTGCCATATTCGGATGCAGTGGCTCGCAAGTGTATATGATTCCTAACAGTTCCATAAGAAGTTCTTCTAGCAATCGACATGTTTGCTGCCGGGCATCTTCGAACTCATCATTTTTCTTCTGTCTACGCCGTTGTTGCAGTGGTGACATAGGAGAGGCTAAAGATGAACTATGACGATTACCAAAGACTGATACACCCCATCCATCATTACTGTTATTTGGAATTGCAGGTTCCTTGGGGAATTTCAAGTTGGTCAGTTCCTTATACAGATTAGAGGTTGGGGGGAGTAAATTCAAGGCAGCCTTGTGCAGATCGGAAAAGTCCTGCCAGTATCGAATAGGAGCATACCATTCACGACCAGATTCTACATCATATACCCACATCGTGTATGCGATGCGAGATACATTGTTGGTAGTCTTGTCAATATTTGATCTTCCATTTTCTTCTACGAAACTATTTACGATTCGAGCACTTATAGATTTTCGGATCCCATATAATGGAATCCACGCCATATCCTCCGCAGTTTGGATTTTATTTGTGATGCATCGATCCTTGTTTAGACCTTCCAATGCTTGTTGTGGTCGAAACAAACGTCGAGCTGTAGATTCATATCCCGAGGACGGATAGTGTGCATTTGATCGTATTTTCTCAGCTTTTTCAATGCCGTAAAAGGCCTGCAGATATTCCATAGGAATCAAAGGTGAATCGAATGGCAAAGTAGGAGTCGATGGTGTACATTGAGCTCTGGAATAACTTTGCGGTTGCGGTTGCAGTTGCGATTGTTCACTATGTTGATCCCCGCTAAGAAACGAACTTTTCCCAACTTCTTCACAACCCTTTATATAGTCATCATTTGTTATCTGTGAAACGACGCTATTTTTATCTTCGTTTTCAGGTGTCACGCTATCATACTGTTGTGTTTCAGCAGTTTTTTGTTCTGCAAAGACTATGAGATCAGCCATATCGGGTGGCAAGTCATTAGGTTCAAAATGTGGAGCAAGACCTAAAGAATTAGAACTCCCACTACTACCTCGAACTCTTCCATTAGAAATAGCAATCCTAAGCGAATTGGATGATTCCCATTGTCGAGATCGTTCCGTAAATTGTTGTAATCGTCGGGTGATCCGCCACTGATCTTCTCCAGAACGAATCAAGTTCCGTTCTGCCATCGCAATCGAGAGAGGATGCAGCACCGAAGAAGACGGCATTGAACAAGAAGATGGAGTTTGCGCAGGAGATGGTTTAAAAAACGCAGACGAAGACGAAGATTGTAAGAGTGGTATAGGGGACTGACGCGAGAAACGTTGTTGCCTTTGCTGTTGTCCATATGTCACGGACGTCTTTGGTTGGATGAACATCGACTCAATCTCGCCTTCTTCCAGATCAAATGTAACAGTGTCGAGCAAGGAACTAGCACTGCGTTCACTTTTTGTTGTTGATTCCGACTTTATTCTTCGGATATGCACGACTACAGGTGTAGGTGATTTCTGAATGGACTGGACAATTTTTTCCTTTTGAATCCTATATTCATCACTTTGTCTGTCGACAGTATAGGAAGAAGATAACAATGGTACTTGCAATAAGAACGCAGTACCATTAATCCCAATCACGACATCACTACATCGGATACCTGAAGTTTCAGCTGGACTTTGAGAGATTCTACTGACGATCTCGCCGCTCTGGATCTTTTTTGGATCTGGAAGGAATCCTATAACCATCAATCCATATCTTATGATTGCGTGATGAGCCGAACCGGACCCGAACGTCGTTGTTGTTGTTTTGAATTGCCGTTGCTGATGGCGCAAATGATCTCCTTCTTCTACTACTTCTTGTAGTGTCATCCCCAAGCCCCAACGATCATCTTTATCGACGACGTATGTATAGTATTCTTCATTATTGTTTTGTCCTTGACGAAGTGATCCTTGCGCTTGTGATGCATCGGAACAATCTTCCTTTCGGGAAGTGATGGAGTTACTGATATTGATTCCCTCGTTATCATGAGAGGCTGCTAAATGATATTCCTCTAGAGCACGCGTTTCTAATTCGTGTATGAATTCATAGGTTCGATGATCCGGGAGGTTATGACCATCTTTGTTTTTATTAGAACTTTGTCGTTGCTGCCGCAGAATGGCCACCGACTTAGGTAGTCGTAAAAAGTCATCAGGTAGGTCAATAGTTGGAATATACTGTTGTCGAATTTCTGATGTTTGTTGTCGACTAAGTTGTAGTTGTTCTTGGCAGGCATGGTCTATATCAATATCATTTTCATCTTTTGATGCTGCTGCGTCTATTGTGGGCGATACACTTGATGATACTGGCGATGATACTGACGATGGTGTTTTATTTAGCAGTATGTGCTGATAATGTAACTCTCGTAAGGTTTCAGTAGATTCTTGTGGAAATATTTCCTTGAGTAGTGCGATTCCCGGAAGGTCCAAGTTATCGATAGAAGAGTTAGGATTTAACGACAGCGATTGTGACGATGATGATGATGACGACGATGATGAAATGGAATTGTCAACTTCTTCCTCTTGATCCTCTGGAAGTGACGACGACGATGATGACGAGGAAGATGACCGATCAATGATTGCAGGGGCTGTTGTTACTGCTATTGAAGATTGTATTGAGTGCTCGTCGTTATAATTTATTACAATGCTGGTCGGAGGTTTCTTCACGTCGTTTTCGATTATATCGTCAGTGTCAAAGTTCATAGTACTACTTCTAGTTGTCGTCGCTGTCGTCGTCGCGACCTTCCTATCATGCTGTATTACTTCTTCCTGAACTCTCTATAGCCGATTGCTGGGTTCCATTGCTGTCGTCATCTCTTATTTTATGTTGATTTCATCAATTCTCATCATGCATTCAATCAAAAACTAATTCCATCTTCACAATCTAGAAATCTCACCGTGTTGTTCATTGAGTCCCGAGTCCCTAATACGTGATTAAAATTTAGATTTTTGCATCTTGAATTTATTCTGCTATTTGTCATTTGATACAGTACCTTAACAATTATTTTTCTTCTCTATAACAATGTTGAATGACTACAGTATGGAAATATATCGCTTTTGGTAGTTTCTTCCCCCTTGTAAACTATTTTGTTACAGTTCCGCAGGTATTATATTAATTTGACTATTACTATTGTCGCTACTACTACCAATAGACTTACTTCTACTTGTTGGTTGGCCAGTTTCATTTATCCTTCGAATACAAACTCGTTTTTGTGGTGCCCCATTCGCCATGATTGGATCAATATTCACTGGATCATCATCGTCGTAATTGCAACCCCTAGAACAACAATTCTGATCGGTATTACAAAGATCCACCATTTCCCATGCAATAAGTATCAGTCAAAAGAGAAATTTGAGGATAAGCTTCATTGAAAACATTATTCCAAAACTGAGCGTACCCCTCCCGACGATAATCTCGTTTTTGTTCGATTTGTATGAACCTGCCATTGTATGTAGATGCGAACGTATCACAAACATCTTCCAATGCTACGCCATTAATCAATCGACCTTGTGTGTTGGTACTACCACAAAGTTCGCAATCACCGCTACTGTTTGTTGCCACAACGTGTCGACCAGTATCGGAGGTGTCGTAGGCTTGAGCGATTTTTTGAAGGATATCGATTTTGTTCGTACTGCTACTGCTACTGCTACTGCTACTACGGTTCGACGACGATGATGGTAATACGGAACAACTTCCGTGAGAGAAAAATGTGTCAATGGATCCGCATGTTGTTTTACCCATACCGTGTAACTGAATGGAAGTGTAATCCTCATGGACTACTGATTCGTAGTAAAACTTGATGGCAGCTACTGCACTGTGAAAACAATTGTTGGTGGAATGTGCAACATCCGATGCGTAATGTGAATATTGTGGTTGACACGTTCCAAATGTACGATTGTTGGCCATTCGATGTGAACCAGAAACGATCCATGATCTTGCTGTCGTTCCCTTCAACATGCGTATTCCCTGTTCACCAGTCTCCGCATCATACATGGGATGAGGACAATCAAATGACAGTTTCTTTGACGTTATCCAATCTAAATCAACAACGACATTCCCCCAAGGATATTCAATCGATGTGGTAGCTAATATACAGTACGACCGTCCATTATCTCGATCTACGAATGTTCCAATACGATACATTCCTGTCAAACTACGAAGATCGATACGACCACATGATACACGAGGATGTGAACGACACGCGTCGTTTTTATTGTCGTCGCCGTCGTCGTCCTTTTCCTCCTCCTCCTCATCATCATCATCATTCTTCTTCTTCTGCCTTCGATTATCATTATCATTATCGATCATCATCATATCCAAAACAATACATTTAAAGTCTGCGATTACTTTCGCTTCTGGTTGGATGTAACCATCGGTTCCTTTATTGGGAATCAAAGGTTTTAGGACGATGGAATAGACTTCTTCCAACGTCGATAGATCCGCAAACAATGGATATTCTTCTTTTCTTCCTCCAATTTCTTTTTCATTGAGACTAGCACGGCCACTACTATGGTAAATGCGACTCGACGACAATGACAGTGACAATATAAGTAAAATAATCGATACTGCGAATAACACGTTCCGAAATAATCTTCCAATCATTATTGTTGTCGACTATATTATATTACGTAAGAAAAAATATCAAGGCGCATTACACGACGGTGGCGTTTTAGAATATTCTGAATTCTACCACGTATTTTCAGATTGTTACCATCCCATTGTTTCTCCAATCGTGCCGTGTCGTCCCTGTGGAATGTTAAAAGCGTACTAGTAATATCGTTAATGGGCGTAATCGGGTTTGTTGTTTATTGTTACAGTATTTCGAGTATTGCTGAGTGAGGTTAACAAAAATAAGTATTTATTATTTTTATAACTTAAAGGCGTATTTTAATTTTGAACGAGCGAATGATGAAAGAGCAAAAGATTGACAACTAAATAAATGAGCGCGCCAAATTTTTTTCCGCGCTCCCTACCGCGTACATACCTTTTCAATGCAATGTAATGCGTATCATTGGTTTTTATCGCGACGAATCAAAACATCAATGACTACCAATAACAAAAATGCAAGCTCACAAACAACAACATCGGATCTGTTGTGTTGCTAACTTACGACCGGTATCACATCAAAACTAGCTAGCTAGCTAGATTCACCGTATTCAAAACGCATCGCTGCCTCATACTTCTACAGTCGTGCCGTATCTATCAACTTTTCTATCATCTGTTTTAGGTACTTTTACAACGTAATTATCTTCTCGCAGCTGATCGACCGATTGATAAAATAACCTGCAATACGTCGTATATATATATCCGTCGTCATGGTGAAACGAAAGATCGACCGAACGCGCTCGAAGAATAAGCAGAAGAAGTTAAGGAAGACGACAAACAATAAGGACGAAAAAGACAAAGATCTATCTAATGAATTCACCGCAGAGGAGGAGGAAGAGCCTTTACCGATCCACATTCGTCGTTCTCCCCCTAAAAAACGTCGCAGCAACAATGCTGCCTATGTGGATAATGATGGCAATTTAGACGGCCTAGACAGTGGCGATGGTGACGACGATGTCAACCAAGATGATGAAAATGTCGATAATAATTATAATAGTGACAGCAACGACGACGACGATGACGATGATGATGATGATGATGACAACGGTGATGGTAATGAGGATGAAGATAATGACGGAGAAGATGGAGATAGAAACAAATTCGAGGTCCGGCAACGGGTCTTAGCACGTGACGAAGATGGCATCCTGTACTATGCCGATATTCGACGCAAACTCCACGGTGTCAATCATCATAAGACAATTTCCTGTTTAGGTATATTTGATATAGCTCCTGAGGAAATAGAAAATGAAACAAATTTTGATGATGAAGATAATAAAAATCAAAACGAATGGCATTACTTCGTCCATTATGAGGGATGGAAATCGATTTGGGATCGTTGGGTCGCCGAAAGTGATATTTGGGAAATCACAGAGGTAAATATAGAACGAATGAAGGAAATTTCCATAACTCACAAGGCACTGCAACGTGAATTTAAGGGAAAGACTAAAAAGGGAAAGATACAGAATGGTGGACTTTTTTTGAAGGAATGGAAAGAACAATTGGATGGTCTACATTGTCAATGGGCTAAACATGATAGTAAGTCTTCTTCACAACAAGGTACTACTATTACTACTACTAGTAATGGCGATGGCGAGAAAGACGACAAGGTCAAGAAAGTTATGAAACGCAAAAAGAAATCGAAACAGAAAAAATGTAAAAAGTCATCGACAGAGATCCTTCATAATCGATCAGATCTTGCCATCCAATCGTGTCTTACCACTCGTCAACCGTCTCACATTCAAGCAATACCACTTTCCTTCGGTTTGAAGAGAATTTTAGTAGAAGATTGGGAAAATTTAAATTCTACAAACAGAGCCGAAGAAGCTACACAACCAACAAAAACAACAACAGCAAATCTTAAAGATGCTTCTTCGAGCGCATCTCTGGAAATAACAAAATGGGACATGGTTCACGCCCTCCCGGCAAAGATTACTATCCGGAATGCCCTCAGCTTATACTTGAAGGATAAGGGGATTTCGTGGGATGGGATAGTCCTGATAAAAAATCAAGCTACTACTAGTAGTAGCAACGAAAATAGCAAGAACAATGATGAAATGTTAAATAGAAACGAAAAAATCAGTGAATCAGAATCCAACCAAAATAACCTATCGGAACCGGGACAATCACTGTCGATAGAAGATGAACAAAAAGAAAAAATATCCGGTAGTAGCATGGACGATACATGTGGCAAGGTTGTTGTCGCTACAGATGAATCAGCATTGATGAAGAATGAGCAAGAAGAAACATCGACTAGCAACGTGAACGATACAGGTACCGAGGTACTTGTAGCCACCAAAACAAGTAAACATAATCCGGAAGAGACATCAACAAAAGATGCTCAAATAGACATGACTGCATCATTGCCCGATAAAACACCATCACAGGAAGTCGTGACCAAGGATGAAAGTAATAATAACGATGACAACGGGGAAGAAGAAGTGTCATTGCAGTTGGCAAAAGAATGGACGGATATGGCTGATGGAATTGTTCTATACTTTGAGCAAGCATTAATGTCTCGACTATTATACCCCTCCGAGATATCTCAACTCCTCGTTTTGGAAGATGGTCTCCCTGATGGTACACCGTTCCTACAAAAGGTTGATATTTATGGATGTGAACATTTGCTGCGGCTTCTAGCATCCATGCCACGTATACTTGATCAACAATTTCAAGATTCGAGGAAAAAGAAAATGGAACGAAAGCAAAATGCTCTGATTAAAGATGGTGATACTACTACGGAACAGGAAAAAATTGAAGGTGTAAATGACGAGGACGAAACAGATGCTGATCAAGACGCCTTTGTCGAAGTTGGAAGTATGATCCTGGCCAAGTTACAAGATTTTGCACGTTTCTTGCAAAAGAACCAGTCGACACTCTTCGGTTCACTCTATCGAAAAAAGAATGACGAGGAAATTAAACGGGATCTAAAGATCCAGAAACGGCAAGAAAGACGCTTACAGAGTGCAGCCGCAAAAGCGACATCTGTAATGTTACAGAAAACCGATCAGCAGGAAGAATGTGTGGACACTAACGACGATGACGACGAAGAAAAACCAATGCAGTTAGAGTAAGAGTGAACTAACTCGAAGAAGAAGCACTAAGAGGTTCATACGTTTCGTTATATCATACGATAATTGATAGCTACATTTATGATTGATTCTATTTTATAATGATTGCAATGGCAGAGTGAAGATGATAGATCATTATTAATAATAATGTTATTATTTTAAATGCTAATTTAATAGTTTTTTTTCTTGCAGTAATAATATATGGGAGCTCGTGTAAAATACGGCCGAGCCGCCCTGACTTAACTTTGGAGGGTCTCGGTATTGTTTGCTCTATATATATATCTAAGTGACAAGAGAAAAGTTCCATACTTTCCACTTCACTTTTACTTGCGTGCGTCTCTCAATAAATCGATTGTAAAATGAATTGTCGAGATAGAGCGACCGACGCTACTGTTTTATTATGATTTTGTTTTTTTGTTAGTTCCATTCCCCCTTTTAATTTATTTTATTTTTTATACTCAAATTGTAGCTTTATTCAACTGACGAACCACCCATGGATGTTTCGGAACGTCCTTTAAGGCAATTCGCATGTGGGGTTCCTTCACTAAGAATTTACGGATCAAATCTTTAGCATCCTCGGATACTTCTGGACGAGGAGGAAATCGTAGATCCACACGTGAAATTCTTCTGTACGTAGCTGAGTGTCCTTCAGCTTCAAAGGGTGGGCCACCGTATAAGAATTCATATAGCAATACACCCAAACTCCAAACGTCGACCTGATGATCGTGATCTCGTCCTTCGACCATTTCAGGAGGGAGATAGTCTAACGTACCACATAGTGTATTTCTCCTAGAAGTTGGTGCATGAACGGACCAACCAAAATCAGCAATCTTTATCTCGGCATGTGCTCCAATTAAAAGATTTTCTGGTTTGATATCCCTATGGATGACATGTTTTTGGTGACAGAAATCAAGAGCCGTTGCTAGTTGAGATATATAACTCGCAGATGCTCGTTCTGAAAAGTGTCCCTTCTGAGTTAGACGTTTGTAAAGTTCACCACCAGGAGAATATTCAAGGATTAAATAAATTCGTTTAGAATCATAAAAGTATCCATACATTCGAAGAATGTTACGATGCCTTAAATGTGATTGGATTTCAATTTCTCGTCGTAATTGATGCTCCACTCCAGCCTTGAGTAGCTGAGACTTGTGAAGGACCTTGATCGCAACAATATACTTTGACTGTTTCTCCCTAGCTAAATAGACGGCACCAAATTTACCACGACCAAGAGGTTTTCCGATTTCGAAATCATTTAGAGACCATTGTTTTCCTTGACGAGCACGTTGTGCCATTTCATCATCAGGATGAAAGGATGTAGAAGAAGCTGATGCATCTCGAAAGAAAGACGATTTCTCAAAGTTGTGTGGTTGTTGTTGTTGTTGCGGCTGCTGCTTCGTGTTCCATTGGCGCGCCGCCGTCGTAGAATTTTCTTTGTCCATGATGATGATATAGGATTGTTTTGCAGTCGTCGCTTATTTTTTTGTAGTCAACCGATATATGTTGCTAGAAATACGTTGGTATTACTATTGCTGCTATTGCTATTGCTATTGCTATTGAATGAAGGAATAGTATAGTAGATTAATTCTATCACATCCAGTAATAGAAAAGTATGAGCCTATTAGCTGTTGTCTTTTGCTTCGTGTTTTGTGTGACAAGGGTGTTGTTGCTTTTATATTGAGATCTCTTGTTTGTTATGTTGATGTTGTCACAAAAGATGTAAAAAAAGGAAATGGCGATCGATATCAAACAACGTGAAAAAACGGCGCAAACAATTCTCCCGCGAAAATCGCCGGACAGGTCATCGCCAAACGTTCGAAACGGTTTTTAATTGTAAAAGTTGAATCTGATTCGTTTTTATTTAAGGCATGGTATTGCTAGCTCGCGCATACCCTCCAAAAAGAGATATAAGGGGTGGCGCGATAAATAGGGGAATCTAACCACAAAAGGGGGCAATACTGAAGTCGCGTGAAATCATTGGCAGGGTATATTTTTGAACTACAATTTCAAATTAGCACAAAGAGGATTGATTCTTGATTGATGATTCGATTGCTTCGTGCTTTCACGCCTTAAAATATATATTATAATTCGCCAATTTAAAAATTCGCACATTCTTCACATTTCACAATTCACAACTTCACAACACAAACAACACAAATTCTTCTATCAAATATCGAAGTATACGGTGCATACCCTTTTTAATATTCTTGATAATGGGAGCTGTTCATGGAGTTTATCTCAAGTATGTTGGTCTTTCAGCTGTTTCGTTCGTTGGTTACAGCATGTTGAGCTCGCAAGATCCCGCATATAAACCTTTTCCTACAGAACCAAACGCAGCCCATCAAGCATTGCTGCTGATGGAAATGATTCCCAGTCTTGTTTTGGGATATTCTGCAATAATAAATGGTATTATTGCTATATTATTTAAGTCTGAAAAAGGGATGTTAATAATAGGAAAAGACAAAATAACGGGGAACATTCCAACCTGGAGTTACTTGATATTCTTTCCATTTCATATACCGACGTTATTCTATACTCATCTACATACATGGATGGGTAAGTCTATTCATAAGCCTCCCGTACCGGTTGCGACAGAAGTCCAACCGGGATGGTGGGTAGGAGGATGCTACGGACATGAGCTTGATAAGGATTGGGGTGGAGTTGTTGACTTGACGGTAGAATTTCCAGAATCATGTCGGAACCGTACAAAATCGTATCTGAGTTCTCCAACGTGGGATGGAGTACCGTTATCACCAGCAGGACTTGAGGCGGCTGCAACATTTGCCGTTGAAGCTAGGAAAGATGGAGATGTTATGGTACACTGTGCACACGGTCGGGGTCGATCAACTACGGTAATGTGTGCGTGTCTAGTTAAGGCTGGCCTGTACGACAATTGGAAAGATGCATTCGAGAAGGGGATCAAACCACAACGACCCGTTTGTAGACTTAACAAACGAATGAGAGAAAATCTTGCTGCATGGCAGTCAGACTTTGTTGATGGCAAGAAGGGATCATGAATGAGTTCTGGAGGATTCATCCACCAAGATGAAAATAATATTTATTTTAGATTCCTTTTAAGCAATAATCTATCCTTAGAATGAAGATATTAAAATTTAAACAATAGATACTATACAGTATATAACAATTTAATCCATACAAAAATCATCTATCCCCCCTTTCTCTTTTGCCTATTTCTTCAATTACAGTATACAGTATGTGAGATTGGAACATATCCATACCGCCGCAATGAAGAAAGAATAAGATCAAGTACATTGTAGTATAAATAGCTAACAAATGTTCTTTTGTTGTATCGAAATGGCAGATTCGTATAACTTCTCTCTTCGATACAACCACCCAAAATAAGGTGCTTGAGCTATGAGGATAGCACCCAAAACAGTATTTACGATAGCCCCATATCCGCTGACCGTCCACGAAATCAATACATACTGTAAAAGACTACAAATAGCAGAGATTAATAAGCCTAAGCCGGCAAGGGTACCAAAATTGCTATACCCAAATCGTTTCCCACAATTTGTGAAGTAGAGACCAAAGATAAACATTCTTCCAATCCCATAAAGTGTTATCCCGATGGTCTGTACATTGAGACTGATACTTGCAGAAGCAGCCAGAAAGAAAAGGGATCCTGCAACAAGAAGAGTCGATAGGCCCTGAGCGACGCCGAGACCATATTTGTCGGCAATATAACCTGCAATAGGGCTTGCAATTGCAGCCCCGGCATATATATAGGCAAATATGTCTGTGTACAATCCAGTATCATCGCCCATTTCTTCCAATTGGTATCCGATTATACCAACATAATACTGTAATGGGACGATACAAATTGAAAACCAAGTCAAAAGAAGAATATATTCAGTAGTTTTCATCTGCTCAAATGCTGTTGGAAGTTTCTTATTGTTGTCGTCGTCGTCGATCTCAGAATTCGTAATAACGTTGTCAACATCATTCGTATCTTCTATCTCGTTGTTGTTGTTATTTTCTTCCTCTTCTTCTCCTTCTCTTGAGTCGCGTTCTTTTTCTGCAATTAGTGTGTGTTGCTCATTTTTGTTCGTCTTTCCCGATGGAATCGAACAAGATGATTCTCCCCGTTCTAGTTGATCATCTTTTTTGGGTGATTCTATTAGATTATCGTTCACAATAACATGCTTTGCGTCATCTTGCTCGTGTTTTTTATCGTCCTTGTTGTTATTAGTGTCCGCTTCTTCCGGTATACTTTGCAGTGAAAAGGAATTACTCTTGGGCAAGATTATCGCTGAGACGATTGTTAGGAATAATATACTTCCCGCAAATACTAAAAAGGAAAATTTTCTAGTATTATTTGCCAGTATTAGAAAAATTAAACCAGAGATATTAAATGCTCCTGATAGGGTACTCAATACGATGCCCACATTGTTTGGAAAGAGAACGGCCACCGGTTGTACACACAATTGTGAACCAGATCCTAATCCGATTAACAAAAGTGAAATACTCAAAACTACTAATTGATTCGGATTGCATAACCCGACACCGATCAGTCCTATCATAAGGAATATTAAACTTAAACAGGTCATCCTTTTCGTACCGTACCTATCTCGAAGAATTCCAATAAAGAATCGTCCACCTTGTGTACTCCAGGAACCGATGGTATAAATCAAACCAAATTGTTTTTCTGTCAAAGTCGATCCATCATCTTGTAATTGTCGACGTAAAAGGGGCCAGCCATACACAAGACCACCGGATAATGATACTATCACTAGAGAAAGTAAAAGCAAAATCCATGATCGATTCCGTTCGAAGTAATTATTGTTGTCGCCTTGAGTAGCAGTATGTAGAACCGGTAGCCATGATTTTCGTGTGAACTGTTCTATTTCATTATCTGTTGTTGATTTGGTAATAGTGGAGGATGTAACAGGTGGGGCTTGCATCTTTGTTTCGTGTTACGGTCGTTCTGTTTCTGAGAATCTTATACTATCTCATTCCGGTTATTATTTCCATGTTCTCATCTCTATCACTATGCCGATCTACTTATTCTTCTCAATATATAAAACGGGATCGAGTCAATATTCAATATTATAAATAGAAGCACACAATTTGAAATTTCAGGAAATTGTTGCTTCATTGCTTCGATAGAATTCCATGATGCGATTCATCCTTTAAAAACATAAATATTACTTTCCCCTAAGTGACTTTATTTTTAGGCATACTTTGACACGTCAAATAAAATCAATATATCTGAACGATGACGACGACATCAAGGAGAGATCGGACAACCCATACTAGTAATAATAAACAGTCTAAGAGAGTGTTTTCGAGCACGTCAATAGGAGAACGACTATTACAAGTACGCTGGCATTGGAATCTGAATCTTCTGTTCCTTCTATAATGCAGATGCGATGACGACTATTTTTCAATTTATCGCATTGCTGCTTTACTTGGCGTCTTCGTCGAAGATACAGTTATCAAACTGTCTCGTCACTCTACCTCGTTCGCAATATGCTCAACATGCTCAACATCAACATACTCAACATGCCCAGCATCAACGCCAGCAGCAGCAACCGTCGTCGTCGTCGATAATCCAATCATTGCGACTTCGACGATCTATTATCGTTGCCAATAACTTCGGCGGAGGTAGAATTTCACGAAACAGGGTATCATCATCATTTCTTACCGGCCATCAGAATAATGATGATGATGATGACATAAGCACGGGTCGAGAAGATTTCAACGATGAGGACAACGAAATCAACAATAGCAGGAATCATCACGATGATAATAAAGACAGCAAAAAAATTGACGACAAAAACGATGGAGATAATAATAGTAACGACAACCCCACTACTACGATATTATCATCATCCTCCTCGTTGTTGTCATCGTCCGATGTATCATTACTGAAAGATCCAGGATTATGGATTTCAGATTTTATGGCGTTAATTCTTGCGTCTCAGCTGATTGAACTTTTAGGAGTTATTACCAGTCCTGAATTTATTCAAAATGGTGGTTGGTTCCAACCCATATCAGCTATACCATCTACTCTTGATGACTTGGTCCAACGAATTTCAACATTTGGTATCGTGTGGGGGATCGCTTTTTCGTCTACGATTTTTCTCGTTTCAGTTATTAATACAAAACAACCGTCGACGTCGACGTCGACAACAGCGTCGGTGGCGGCAGCGGTGAAAATCAATAAGTTATATCCAAACAAGGAAAAACAAAATACAACATCCAGTTATCGTGATTCTGATCGTAATATTACGACGATCCTATTACAGAGGAATATCCAAACTTTGATTCTATTTGGTATTTTTCGAATCATGTTGGGTATATTCCTTTCTGAATTACACAACGATTATAATAATAATGATGTTATCGCAATAATAGGCAGTGGACAAACGTCAATCGAATGGTTAGATATTCTACGTGATTGTTATTACATCGGATTATTCACATCTACATTGAGATATCTATACAGTCGACTCTTCCTTTTTTGATATACATGTTGGCGCGTATCTCAAGCTGGTGTGAAAGAATTAATAAGTTTACCGGCAGATTCTGTACTATTCGGCAACGACAACGACAACGACAACTTTTGATGGTCAGAGTGTGTATTATTACCATAATGCTGCATAATAATTAATGGATATCAACCGAAATTTTTTTTTAAACAGGACAAAATAGACCACGATTTTATCGGGCCGCCATAGATCGACTTGATGATATTTTAAGCTACTGCATGCGATGTGCACAAATCTTTCAAATATCAGTGACTATATTGTATTCGTGTTAAGGTAGAAAATAGTGTCGCGAATACGACACTGCCCACTGTAATACCGAAGATCGCTGCTTCATTTAATTGATATCTCTCAGAGACACTATCATCCTTTACATTATCACCATAGTTGTATTTTTCGTTCGTCGATCTAATATTATTGTTTGTACCTGAGAAGTTTTGACATCCACTTTCTGTGAACTCATCGGACGGTCGTGTCGTCCCCAGTATTACACTGTCCACCATTTAAACAACACCAACCTCGTTTGTCACCATCCGAATATTTTAAAGATGGAATTTCGTAATGTGTACCCTGAAATCCTCCACTTTCAGTGGGTGGACAATCACAATAATTTTTTTTTGTTATATCGTGAAAATTATACTATCCTTTATTGAAACAATCAAGAAGCGGACATTCGTCATCACTGATAGTAGTACTTGTACTTGTGGCAGCTTTTACGACTACTAGAATGAGCGAAATTAATAAAATGGTATGAGCGACGTTGCGCACTAGTAGTAGCACTATAATACTATTATTATTATATTTTGAACTTTTCATTATATTGTATTGGCTGAGAGCGATAAAATGGGCTCGAAGAAGTCAGTACAGACACAGTGTATCTATAATATTTGCTTTTGAGGATTAATTTCGTCGATCAATGTATACTTTTAATCTCGACTGGTATTGCAAAGAAAAGAAAAGAAGTGATGCTACATGAATTGTATCGAGAGTAACCCACCGTAATGTTCCTCAATACAAAAACGCGAACGTCCATTCTTGCACATATTATTATATCTTCAAATCCAAAACATCGCGGTTGAATTTTGTCAAAAATATCTCGTCCGGCGCTTTTTTTTTTCATTGCCTTAGATCTAAAGACATAATCTTAGTTCGTCGGTTTGATTAATCTTTTCTTCGGGTCGGACTTTGAACAAATTAAAATAAAAAAAACAGCACAACACACAACGACGATCAACAACGTTCAACATTGCATATCTGGTAATTGAACACAGGAAAGGAAAGAATCAGACAACGAGTTATAACCACCATTTAATTTTCATAGTTGACTCCCAACTAACAACGAAAGTTTACCAAGAATGTCCGAGTCGCGTTTCAGTTCATCCACAAGTCAACAACGACGTGCAAAACAACAGGATATTGAAAACCCGAGTGCGACGACAGAAGGAAATAGTATGAGAGCATCGGACCTATCATCTGTTGCGGCGGAAGCTGCTGGTGCTCTTATATCCACTTCGGGGGAAAAAGAAATTGCTGGTGGTAGTAGTGGTTTTGGTGGTATCTCTGCTATGGGTTTGAAAGTATTAATATTACTTGCAGTTCAAAACTCATCAAAGAATTTATTGATGCGTTACGTAATGAAAGAGAAACCAGACTTTTTAAGTTCCGCGGCAGTTATTGGAAGTGAATGTACTAAATTAACTCTGAGTCTTTTTTATATCCTCTTCATTGAAAAGAATTCCTTTGGAAGTATCATTCAATACTTTAAAGATGATTGGAAGAACACATTGTTGGTATCTGTTCCGGCCAGTGCGTACAATTTACAAATGACTCTTGAATATATTGCATTAGCAAATCTTGATGCAGCAATGTTTAGTGTTTTAGTACAAACAAAATTAGTATTTACAGCAACATTTTCAGTTATCTTTCTTGGGAAAAAATTAAAGTATATTCAAGTTATTAGTTTAATTTTACTAACATTGGGTGTAATGTTATGCAATATGAAAGTCGGTAATGATAACCAAAATAATAATTCCAACATGAAGGGTATTTTGGCAACGTTAGGTATAGCCGTTAGTTCTGGATTTGCTAGTGTCTATACAGAAAAGGTAATAAAGGCACAACGGAAGAATTCTCCTGTGATGACTATTGGTGGTGGTCAACATTCTCTCGCATATACACAAGTTCAACTTGCTTGTATGAGTTTGGTTACCATTGGTATATATGCATGTATTATGGACTTTCAACGAATTCTTGAATTTGGACTATTCCATAACTTTAATGGTATGGCATTCCTTACCGTATTTAATTCAGCTATTGGTGGATTGATTGTTGCGAGTGTATTGAAGCATGCAGATTCTGTCTTGAAGGGATACGCAACCGCAATATCCGTCATTGGAACTGGTCTATTAAGTATGGTACTTTTCGGTACGCAACTCCATGGAATATACTTCATGGGCATTATCAATGTCATTATAGCAGTATTACTTTACAACGGAAAGAATTTTGATCAATATATGTGTTAACGATAACGATAACGATGACTTGGAAATAAGTAATTATAACGGCGCACGCCTAGAATATGGTAGGGTAGTATATTTAGTTTATAAGTACAGTAAATGAAGATATGATAGAACCGAAATTTTCGTCAGTGAAGATATCATCCTTTTTTATTTTATGTGCAGTTATGTATGACTCCACTTGTTATTATTTATAATTATTAAGTTTGTTCGTGCGACGGAATCTTCTACGCTTCCCACCACATCGATCAAAGTTTCATACGATTAATCCATTCCACAACTTGATTTGATTCTCTTTATGACATCAAGAGAAACTGCACTTGATTTCATCTCAAATGATGTATGTTGTATATACTGCATATTATTTGTCACGGGGACGGGGGGTTGATTAGCACCAAAAAAATCGTGTTTATTTATTCTATATAAAAGTTTTAAAAAATAATCTCGTCGTGATCATTGTGTTATCCGACAACCATACTAGTAGAAGAACGACCAATCAATCGTTAATATTTATTTTACGTCACGCCATGCCATGCCATTTCATTTAATAGTTCCCAATAGCGATAGAGCGGCAGCGGCAGCGGCAGCAGTAGAAGCAAAAGGCAGAGGAAGAAAAATAATTGTGATGGAAGAATATTCTACTACTAGACGAACGAGGCAGCAGCGGCGGTACCACTTTTTATTCTTAATCAAAATTTCTCTTTTTTGTTTTGTTTTGATATCTCTGTTTCCACACTTGTTATAATATGTACTGGACAGTTAACTTTCGACCTTGACTTGTTATCATGTACTTGTATTGTCATGAACTGCACTGTACTACTTTTATTACTATTATTATTATTATTATTATTGTTATTTTACCATGATTTGAAAGTAACAACTCCTGGCATTTGTAATAATTTGATTTGTTTATATCCATGTCGAATTTTATGTTCAATACCATTATAATCTTTTCGACTACCTTTCAATGCTTGTCGTCGAAATTCATTACGTGCATGAGCTGTACTTGTACTCGTACTTGCATCGGCAAATAAAAGTCTTGTGAATGACAATTGCTTGAAATCAGTAGTAGTAATAGTAGTGCCTGTAGTATTAGTATTAGCTGCTCGATCTTTCTTAGTTGCCTCTCGTAGTAACGTTCTATACAACGCTAATACTTCCTTTTGAATACCAGACAATTTTCTACTCATTCTCTTTGCTGTTGGAAAAGAAAGTTGTTTTGTGATTGATTCTTGGTGTGTAAGTGGTTTGTTTTGTTCCACTCGATTGAATTAATGCACTCTTCGAAGTAATATGTGATTGACGAAAGCATATATATTATTTATCTGCTTTGAATGAATGAATCATCGCCCATCATCATCATCAATCTATGATCTCTCTTTACCATGAGCATCTCAAGAAAGATACATCGATACAGTATTTTGCAGTCTAAAACGAGCTCGAACACACACAAAAAAGTTATAGTAAGTGTGGAAATAATCAAGAATGCGTGCGAGCTCTAATTGAATAAAACTATTATTGAGTTAATCACGCATTGGTGAGCGATATCCTCAGTCACACCAGCAGAATATCTGAGACGAAACGGGCACTTTTAAATCGACAACCTAAAAAACTTATTACAAGACGAGGACGACGATCATTACACAACAAACATACACTCTCTTCCTGTCTTTTTTAAATTAAAATATACTACAAAAAAACAATAAATCAGCACTATGATTGATCCTATGGCTGGCATTGATGCCGCTCTTCCTGGTCCTGATACACATGATGAAAAAGATGTCTTCGATGTGACAACACTACGATATAATTTACAACATATTGATAAAATCCGATCTGTTATGAATATCGCATCTGGGTGTGTTGCTGGTATATGTGGTCTAACTGGATTGGAAGGATTAGGTACGTTACGTTCTAACGTCTCGTCGTCTCATCTATTCTGACTTGTATGTTGAAAAGCTGTTAGTTATACTATTATGTATACAAGGTGGTCAATGAATGATACATAACACATCTTGTCAATTTGGGGAACATATTTATCTTATCTCATCGACGACGAGGAGAGAAGAAAAAGATGAAAAAATGGTCTAGCAGAGAAAATGTTGACTTTTGGATTTTGAACTATCTTTTCTTTTGTATTATAGTGGCAGAACAAACAACAGTACAAGGTACAGCAGTGATTGTTCCTCATACCTTTTTGTGTATACTCACTTTTTCTTTTCGCTTCCGTCCCCCATTCTTTTTTAAAACCTATCAATGTTGCTTGCTATATACCGTCGAATGATTCACCTAAAACAAAATCGCACAAACACACACACACACACACACACTGATTTCGATTCAATTCAATTCAATACAATTCTTCAATAAACATCAAATGCATATAGTTTGCTTTTTAATGTTACATTTATCGGTATTAATATTAATTTGGGGATTTAAAATGAATTTTCAATTACGATCCTATACCCGACAATCTATATGGTCATATTCCACTGCAAATTTACAACAAAGTGGTCTATCGTTTACATTATTTTGGACATTATTTTATGGACTGGTTTATTTGTATTAAAATATAAGAATAATAATTACGTACTACTACAAAAAAAATAACAAAAAATGTATCCATTGCCGTATATAAAGCTCATACTCTACTATTGCTCCAGTTTATCTTTTTGAGGCATTACTAACTACGGGATCGAAACTAACTAGGAATGTAATAAGACGAAATCGAATATACTGAATCATGACTAGTTACCTTCAAATAAATAATAAAGTACTGTACTCCATTTTGATCAAAAGATATCTCAGAATCAAATCCAATGAAAATAGTATTGAAAACCTCCCTCTATTTTCTTCACAATAATACATTTCATTTCATATGATACATATATATATTGTATTTCGATTTCTTTCGTTATCATTCTACTTGTGTAGCCATATCCGTGTATTAGAGAACGGGGAGTTGCATATTTAATTCTCTATCGTTGTCATCGTGTCGTTTGATTTCTTTTGTTGTTGTTTGTTGGTTTTCATTACTTT
This sequence comes from Fragilariopsis cylindrus CCMP1102, assembly GCA_900095095.1. Classification (NCBI taxonomy): domain Eukaryota; phylum Bacillariophyta; class Bacillariophyceae; order Bacillariales; family Bacillariaceae; genus Fragilariopsis; species Fragilariopsis cylindrus. The sequence continues at coordinate 1,099,033 of FMBT01000289.1, forward strand.
TTTTTCTATCTTGCTGCACCAAAAGCTTCTGGCATCCGTTCGACTGTATACTTATAACCACTTATATACATACATGGCACACCAGGAATTTTACGAATCCGTCCACGTAATTCCTTATCACATGTTGCTACAATAAAACATCTCCATTGTTTTGCCATATTTGTTAAACAATCATCAGCGTATCCTTTTTTTGCACAATTACATGGCACACGTTCGAATCGTGGATCTTTTGCTAATCGTAACGCAATTTTATATTTCCCACCTAATTTTTCTAATTCTGCCATAACACAATCTGTTATGCATGGTATACATTTTGCTAATAAACAATCCATCATTGCTCGTATCATATCAAGTTTTTTTCTGCAATTTTTCAAGATAGTAATAATTAAGGAAGAGACAGGGATAAGAAATAAAAAGTCAGTATACTATACTAGCGTGGACATTCCTCATCACGAATCGAATCGAATCGACTCGACACGAATTGATACAATACATGCGTTCGTGATTATTCGCGTGTTGCCAATACAATACTAATTAATGTCAATTAATCATGATGTACTCACCTAATACTAAAGTTAATAAAGTTTGTATCGACTAGTACATGATACGGTGGACCAAGTTGTTCATTGTATTGGAAAAATAAACCCGTATTGGCTTGTTCAATTTGACGCGGTTCTTTTTCCTTCTTCTCCTTTTCTATTTGTTTTTGTTTTGATTCTTCTAAATTACTACGAACACGTGTATCCTTAGGTGATAGCATACGCTTCGCGACAGCAAACTTTCGTGTTTGTTTTGTTTTTCCCATGATTGATTGATTGATTGATTGATCGATCGATTGTTGTATAGTAGTGTTATTGAACTTATGTTTCCTTCCTTATTATTTCTTTTCTTTCCCTCCAGGATAGGCTTATTGTTGAGATACGAGAATAGATGCTTTTGTTCTTTTGTGTAGCTTTGAAGGTGATTGACTCCGCCCTATCTACTCTACCAGTTAGTACGGTTTTGTATCGGCGTGATTTTTAACGATGTTTTAATAATTACGAAATTGTGTTGATTATTGGTTCTCGCGTCCTCCTCGGATGTAAGGACAGACTGACGTTATTGTTCACTTCTTTTCATTTTTCATTGTTGCTTGGTAGCATACATCATAAAAACCTTACATATATATATATATGTGTGTATATATGTATATATATATATCCTCCTTTTGAAGTTCTTTAATGAAAAATCTTCTGATAGCTTTTGAAGAAGTAAATGTTCTGATCAACAGCTGCAGTCCATTTACAACAAAGAAAGAGAGAAAGAAAGAAAGTAGGAAGGAAGGATAAATTGAAAGGGAAGAAATATACATAGCTAATCGCAAGCACAGAGAAAAAGAGAGATAGCATACTAATTATTCTCGGATCAAAACGCCCTATATATAGAACCCTTTTATCTCTCAGAACAGTGAACACAAACCAACTGTACCCCAACACTGTACTGTTTTTCTTGGTAACCCAGTCCTGGTATTATTTATTACACCATATGGGGCTCAATCAATAGACGGTTGCTGTTCTACAGACTAAATAAAACATAAGAAGCTTAGTATGTTAATTGCTTAAAGAATGGATTAAGCTTTAAAGAGAGATAAATGCATAAATAGTAGCATGTTGAGAGTGCATAATAGAGCAGCAGACCAAGATCTAAAAGTGTACAAAAATCCAATGGCAAAAACTCTATATGTATTTATATGTATGAAGGCAATACATCCTATGAGGCTGAATACTAACAATACAGTATAGTAGCATATTGTAAAGTATATTATGTATGTATGTATGTATGTATGTATGTATGTATGTACGTGTATAATCTTTGTAATAATTTTTTAATGTTTGTTCTTCAACAACCATACAATACCGCAGAGCTTTTATGAAGTCCCGCACGCCTACGTTGTAAGTAGTGCCCCAACAGCAGGGCATAAGCATGGAAACTAAATGTAGACTGTCCGCCTCACTTTTTTTTTCGGAAAGTATAAGCGCCTGATCGAAACATCATTCAAACAGTTACGATACAAACTCTTATCAATTCAGTGTATGTACTGTACTCTTTATTGATCAATGGCACACACGACGGTCATCGATACTTAAGCTAAACGAGAGTCAGTCAAGTCAACCATGCGAACCAATTTGAAGAAATTCCAAATATTACCGTAACGCGTAAAATCTCTAACGTATGCTACTACTACTGTAGTTAGTGTTCGAATCGAAGTCAAGTAATTCTGATAGTGTTCGAATCGAAGTGATTCGATTCTGATAGTGTTCATTCGAATCGTACGGTAATTCGACAGGTGATGGAATAGACGTATCATTGGCATGTGCAATGTTCCACTAGGGGGGCAACGAAACGAACGAAATGGTATGTATGAATATAGATTTACTTAATAACAATAGAATAATTAAAGTAGTACTATACTATAGAATGCTATAATCTATATCAGACATATCTGATAACATCATCATTCATCACCAACAACATATATTTATTAACATCATCACGTGGGAATACTTCACAATCTAAAATTCAAGTTGTGGCATCACGAGAGAGGTTTTGAGGAGAGGATCGGACGCCTCATTTCGAAGGAATTGTATCAAATTCATTTTATGCTTCTTCCTCGGTAGGTTTGTCTTCGGCAGGTTTGTCCTCGGCAGGCTTGTCCTCAGTAGTTTCTTCCTCGACCACAGGTTTTTCTTCTTCAACTGGTGACTTTCCTCCAAAGCAACCACACAATGAGGCAAACATAGACTTTGCGGGTGCAGCTTCGTCTACGGCTGGTGTCATTTCTTTCTTTTCCTCGGTCACAGGTTGTTCGGCAGGTGCCGTTTCTTCCTTAGGAGTTTCTTCTGTTCCTGTTACAACGGGGGTAGTATCAACTGGAGGAAAGAAGTTATTGCGTTCGTGCGTGTGCGTGAGTCGACATCAGCATCTCATGATGATGAAGATTATATCGCAACATTGATAGAAAACTTACCTTCGACCATTTTGAAAAATTTGCTTTAGAGAAGTAATAATAATGACTCTGAATAAGAATGTATGTTTTAGAAATAATGAATTCTTTTTTTTTTAATGAGAAGGCTGTGAAGAAATTACAGTTGCTGTATCCGTCTCAAATATTCTTTTTTGTGTGACACCCTCTACGAAGAGTTCTTCATGTCCTCACAATAGTTCGGCGCGAGCTCAACTTTGTCCGCGGGTCGGACCAATGCACAGTTAACGCCGTTAATTTCCTTGATAGTAGAAGACTTAAAAGACACGGAACCTCCTACGGTATTTGTTTAAATATGCTACTTAGGAGAGTACTGTCCTAACTTAGGACAGTACTGTGGCTGTTTGTCTGTGGTAAGTGACATTTAGTAAGAAGTGAGTGGTAAAAGTATAAATCTAAAATAGGTAGTCAAATCAGCAAATCAGACTCCATACACAAGAATAAACACCTAACATACCATACAGGAGGATATATATATCCTATATATATATATATTATATATATTATATAACTTGAATTGGTAATAGAGGCTGGTGGAATGGATAGATGAAGAGAGATAGTAAACACAAGATTAGTTGTGTGGAGGACTCGTGGTGCAGACTAGACTGCACACAGACATCATCCTGATTAGGTATTTCTTGTCACGTCCTGCTTGGAACTGTCCAAAGAATAAATAGTGTATTGTTCTTCATAAGATAAAGTTGCTGTCAATCTCTGCTGCTGAATGAAGACATCATGTAAATTCTTCTGTACACAACCAACCAAATTATTATAAAGTCTGCAAACTTTCCCCTGTTTTCTTGTACAGTATTAAGAGTTACATGATGATATCTAATGGGTGGTTATGTTAGTCAGTAGAGCATTAGTTACATGGAGATACACAGTCAGTATGTATTATTCACCGTGCATGCATGGTTGGCAATGGTGGAATTATTTCTCTATTTTCTTTCTGGTAATTCTAGTACCTCCTCCCTACTATTACTTGTATTGTGGTGGGTCGGCTGCTGGCTTGCCTTTTCCTAGGTGGTAGGTAGTTTTACAGCAACTACTATATAATGCATAACAAGTTGTATGCATTATATGGTGTAATATAATGTGATGGTCAAATAATGCATAGGAAAAAAGAAAAAAGGAATAGAACAGAAAGTATATACAATTAATTGTATGTTAAATTCAGTTTTGTTTACAAAATTTCGAATTCTATCTTACAACGTGTATCAATCAAAGGAATGACATCGATATAAATCTGTACCGTACATTGACATCGTGTTCCTGTCGTCGAACATAGCCAATAAAGTAAGATTCGCAGGGAAAAGCGGAATAAATATTCGATTAACTCAACTGCATATCTTCAATAGACCGAAATTTTTTCACAATCAGAATGGATCAATCAGATTTGTGATTAATTCACACACGTATTTTGCAACATGAGAATGGCAAGAGGAATTAAGGCTACTGCATCTAATAGGAGACGTGAATCGTCATCATTACCACTACTACTACGCGTTGGTGTAGCTACTGTTGTTGGTGGTATTGTATTATTGGTTGTTCTCCAATGTATACTTTATGACCATTTAGTAATAAACGACGAGATTAGTAGTATTAATAATAATAATAATCCAATAAATGAAAAAGCAACAGAAGGCGATGAAATAATATCAGTTGATACTGTTGTTCGTCGTGGTCGTCGAAAGGCGGAGGAGATCATTGATGTAGTCATTTCCGATAATAATGATGGCAGTACTAGTAGGAGTAGTAGGAGTAGTAGTAACAGTGGTGTGAATATTTTCAATAACAATGATAGCAATAATAACGATTACATAATTGCCGCTAAACAAACAATAATCAACGAACAACACTCCAGAAAGATACAACGAGAGAAACGAAATAATAAGCAGCAACAACAACAACAACAAATACAACGACAAGTACAACAACAAGAACAAGATGGCAATGGTAAAGATTCCAATATTAATTCACAATTATTACTTCAACAAGTATTGTCGGCACATAATAACAATCCAAAAATTAGACGGAAACACCACAAATTTTGTGACAACGACATATCCTTTCGTGAAAAGTGTGACCTCCAACAAGCCAATTGTATCAAACACGTAAATGCCTCTAGTACACACGGTATAGGGAATGCTATTATCTGTTCCTTTGAAAGGACAGCCGAAGAAGTATTTAATGCCAATAATAATCATAATCTTACAGCACAAAAAAATAACAATCAAAATTGTGCCCCTGCCATCCATTCCACATCGATACGAAACAATGAATTTGATTTTTTGAAACACAATCGTATTCCGAATGTCACAACTACCAATCATCTGTGTACGGTCTATGCCATCACACAACCAAAAGAAATAGTCCAGACAAAAATTAATGAATTAATGGCAGCATTGGACGACGATGATGATGATGATGATGACAATGAAGATAAGGAAGTCTCATTGGCAGATGATCCCGAGTTGCCATTGGTAGCAATTCATATACGCACTGGATGGGCAGATGAAATGGCCAGGAATTCCGATTCGACATGGAATTCATTGGAATTTTTGGATATATGTCGAAAATATAATAATCAAAAAAAATCCCAAAACAACAACAATTTGTTGTTTTATAATTTAGAGGACAATGATGATCCGTATCATTATGATCAAGCAGTCACCACAGAAAGAAGATCTCTTGCGGATGATATATTAGTGCCGTTGCGAAAACGTGCCAATACCAAATTCGGAAAAAAGAAATGGAGATTGTATGTGGCATCCGATGCCCCCGGAATTAAATTGGTGATTGCCAATTATTTGAGTGGTGAGTATTATAAGAATGCATTGATGACCACCGGTAGTATTGGTCACAATCACGATGGTGTTACATCACGCACCACCAAAGAAAATGAAGAAGTGGAAACAAATGTATTTGTGGATTTAATTATGATGAGTGAATCATCATTGTTTACATTCATTGGTTCTAAATTTCCACAAGTTGCCGCCAAACGATCGATGTGTGAACAAGAAATTCTTCCTGCGGGAGGGAGTGGTATGCCACGACATACTCTAGTTGGATTACGTAATGTATTGTCCGAACTTATTAAGAGTAGTTCGAAGAAGAGTGACAGTAGTAATAACAATAACAATAACAATAACAATAACAATAACAAATATGTATACAATCATGAACCCGAACAATATAAGAAGTGGTTGGAAACAATAACAAAATTACTAACAAATGTGAATCATCCACCTCCCAATTGTCTTTCATCATTGGACGCATCATTGGACATTGACCATCCAGTCGAACAATGCTTGTGTTGGGTCAAAAGAGCTCACGCTGGTGTAAGTGTTAGCGTTGATGTTGATGTTGATGTTGGCGTTGACGGCCAGTAATGTAATAATTATATGTACACCGACGACGACAACAATATGCTGTGCTGTGCTGTGCTAGCATTTTATGACATCTTTTAAGATATAATATAAAAATAGTACAATTTTTTAATTTTACTTAGGAATTCTATTATACTTCTTCTATTAGGTCCTGTTTCGTATATTTGTTTAATCACATTTCCATGAATATTAAATATTTCCCCATGCGAACTAAATATCTCTTCTGTTCTTTTTTTGATCGTATGCCAGCTGATAATTTCCAAATGTCTATATAATGCTACTTACTTAGCACTGGATTATAATGCAACTCGACTAAAGTAAAACCGACATTTTTTTGTGTTACGGTACTCCTCTTTTTCTATCTGAAGAGAATATCATCCGAACTTTAGCACCTCTAAAAAGTAACTTAAAAGAGGTTCGTTCTTATCCCAACCAAAGATGAAGTAGTGATAGGTAGGACGAAGAGTAAAGCATAGGTCCACCGAAACCAACAATGATCAAGAGAAAGAACATCAGCAAGTTTCCCCCTTCAGAGCAAGCGATTGCATGATATACAGGCTGACACTATAGTATACTTCCCTGAACTGATTATCCTTTTTAGTACTAAACAATGATTAGATGTCGAATGCTCGATTAGCCTTAATTTTTACGACTCTCTCACGATGTCTCTTTCGATTTGGTCTTCGTTCTTCTCTATTAGCAGCTACCTTCTCAAATAAAGATGGCATTCGTCGAATAATATAATATGCAACCTCTGTATTGGTAGGCGATGTATTCCTTCCATACTTTAGATTATAAACACGTTCAAGTATCTTAGGCCAGAGGTTAGAGGGAACAGTGGTATTATTTTCCGTTGTTGTCTGCAATGCTCTACGTCCTCCACGATTTAGACTAAGCCACCAAAACTTTTCTGTATCCCATGATCCGTCCAAATCTAGACGCTCTATCTGTACATTATTCTTAAGCGCGGATATCATAGCCTTCTTAGATCGATCTGTTATAGGATTCCGTCGTACGTCGAGATGTTTCAAGGACTTGGTATCTGATAATCTAGATGCCAGTGTCAGTAAGCCCTCATCGGAAATTAGATTGTCGGTAACAGACAAAGTTCTGATGGACGTTATAATATTCGATTCCTCTGTTGTGAGTATCCGACTTAGTCTAGCCATATCTTCATCATTTAAATTGTTTCCGGAAATTTTCAGGTATGTAAGGTACCGATTGTGTGTGAGAGCTTGGAATAAATTTTCTACATTTAATTTACTTTCCGGATGGGACAGATTATTCTTCAAACCCAAATGCAATAATTTTGTTCCTGTTGGACTTAGTATGTCACTGATTGCACGCATCGATTGATCGCTACAGTGCATATCATATATCTTTAATGATTGTAAAGTTGGATGTCGGATCAAAGCTTCTAAAACAATCGGAAGATGTCTCTGTGGATTTACATTATTTATACTTTGTGTAGTAGCAACAGTATCGGTTGAAAATGAATAATATGGCCGTCTTCCAAAGTTACAGTTAGCCAAGAACAATGACTTTAAATGTTTGTTGTCGCGTAGTGCAGTAGCTAACAAACCAACATCGTCGTTTTCTATAGTACAGTTACTCAATTGTAAATTTTCTAAAGTATTGTTTATTCCCAGACCTTCACAAAACAAGAAGAATCCTTTGCTTTCTAAACAAGTTCCCTTGAGACTCAGTGTTTTCAGTTTTGGTACGACGATATCGTCACTGTTGCTGTAAGTTTCATGTTCATTGTTACTGTTACTACGAACTGTATGCTCTTGTTGAGTCGCAAAGTTGTTGGTATACTTAATAACATTATTTCCACCAAGATGTTCACCAATTGCCTTCAAACCTTCCGAATCAAGATTGTGAGCAATCGGAATACTTCCCGTGAATCTAAATTGTTCTGTCCACGGAAGAACTATTCGAATCAGATTAGAGACCAAATCGGAACAATGTATTATATTCATATCAATCCTGTTCGTCCATCTATAACAAGGTTTGTTAGAACTACTTGTATTGCTATTATTATTATCATTATTATTACTATTATTGTTGCTTTGCTTTTGATTTAACAATTTCTCAAATCCTTCCAGTACCAATTTACCGATAGATACATTACGTATCGTTATTTTCCCTCGATTTTTTGGATGTTGTTGACAGTTGATACTATTGAAATGTTCAGTATCTCGTAACACAGTGCAGATAGCAGAAGAATCGAAGAGATGCCCGTCGATGTTAATTTGGTGAACGTCGTCGTCGTTTTTGTTGTTGCTGTTGCTGTTGATGTTGCCACGATTGAAATTGCGAACGGAAACCTCGGCATCATCATCTTCCCTCATAACATTCATTCTTTTTAACTTTCCTGCCCCCATGTAAAGTGTTCATGTCTATGATTCTTCCTACAATTTACTAGCAACCTTCGGAATAGTTACGTGATCATATATAAGCTTACTTATTATTTTATACAACACAGCTTAATTTGATTGATGTTGATTGATGATGAATAATAGATTGTTCTTTGTGTGAATTTGGGCGATTTCAAAATGCCTGATAGTATGGCCCTGCGATTTGATCACGCTTCGATCCCAGCTGGACCTTTTTACACCTACCGCCGAAATTACTTAGCGATTAAAAATAAAGCCCATCATTGCAGGGTTCTGACTCTTTACACTTCATCTGTTTTCACTGTCACAGATTAACGGTTCGCATACAGTAATGAATGAATCGAAGTCACATTGAATTAAATTCAAGTGTTGTATACTTCAAGTAGTCGTCAGGTATAAACTAATTCGATCATAATATACTTTAAGTCTTCAGACTTCTCGTCACTGCAAACATTAACCTGCCCATTATTTGTGTCGGCATTCATCTTCATTGAAGTACGCATACTGTCAATTTTATCTAATTTAATTCAAGTGAATTTCATTTGAAATTAACTTGGATCAATACTAACAAATTATTAATTAATCCCGAATTTTTAAATCAAGCAACAGCAAAAAATACAGAAAAGAGAGTCGTCGGTCATGATTTAAATACGTCCTCTTGTTCGAAACAAAGTACTTCTACCCATCACGATGGCCGATCCCAAGCAAAATCGTCACCGACTCTTACTTCCTACTACCTCTCGCGTAGCAGTACGACAGAAAAAATCCTACCTCAATGATCGAACACGACCCAAGAAAAATGAAAATTCCACCAGCGTGAAGGAATCGTTGTCGAAATTTTTAGCAGATACAGAATTACAGGACGATGATATGATGGATTTATTTAAAGCTACTACTAATAAAAGTAAAGATAAAAATAAAGATAATATTGGAAGTACAAGTATAAATATCACTAACAGTGGTAATAGTGGTGACGACAAAAAAAGCAAAATCACAAACATCAGTACTAACGATAAAAACGACAATAAGGAGGGCGACGACAACAATAACGATTCTCAAGAATCTTTTCTATTTGATCGCAAAGCCATACTGAAAGCAACCAAAAAACCATCATCAAGGACAAAATTAAGGAGATCAAGATCAAGATCACAACGACCGAATGGTAAAAAAGATAGTAATAGTAAAAAAGACCGAAAGAAAAAAACAGTAGGAAGAGAAAAAGATCGACGTCAATGGGTCACCAAAAAGCAATCAACAAGCAATAGCGAAAGCAATAACTATAAAAATACCAGTAGTGATTCTAATGACGAAGATATTGATATCGATGCGGAGTCCTTTGCTGGCGATGATGAGGACGAAGTGAGCATTTCTTCTTCAGAATCGAAAAATAATAATAATAGTACGAGGGAACGAAGTGAACGAATTGGACGAAGATCGTCCGTAAGTCAAAGTAAGAACAATGATAGAGGTAGTAGACTGCGTCGTAGTCGAAGTGTTTCTAGAGCGCGAACTACTACCCCTCGAAGTAGCCGAAGTCTTTCTAGAGCTCCATCTACTCCTCGAAGTGCACCATCACGGACTCAATCCTTAAAAAAAGGTAAATCATCAAATAGTACAACATCAGTACGCAGACCACCTCGGAGGACAAGATCAGACATGAGCTGCGAAAGGAGCAGCAATAGAGGGACTCATAAATCATTGTCAATGGGTCTCGAAGGTTTGAACAAACAAGACCGAAGAACATCAATAAAAGAACAATATAGAAGTCCTTCCGTCGATCCTGGAAACAGACGACGGGATCATGATAATGATGACGGAGGAGGGTCCGTTGCATCGAGTATGAGTTACCGATCGACTCGTTCTTCCTACAAACCTAGCGGACTAGAAGGTGGAGCATTAAATGCATTTATGGGAAATACACACATAGCTCAAACTACAACAAGTCGTGGTAGAAGTATCGTGACGCCGACAGGAGGGAACTGTTCGGTAGCTAGTGCACCTGCTGATGAAAATTATATAAGGGAACGTAAAGCTCGTCAGGACTTAATCATGGACGTTGCATTGAAAGAAAAATGGCGACATGAAGCAGAAGCTACAAAAGAAGCTGAAAGGCTTGGAAAAGAAAAATTCGACGCAAACTATTATTCCTCCGATGAAGACTTGGGAACAAAGAAGAAAAAAGGACTTGTTAAAAGAATGAAAAAGGCGGCCCATAAGACGGCAAGAGCGTCTAGATCTGGCGCGAAAGGTGCGGCGAATGTTGTTAAGGATCCGAAACGTGCCGGAAAAAGGGTTGGAAAGGTGGCTAAGGGTGTTGGGAAGGAAACAGCTAGAATGGTCATGGACCCTTCATTGGCAGCTAAACGAGGTACTCAGGGTATTGTAGATACTGTTAATTTTACCGCCAATGCTGCCACTAATGTTGCTAAGGAGGGTTTTGATGTTACAAGTTCATTAACCAAAAAGGGGATAAAGGGCGCTGCAATGGTTGTTGATGGCACTATTGATGGAGCTGGTAGATTTGTACAAGGGGCCACAGATATTATGTTCTTTAACGATGGTCAGGTAGATTCTGAAGACGAATACGACGATTACGATCCAAGATCATTGTCGACCAGTGGAGACAGACAAGTATGTAAGAAAACATTTGCAGAACGTATGTCAACTACCTATGACGACACCGAAGTTAATCGAAAGTTGGGGGAAGAATTTGATAACAATCGTTCCAGAATTCGCAGTTCAAAGATCATACCTGCTTTGAAGATTAAAACAACGCCGTCTAAGGCAAATAAGAATAACGGTTGGTATGATATATAACATTGAACAAAGGAATCTCGCCAGGTAACTATAAGACTTTTTATTCAACTAGATTATTATATTGTTGATGAAACATCTAGGGATTTACTTCCACTCTTGATTTCGCTAGTGCACAAAAACAACCACTAAAAGCTGATAAAAGCTGGAAGGATACCGACGTAGGAGGATTTAGATATTGCAGATATTCATTAAAAACGATAGAAATTCAATAGAGTAGGATATTACAAGAGATTAACTCTGATTTGATCATTATATACCAAGTATTTTTCTGTTCTAGGATATTATGCGTGTGTCCATTCTTTTATTAGTTGAGAGAATAAGCTGCATATAGCAATACGCGAATAAAATCATCTCTAAAATTCGTTTTTTTTTAATTATATTACGAATAGTTCATAACGAGTGTATCAAGGGGAATCATGGCGTCTCGTTTTCTTCCTCTTCTTGGACCGTTCATCTCTGGTTTTACTCTTGCGTTTCTTTTTAGAAGATTTGCGATCGCGACGTCTCTCTCTACTTTGCTCCGGGTACCTTCTTTCGTCTTTGCTGTCGTCACTTTCGTCGTGGTAATCACTGTCCTTTCTTAGTTTGAGTTTGCTACTGTCTTCACTTGACGGTCGTCCACTATTGTTATCAATCTTGTAACGATCTCTATCATCATCGCGACGATGAGGACGATGCTTCCGGTGATGTTCACTCTCATTGTCACTACTATCATCACTACTAGAATCATGTCGACGTCGCTCACGTCGATGTCGATGGTGACGACTGCTACTACGATCCTTTCGAGAGGAATCATCGTCATGATCGTGACGGTCATCATGACGTTGTCGATTTCGACGCCGCCGATGATGATGATCACCGTCACGCGAGGAATCAACACTTTCGTCACGACGACGGCGACGGTGATCATCTGAGGACGATTTTTCTTTTGTTCTGGAAATCTGTTTTTCAACTGAGGTGTGTTTAATACCGCTACTACTGGTTCCACCACCACCACCACCACCACCAGTAGTAGTAGTAGTAGTAGTAGAAGAAGAACCTTGTTGCGGCTGCCGACTCGACGTCGTGGCAGCAACAGATGCAACAGTAGCAGTAGAAGACGATGATGGCGGTGGCAATGCAAAAGGATTCCAACCGCTCTTAGCGCATTCTCGATCACCTCGTGCATGACCCCAGATCCCGCATGCAAGACATCGTATGTGTAAGATCTGTACACCTAATGGTTTAAAATTCACCATCACAGCAGCAGCAGTGTCACCATCCGTTCCACCACTATCGTCCTTAGGCTTCGCTGCCATCGGTGCATTTTTTAGTTGTGGAAATCTTTCGATTTGTGCTTGATAGGATAAATTACTTTGACCAGATCTAAATTTTCGTCCCACATCCTTTTCTAATGCTGATCTATTATCTACAGCACCACTTTTGGCGTTATTATTCTTGCCATTATTGTTATTGTTATTATTATTATTATTATTATTATTATTGCGAGAATCGTTATCAGCACCACCGCCTCCACCATCTTTGTCACCATCTCGTGATTCCATCATCCCTTGTAAACTTGGTGTGAATTTATATGATTTAGTCGTCGGGTCGTTATCATTGGTAGTAGTAACAGCCGACGATGTTGTATCCGCCGAAGCCGACGACACCGTAACTGACGACGAGGCTGCTGCTGCTAACATACGACGAAATTCTGCCGCTGCCGCATCATCTCCTGGTTTAACTTTTGTAAGATCATCATCATCATCATCATCATTATTACTATTATTATCCTTGCTATTCTTCTCCCCACCACCGGTTTCCAGTCCTGGAGGAGCATCATACATAAATCGCAATTGTGCTTGTGAACCTCCTATGTCACCTTTCATTACTCGTTCTAGATCTTCATCTTCTTCTTCTTTTTTAAGTTGTGCTTGTCGTTGTCGAATTCTATCTTTTTCTCGTTTTTCATTATCTTGTGCCTCCCAAACAACCTTTCTGTTGACATTGTTGTGTGGATTAAAGCCCTTCTTGGACAGAAATGCCATACCTTGCACCATGATGAATTTAGTTTAATAACAATAATTAGAATCGATTGACCGAGTATTTAAAATGAATGCACGCTAATAGAGCGATGCCAATAGCTTTTTTATTTGACCTACAGTAGTATTGACCCATTGCGATGGTTGGATGCTGTCGATTCCTCTTGCTCCTTGACAATGCACAGTAACTTCTTTAGTCGTAATTGGTAATTGTACCAGGTACAGTCCGTGATCAAATTTCCAGTCGACTCGTAGAATCAAGATGTATGTCCGTCAACCGATTTAGTTCTTTCCGCGCCAATTTGCTTGACATGTCGTGATTTTTTTTGATTTTACAACTCTTTTTAAAAACTGCAACAACTAACTTACAAAATCGATATGCACAACTTCCAATTATTTCTTATCTTTCTTGACAAGAACATTCAAGAAGACGAAGACGACGACAAAATACGATAGACATCACAACGTAACTTTCTGAACTCCTCGTATGTCTCTTTCGAGAGGTAGCTGCCGTCTCTGTCGTGTTGAAACAAAAAGAGAAGGTCGTCGTCGTCGTCGTAGTCGTCGGAATGACGATCCTTCGCAACGACAACTATCGTGGCAGCAGAAACTGATATCATCACCACAACCGACAATTCTATTTATACAAAGCAATGACAATGTTATTGAGAATGATAGGAAGGATTCCACGACCTCGAGTATGATTCTCTGTAAATGCTTGCCATATTCAAACGACGATGATTGTGGTAATGGTAGTAGTAGTAACGAAGAAAGCACAACTCGTCATTCATCCAACGCCGACAATGTTATCCTTGCGTTCGACGAAAGTGTTAGGATCGTTCTTAATAACAACAATAGTTGCAACAATGGGAAAATCGAAAAAATGATACAATCGTATTGTGATGAAGAGCAAACCGACTGCAACGATGATGACAATAATAATAGTAACAACCACGAATGGTGGAGTCTAGACGAGGCCGATCCTGATCCCGAGATAGTTCGTCGAGTATGTTGTTATTGTTCTTCCGACGATCGTCGTCGTCGTCGAAGTAATCGTTTAAATTCACATCGTCACGCTAATCTCAATGCTAGGATCAATAAATCGAAAGCTGGATCAAATAAGACTGATAAGAAATCAATGCCTAATACGAATGATGCGACTGTTACTAATAACTCAAGCACGTCCGAATATTACGATGAAGATTACGATGAAGATTACGACGACGACGACGACGACAATATGCTAGAATCGCCGTGTCTTCGTCGCCACCGAGTGGCGATCCCGTTATTCTCACCTTCGGTAACTGTTCGACCGCTCCAAACTTTAATCATTTCCGTTACCGGGTCGATACCATCACTTTCCGTTTCTCCTTATCAATTTGCTTTATCCGGAAAAAATAATGACGACGACAACTTTGATCATGGTAAACCACTCTCGACCTTGTTACAAGCTTGCTGGAAAAGGCAACTAGTCGGAAAGGTGATCGCGATGGACGATCATTGGACATGTCAGATACGTCTATATGTTGACAACGACGACGATGACGAATCGAGTAATACCATATATGGTATGGTGGAATCCTACAAAGCGTTGACGATACCGACATCAAGATCACCAGCCGGGTATTCTCGTCGTTATCAGAAAGGCAAGGGTCCTACTGAATTGTTATCGCTACCAAACGATTTTTATGTGGTTCTACCCAGTACGATAATAACTATTCAACAAAATCAGCCACAAACATCTACATGGACAATGGATGGTCCCATGACCAAATCAACCACTTCTCCAACCAAAGAACTTCCAGTAATATCTACCGCATCAAACACTAACAACTGGAATCACGAGTCTCTACGTCCTCCCTCCGCTGCTGCTGGTCTCTTGGTGGATACTATTAACTGCGTTCGATTCGGTAGGGGTGATGTACCGAGAACGTTTTTGCTTAGTGGCCCACCGGGTTGTGGAAAGACTTTTGCAGCTACGTGGGCGGCATCGGTTCATCCAGCTGCCACCTTACTATGCTCGATACGTGGCTCTGAACTGTTGCAAGTCAGTTCTACTAGCAGTAGTGAGTCATCAAACAACCGTAATACTCCCGCACGTGCACTAGAATGGGAATTTCAAAAAATGGTGAAAATGATATCCCTTCGAGAACAACGCAACGAAACCGAGCACATAGTAGAATCAACAACGCAATCACCATCAGCATTGAACGAGGGGAAAAATGATGGTGTAGTCGGTCTGATTTTTCTGGACGAATGTGATGCTTTAGTCAGCGTAAATTCAGTTGCAGCTATGTTAGCTGATTTGTTAGATCGAGTGTCGTCGTCGTCATCATCATCCAAAGATGATCAGTATTGGAGTAGGATTATGGTGATAGGTGCCACCAATCGTATAGACGCTATCCCATCCTACTTGCGACGCGCTGGTCGTTTCGATCGCGAGATTCCTATTTCCCCACCTTCTGCCAAGGAACGGGCCATATTTATTACTTCCTTATTGACGATGGTTCAAAACAGCAATTCAGATGACATTGGAATCACATTACCACCGATGTCAAGATTATCCACGCAAAAAGCAACAGCAGAAAGTATAGTAAACAAAAAAGAGAATGACAAGTACGAAGAAGATTCAAAAGTTGGGATTCCCACTAAAGAAGAAATCGAAGAAATCGCCGAGCTCTGTGTAGGGTACGTCGCAGCAGACCTATCAGCCCTCGTAAGAAAAGCTTGGCTTCTTTCTCTACAAGAGGAGGGGGGTGACAACATTATTACATACTCTCATTTAGAAGAATCTCGACATCTTGTCGGTGCTTCGGCATTAAGAGATGCATCGTTGGCTGCTCCACCAAAAATTACCTGGGATGATATTTCCGGGGACCCGGGGGGAGCGAAAACAGCATTGCGACAGGCTATTGAATGGCCGCGTCTAAAGGCTAGAGAGTTTGCTATTCTAGGTATACAGCCTTGTAGAGGAATTTTATTGCACGGTCCTCCCGGTTGTGCAAAGACGACTCTCGCAAGAGCTGCAGCAGGCTCATCTGGTGTAGCCTTTCTTTCGTTGAGCCCAGCTGAGGTGTATGCTTCATCTTATGTTGGTGAGGCTGAGAGGATAGTTCGTCAGGCTTTTAACCTAGCTAGGTCTACTTCTCCCTGTATCTTATTTTTCGATGAAATCGACTCTATCTTTGGTGGTGGAGGAGACAGTGGAGGGGGTGTCGGTGGAAATGGTCGTGGAAACTCATCAGAAGCTAGAGTACTTTCTACCTTTCTGAACGAAATGGATGGAGTGGATATAGCTGGCGCAGGGAAAGATGGTGTATTGGTATTGGGAGCAACCAACAGACCGTGGACGCTGGATGCCGCGTTGATGCGACCGTAAGTTCAGTCCCGGCTGTATCTTTAATGCTAAGGTTGATGCTGATATTTTTGTTATGCACACAACACGTTTTTGCTCTAATCAATGACTAACAATATGTGTTTTATTTTCTTGCGTTTCACAGAGGCCGTTTTGACAAAATTATATTTCTACCTCCACCGGACAAAGAGGCACGACGATCTATTCTTGAGAAACAGTTGAAGAACGTTGCAGGAGAGTCAGATGAGATAAAATGGGACATTTTGATTGACCTTACTGAAACAATGACAGGAGCGGAGATTATAGGAGCGTGTCAGGAAGCCAAGCTACGTTGGATGCGAGAAACTTTCCTAAATGACCCATCTTGTGAACCCGATGCCGTATTCGAACAAGATTATATCGTGAATGCACTGATGTCCGTCAAGCCGCTACTTTCAAACCCACAAGCACTCGAAGAGTTTCAAGTTTTTGAAAATCGCGACAAGAAAAGTGTTTCTATCAGTTGATACGATTAAGCAAAGTAATACGCATATTATCCAGTATTGAAAGAAAAAATTATTTTTTGTAACAATCTATATAACTTCACAGCGATCAGCTGTGACGTTACGTTATGTGTTGCGAAGTCTTCGACGAATCAACATTACGTATTATGTATTATGGTTTCTTTTTGGAACTTCTTAGTTCCTACCTAGACGTCCTCTATTTACCCACACGACCAGCTTTCGGTTGATAATTAACTCGGTAGAACCTTTTTGTTTCATCGGTTTGAGGCGGACGTTTCATCTCCCCAACGTCTGCAAGAAGTACTCTGATTTGTTCGACTAATTCACTACCTGCATCTGGATTCTGTCGTAGAGTCCTCAGTCTACTAAAGACAGTAAAGTCACAATCATGTCCTTTGATTAAAAATTCTTTTAATCTACCAAGTTTCCGCTCTAAATCATTTTTATCTATTCCTGCTTTAAATCGAAAAGCCTTCTTTTCTTTCTTGTTAGATGATGAATTTTGTTGCTTTTTCTGTGCTTGCTGATGCTTGTATTCCAACTTTGAGAGCTGCGTCACTCTAATAACAGGAGGATCACCATCAATATTTGCGCCGATCAAATCTTCCCCACGGTCTAGTGATATTTCAATAGCCTCTGATAAAGAAACAACTTGTACAGTTGATGGAGTATCTGGTCCTTCATCTGTAACCAGCCGTATAGTTAAACTGTCTGCAGACGATTCGGAGGATTTGCGAATTAATAAAGCAACAAGATCTTCGTTGGCGATGACATTACTTTTCTTTTTGTCATTGCCAAATCCCTTAGAATTCCGTCCACGTGAAGAAAATGATCTAGAATTAACATCCTGCCATATTGGTGATTTGTTGTGGGATGATGGATTGTAAGAAGATTCGCCTACAGAGAAACTCCTAATGACGGATATCAGCGACGACGACGACGACGACGACGGTGCTTTGCCCATGCATACCGACCTACTCCTACAGTTTATAGGAGCAGTGCATGTGCGTTTATGTGCCAATACACGGGCCGAAGAGGTGTAAGCTAGCTCCAGTAGAGGTCTTGACAACATTCTTTTTTCTTTGTGAGTTATCTCTATTTATTATGTTTTATTATATATTATGTTCAGAGTCAAATTTAAAATGTGTGGTAAAATAAGTACGATGTTAAAATATGAAGTGATTTCCAAAATGAGTGTGTCGTCGAAATAAAAATTGAGCAAAATGTTTTTGGATTTTTCCATCCCCCTATCATATAACGGAAATATACAGACGTTAATGTGGACAAATTTCTGTCGTCATGCTCGCGAGGAAGTCAGGAACAAAATAAATTACATAGTAAAATGAACAGATAACACTTTAAATAACCAAGTCGTGTGGACTTTTTCGTTCTACAGTAATTAAGATGCGTTGCACGTGTGATAAATTTCTTTCAACGCTCAAATCGCTTACAAATCTTCTTCTCTCGCCTATCTATCGAGCTATTAGTTTAGGAAGAAATTATTTCTTCTGATACTCATTATTTCTGGAATCGTATAATATCGCCGACAGTACGCATACCACGTTCGAGAACAAATGCTGTATCCGCCGTGTCGATAACAAAACAGATTGATTGAAGAGATATCATATCTGCACTGAACTGCTGTTGTTACTGATAGACTTATTTATAGCAGCTGATGAATACAACATAGCTTACACTGGACTTAGGTAGAAGTAGCTGACGAAAGGAATTGGGACTTAATTTTAATTTTAATTCTGCATAACAATAAACAAATAATTGTACGAGTAATTAACCTTGTCGGGTGAAATCGATGCACTACAACAATGAGTAATGACAATATATCCTGCCGAATAAAACGATCCGATCGGCCATGTATAGTATGTTCTGGACATATGGATCTAATTGAGGCTCATCCTAGGAGATTTACTTTTTTCAGTGCTGCACTTCTTCCCTATATGTGCGGTGGTGCTGAAGGTGTGGATTGTCTTGATTGTCCAAAATGTGGTTTCAAAACAACAACAGCAGATTATCAATACCTGCATATGTGTAAAAAAGAACGACAGACAGGAGCAGGTGGTAGTATAATACCTGGCAATGGACGTCGAAGCAGCAGTAACAGCAATAGCAACAGCAATAGCAACAGCAATAACAACAGCAACAGGATCCGAGGTAAAAATACAAGAACTACGTGTTCACATTGTCAGGCTTCCTTAGAATCAAGTTCATGGCAATTTTGTCCAAGTTGTGGAAAAAAATGTGCCTCATCTTCTTCTACGACTTCTGGAACAACAACAACAGTGAAGAAGAATGAACAAAATAATAATCAAAGTAGTGATGGAATCATCAAGGATAGTATAGAAAGAAATGATACAATATCAGCATCAAATTCATGTTCTTCCAGCAGCCGTTCCAATTCCAATTCCATTGGCAATTCCAATTCTCGTGGTAGTGGTGGAATTGTTCGAATGGTAACACCTCCCAAACGGACAAGCACTGATGACTACAGCAGTCCAGTCCAAATGCAATACTAAAAATATTTATTATGATACACACACACATATAGATATATAGATATATATATATATATATATGCAAATGCAATTTAGTACAGTACAGTACAGTACAGTCAGTACACATAATATTCTTCATCTTCGCGGAAATAATCATAATAATATTATAATTACTATTACGCTATATTATACTATATCATTTCATTTTATTCATATTTAGAAGAATATGTGAATATAAATTATGAGTATCTACATATTCTTACCCAAGACCTGATCAATGTAATTCCTCCACTTCTTAACTTGGTAAATTCTATTTACACGATCACTTTCCTTCACTCGTTCTTCGATCTTTTCGACTTCCTCTTGTGTCGTAATTCGACGAAACGGTTCATCAGTGGTGAATGGATCATGCTGACGGGCAATGGCAGTACTTAGATCCATATCGAAACAACGCGATACATGATTCCGCATGTTTTCAATTTCATCTTCCTTGCTGATGGTATCTCTCAACAATTTGAGTGTCATCTCTGGAGAAGGACGATGGAATAGAACGTAATGTTTGGTAGGGATCCAAACAAAGCTAAATCGATTTTCAAATAAGATCATTTGACCTTCTACAAACCGATTATCTTTGAATCCCTTCCTTGACACTTGTCCTTTCCCGGGAAATCGATGAAATTCCCCTCTTTGATTCTTATTAACTAGCTCCGCTGGAGGTAGAAGAGATGAATTGGATGGCAGCATGTTTACTGTAAATGTCTTTTCACCTCTTGGCACATTCAAGTCTCCAGTCACTTTTGATGCAATGAGTTCATCCCCTGAATAGGTTATATTGATTACTTGCAATCCTTTTGTGTCACCGTAGCTACGATGTATATTTTTTGTCCAGAGAAGAAGAAGAAGAAGAAAAAACACGACGTCAGGATACCATACAACAACAAATAAAAAAGATGTAATTAATTAAGATAGAATATCACATAAAGTAATGTAAGATAAGATACGATAAGAAACTTACTTTCCAACCCATAGACCCTCCATGTTGAGATGTGGCAAAAATTCTCGTGAGTTTGTTGCAACACTTGACCATTTTTCGATGAGGATTGTTTTTTCTTCGTCGGTTACGTCCTTCATTTTTTTTGCCTCCTTGATATTTTTTTGAGCTTTATCATACATATAGGATGGATCACGACTTTCTCCCTTATATATTGCCTTTTCTAAGGATTCGATACGAGCATCATCGTTCGACGCTTGTGCCCATTCTAAGTTCTGTCGAAGACTTTTCAGGTCTTCCCGTAATATTCTTAATTCATCACCCGAAGCAAATAGCTTCGAACTTGCTAATGAATCTTTATCATCAAGTCTTGCCTTACTAATATCATTCATAGCCATGTTTTTCTTCTTCTTATTTTCATTTCCACAGTTATTATCGCTCTTTTTGCCGCTGTCGTGGTCGTTAAGGCTTGCTGGTAATGGCGTTATCGAAATTCCATATCCCGTTGTTCTATGTTGCGTTGACGATGACGATGACGACGACGACGACGACGACGAGGATGGAAAGTCGCGACAAAAAGCGCTCACCTGCGTTATGGAGAACTCTGACGCCGATGATAACAACACCAAAACTAGTAAAACAAGCGACTCTTTCATTTCCTATCTTTCTTTCTTTTGATCCGAATCAGTAGTGTTCGAATAATATTATACAATACAGTACGCAAATAAATTATATTGGATTAGAATCTCTAGTACGTCGCGTATAAAACTTTTTTTTCTTTCGTGTGATGCTGTTCGACCGTTACGTGAACAGCAAGGTAGTGTTCCTTCGTAGCTATTATTGGAAGTTCTGTGTTGTTGCTTTTTGACAGAACATCGAAGTCTGCTCTGTCTTGGCATTGGGTACATTGTCGAAATCATCATCCTCTCTGAATGAAATGTTCTGCGATAGCGGAAGAAATTCTTCTTGGATTCTGTTCGGATGTCAACTTGGCGAAGCGAACCCTACAGTACACTAACTATGATATCCACGTCATCAGAAAAGGCGAATCGGAATTTTGTTTTCTTGAATTGGGACTTACAAAGTACTTGTACTGAGTATAGTACATGTAATGTACGTGTGAAACGTGAGAGGTGAAAGGTAGATTATGATGATGTTGAATGGATGCAATTCATATTGATTATATTATATGCCATTTTGGTGGAGTGTTGACATAGCATTAGTTCAGTGATTGAACAGAACAATAACTACCGCACCTTGGCAAATGCCATTGGACTTGACCATATATCATAATAGTATGTATTGTCTTTCCTCTTCCTCTATTTGTTGCTGTCATTATCACTTTATTTTAAGTACAGCAAGATTTGATAGATGATAGATTGTCAGTGGTTATTGTTTTCGAAGAAGGTACTAGAAAAAGTGTTTACGATGGATTTTTTTGATGCCACAACGACACACAAATTGTTCAGAATCACAATGTATGACAACATACTTATACTTTGAAGTGGCTACATGATGGATATTGGCACCCCCGGCCCCATGTTGTAAGATTTCCTATATAGAATTGATATCTTGTGTCTTCTAATTCCAATTGGATGTGTTTGAAAGTGATTTCGGCAAATAGAATTGTGAACCAAACATAATATACTGCTAGTACACACATACTGATGTCAAATGCGTCGGACGGCGGATGGACGGCATTGTACTTGTCCCGCGCAAGCTCGATTTTTAAGAAGTATTTCGTGTATTACGACATACCCACCACTAAAAGATTGTCTTCAGCTCCTGTACTCTGCACATTTCATATTACAATACACAATACATATAGATTTCGTTTTAGGATATAGTCCTACGTACGTCAAGTCCTACACTAGCACCAAACCATATATAGTGCAAAAAAGAAGGAATAGGAAAATGGACATATTCAAGAGGATTGCTGCAGCATCAACGTCATTGCTTTCGCCACATTCCAAACGACGAAAACTTTCAAAAAAATCTCAGGAGGAAGAATATGTATCAATGAAAGATGGTTCGGATAAAGAGGAGGAGAAAAAACATGTCGATGGACACAACAAGGATGCCGAGGAAAAAGAAAGTGATAAGGGCAATAAGATCGAATTCAAACTTCCCAGGAGTTTAGCTCCTTTCAATACACCAGGAGTTCAAGACTATGGTATCATTCGTACATCCCGTTTGCGCGATCGTTCAAAGAAGACAACAGATCCAGTCGATATTGCATATCAACATATCAAGGGACAACACCAATGCCATGCCACGAATGACGGACACGTTTGGTGTTCTGGAAAAAATAAGTATCGGTGTCAACACTGTGCTGAGGGTGCGTATAAGTTTTGTCATTCTCACCGTCACCTTGATGCAAATCAGAAATTGTACTGGAAGAGCAGAGAAAAAGCAGATCATCCACAATCAACTCCAGGCCCAGCAAAACACAAAAATTTGTCAGCGTCAAAATCAAACCGTATGTCTGCACCTGCCGCAAAAATGAATAATCAGAAAAATCGGAAGTTTAAGCCAGGTCCAAAATCAAGGAATAAAATAGTTGTACGAGACGAAAATGGATACGAGAGCAATTATATCAATCAATGTGTGTTCCTAAAAAGCACAAATAATGTTCGATGTGGTCGGTTTTTTAAAGAAGGCGGGAATGGATTTTGTAAATGCCACGCTAATTCGGTGGAAGAAAACGGAACCGAATCGTATAGGGAGGATCATGGAACAATGCGTTGTACTGCTGTGACGAAAAAGGGTGGTTTGTGCAGTTATAAAGCATTAGATAAATGTGTCTTCTGTTTGGAGCATATCGATAGCCCTCCAGAAAAAGTTTCTCCTACAGCACTTTCCAATGAGATAAAAGATAAGAACAGAAAAGAAACACCGCCAGAGGCTACGGAATCAACGAAGGATGTTGGATTAACGGTGGATAAGGATTCATCATCTGATAAAAGCGAGATGGAACCAGTTTCCAAGCAAAGTGTGAGTGCCGGATTAGACGTTGGCGCGATTGATTCATTGGAAAACCATCTTGAAGAAAGCGCAGCTATCGAATCAAAAGCCAAAGACAATAACCCACCACCAAAAGATCCAAGTCTGCAGAACGATCTAAATCTAACCAACAATGACATCGAGATGGAATCAGTTGAACAACAGGTAGACCGAAGCCATCAAGAAGAAGGAGAAGAAGAAGAAGGAGAAGATAACAATTCAGGAAAAGATCCAAGCCTACACAACGATCTAAATCTAACCAACAATGACATCGAGATGGAATCAGTTGAACAACAGGTAGAGAAAACGGATGGATGCAACCCTCCGGGAAATATCATCGTGGAACGCCGAAGCCATCAAGAAGAAGAAACCCCATCTGCAAGTACTCTATGCAACGAAGATGACGTATCGAATACTGAAGGTGTGCCTGCTGCTGCCCAAGTAGAAAAGGCTTTTTCAAACGACGAACGTTGTTTTTATGTGCACAAAAGTAAGCAGTGCTCGTACAAAGTTGTAGAAGGGGATGTTCTCTGCAGTTTGTGCAAGAAATGTGTAGATGAAAAGAAACCTTTTGATCACATCTCGGATGACTACGATCGCTCGTTGAACAGGTGTTTTCGTGTAGATAGATGTACCGGTAAGCAATGTTCGGGATTGGCTACCGCAGGGGAGGTTATGTGTAGCAAGTGTAGACGATCTTGCGGAAAAATGAAGGAATCTTTGTTTGAAACCTGCGAGGGCTCAGATTTGTCGGTCGAGGGATCTTCAAAAGAATCAACTTCTTCATCGGCGACTGAAAGCTCAGAAGAAACTAATAGTTATTCCTCTGAAGACACCACTGACAACGACTATGATTCTGACGATTCTGATGAATCTGATGAAGATTATGACTCTTATTGCTCGGCGTATACCCACAATGAGTTTTTCAAGCTGTGGCGTGACTGGGAAAAGAAGACGGAAAAAACAGACGAGGTTGAAGATTCGCAGTTAATCAGAAGAGCAAATAAAAGTATGGATCCTGATGATACAAAAGGGCAGCAGAAGGCTCAATATGGACGAGTGCTACCGCAAGCAATGAAGAAAATGATTCAAATTCTTGAACTTCGTCGTGAAGACATTTTTCTCGACATTGGGCACGGTATAGGTAATACCTGTCTACATGCTTCATTTTGCGCTGGATGTGATTCACGAGGAATTGAAGTTGTATCTGATCGCCATGATATCGCAGATAGATTTCGTGGAGCTATGATAGCCGAACACAACGGTAGTGAAAGGCCCTCTAAGCCTGATATAGGTAGTGTCGACTTACGGCTTGGAAGGTTGGAGGATCCAAAAAACAAGGAATTTTTGACTGTAGGAGTGACACGTGCATATGTAAATAATTTTAATGGTGTATTCGCGGAAAGATCGAGCAAGAATGGCGACAAGTATTTTCTTGATAATTATATTGCTGGTATTTTTGCTTCGATGGCGCCTGGTTCTATCATGGTCACCTTCCATCCGCTAAGTGTTGGTCTCGACAGGGATGAAGCAAACAGCTATAGAAAGAGGCACAATATGAACGAGAGTGATTACGCATCCTTTTATTCCTATGAGAAGATACTGTTGGGGAAAGCTTTTCGCACAGTAAAATGGAATCAACGCTCAGGAAATACGCATGACATTTTTGTCTTCAAGTATAAACGTCTACATCAACCACTTCGGGATTCTGCTGCATTTTTATGCTGTAATCCAAAATGTAAAAATGCAAATGATGAGATTCCAATCGCAGCGACGAGAATCAACGAAGATGGCCGATGTGTTATGAATTATTGCGAATGTAAACACTCTCCTAGAGAACTACGTAAACGGTAGGATGCATTTCTTGATGCACGTTACTCGAATAACTCGACGCAACAGTAACATAACATTCACTTACACCAAAATAGAAATAATGGGAAGAAAGAATTAAAAATACAAAAGAAAGGTGTTATTACTTCTTATTTTTAAGCATACTGTACCATAATATTTGTAGTAATAAGCTAACTGATAATTGTAAAATGTTTTCTGATGTTATGAGGGAATTTTATCCAGTGATCAAAAAGTCATAGGCTTACTAGAGAGGATAATAAATCCAACATTAGTATTTATTAGGATAGAAAATGGATGTTTTTTTTCCTAAAATAAATATCTAAATACAATTAATTTAAATTAAATTCAACCCTTTGATTAATCTAATCAACTTGTTCCATTGCTGATTCACCCTCATCATCATCGTCATCCAAAGGTGGAAGGTCATCCATATCGTCCTCATCTGCGGCATCATCATCATCATCGTCGTCAATAGATAGACCTAACTTAACTAGACGGTGGATACGAGATGCGAAGGTAGCAGGCTCGTCAAGGGAGAATCCAGAAGTCAACAAGGATGTATCGTACATCAACCATATCAAATCCTTTACGGTCTTGTCACTTTGATCAGCATCGGCCTTTTCACGAAGGGCCGAAATGATAGAGTTGGTTGGGTTGATTTCCATGGTCTTCTTGGACATCATGTATTGAGATTGAGTAGCATCACGAAGAGCTTGAGCCTTCATGATACGTTCCATGTTGGCAGACCAACCGTATTCACCGGTCACCAAAACACAAGGTGAGTCAGCAAGACGGTTCGAGGTTACAACCTTTTCGACCTTGTCTCCTAATACTTCCTTCATAAGTTTGCATAGTGGTTCAGTCTTTTCCTTTGCTTCCTCGAAAGCAGCCTTCTCATCATCGTCGTCAGCAAGGTCAAGTCCTTCCTTGGTGGCAGATAAGAGTTTCTTTCCTTCGAATTCCTTCAATTGTTGAACGGCGTATTCGTCGATAGGGTCGATCATGAAAAGAACTTCGTATCCCTTCTTCTTGAGTTTTTCAAGGAATGGAGAGGTCTTGACGGCTTGGTAGGATTCACCAGTAATGTAGTAGATACCGGGTTGGTTATCATCCATACGACTGACGTAATCCTCAAGAGAGGTCATTTCTTCACCAGACTTGGTCGACTTGTATCGCAATAACTTAGCAATCTTAGCACGGTTAGTGGAATCCTCATGGACACCAAGTTTAAGGTTCTTGGCGAATGCTTCGTAGAACTTGTTGTAGGTATCTTCATTTTCTTGCAAGTCGTTAAACATCTCGATACATTTCTTGACAAGATTCTTCTTGATGACACGTAAAATCTTGTTTTGTTGAAGAGTTTCACGGGAGATATTTAGTGGTAAATCTTCTGAATCGACAACACCCTGAACGAATTGGAGCCATTCGGGCATAATTTCTTCACAGTTGTCCATGATGAAGACACGTCGTACGTATAACTTGATCTTGTTGAACTTTTTCTTGCTACCACCATCGAATTGATCAAATGGGGCACGCTTCGGTGCGAATAGGATGGCCTTGAATTCGAGTTGTCCCTCAACAGAAAAGTGCTTCACGGCGGCATAATCTTCCCAATCGTTCGAAATAGACTTGTAGAAGGCAACGTATTCGTCATGAGTGACCTCATCAGGTTTGCGCATCCAAATAGGCTTCATACTGTTCAAATGTTCCCATTCGTGACTAACCTCCTTGATTTTCTTAGTCTTCTTTTCCTTCTTAGCTTCCTCTTCATCGTCGACTTCTTCGACCTTTGGCTTGTCATCATCAGCATCATCCTCGGCGTCTTCTTCTTCATCGTCATCATCATCATCTGTGACTTCCTTTTCGGTCGTCTTTTCGGTGTATAACATGACGGGGAAACCAATGAATTCGGAATGTTTCTTGACCAAATCCTTCACACGTTTCTCTTCGAGGTATTCAGACATATCCTCCTTCATGTGAAGAATGATACGAGTTCCTCGCTTCAAATCAGAATCGGCAATTTCGTTAACAGTAAAGGAACCACCAGCTTCTGAGATCCATGCGTAGCACTTATCATCGTTGTGCTTGGAATGAACTTCGACCTTATCGGCGACCAAGTAGGCGGAATAAAAACCGACACCGAATTGACCGATCATCGAGATATCGGCACCGGCGGTCAGAGCCTCCATAAATCCTTTGGTACCGGATTTGGCAATAGTACCAAGATTGTTAATCAAATCTGCCTTGGTCATACCAATACCAGAATCTTCAATGGTAAGAGTGTTGTTACTCTTATCAGCGATGAGCTTGATTTGGAGTTCAGGTTCAGAATCCATGACGGAAGCATCCGTCAAGGATTGGTACCGGACCTTATCAAGGGCATCGGAAGCATTGGAAATCAATTCACGAAGAAAAATTTCCTTGTTGGAATAAAATGTGTTGATAATCAACGAAAGGAGCTGGTTGATATCAGCGGAAAAGGCGTAACTTTCAGATTCAGCTTCGGCGGCCTTTAATATTTTTTTTAATTCAATTCGATTTTTTTTTGAATAATTTGAAATGGATTCATTAAAATAGGTATGGCATTGACATTGACACGTTGGCAGGACAGGAAGGAATTTATAAAGGAAAGAAGAATTGAGTGAGATGGATGAATCGGATTGACAATACTATTAACGGAGATTCAGTAAAAACAACGACCGAAATGACCGAGAATTTTCGACAAAATATCCTTTCTCATTCAAAAGGACGAATTGAACGACCGACGCAAGATCTTCAGTCCTATCAGAGGAGATCATAGTTCATGTATTGATCAAGACAAACATCGAAGGGAGTGTAACTCACCATTTTAATAGTGTCTTTTTTTTAATAGCTCAAGCTAAAAGTATTTTGTTTTGCTGTTTTGTTTGCAAAATGAAATTATGAGAATGTAGTGTGACAAAAGAGGATTTATTTGGCGGCGGCTGTGTGTGTGCATTTTAATGAGAAATCTGACCGATTGAAAAAATGAACGGTGTGTGGCGAAAAATAACAAAATATTCTTTCGAAATCTACGCGTTTTTACGCGCGACCGAAAATAAAGAGTTCAATCGAAGAAAAAGGAAGCATAATAAAACAATGCTGGATGCACACACGATACGATACGGACTGTTGTCCAGACAGATGCAGACGTGGCAAACAAAGAACACGATTTAATTATGTTTTGTGGGGATTGTAGTTTGGTACTAGTACAGCCTTTTGTCTCATTGAGTCGAGTCATGAGTGATGGAGAAATACTTTTTAATTAAATTTTTTGCTTTTTGTAAATAAATCGAATAAGCATGAAGCATGATCGAAGCATGAAGCATTGAGCATGCATGCAATAGAGCTCATCAATTCATAACTCTTTGATGTCGATTCGATTTTTTTCGATTCTTCAACAAATCAAATCAAAGCAATGCAAAGCAAAGCATATTTGAATATGACTACTAGTGTATAATTCTAATTCTAAGCACATAGACTTACACATACACATACACAGTTTCGATTATGGAAGAGATAATTGAAAGTTTACGACCAATCAGTAGATTTCTTGATCGAATACAATCCATTTTGGCATTGGATTTTTTAAACGAGTATCTACCGAAAGCAGACGAAGACGATCGTTTTCTCTTGGTGAATAAAGAAATTATAAAATCTGCAACACTAGCCACTGGATTGGGGATACAATGGAGTCTTCATTTTTCCTGTGGATGTTATTTACTTTGGATATCATGGTGGCAGACGAATCAGCAACAACAACAACAGGAGGAGGATCTTCAAGATCAGCAAGATCAGCAGCAGCATTATGACAACAACACTCATTCTCATAGAGTATTAGCCATGACATTAGGGACGTGGTGCTTTTATATTACCGCTATGTGTACATTTCATCTGTTAGAATTTTATGTGACAGCATTTTTCAATCCTACCGTGGTATCGAGTGACTCATTTTTAGTAAATCATTCCAAGGCCTATACGGTAGCTGCCATTATTGCCAGTACAGAATTTTGGTTCCGTTTTTGGTTTTTTAGTGATACAAGTAGAACGATGACGTTGACACCAACGATAACTACTACTACTACTACTACGAATTACTTGTGGATATCAATAACAGTTTTGGGAATTGTAATGGTAATTGTGTCACAAATCATTCGATCGTGGGCGATGATGAAATGTGGAGAATCTTTCAATCATTACATTCAAACACAGAAAAAGGATAACCATATATTAGTAACGAATGGAATATATGCATGGCTACGACATCCATCCTATTTTGGATTTTACTATTGGTCTGTTGGTACGCAATTAGTATTACATAATCCAATTTCTTGTGTATTATTTGCCTTGGCTGGTTGGAAATTCTTTTCACAACGTATACCGTATGAAGAACGATCATTGATACGTTTGTTCGGTGATGAATACTACGACTATGTGATGCGATCGTACGTGGGTATTCCATTCATACAATCGATTCCTAAAGATAAAAATAAAGAAGGAGAAGATAGAGGTTTTCAACAACAAAACGAAACTGAAGTAGAATTAGAGGAAAAAGAAGAAGCCGAAGAAGATGATGACAAACATCATAACGGAATGGAACATGAGATATCAAATGCGAATAACAATGGGTATGAAAAAAAGACTAACTAGCCAGCTTGTCTTTACAAGTATATACATAACAATGTAAATAGTTGTATACATACTTTTAAGTTAAAACAGGAATGAAAAACTAAGTATAGTATTTAGAAAAAATAATTATTCGGATAAACTTTCGTTATATCAATACCGTTCTATAGTACTATTATTTGCAAATTTATACAGTGTAGTATTTTCTTTTTTTGTATACATATTATGTATATTCAATATGTAATCTTGGAGCTATACTTACCATAAATTGTAATACGTACATCCCACACACGTCTGTCCCCAGTTATATAGTATAATATAATATAGTATGATATAATATATGCATCACGATACAAATATTATTATGAAAGAAAATATCGAAAGTTTTAGTGAACATTATCATTCATATGGTTCGTAATTCAATAGTCCTACAAGTGAGTTCGTGAACAATATAAAATCGATCTTCTTTGTTCAAAGCCTTTGACTCGTTGCATGTTTTTGGCACCTTATTATTTGATAGAAATTTTAGATGCGTTTTCCAGCATCCATGAGGAAATTGCCACTCATCCCACCACGACTACGTTTGGTGGATCTACTACGACCACTACCACCGGCACCCGAAGATTCGTGCCAAAAATTCCCTTGTGTTCCTCCCGAATTTTCTCCAAATATTGACCGTGCGACTGCATTATCACCACCACCACCGCTGCTGTTGCTGCCGTCTTTGGTGGTTGTCTTTTTTTGGTTTCGAACGTTTTTCCAGTACTGAGCTGTATCTTGCAACCCCTGTGTGACTTGTTCTTGAGCTTGAGTTACTTCGATCCCACTTTCCTCGAGGCGTCGGCCCAACCCTTGAAGTTCTGAAAGCAGGCTCGGAATTAGTGTTGGAGGAATATCTCGAGAAGACACAACGGGAAGGCATTCACCTTGCCAACCAAAAGTGCGCGTTTTCTGACAAAGCTTCCCCTTCAAAACATCAGCATACAAACACTGGACGATGACATCCTCCACATCTCGAATTGCCGTAGTAGTAGTAGTAGTAGTAGTAGCAGTAGTAGCATCGAATGAAATGCCCTCATCTTGCATCGTATCAGTCGTCAATCCCAAAGCTTCAGCTACGACGTCGTAAGAAATACGAGTTTTACCATCAAAACAAGCTTTTTGGATACAGGTCAAAACGGTTAGTTGTCTAAGCTTGGCCAAGGCCGGTTCGTTCAGTGGAAGATAATGTTCTGCTTCAGGTTGTCCCGTTGATTCGCCTTGTTTTTGATAGTCGTTCAAGGTACCAAAACTAAACAAATCGAGAGTATTAAATAGGCTGTTACTAGCAGCGGTGGTTTGTGGTTGTCCCTGCTGAGTTAAGAGTAACTGGGAACAACAGGTCTTGAATTCATCAAAACCACAGAAGATTTGCGGATGGGCTATAGTCTTTAGGGCTAATGATCGTACCGTAGAAAGATTCATATTCGTCTCAATCAAATCCAAATAGGATCGCATGACACTAGTGCTATCGAGTAGTCCTGCTGTAGCGTCAGTCTCAGGGTTTGATGACATAATGGTTGTGTGTGTGTGTGTATGTGTACAATGAAATAAATGAAATCTCCTCTTCTTTAAATCAATGGCATGGACAACGTAGAAATCTCTTTGTTATTTGTTATTACACTTTGATAACGGACTCTCTACGGTACTAGTATTCTTTATTTCGTCAACAATCAACAATAACAATACCGTAAGCAACTTCAAAAAACTAGAACTTTCGAAGCTGTGCAGAATCCAGCGCGGAAAAATCTTGTAAGAAAATAAGAGAAAATTATCTCCCCCAAATGAAAGTCAGATATAGTTTTCCTCACAGAGTGACGGTAACGTTATCAGGTAACTACTTCCTCCGTGCAACGCTTTTTGTCACGCGCGCTATCGTTTGAAAATTTTCGATTTTTTTAACGTGCATTTCACACACGCTAATTTAGTCTGTCAGGTTGCCAATTTCAGAAGGAAATATAAAACTTCAGGATGTTGATATATGAAATCTGTGTAGAATAATAGTTTAGATGGAACCTTCAAATTTTGAAAGATATTCTTTATTGATAGAGTTGCACACAGTTGAATGATGTATAGTTTTACTACAGTAGTATTTGCTAGTTATTTTTGGGCATTATTTAGTTTTTAATGATAGTGTGCTTAAGCGCTTCTTAATCTTCAAACGATAGCGCTGGTAACAAAAAGCGTTGCACGGAGGAAGTACTGTACACTCTAACTACGACGTTCTAACTGCATGCAGTTAGACTAACTGCATTACTATACTTTTTTGCTGGAACCACTGAATGCTCTACTATTGTATGCAACCTATCTTAGAAAACTTCAATACCTTTTCCAATGACACTGCATCTATTCTCCTTCAATGAAAAAAAAATCACCCCCAAAACTAATCTTTTTTGATTTTTGGCAACTCAAATATTCTGATCACATGCTTATACTCTAGAAACATAGAAGAAATTCGTGGAATTCTAGATCTGACTTCCTGTGTACTATAAAAGGACCCATGGTACAGTGTAGAGGCATTTGTTAACATAGTTCCTATCGAAGCTAAAGGAATATCTCTTCCAAGTACTACTTTTTGATGCAGTTGCAGCAATTCGCCCCATGCATGCTCAAATTGAAAGTACATTGAATTAAATAGATAATGATAAACAGTTTTCTATTCATATAAAGTTTGGAAGGGTAAAGCCGCATACTGTACTAACTAAAGAGCATTAGAAATAATTCCAATCTAGGAGGCAATTAAGGCATATCTTCTATCTAGCTTCTTTTCCTATTCTTCTTTCCTTTCTTAGATTTCTTGTTGCTCAAAGATGACTCTTTTTGGATTGGATTATTCTCAGATTTTTCTGTTGTTATTGTAGCATGGTTCAATTTGGAAAAACTCTTTCCAATCATTTCTTCGTACTCATCAGCACTAGCAAATATAGGGGCAGAAGAATCTTTTTTTGGTTTCTTTGATTTTCGACCGACAGGAATCTCCTCAACTGCATCTTCAGCCTCGTCCTCGTCGCTCTCGTCTTCCGCAAGGAAAGCCCCAAGGTCATCACCATCATCGTCACTATAATCGTCGTCCAATTCTCTGCCACCACCGAATCCACTCATGATTTTCTCCTCGTCAATATTTGGTTCATTGTCCAAATCATCATTCTGGGAATCGCTGTCCGAGTCTGCGTCTTCCATGAAAGCATCTTCGCCGCCATCGTTGTCCTGATTCTTTTTGTTAGCTTTGGTACCTTCGTTGTCTTCTTCTACATCCTCTTCATCGGATTCGTCGGATTTGCTAGTTTCGTCTTCTTTGGTTTTCATATCTACGTTTTGGTCTGATTCGTCTGCATACAAATCTCCCCAATCACCCGTATCATCTAGGCCATCGTCTATATCCACTGGACCACCAGCAGCATCTTCCATTAGTGACTGAGCTAGATTGTCAACAAATACTTCTTCTTCGTCATCAGTCTCCCACATTGCCTCGTACTCTTCAAACGCTTTACCTCCTCCGTCTAAGCCACCAGTTTCCTCGGCCGCATCCAACGCTTTCACTTGAGCATCATCCCGTACACCCTCGTCGTCGTCGTCGTCGTCATCTTCAGTGTTTGCGGTACTCGAATTATTACGCACAACTCCTTTCAATTCATCACGGCGTGCTCGTTCTAAAAAGAATTGATGGAAGAATTCATCCTGTTCACCGACATCAGTTCGATCCAAAAAGCTCGGATCGTTCACTGGTAATTCGAATCTAGTCTGCGGCTTTCCATTTCGACGGCTACCGGTACCATTTCCAGTTTGCTGTTGCTTCTGCATAAGTTTCTCTCGTGATTTTGGATTGCGATAGGCAAACTTATCTAGAAAGGGTGCCAAACCAAAATCTTGAAGAGGATCACCGGCATAATCAATCTGACCGATATCATTTACAAATTTGGATACAGATGGGTGGAAATGATGTTTTAGCAATGCAATTTCCCAACATGGCGGATTTCCTTTAGGATGGTATGATATATCGCTGTTAGTGGGGTCATTCTTCTGTTGATCACCATTCTCCATATCTTTTATATTGACAAGACCTGCTTTGGGTTCACGTTTCGTATCATCTAGGACTAACCAAGAGTTGGTCTCAGGATCTGGAATGTCTTCCCAGGACTGACGGAGTCCTTCATGCGTTGTAGATATTTCTTGAAGTAAATACATACTCGCAGCAATCGACGGAGGCGGAGCATGCATCATAGCTGACAAGAGACGTTTAGAAAACACATGAACTCTATTGATATCCGTGTCATATTTCATTGCCTTATATAGAACGTTGAAGTACATTGTCATATGCTTGCCATTAGATACCATATTTCCCTTTGTCAATGTAGCATACAATGCTCGGTAGAAACGATCCTTTTGACGCGTCTTTCCCTGACTCAATTGTTCTTCGTTCATTTTTCCATCTTCTTTGTCGTCCTGTTGGTCGTTATCGTCTTCTACTTGAGATCCAATCGCCAAATGAAAAAGTAACATAAGTGCTTGAGTACATGCACCAGGTGGGGATGTGTGAACTATACGGTACAGAGCATCTACGTGTTCTTCCATGTCCCTATCTTTTTCGGGAAGGTAGGGATGGGCACGATTCACACCTGTCAATAGAGCTGAAAGTAAACGACTTTTCATCGTCCCGTCCAATGATGATGATTTACTAGACGATTTTTTCCTTTTTTTAATTTTGTCTTGTGCAACTGCCACTTCAAAAAGTCGAAAGTATGTCTTGATCAACGACGCAGGTAAAGAGAACGTATGAGAATCAGCTGTTTCTGTTTCTGTTGCTGTTGGTTTTCTCAATTGTAGTTGATTCAAAAACACGATACAATTGTACAATGCCTTTGGAGATAACTGTGGTCTGTGCGCCAATTGTTGAACTTCACGAGCCACTACGGTTTGCATATTCGTATGCTCTTGTAAAACAATTCGCAATTGATGTCCAGCAGCTGCAACCGTCTTCTTTTCTGGATCACCTAACTTATTGACCATCATATTCAGTAATTGAATTTCTCCTTCTGGATTTGACGATAAGAGATTGCTCGCCGATCGTAGCGTTGCGATCTTTTGTAATTCCACCCCATCTTGAAGTGTTTGAGCCATGTATTGACGTAGATACAGGTCATATTTTTCTCGAATCAATTCTTCAAATCTCCACAGCAGTAAAATCCTAGGAGAGAGTGTCTTTTTAACATTCGAGGACGATGATGATGATTTTTTCCTGTTCTTGTTCTTCTTCTTATTGCCACTTTCAACAATATCTTCATTATCATCATTAGGATTATTATTGTATTCATCTTCATATTGAGAAAGAGGACGCTGCGCCAATGTTAATAGTTTCCGGTTCGGTGGGAGTAACGTATTGATGAATAAATCCTCTAACGCTTCAGCCGTTAACTGAGCGACACGTGAATTAGTTTTCCCACCACCACTACCACCATCCGAAGTTGAGCATCCAACCATACTCATCAATCCATCAAGAGCATAGAATTTATGAAGTGGATCTCCTGACAATGTAACAGCCATGGCAGCAATTCTATCCTTAAGGGTACCCTTTCTCATAGTATTTTCGACCCAATGTTCATCCTTTGCTGATTGTCCATTTTGACCTTGTTTGAAAAGTCTCAATTCATTCGCATATATAGAATCAGCCATAGAACGATACTGACGAACCAATGCTGGTGATGGCGATGAGAATGATGATGTCGAGATGGAATCATCTCTTCCGGGAAGATCTTTCCCATACTCGTACCAAGTGCGAACGTCATCGTTAAATTGGATCAATGGAGCATGAAAACTAGTAGAAGATGGAGGATCACCGACACCGCCGCCATCTTCTTTGTTGCGCCCTCTACGGCGGGGAGCTTTTGATGACTTGTTCATTTCCTGGTCGGTTGTTATATTTTATAGTTATTTGCTTCTAAAAAAAACTAATTAGGGCTCAATATTATCATTGAGATGATGAATTGCATTTGATGCGATTGATGGGTTTGTTTCTGTTTTTGTTTTTCCGTTAATGAGACTTTTTTGACTTTTGTTTTGAAAAAAATCTTGAAAAATGGTTGGAGAAGATTGAGTCACTAACAATTCAGTCATGGATTATATGTTTCAAACGTGCATTCAGTCTTCATTGTTCTTCACAGCATCTTTCTTTCTTATTGGGAGGCGTTTCGTCTATGTTCTTTTCTGTTCTTGTGATTGTTTCTGATTGTTTTTTATGTAATGATATTATTGTAGTCCTAATGGTGAGTGATGATGGTGGTGGTGATAATTGATGAGAGGATAACGACGTAAATAACTTCGTCATTCCCTTTTTCCTTTTGATGGGTAAAAAATTACCCTGAAAATGGTGTTGAAATAATAGTCCCGTTATCACCTCATTCGTAACATACTCTGTTATAATCAATATTCCTACGATAACACATGCCGGAATCTTTATTGTAGCCATCTTTCCCGTAGTTTACTTCGTATTATATTGACTTACATAACAACAACAACAACAATACTAATAACCCACGCATATACACAATCTACGACGTCCATCAGCACTATTTCAGAATAAGAATGGAGCATGAACTAATGCATAATGACCTTGGTGGTCCTATGATTTGCGGCGACAACATCGACATTAACATTAACATTGACGACAAGAACCATCCACACAGCTCCTCCCCAGGAAAGAAAAATCGAGACGAGGAGTGGTCCGCCAAAGAAATTTCCTTGGCCGACGTCGCCGGTAAGATTTCCAATGGGTCCAAGATTTATATTGGCTCGTGCGGAGCCACGGCGGAATCCATCTTGGAAGCTCTGGTGGAGGACTGGAAGTTGGCCAATATTCAAATCATTCAAATGATCCCCGGCGGCAACCTCCCACATTTGGCCGAACAAATGGATCGGTTTCGGACGTCCAGTTTTTTCAGTTATACCCGGACGGGCTTTTTCAAATCAGACGAAGAAAGGGGGAGTGCGGAAGGACTGAAGGATTATACTCCGGTTTCGGCTGCCCAAATATCGAGGTTATTGGAAGAAGAAAAACTCGAGGTCGATGTGTCCATCATCAAAGTGACGCCGCCCCACAAAGGATTTGTCTCGTTGGGAATCGGAGTGGAAGCGACACGCGATTTCATTCGGCACAGTGGCCTTGTCATTGCCGAAGTCAATGAAAACATGCCTTGGACGGAGGGTCCATCTAAAATTCCCGTGTCGGAAATTGATTGGTGGATTCCCGTCAACAAACCTCTATTGACAACGATGGAACTCTGGCCCGAACTGGCCATCTACCCAAATTATCCCAAGCAAGTTAGGGATCAGATAGGACGGACCGTGGTCAAATTGATTCCCGATCGAGCGACGGTTCGATTTGGAGTTAGTCCATTGGTATTCTCCGTCTTGCCCTTCTTGCGAGCCAAACGAGATCTCGGGTTGCATACCGATCTATTAAGTGACACTCTTTACAAACTACACGAAGAAGGGGTCATTACCAACAAGTACAAAACGATTGATACAGGCCGAAGTGTGGTAAGCCAGGCCCATGGTAGTCAAGAGCTCTATGAATTTTGCGACCGCAATCCCGTGATTGAATTCCACCCGGTGTCGTATTCTTGCGATGTCCAAACACTCGCGAAAATTGACAATTTAATAGCCGTCGTAGGGGCTCTCAAAGTCGATGTGACGGGCCAAGTGGCGACAGACTCCATTGCACACAAATGGTATGGAGGAGTATGGAGCGATGATGATTCTATTCGGGGTGCGAAGCTTTCCAATGGCGGCAAGCCAGTGGTTGTGGTACCTTCCAGGAGTATTTCTGGACGATCGAATATAGTCTTTGAATTACCTCCTGGAACCGGCGTCAGTATCACCCGGAGTGATGTGGAGTATGTCGTGACCGAGATTGGTGTGGCTTACCTCTATGGCAAGTCCATTCGAGAGCGGTGTCTAGCCATGATTGACATCGCCCATCCCGATTTTCGAGAGGAGTTGTTGGAGCAAGCCAAGGAAAAGAGGTATGTGTCAAGTTCCCAGCCGGGTCGATCTTCTAGTATATTGTACCCAACGCATCTAGAGGCACTACACACTACCAAAACAGGGAAAGAGGTTCTGATTCGGCCAATCAAAGCCGTGGATGAAGATGGCCTACGCAATTTCTTCCACAAGCTATCGAATCATTCAGTGTACCTTCGGTATTTTCGGATAATGAAGTCCATGCCCCAGCGGATATTGCAAAAGACGGCAGACGTCGATTATTCGAACGACATGGCGATGGTGGTACTGAGCCCACCTGATGCATATAATAGTGAGCTGATAGCCATTGGTCAATGGGTCAGTGATCCACGGGGTCTGGTACCTCCGGAGATGGCATTTCAAGTCCTTGACGACTGGCAAGGCGAGGGTCTTGGAACCTATCTCTTTCAAAAGTTGGTGGAGATAGCTAAGGTGCAAGACATACCGACACTAAAGGCGGATGTCCTCAATGACAACAAGGGAATGCTTCAAATATTGGAAAAGTCAACAGTACCATTCATGAGACGATCCGATTTCGGAGTCGTTACCTTCACTTTTGACCTTACCACTAGTACTGCGGACTCAAAGGAAAAGCCATAAATTTTATAGAGTAGAGACTGATTACATACCATTGATAATTATCATCATCTTGCAGATTATTGCTTGCTTTCCTATTCTCAAGACCAACTATTTTTAGCCGGCTCGTGCCGTTCAACGTCACTTGCTACTTGTTTCCTGAAAAAGTTCCTAGATGTGAAATGGTGCGGTCGTACTTGGTTCACTTACTAGTCTTTACTACTACATTGGTTCTATTACTCTATTACTCTATGGCTCTTGCTGTTTTGCTGATGCACCATTTCTTCTTCTTTGGAAGGTGAGATGTTACTAGCCCTATTGTTCTGTCTATATAACAGAAGTGTATAAGATTGTATACAAGCAGGATAAAGATATGTTGTGAACGGTGGAAGATTTGTTACACATGCAAGTAAATGGTTTCAAAGTTTTTGTTCAGCCTTTCCTGAAGGAAAGCAGCCATGGGCAAAAGATATTACTATGAAAGATTGGGTGTAGATTTGGTTAGTACAATTGCTACTTGCAATTGGGGCATGTGTCCGCTTCAAAGGAGAATCTGATCGATTGCATGTTCCTCAATGGATTGAATATCATCGTTTATTGGGAATAAAACATTTTTGGGTTTATATCAATAAGGAATGGAACGTAAATGGTCTATATAACCAGTCTTATATGACGTACATGCAGTTTGATTTGAATTGAAAGAATCGTGTTTCATTTTTTCCACATCATTATACTGATGCAAAACCAAAATTATCTCAATAACCAGCTTCCTGGCAGTGCATGTTCAATGCTAGAAAATACAACTATGATTGGATAATCACTACAGATGTAGATGAATACATGCATGTTCCCAAAAGCAATAACAAAAATATCAATATTAACAACGAGACGAAGACGACTAATATGATATCCTCGTCGCCGCTTCAGTCGTACCTAACGAGATTCGATCCGAAACAATATAGTAGTTTAATTATGAATTCGATCCCATTCGGACGAAATCGTTGATTAGAACCCGACCCACTAGAACCACAACCACCATCATTGGATCACAATTCTTCATTATTGATTGATTATGTTTGGCGGCGGGATTTAAATCTATCAGAATATACACTTTATCGACACAAACAAATATATAATCCACAGCACGTATGGAGTATTGGTGTACACTACTGCTGGGTTGCTGCAGGTAAGGAGGATGTCGTACTGAAACCAGAGGAGGGGCTTTTTCTACAGCACAACAAGCTTGCACAAATGGGGGTATACAAAAAATTCGAGAAGCAGATGATTAAATCTGTCGATGATCTACGAATAGATACCGAGCTACGTGATACTTATCGAGGTGATCTTATCGCGGCTATGAAAGTGCTTGGAATACACTTCTATTCATACTATCAGATAAAGGCAATAGTTCGTACTAGCATTAATAAAATCATTCTAGAAAATAATATCACATCCAAAAAAAGTTGAAAACTTTACTGTGTAGTCGCTTGCTGCTGGTTGAGCATTTGCTGTTCACGAATTATCTTCAGCTCGGAATCATCAAGGCCGTCGTCCAGATCTTCTCCATATTCAAGTGCATCCATTAGTTTTGCAAGTGCAATAATAGAACCAGTTTGTTGAAGGTACAGAACAAAGTCTATTGATGGTTGCTGGTTTTGCTTTTCATCTTGATCTTGTTGGTTATTAACTTCAACAATAGTACCGCTATTTTGTGAATCATTGTGTGTCATGCGATTATCATCGGTAGATTTCAATTCCTTGTCACCTGATTCACTAGATACCGTGGAAGATCTAGATTGTTCGCCTGTCCCAGCCTTGCCTCCATTTGTAGCAGCACTTCCTCCATTTTTCACTCCATCAGCAAAAGTTACAAGATTCATCTCTTGCTGTGCCTTTTTCTGCTTAGCTCTCTCTTTCTTCTTCTTGTTCTTATTTCTCTTGGAAGATTTCTTTTGTTCTGTCTTTTCTGTTTCCGCCCAAAGTTCTTCTTGATAATCTAAATGATAGACCTTACAATTACAATTGCAGCAAACGTAGCACTTGCACTCTTCGCAGAAGCTAGCGTCAGATGCTCGATGCTTCGAAAAGGATTGTTTGCAAAGGGCACAGGAAACAAAATGCTGCTTCCAAATGCGTTCGGCACGCTTCGTCACCGCGCTGCTATTGTGACTCTCACGGGCCTTATCGATAAGAGACGAATTGACCAAAGAGGGCGTTCGTGTTTTCATGTTGTCTTGAATCTCGCCGTTTTCGATCTGCTCTCTCCTTATCATTTCTCGGGTTTCTTCAACTTGAAGTACTCTTTCTAGGCCTTCTAAAGCCATCATAACCATACTAGCTTCTGACAACAAAACTCCCAGAACCGAAACACAACCTTCATCTACCAAAACCTCGATCTGAGAGTCGCTACCACAACTTGTAGCGTTCAATACCACCCAGCAAGCTTCACTACGGACTTCTTGGTCTGTCTTTTTGTTTCTAACAAGTTTGACCAAAGGTGGTATAGCACCAGAATCAATCACAGCCTGGATTTGATCAACCGTACCGGCAGCTATATTCGAAAGAGTCCAGCAGGCTTCTTTTTGGATTTCGCGGTTGTTATGCATGACAAGCTCCTTCAACCTTGGTACCGCACCACACTCTAAGATTACCTCAGTATAATCTGTCGTGGTGCCGACCTGATTGCTGTCATCACTGCATTCAGCACATACTATATTCCCAATCGTTCTTAATGCGGGTTTTGTCACTCTCCAACTTGGATGCAATAGAAGCTCGACTAGACGCGGAACGAGTCCACCTTTTGGTGCTTTGCTTTCAATCTTCGTCGTTACTACTTCGGCGATATGAGAGGATGGACCGTCACATAGATGAGAGAGGGTCCAGCATGTGTAACTAAGAACCTCGGAATCGGCCATTCGAAGCAAACGTCGCATGACTGGCAGTAGAACATGCATTTCGATTTCATCGCTACTCGAATAGTCGCTCGCTTTGCCATTACTACTACCATTACTACCGCTACCACCGCCACCGCCCTTTCCGTGACTCTGTTGCTGAAATATCCCTTCAACTAAATTCGACAACGTCCAGCTACCAATGCGTTGCAAACTAAGATTATCAGGGTGCGCTTCTAAACACCTCAATAGCTGGTTCATCACTCCCGCTGCCAAGATGACATCTCGTGCCGAGACAGATTTTTCACGTGATAAGTCATGAGAAGAATTTGATGATGAACCACCCGAAGATGAAGTTCCTGGCGAGTCGCCAACAGCGATACTCCCCAGAATCCACATTGACTGTTCGTATACTTCCTTATTTGAACTAGATAGCAAAGAAATTAATGTTGGGATTGCATCAGCGTGCCGTAGCAGTAAGTGCTGAGAAGAAGGTGAAAGCTGTTGCGGAAAGCAAG
The DNA here is from genome assembly GCA_900095095.1 of Fragilariopsis cylindrus CCMP1102. Lineage (NCBI taxonomy): Eukaryota > Bacillariophyta > Bacillariophyceae > Bacillariales > Bacillariaceae > Fragilariopsis > Fragilariopsis cylindrus. The sequence continues at coordinate 1,141,578 of FMBT01000289.1, forward strand.
TGAGAGATCCAGCATTGCTTGAACCAGGTACAGGAGTGGGAGGCGGGAGAAAAGTGTTATTAGGTACAGCAGAATGCGCTCCTCCTGGAGGCGGAGCAAGAGATGTAAAATTTATTCCCGCAGCTTGCGAAGCTTTTGCATTCTGGAAGAGCCCATGGGAAGATTGGGCCGAAGAAGGAAATAGTGGTGCTGGGGGTAAAGAAAAATTTGATTTGCCATCTTTAATACTCTTATCAAAAACTTTTGAATTTTGGATTGTAGCGGACAAACTTGCGTCAAAACTTGCTACCGCTTCAGCTGATAGTGTCTGTGAAAATGAAAGTGGCGGGAACGGGACGCTATTTGGTGCAGGATTTACTAATGACGGATATGGGTAGGTAGTTTGAGTATCACTGTTACCGAACATATTAAAATGAGACGATGATGAGGAAGAAGACCCACCGCCTTTCACAGCCGCCGCTGCAGCTTGAGCAGCTGCGGCAACAGCACTAGATTGAGCCTGTGTGTGTTGATAATAGGATTGTTGCGCACATAGTTCTGCAATATTTGTGAGTGCTAACAAAGATTCCACTTGCACTGCTGGTCGATCATGAAAAGTCAACCACTTCAAAAGTATCGGAATCCATTTATTTTCCTGCGCTTTAAAGAGCAAGTCTCTGTTTCTCGGTAAAAGCTGTTAAAAGTAATTAGAATTGAATGGATCATAATCAAAAAATAATGATGTTGTGAGAGGAAAAATAATAAATCAGAAAACATTAAAAATAAATGGGTTGTGCTACCAAAAGCAAACTAGCTATTGGCTCAAAAATATGCAGTTAAGTGAACCAATACACATCAAACATAAAAGGGCAGATTGGAACAATTTCTTGCGGTATTGCATCGTCGTGCGATGGATCGTGTTTTATCGTGTTTGTGTGTAAAAGCATGTTTAAAACTCTCTACATACCTCTCGAAGCTTTCGTGCCGTAGCAAGCTGTATATCAGCAATGGCCTCATCTGACATATTCGCAAAGTCTGGACGTCTATTAGAATTTTCAGCAGCTTTGAGTAGTCGAGGCGAATTAGCCGCCTCGTGTTTAGTTAGAAAATCATTTAGTTCCGTTGCCAAACGTTCCGTTGTTTCTTTTATTTCAGTCAAGGTTTCTGAGTCTGGTTTTGGTTCACTTAAACCACTTAAGTCTGCATTTGCGAGTGCATCTGCTGCTCGTTTACCAAGAGCACTTCCCGATAATAAACTAGAGGTTGATTTTGTATCCTGACTCGAAGACGATTCGTCTTGCATAGAATATCTCTTAGTTTGTTTCATCGTCGAGAAAATTGATATTTTTGTAAGTAGCGGTGCGGTGCGTTATTGTTGTATTGTCCTATGAATTATGAATCGAAAATTGAGCGTGTACTTGTACGGCTTCTGCAGTAAATGCGGAACAATTCAAAGTATTATTGCTGGTTCAGGTAATCCGTCGATTTTTCTAATTGCAATCGAATGCTTATTTGCTTAAACTGTTCGTTTGCTTTTGTTACGACTAAAGGAAAGGCACAACATGAAGTTTAAACTTGTGTTCAGAATTTAAAATTACTTTTTACAACACCGTAATATTGTACGACGCGCAGTAACATTACCCCGCGTAAACGTGTAACTGCAAAAAAAACAGGTCAGGCGCTTTGTTTTTAACGACCTGTTTATGCGTTGTATCCAAACCCGCTATAAAAATAAAGCTGATGTTTGTCATTATTATCTATTGTACTGTATTTTTTGTCTCTCTATCACCCCTCATGTTTCACATAGGTCCTACATAGAACTATTACTATGCTATGCTATTATATTGATTTTATATAATGTGGTTTCTACTTGTTAAATTTGTACACAAATTTGTGCACATCATGTCATGGGGGTCATATGAGAAGAGAAATACGTATCAACACTAACTGGTAGTCATTGTCTCTCTATTATTTCATGTTGATGTCGGTAAAAAATATTGTAGTTATTTAATTTTGTTGCTAGTAGACTGCTAGAGTGAGTGTTATAAGGGAACCTGTGTATTGTACCTTTGGTTTGTGTCTTTTTTCAGTGCACTAACCTCTAATTCTGTACATACTGATATATTATTGGGAAGAGTGTTGAACAGCTATTAAGAAAGAGAAAGTGGGAGGAAAGTCATCACAAGACCCTCATACTATCATAGGATAGATCATCATCCAGAAATCATATTCACAGATCTTGAAGGAATTAAGTACATCACAGTTTATAATGTGCCATCATGGCTCATTTGCCTCTATACTGATGTCCCTAACTGATAAAAATGAGATCACCGTGTGTCGTCATTTTCATTTTCATTATCATTATTATTGCTATTAATTGATATTCTTGCTTCTATTGGTGCATTTCTGCTATCATATTACCAAAACAATTGATTAAAGCTGATTCATCACTCTTTTACCATTGCATTCGAGATACTCATTGAAGATAGATACAATTCCTGTCAAATTATCACAAAAAAAATGGAGCCCATCCACTAGCTAAGTTACTTCCATCACTGTGTCATCTAATATCTTATATCTTGATTCGACTACTACATGATACTGAAAGATCTGGGTGCAATGGAAATTTAGAGGATGGTTATAAGGTTCTAGGCAGTAGAAGGGTGGCAACATTACATTGAACGTTACATGCACTATATATTTTTCAGCAAAGAGATTTTATAGAAATCTGCATCGAACAAATATATAATGACATTATTGTATGTACGAATTAAGCGTTTGCTGAACTTCGTTCTCAAACTTGTTCTTGTTCCTACATTAGTTAGTAGACCAGATACGATAAAGTCGAGATACTGCTGTGATATATGTGTTGACTTATATTCGTGGGTGTCGATGTCGATGTCGGTGTCGTCATCATCATCATCAAGTTTAGTTCAAAAAAAAGAGATCCTAACGGTGCATAAGATTTTGGTTAAACAATGCTTATATTATTCCATCTATGTTTTTTAATTATATCGCGTATACAATACAATTAGGACTTTTCTTGTCGAGCTGGTAATTTTTCTCGGATTTTGGACAGAATATCTTTGTTTTCATCTGAAAATTGTAGTAATCGTTTTTCGTCATCAATAACAGTGCTGTTATCGCCACTATCGTCGTCTGTACCGAATGCAATTTGTTCTAATTCATCGAGGAAATCATGTAACAAAAGACTTTCATTCAGCATGTACTGTAATGAAGGACGTTGTCCTTTACGATTCACACGAATAGTATCATCAAATGAAAATGAAACCATACCAGACCCATCTGTATAATACAAATCTAATCGTTCGTCATCTTCCTCGTTGGAAGCTAACGTCCAGGAACCTTTGACGGGTGTATTTTGGTAACCAGCCAAAAACAGTTGTGAGTAAAAACGCAATGGTTTCGATTTTATTGATTTTGTTGGAATTTCGAAAACGCTGCTGGCTGCAGCTGCAGGTCCACCACCGGTATTGACGTTGCCTTCATCAGTCGACTGGGATTGTTGACCAAATAAGTTTCCGAATATATTGTAAAGGCGTGTTGTTGTTGCTGTTGCTGCTGCTGCTGCTGCTGCTGTTGTTGGAAGACCTGTATTTCTCGTAGATGCAGTCGAATGCTTGGAAGTAGTAGGTACGACAATCTGAAAGCCCTCAGAATAAGACAATGCTAGGAGCAATCCCGTCCAGGAAAGAACTACAAGTGATGAGTTCTTTAATTTGAATGTCCCCATGGTCTACAAAAATATTGATAAGTACTATGATGTGTACCAACAGCGTCGTGATTAAAGCAATGAACTTATTTGATTACTAAACTTAAATACTCGTTTGTCGCAGGAAGATTTTGTGATACTTGTGTTTGTGTTTGGTAACTTAAAACTTCCTCAAACGAGGGAGAAAGCAAAAAGGAGATGTAAATTAATTACACGCTTGTGCCTGATTCATTCACTACTAGTATGTGTGCTACCTAGTTAGTAGTTAGGATCTAGTTAGGATCTAGTTAGGATACGTATGCTTGTGGCTTTTGAAGATGATTCATAGCATTATCATCCAATTATTGTGCCGTTATCTGATTGAATCAGAATGAAAACGGTGGTGCGTTATGAAGAGGCAGAGCAGTTTCTTGAACGTTTTAAGGTTTGCCATCACAATCCACTTTTTATTTTTCCTCTTTATTTAAATTTTAAGCTCCATTACATACTTCACTCTTTACCCCTATTTTAAAAAAATACTTGCATAGTAAAAGTGTTTTCAGCGCGCAGATTAGCTTAGAACAAAGAAGCATCAATAATTTAAAAATCAACTGAACGTAAGTTACGTAACAAGGCAATCCAATACTTACGACACATCATCCGTACGCTCTACAATGGGTCTCTCTTTGGCTAGTGCTGACCTTTTCAGCTACTTTCTTTGAGCTATCTGTGTTAGAAGTAGTGTTTAGGGACCATATCAGCCCTGTAGCTAACGAAACAGACAATGGATCAGAGGTGCCATTATTAGTGTTGCCGTCAGTTTTTCCATATTTTTTTCAGGTTTACGCGTGTACTTTTACGGTGATATCATCAACTTTTTTAACGTAATCCAAAATATCTTATACTACAGACTACATGGGAACTTTCTTTCAGGTATGGATGCTAGATTGTCATACAGTACAGTATAGTGCCATTTTCTTTAAAAAAAATGGATTCCATACCCGTTATGGCATCACATGTACCCAGATTTGTCATCCTTGGAGTAGAAAACGCGGCATTCCCGCTTTTAGCATCAAACTAATATTGCTTTTTCCGGCTTGTCGTTGGAATTTTTCACTACTTTCTTTTGCAAATCCTAATTTAATATACCATTAAACACCACAGCAGGATATCAAAAGTGGATATAAATTGATTTTACTTGAAATATCCCATATTTCTGAATAAATCGGCTAACATACCGTTAGGAACCCATATGATAGTTATGCTATGGAGATGGAATAAATTGGCAATGATAATCCCTCTGTTATTCCCTATGAGTAGTACCCATCTAATTAACTGATAAATTTATTATCACAATCCAAGGAGGTATGTTTCAAGATATTCAGTTACCACAATTTATAAACAAATTAAGTAAAATAACAACAAATTATTTAAATATTTACTTCTGTTGTTACTATATTAAAAGGTACCTTCTTACATCTTGTTTATCAGATAGCTCTTCAGTCCGATCTATAATCAAAAGTACTCAATCGGCATCACTTAGGTCCGACTTCTTTTCCTTTAGTTCTAAAATGGTTTCCCATCGTCGGATACTCATCTTGGTGTATTCGTAGTCGATTAATATGTCCAATGCAGATCGTCACAGTAGATGCAGGGCTCCTCAACTATTCGGTAACATTCGGTATCGATCTTGATGGCACCAATCGAGGCATAGGCTGATGCATCTAGAGATACAGCAAGGCTGCTACTACTGCTGCTACTGCTACTACTACTACCACCGAGACCCTCCAATTTCCAGTTAGGATCATTGGCACATTTCTGGGTTTCGACATCTGATAAAACTGGAAAGCTCCATGATGGGGGAACGCCATGCAATGCTTTCAGTGCTCTCTCGTTAGAATTTTGGTGGTAAAAGGCCATGGCAGAATTTCCGTCGCCGTCTAGAACTAATCCTTCCTCAAGGCTTGCTGGCATTTCCTTTATGAGGAGCGTGTTCTTTGACAGGAACACACCACCGTATTTGAACAGTATTGAGAAAACAATAGGCAAGTCGGAAGAAGAAAACTCATCTTTCAGTGATTTGGAATCATAATTTTGCACGCTCAAGTCGTAACCAGATTCGACAAAAATGTCAAGGTCAGATGCTCTTGCATGGATGTCATTCGAGTGAACAAACACCTTACAGTTTGGGTGAAAGTAGAAGACGTGTTCGATTACTCTACGAGTTTGCCAGCCTAGATCATTTCGACTTAGCACAAAATGAAATTTTTCTTGCATATCAATCTTGACATTGATATTTTTTCGTCCAAGACGTTTGAGTGGAATCATCCCGTATAACCTTGCTGAGTCTTCATAAAAATCTGTCTTCTTGAGCCTATGCCAGAAGGATGCGCGGTACCTGTCAGCAAGGTGGACACCGTTGCTATGGGGTATTTCGCCATCAAGATTCCCATATGTCCAATTTTTACTATTATCACCAGCTTGCACACGATGAAATACATCAAGAAGTCCTTCGACTCTACCAACTTTTTGTCTTCCGCCAGGAAGCCATCCATTACCTGACTCAACAAAGATTACAGGTACCCCTAGAGCTGCAGCAGGGAGACCAACGTGTATTCTTGATGTAATAATGACCTTTGCTTCTCTTGCATACGTAGACAATAATTTGTATGAATAGTCATAGCGACCCATTTTTGTTGTTAGACTAGGGTATGACGCATGAATGTCTGCCTTCATATGGATAGCATTTGGTGAGTTCCATACATCCTTTGGAACAATATTACGGTCTTGGACATCAACGAGTACAATCTTGTTCTTTTCGGGTATGCTCTCGATGGCATTCGGATTCAATAGTTGATTATAGACGTGTCTAGTAAAGCTTTCCTCTTTTCTATCAACTAGCCCTCCCTGCATATTCATTGTCAACGTCAAGCAGGCCGAGAAGTAACTCTTAATTTTTCGCGCTTTCAGTTCTCTGCATGTAAGTTTGCTCCGACATCCAAATGCCTCCACTGTTTCTGTATATTTTTCAAGATAATCCTTCATATCATCCATATGCTTACCTTGTCCATAAATAGACAACAACTGAACATTTTTAATGTTCTTGATGTCATCTTCACTTGACGCGTATCCATTACTTAAGAGAGCATTTGCGATAAAATAACCCGTATAATTGAGAATCGCGGAGTCTTTGAAGCGGATTTCACTGATAAAGGGCAACCATCCTGCTCCTGCATACGATTGGACATCTTCACCACTGTTGTATCGACCCGATGCCATGTGTTCTGCAGGTAAGTCCTCAGCTCCCCACATTGCGAAGTTTTCAGTAGTCATTGTGATGTCGCTCATGCTCAATAAAGAATGATTGATATCCTTCGCGATGCTATTAATAAATGAAAAAGGATAAGTCGTAGAATTCAAGTGGTCGCTGCTGTACGGATTGTAATTCAAGAATGGCTTGTCATCACAGAATGTTGCCGAGTTTCCAAGCATCCGTACACATGAACCTTGATGGATAGATAAATAAAAGATAGAAAGAGAAAAATTAATGAGAAAAACAACATGAAATATGCTTTGCAATGTATATATAGGTCCTATATATATATATATATATATATATATAATAATTTGTGTTGGATATCGGATCCAGCTTACCTGATTGCCTCTGAAGTAACGCCATCATGGTTATTGCCTGAATATGGAACGGAAATTCACTCATATGGCGCACTTTATAGTATGTATGGTCTCGAACATAATTGTGATAGTAGGTGCCTATGGTTAGCTCCCTTAAGTTGATCTTAGAATGGCTAGGGTAGTCTTTGCAGGCATTGGTGTAAGCACAAATGAGCGTTTCGTCGGTAGAGATCAATATCGTCTCATGACTCCCTTTTGGTGGGAACGGAAACATCCAAACAACATGCTTCACAGGCAATGGAGAAGGGACCGGAAGTTCTGGTAAAGTTACTGATACTATGTCCTGCGAGTAGTTTATGGTCGTTGGAATGCTGTTCGTGAAGCCATCTAGTCCTGTCGATAAATGCATAACTGCGAGGAGGATAATGCAGGTAACGGAAACGTATTGAAATGAAATTCCTCTCCCCCCGGACTTATTACTGGTGTTATTGTGATGATATCTCTCTATATAGGCAGGACCACAAGTGTAACAGATACCACCAATTGCAGCAATACACAAACCCAAAATTCCGTTTGAGCTGATAGGTTCATGAAAGATAATCGAGGCAGTAATGACATTGAAAATACGCTTCCCCACATTCAACAGTGAATGAGATTGTGCTGAGATTATGCTCAGAACTGATATGGATGCAATATTGTACAGTCCGTGAAAGATTATGGCTTCTTTGCCCGGCTGACCTGCAGTTTTGAGCATCCAAACGGTGATGCCTCCCTCCATTCCAGTCGAGCCAAGAAATTCAACCACTACAAGGAATAACACTGCAGGAATAACTGCTACGGCAGTGATTGTGCAGAAACTTGACATGCCATTAACCGCAGCCTGTATCCACTCTTTTTCCTTGTTGTTATATTCATTGATTTTCTCCTTATTGAAAGTCTTTTTGGTAACATTGCGACTGGCCATAAATATACCTGATAATAGTGAGAACATAACAGATTGATAGTTAACATTCTGTCCGATATTCTTTTGCAGAAGTAGCATTGTCGTTCCACATATAATAGTGAGAACAGATAGAGTTTTGATACACGTAATTCCGTGCCAAGTCCTCAATACTACAACGTTGAAAATTGCTGTCAAAAGAAGAGTTTCAATGGGCTCCAAAAGTTTAACCACTTGTACAACACTTGCCGAGCCAAATGCAAATCCCATGTTGGTGCAAAAACAACCAAGAAAATGCAAAATTCCAACACCAGCAAGTCTACTCCTACTTTTGCTCCATTCTGGGCGTGGAATCATACCGAATATTCCTTCCTTTGTCTTGTTTGGTGATCCCTTCTGTGTACACAAATCTCTTTTCATGAAAGATACGAGAGAGAGGAGTGCCATACACATGATAAGTCCAATAAAAAGCTGGAGAGCAGTAAGAGCAAGCACAATACCAACTGGAGAATGCTCGTGGTTGCCATTGATGAGAATTTCATAATTATGTAAAAGTTGCTGTGTAGCGACGGCATTTTTTGAGCTCGTAATATACCAGCAAGCTGTGAAGCTAAATACAATCAGAAACGTTGTTTGTGATAGTACAGCATGTGATCTATCCAGCGGAGGTAATATGGGGGGAGGGGGGGAAGGTCCCAATAGTGCAGGATGTTTTCCACTGTTCTCTTCTCTTCTAGGCTGTTCCACCACCGGAAGAACTTTAGAAGCAGATCGTTTCTTCTTCAATCTTACCATGATAGATTTGCGGTATATCGGTGATGGTTGTGAAGGTTGAGACAGACTACAGTTATTGGTTATTAAAGATTGTTCTAAACAACTTATCAGGCTGTGAGCTATTGCGCTTATTCTACTCTCTACTGCTTGTTTAAGATTATCAGTGGTTGGGAGCAACTTACGTCGTACATTACTATGCGCTTCAACAACAAAAATAGGAAGATTCAATTGGGATTAATCCCGATCCAAAGATCGCAGCAAAAACTTTACATGCAGTAATACGGATACAGTATTCGCCACTATCATAATATATGCTTGTTCTCCACGCGCATATTATATATAATATTGTAATACAAAGCTTCGGGTTTATCCCCAATGCCTATTCGTACAGCAGGATATAATATGTCAAAATAAATTTTTCAACATTGCATTGAATGCCGATACGATAAGTAAAAGAAAAGAAAGTCATGGTTACTTTGAATCGAGGAAAGAGGCTTACGTCGTCGATAAATACAAAGCAATTGACGTCGCTGTCGCCACAACGTCGTTTGTTGCGGTCCGCAACAATATTATGCTTGTTGTTGTTGTCGTTGTTGTTGTCGCTGCAGTACCGCGCCAAAGTGGTGGATCTCAAGCTGCGTTTGCCGGACGCAGATGCCAAGCTGATGGAGGCCAACTCTAAAATGGAAGAGATGCAAGCCGATGCCAGCCGCCAGCAGCCAGCCGCTACAAAGCAACAGCAAGAGGTGGGTCAAAGCCAAATCCAGCTAAGTCACGCCAGCTACATGAACAGGTACCCGGACGAGTACGAGGCTGTCCGGGAATACCTCCATGGTCATGACAGTAAAAACAAGGCAAGCAAATACAAATTGCTATCCTTCGGTTCTGCAACCGGCGAAGAGGCGATCACCCTCGCCACGATGTACTACCCAGACAACGGCGGCGGGGGCGATAACACAGTCATTTTTGGGGTGGACCTTCACCAGGAAAGCATCGACAAAGCGAGGGCGTCGTGGGTTGCAGCGACCACGAACAACGGTGGAAAAATAATCCCTGAAAGCAAGGTGACCTTTTTAAACGGGAAGGATACCAGCATCAGTGCACATGGTCTGTACGACGCGATTTTTGCCAACAGCGTCCTCTGTTACCACGGCACCAAAGGTGTTAATCCAGAATCGATACTCAAGAAGTATCCCTTTGAACAGTTCGAATCCAGCTTGGGATACCTCGACGCGAGCTTGAAGGTGGGCGGCGTCTTGGCTATCGTCAACACGAACTACCACTTTTCCCGCTCCGAGATTTCCAAACGATACACCCCCCTTCTTGCAAAGTGCGCCAACTTCGTCCCGAAGGTGGATGCGGAGACAGTTGCTTACGAAAGAAGTGACAACAAAAACGGCATGGAGGATTGCGTGTGGGTAAAGAAGGAAGCCAATTTGTAGTCTCACTTGGCAATGTGGTGAATGTGGATATTGATGTAACTATTAAAACTACCTATGCCATTATAGCATGGTTAGAGTACAGTATGGGTCTGATAAACTGAAATAAGTACACCATAGTTAGCGGATAAGATTTAGTGGTTGATTTAAAATTATGATTTAATTTACGTTCTACTTTTAGTGTATTGACTCGGAAATATTTTATAACATTGATGTGATGAACACACAGTAGAACAATAAATCGAATCGTTGCCATAAAAAAAAGAATAAAATATGTTTAATTTTCTTTACATTGTTCGAATGAATTTTGCTATATCCATTGCCCACTCATGCAAAGAAAGCATAACAAAATGTATACTGGTTTTAAACTTTGATTATCTTATTTCTATACAATACTGTATCGGATGAATTAGTTACAGTACTAGCATTTCAATTCTATTGATTTTCTATCGCAGCTCCTAGATAGAATGAGCTCAAGTTCTATTTTCTGAATGAACGCTGGCAATAAATGCTGATCATAGTTTCAGTAAATCAGTAGTACATGAGTTAAGTAGTCCACACATTTAGCGTTAAACCCTTTAGAATAATGATCAGACTTTTAGGTCGATCTTCAGCTTACTACTTAATTCATATACCACAATTTTTGCGGTACCATTTGTAATTGCATTTCTATATTGTATTCTTAAGAATTGTCATCATATTTGGCCAATCTTGCCTTGGCTGCACGAATCCGTAAAAGTGATATTCTTCGAAGAAGTTTTTTTCTTTCAATTTCCTTGAGTTCTGCTTGTGTACGTTCTTCTAGTGTAAGTAGATCATTTCTGCACTCTTCCGCAGCACTGTACATCGATGATGATGTCGGTGTCGTGCAATTTCCAGAATCTCTTACAATACCCCTTCGTGATGACATCCTGCTGGTAGCTGCATTTTTGTTTAATATCACTAAATCTTCTGTTTTGTTTACTGTCGCTTTCGTATCCTCAACAATGGTCTGCTGTTGATAGTAATCATTACATGTAAGACGGCTTTTATCATCTTCCATCTGATCATATTGTCTTGTAAGGAATATCATTGTGGGGGGCCCATCTCGTTGAATTTCAGTGAAATCCCCATCATCACCGCTATGATCTATCCCCAAACCATCACGTATGTAGTAATTATCTCGTTCATCCACGTCCAAGTTGGTGTCTCCATTATTTCCTTTGCCCTGTTGAGAATATTCATCGATCGGAACTGGACTTCGAACAACATCAAGTTTTTCCGAATATGCGAGTAGCTCCGTTGATCGTTTCAAAGAAGCGACGAGTATCGATTTCTTTAATTCAGCCTCTATATCGTTTTCTTTTCTATTCGTAGATTGCGCAGCACAAATTTCTCTGTTCTCTAAGTCCCCATTGTTGGAAATAGTCTCTTCTTCAGAAATTACGGACATCTCATAATCATCTTCAACATCGTAGTCATGTAGGAAATATGCCCAGACAATATCCACCAAGCCAGAACTTCCACATTTTTTCCAACTTTTTTCCCTCCTGGAAGGTCCGCCGATTTCAAGCGATGTCATCGTGTTTCGTTCTTTCTTCCTCTTGTCGCACTGCGTATTGCTTGCGAAGACTTTGTGATTATATATTTCTCTTTTGATTGTACGGTATTCGACTTTTTATGCATGCTTATTTTTTGAGACTGATATCTTTTTATTTGAGTTTTGGCTATTTCCAAAGTTTCAATCTGTGTCACAGTCCAAAATTTCAAGTGAATGGCTGCACTTAGCAACACATGTGTACGATACCGTTTTTTATCAGTGTTCGCGCAAAGCACGCACGTTTCAACAGTTATAGAGCACTTCTTTACTTAAATCTTTCTGCGAATCTTTCAGTTGAGTGAGCGCTCTTCCACGCGTGTTTCGGCGAATTTCAATTTACTGATTATTATTAGTATTGTTTTTTTTTGGCATTTCCCCCCAACATACTACCGGTTTGCCATATTTTGTGCTGGTATGTTGCTCTTGCCGGTTGTGCTATTCTTTTTGGAAGTGCCATTACTGGTGAAATAATAAATGATGATGAATCAAAGCTATGGTATTGGTACGGATTCTATCATGTTGTTGCAGTAATAATGTGATGTTAGCCAACTTATTGTTGAGATTATTGCTGCAGTTTTGTCAATACCATCAGAAGCATTGCTGATGATGTTACTCTCTCTACTGGAGAAGGTTTCACGGGAGTAACAGACAGAATAGATAGGTACTACTACTACCTGTTCATAGGGGACACTCCACTTGAGAATTTACAAGCATCGGCTATAATAACAAAAGAGCAATGGCTACAGACGATCCTCAGTGCAAGACAAGATTACGAACCACCGGAGGCATCTATTACAAAAGAAAGCTGACTTAGAAGACTGATACATGAGTACCTAGTCGGAATAGGAGTCAGAGACAACAAATACAACTACCCTATCCCAGGACTGAGTACAGCACCGACGACAGACAATCTTCTTCTATCATATTTTATTCTATAACACATATATTATATTGTTGTTACTAGGCCGCTTTGATCAAGTGGTATAGGTTGGGAATTTTATTCTTCCCACATGTATAGTATGAATCTATTTAGACACCACAGTCATTTCTACGTGCCTATTTGACATTGTGTAGGTTTCATTCATAAAGCTTTACTAGTAGTTACAATTATATCCAGCAATTTTGTTTTTATTCTCTTTTTTTACTGACATGAAACGTGTTTTTTTCGTGAAATAGAACCGAACCTCTTGAAGAACTTCGAAGCTGATGTAGATTGCTTCATTCGTCTCGATTTACTGGACTCCATTCTTCTTGCACCATTGTTGTCTTCCCTTTGAAACTCTTCTCGAGAGACAACACTATCAACACTACCAATACAATGTGTACTGTCAGTGCTCACTGATATTGAGCTATATACTTTACTCTTGAATCGCATGCTCATAATTTTCTTTCCCATGGATTGCCTATTCCGCCTTCTTGTCTCTCGTTCGTTCCAAGATGGGGAAGAAAATAATGTCGACGAACAATCACGGATGTCTATCGATTCGTTTCTAATTATAAGTTGAGTTTCTCTCTCACTATCTCCTACCCGCTGAAGTGTTTCAATATTCGAGTTATCCGAATAAAGCAAGATGTTATCAGCAGTTCCACGATCAATTTCCTTCTGATTATAATGTGCCTGCTTGTTCTGGACTTTTACAAACTTCGCTGTTTTCGATTTTTGCTCCCTTGGTCTGTGCCGACGACGAGATTTCCTTTTATGTGTATTTACATTTTCCTCCTCGTTTTTGAGACCAATAAAATCTTTTCCTTTCTCCTTATTGGTAGTGTTCACGTGACAAGCTATTTCAAGTTCTTGATTTAATGTATTTAAACTTTCGGTAAATTTTTGCGTTCGACTGCTATCAAAGCTCTCACAGCTCGCATTTACATTAATTCGGAAAGTCCTCGAACGACCTCGTCTGTGTTTTCGATCTTGTAGATAATCTCGATTGCACTCTATATCATCAGCTGGATTATCGTCTACGAAGCAGCAGGATAGTGAATTGAATGCTGCTTCCATATTTCGTATTTCTTCAACATTTCTATTGTTAAACAGGAGTTGTCGATTTGATTTATGAATAGAATCAGTCGATTATGGCGACGACGAAGTGTGAATGTGACTAGACTTGGAGTTGCCAGTTGAGAACTATATTTTCAGGTTATTTTCAGTTTGATGGAAACGTTGCTTCGCCGCCGCGGAACTGGCTTTTGTGGGATCGTTATTTAAGGCATAAGATATGAAATTGATCGTGAGAGCCGTTTTGAGGTGTCAACAATGTGCGCGATACACTCCAGCTGGGGTCGAACAACCAATTTTTACTGTTGCATGCCCTATCTGTCTACCCCACATCCTCATACAATTCCCAATTCCTCATAGATAATCTCTAAAAAGATGCACAGGGTCATGCTCAGTCAGCAAGGAAATCACGGTGAACTTTAACCGCTCTATCGGAGGCCTGCTGCAGTCCTGTACAGCAAAAGAGAAGTATTTGTACATGCACTGCTGCATGTGTGTACTAAAAGAACAAGTAAGAATAGTACTTGAAAGCAACATACTACTGTAGCTAATTTATATTGTTACGAAAGAAAGCATATGATGTTATATTTATACATTGTATGATATCTACAATTCATCTCTTAATGCTTTTCAATACAGTACAGCCAACTTTAACCAGCAGATTCCAGCAGAATACTTTCATACGGTAGGGGAATTCAATTTTATCAGAAGACTAAATCACTATTAGAGTTTCAGTATTACTATTTGAATATGCTCTATATATACAACATCGTGTATTTATTAATACTGTACACTAAATGTACAATTAATTATTACCGTAGATGAAAACTATCGGCGATTTTTCGTAGTTTCGCATCATACTTATCATCCATCCATTTCTCAGCAGGTGCGACAACTGTTAGTGTATATAATGTATCACCATTGGGTGATGCTGCAATGACTGCAATGTTTCTAAGAGGCGGTCTTCTCTCTCCGAAATCTACTACATATTCAAATTGATAATTTTCACCATTTCGATCTTCAATTGAACGTAATAATGTAGCAGTTCTTCCACTACCTTCAGGTGCAATTGATCGCGACAATAATGATTCTGCCGCATTTTTGGGTGTCCCCAGTGTACCTTTTAGAGTGAACCCCGAAAGACCAGATGACACTATAACTGATACGTTTGTATCTCCCTGTTGTGAAACTCCCTTTTCGTTGAGCCTTCCTGGGGGACCGTACGCTGAATCAGGCAAGGTCGTGATTGCCCTACTACTTCGTTTTTGTGTTGGTTCCATAGAATAGTCCAATGGTTGGGCCTTTCTTTGAGCCTTCGCAAGTGCTAAAAATGTATCTGCTACCCACTCACTTGGAAGTACGTAAGTATATTCATCCGTCTGGCATCGTTTAAAATTTCCTCGTGGGAAATATGTATCGATACCTGTAGCTTCTACTTTATCCTCAGGTATTACTGTCAATAAACGACTCGTCACGCCGAGGAAATTCCCTGTCAATGCAATGCCAGTAGCTGAGAAAATTGAGAGAGCAATTCTACGCGGATTCGTTCCCATAGCTAACATTAAATCTTGAGCGGTCGGTGAAGGAAGTGGTGATGATGATGATGATGATGATGATGATGATGATGATTTTGACCGTACGGCCTGTTGTTGGTTGTTTTTGCGGTCGTCGTCGTCGTCGGTCGTAATATTTATCACAGAATTCTGATCTTCTTTTGTTTGTTCATCGGCACTACCTCCAGGATTTTCGTCTTTGTCGGAGGAGGCTGATACAACAACAATGGCACGACGAGGATGGTTTATTGTCGTCGTAATTGTTCCAAACGCGTAGCAAAGAAACGTTGCGTGTTGCAAAAAGCAAAGTAGTAGGATCTGTCGATACATTGTAGACAAGTGTTCAAGTGTATATGGTACAGGGTATTGTTGTGAGAAAATGGTCTGGTCTACTACATGGACTCACTACTACTGGCATCGTCAATCGGCATGTTCGAAGAGGAAATATTGAATGGTGTATTTTGAAAGAAAATGAATAACGTGTTTTCTATTTCCATTATTATTAGATGACGATACGACGACATAATAATTAAAAAATGAGCACGTCCGTCCGTCGCTCTTATATTGAGAGAAAAACGCTTTAACTAGTTTATTTCTGGATTTATAATGATAGACTTATAGTGTAAATAAATCGCTATTTCTCAGGTGACAATTTTTTACTATACTATTGATTTTATCTACTTGCTCCTTTCTCTATGAATATTTAAGATACAGTAGTAGTATTTTTCCATTCGAACTTAATAGTATGTATATTCGCCCCACCATCTCGCCATCTCGTTCTATATTACTAGTACTTGTATTTGAATTTGTGCTTTTAAACGACAAGTCCAATGACACTTTATTTATCTGAGAATGTGTCCAATAATACCTCTCTTTTTTCTACTTTCTTCCATCAAACAAAACCAATTTTCAAATCTTTTCGACCACTACAACATACAGATTGAGCATGATCCTTCAATATCGATTGTATAAATGGTGCGGTATCTGGTAGGGTATACACTGAAAAGTTTTTAGGATTTTGAAATGTATCTAAACCAAGTAATTGTGTATTCTTCAAATTAAGTGATCCTTTATCGATCAATTCTTTCACTCGATGGGGTGTCCCAACAGCAATACCACAAACAGTTGTTTCTAATTGTCTTGATTGTTCACCAATCGTACCTTGTTTTGGAAATAATTTTGCAACCCGGAGCTTTAATGGTGCAAGATCCTTTAACACTTCTACACATCGTCTTGCTGAGATACATACTATAATAGCACGGGGACTCTTTTGTTGTTGCTTTATCTTAATTTGTTTTTTTGATATCAGACATAATAGTCGATCCATAAAGTTACTACTGTCTAAATTGTTGTCATTTTTGTTGATGAGACGGCTAGTATCACTTTTAGAAGTCTGTTTTGCAATATGTATAGGTTTAAAATCTGTATCAGCATATTTAGAAAGTATTTCCGCTTTTGATTCTATTGATTCCATCCGGATGTTCGTCCCAAGGACTCGCATGGGTCCTCCTCCCTTCTTCTTCTTTCGTTGTTGTTGCTGTTGTTCTTCTTGTTCTTTCGATGAAGATTTTTCACCCTCGTTGATGTTATCAACATTATCGTCGTCATCGTTATTCCGTTTTCGCTTCTGATCAATTTGACTATCTTCGACGTCGTAGTCAACACCTGCTGCTCCCTTCGAAGGCTTACTCAAATATTCATCATCAGAACCAAGATCGTCACCGCCCATTTTTTCAAAAGTCGTTATATAGTAACTTTTATCACTGTTTTATATTTTGGATGTTACAGGATGGGTAAGCTTATATCAATCAATGTCTCGTCCTTTTTTTTGTACGGTACTTATTCTAGAATGTACTTGTTCTGTCGTTTTCTTGTTGTCTTCAATTAATTCTTCTGCTTTCAGAAAGTTCGAAGTTGCTGTTCGATTGTGTTCAATTTTTTGTAACAGAGAAAAAATGATTGGGCGCAAAGCGCGTGAACGTGCGAGGGCCAGACACAACCAATTCATGTAATGTGACTTTTCAAAAACAAGAATTGGAGAATCATTTTCAAAAAAATTATCATACAACCGAAAGAGCAGGATGATGTCCTCGTTTCGTTTAATTCGGCTATTAATTGTTCTATATGTTGCTATAATATTATGTGTTGATTGGAAAGACAATAATCTGTATGGGTGTCCTTGTAGTAGCGGCAGCGGTGGCGTCGTCGTCGTTGTTTCGGCGTTTTCTTTGACTACTTCTTCGACTTTGTTTTCGAAAAGAAGAAGAGTGGAATTCTCGTCATTGCCATTTACTATTACTTACGCTAAGGATCCTAAATCAACAACAAATCAACAACAAGATATACAATATGATACTACAAGTATTAATTCCGATTCGACTACTAAAAATACTGAAAGCGAAAAGATAATAGTAACAACAAAAACAGCAGCAGCAGCAACACCAACACCAACACCAGAATCGTCACTACAAAAGGGAGTTATGGGACCCTTCACTCTTCTAATAGCGTCTCAATTTTTACTCTTCATCGGAGTGGGAGCTGTAATTCCAAGTATACCACTATATGGGAAAGAAATTGGACTATCCGGTGCAGCTAATGGGATCGTTATTTCGGCACCAGCCGTTGCATTATTTCTGATGGCCAATTGGAGTGGACGGCGTGCAGATATTGCACGTAAACCAGCAATGATGATTGGGATGGCAGTTATTGCTATTTCAGATGCTGGTACTGCACTCGCTGTTGGTCTACCGTCACTTATTATAGCACGATTAGGATTAGGCACAGGTCGGGCCTTATCCGAAGCAGGTGAAAGGGGGATGCTTGTTGATCTCACCAACCAAATTCCATCTATGCGAGGTAGAGCCTTAGCTTTTCAACAGGCAGCTATTGGATTGGGTATCGCAATCGGTGCTCCCGCAGGTGGAATAATAGTGGAACGATACGGACCAAGAGCTGCATTTTACTGTGTAAGTGTTGCCGCAACAATTGCATTAGTCTTGTACGCATTTCTTCCAGAAACAATAGTCCGACGAGATGATAATAAGAGTAAGGAGGAAAATACGTCGACGACGGCGACGGTGTCAACAACAACAACAGAAGAGATATTGAATGAGAATACGTCGGGTTTAAAAGTTTGGATCGAATTACTCAAAGAAAAACAATGGAGAGGATTGACACTTTGTCAAAGTGGCGCAAGTATGGGATATGCTGCAAAGATTGCATCAATTCCTATTCTAGCCACTGATACTTTGCCGGGAGGAGCAGCAGGTGCAGGATTTCTTTTATCGGCTTGTGGGTTGAGTGGTTTGATTGGTGCACCTATTGGAGGAGCCCTAACAGACAAAATCGGGGCAAAAGGTACTGCAATTTTAAGTGGTATTGTTTGTAGTATTGGATTAGTGTTAATCCCAGTTGCACTAACAACTACTGCAGATGCTGCTCAAACAATTAACTTATCGACGGCAGCGGCGGCAACAACAAATAGTGTACCAGTGGAACTTGTTATTGGAGGTGTTTTGTTACAAAGTAAGGCATTATATTTTTCATCAGCAGTTCTATTATGGAGTTTTGGGGTTAGCGCCCAGGGACCTGCTCTAACAGCTTTAGCACAAGAAAAGTGTAGTGTGGGAGTTGAGGCTACGTCTCTTTCTCTAGTGAAAGCCTCTGGTGATGGAACCTACATCGTAGCACCGTTCTTATTGGGATTGGTGACAGATGCACTAACGGAATTGCCTGGTATCGAATGCGCAATGGCAGGATCTGCAACGTTCTTAGGAACTATGGCACTTGCTATTTTGGTGCAAGATACGACAACGAGCTCGGAAGCAAAAAACTAATGTTTCGGAACAAAACAAAACAAAAAGGAATGATGATTGATTATTAATTAACGACTGTGGCGATGATACGAGAGGTTGGTTGCTAACGAAACTATTGTTACTTCTCTAGTCGCAACGAGATACATACCGTACGAGTACAATTGATACGCCCTGGATGACGAAGAAGGCTTCATCGTGCAATTTCTAAATTGAAAGTCGGTGTATATACAATACGCAATAGCAGAATGATTCATGATTCATCCGAATTCGGCCCCACTCTCAAGATCAATCAGAGATCTGTGGTCGGAAGCTCTAGAAGTGTCGATGGCCTTCGCTCTCCAGGAACTCCTAATCCAAACTAGTAAAACTGGATTAACTAGTTCAACTTGAATTCCCAGACAATAAATGTATCAATAAGCGATGGTATATACTTGAAATTAATATATGGCATCCGCCGCGCCCTAGATAAGCAGCTTAATCTAATGTTCGACTACGCAATGTATCAATTATGTTCCAGAAAAATGTTGTACCTTATACACTGAATAAATTAAATATACAATGATTGTAAGCAGTACCGTACAACGTATGACCGACAAAACCGAATTGTGAAGAGCGATGATGAGCGTGTTGGCACGAATGAAATATCACGTACGTCTGACATGACGTCCTCGACGGTAGTAAGTTCAGAAAGTGAATGAAGAGAACAAAAATGAGAACACTGAATCCACAATTCGCCGAAAAGAGATGTTTCAGTCGGGGATAACAAGTTATTCACAAGAATAACCCGAACCGAAAACACCGAACCGTATCTTATGCTCTCATTATTCTTTACGAATAGTGTTTTCTGATTGCCATGAGTTTTATCAAGTCTACGTCGAAATTCCTTCACAGCCGCTAATACATTTGGTGCATTAAGTGGATTTTCATCAGCATCGACGCACCTCCCGCGGCGGCTGCTACCTTATCCGTATCGAGGTGTTTCGGTTCATCGTCATCGTTCATGTCATTTTCGGTATTGTCGTCATTCGTTGCATTATTCCCCTCTGTTGTTTTAGTTGATGTTCCAGCTTTATCGTTACTGTTATCTCCAATAAGGAAACAAAGTTAAAGTAGGACATACATTCTATAGAACTATAGAAATAGGCGCTTGTAATCAAATCATTTCAACAGAGCGAAACAACATATCTCAAACCAATCAAGAGGATGCCATCCGCAAAGAAACTTCAGGTCAAATGGCCTCCTGTTTCCTCGTTGGTAACCCGAACAACGCCGACACCCTTGTCATCCGAAGAAGAAATATCAGAGGGTCAGGAAATACTAGGACAGCGAAATTCAATTAAAGACAAGATCCGTATGTACGAAAGCATGGCTCATAAATCGAGAGATCTTAGTTCCCCTGGTTGTGGTGACGGTGACGGTGATTGCCTGACCATGAAACTACGCAGAACGCACGTAGATGATTCGAACCGATCAACTGATGATTCTTCTGAAGTACTTGCCGATTTATCTGTATTACCTGCTGGACAAATTTTACCCCCACCAACGGGGTTTCGTCGGATCAGTTATCGTATTCGATACTATGAAACAGCAACGAAAATATCTCGAAGGGATCAATTTAGGGCCGAGTCTGCTCCTGAACTACAGCAGCAAGGTAGTACTATATCAGGAGATAAACATATGTGCGGACAAGGAATTCGTGGTTACAATCGACCAAATCCATCGATGACATCTTCCGACAACTCAAATATTGGTGTACAGAAGAGGCCCTCACGATTATCGTCATGTCATCGTAGAAGTAACAGTCCAGAAACTAGAGCTAACAACGGCTGGACCACCACTGATTCTGCAGACAAAACAAACGATGATGATGACGATGATGATGACCAAAAGGTAGGTAGAACCCGTGGTTGCAGTGGATATGAACGACCGCATGTGTGGATTACGCCGATCGAGTCGATGGATGGATCACGAAAATGGATAGCGAAGCGCGTTTGGGACATCGAAGATAAAGACAACGAGGAGCTAGAATATGAGGTCGATCACTCTCGACTTATGGATGGTATCCGAGACCTGCTGTGTGTGCCTGAAGATTTAGGGAAAGATACTGATGGTTGCCGTGGATATAATCGACCAGATGATGTCCAGGACATGTTGTGTGAAGCTGAAGATTTAGGGGAAACCACGCAAAGAATTATAACTGGAGGTATCCGTGGTTGTTATGGAGATAATCGAGCAGATGGTGTCCGAGACATGTTGTGTGAAGCTGAAGATTTAGGGGAAACCACGCAAAGAAGTGTATTAGGAGGTATTCGTGGTTGTTATGGAGAAAATCGAGCAGATGGTGTCCGAGACATAGTGTGTGAACCTTCAGGGAAAACCACAAATGAATTGCAAGTAAATACCTCTCCACCACTGGCAATACCAGGAACGCTTTTTCCCATCGACGATGATGGAAGTTATCTGCGGGCAACAGCAGCTCACAAGGATTCACCACCCGTTCCACTAAGACAAAACCAATTCATCTTTGAGAAGTTCATCGATATTGATGGTAAACTAGAAGGTTCCGGAGCTACCCTCTCGATGGATGGGGATGATTTCGACGCAATGAAACTTGAACACATAATCGATGTTACGAGTCACGAGAAACAAACGAATCTCGACAATTGCAGTGTCGCAAGTGATTCGTATACTTTCGTGATGGAGTCTTCTTTTACATCTATTGATGATTGTGGATCCCCCGTTTCGGTTTCGGCTTCGATTTTGTTTCCTACCCAAAGTGCTGAAAACGATCAACATGTTTCGGAGGATGATGCTCACGGTGAGGACATTGGTGACGACGTACCCAGCCGAAGTAAGTTCAGTAAAAATGAAAGATGGTTGTCTACATATAAACCTGATGATGACAAGGCAGCGTCGGCGTTGGCACAGCAGAGTGCAAAATACTTTTCTGATTATCGTCCAAAATGGAGAAAGCCGCTTCCCCCCGCATCAGATGATTCTGATTATTATAACGTTCCACATAGTGCTGCGGACGAAGACGAGCTATCGAGCGGCGATGGCAATAGTCTTGGTGGTAATGCTCACAATCAAAGAGATTTCGGCGGGCCTGATTCATTGTTGGTGAAGAAGAACGGTAGGAACGAAGTTTCTGGTCCTCGATCGTGGAGATCCAACACATCCAACACATCTAACACATCCAACACATCCAACACAAGTATCGATGACGGCAGTGATGACGATAAAGATGTATATCAAGAAAATGAAACCAAGAAGGACTACGATTCTGGACCAAATCACCTTGTTGATATAGAAGAACAGTCGGAATCTGTATATCAGTCAAAACATAATCGTAGCAAAAATGAAACGAAAGATCCGGAGGTGAAGGGGAACAAAGACGAAGACTATAGGAAGAAAAAGGATAAGAAGAAGTGCAAAAAGAAAAGGAAGGCAAAGAAAGAAAAGAAGGAGAAGAAGAAAGCAGAAGATGATACCAAGAAAAAGAAGGCAAAGAAAGAAAAGAAGGAGAAGAAGAAAACAGAAGATGGTACCAAGAATAAGAAGGCAAGGAAAGAAAAGAAGGAGAAGAAGAAAGCAGAAGATGATACCCCGGCGGTCCCCAAAGATAACGAATGCGACTTGTCGGAAAATGAAAGATATGGTTCCCCAACATGGAAAAAAGGGACAGAGTCAGTCAATGTAAAGGAGTCAAATGTGAAATTATGGCGGCATGGCAAGATAAAGAAGGCAGAGAAAGGAAAGAAAGAAGCAGAAGATGATACCCCGGCGGTCTCCAAGGATAACGAATACGACTCGTCGGAAGATGAAAGATATGGTTCCCCTTCATGGGAAAAAAGGGCAACGCCAGTCAATGTAAAGGGGTCAAATGCGAAACTATGTTGGCAGTGTGACTGAGTGTGGGTTTTGCTTGGTTAAAATAGCATCAAAATAAAATGAGATGTAAAAAAGGGAAGACGAAAACTGTACGTCTTCTCGTCGCCGTGTATGATACTAATCATTTTTGTATTGTTTATATATATAATTAGTTGAATAAAAATAATAGAACGCGTCTTACATATAAAATATAATTTAATTTTGTATAGCAAGTATATAAAATCTTCCATATATATTCATTTGTGTGTGCTCCGTCCAATAAAAGGAAACATGAAATTTATCTGTCGAATGCCGCTATTCTGGCGTTTCAATAGCTCCGTGATCACATAAATTTAACATTACAGTATTTCAAATTATTGTTCACATACAAATGATCCAAATTCTAGTATTTTTGCATCTTTTTTCTTTTTCTTGTATTTTCCTTAATCTTTTTTTCTCTTCTCAATTGCATTGTGTTGCTTTGTGCTGTGCGCTCTGTTAGTATTAATTATTTTCTTTCCATCGTTTACGATATTTGTATGCTGTTGCAAGCCAATCCTTTATCACCTTGCAATCTTCTACGAAAATGACATCCGTCCGTCAACGATTGACACAAATTAGTTAGTTTGAATGTTTCAAACCGAAGCTCCCCCTTCAAATCCACCGTACCAATTATTCCAGTTTTGTTTGGATTCATTGTTGTTACCGTCGTTCGTGTTCGTAGCATTATCACTGTTGCCACTGTTGCTAGGAGTTGATGGGTTGCCACCATGAAGTTGCTGGAGAGTAACGTCGGCTGTGTTATTGGGAAGGCGGGCCACGTGTCCATCTTCCGACTTCATTCCTTTCAACGGGGTGTCTTTAAGTCTCCATTCAAACCCAAGTTCATTCAATCGTGCGATTCGTTCATCGGTAAAGGTGGTTGGGAACGGTTTGCCGTCCTCCTTCCATCCGTGATATTTTCTCATCTGTTTGACCCACTGACCAAGTTGAGGATTGTCTCCACTAGACTTAGGAACGCGACAGTGTCCACTAAGAACCTTGAATTTCAAGAGCTGATTGTATCGATTCTCCCACGATTCTGATGAAAAATGTGAAAGGAGGAATGTACTATTATGTTTAGAGGGTAGTCAAAAAAAAACAGAACAAAAAATCGGAAACACAAAAGTAAAAAAACAAATGGACTCTTTTTCATTTAACTTACCAACATACGTATCCTTTTGCAGTTCCCACTCGAAGCCGACCGCATTTAGTTTACAGATTCGCTCAGGATCCATCATATTCTTGGCTTCGCCAATATCCGACAGAGTTGGTGCGATTCCATTCTTGGCGTTATCGCCGCTTTTTAACTCAGCTGCTTTCTCCTTAGCCTTTTCGTATAATTCCTTTGCCTTCTTTTGAGGGTTGCTCAATTCAACACCGTACAAACCTTGGTAGATCGCCATAGTGTTCTTGTACCGTTGTCGCTGAGTCTTACACCAACTTGACAGTGTCGAGTTTTGCTTGTTGGTAACGTGGAAGTTTCCATTCTTCTTCTTGTAGGCCAAAAGTTCGTTGAAACGTTGTTCCCACTGAGAAGGTTCGACAGTCCACAATTGGAATTCAAAACCCACTGTTTTGAGTGCTTCCATTCGTTCAGGAGTTAATAACTTGCTCCTGGACAAGTCGGGATGGACAAGCTCTGCTGCGATATCAGGGTCTACGACGACTTCAACATCAGTAGAATCTTTGGGATCTTCCGCCACGATTTCTACTGCTGCTGCCGGCGTCTTGGTATCTTCCGACATCTCTTCGTCTACTTTTTCTGCTTCAGCTGCGGGCGTGGCCGCGGCAGGAGTAGCATTAGCATCATCACCATCTGGATCTACCTTGACAACCTTTTGTTTTTTGGTTCTATAGACACATCTGATGTGCGTCACGAAACGAGCCAAGTCCGTCTTCTGCGAGGTAGGAACACGAGAATGACCATTCTTGTCGTAGAATGCCTTTAATTGTGGAAAAAGCTCATCCCACCGTGCATCGGCATCAAAGGAGAATGCAGGAGTTGCCAAAACGGGCGCATCTTTGTCTTTGAAATGCCTACTACAAAATCCACCCTTGACTTGAAGACGATCGCAATTTTCGATGCTGCACTGTTTTTTACTGGTGATTGAAGAGGGGTTAACAAAATGACAAATACAATAGGTGAGCAAACAACAGATGAACAAACACACTTATCATCATGCTTTGACGTTCCGAGATACTATGATAACACATACCGATCAACGGGTCCATCGGATTTGTTCCGAATAGGAGCAGTCGCATCATTGTTGTGACGATGGCAATATTTTCCCTTGGAACGTAGACGTTCACAACCCTTGATGTCACAAATTCTTCGTTCATAGTCAGTAGTACCAGAACGTATCGCAGCAGTTTTGTCCTTGAAGTGGCTACATTGATCAGATTAGATTGGATTAGACAAGACGATACAATTAGAAAATGAATAGAATATCGAGCGAATATACTCATAAAGTATAGCAAAAAATGAACACGATTAAACATAGCGCACCCGTTGTGCTTTGTTACCACGTACCGGAGACAATAGCCACCTCTAGCACGGAGTTTCTCACACCCTATAATTTCACACGATTTGAACCCAGATCGTGTTACGCTTCCTGGAGTAGTTGCTGGAGTGCAAACATCAGTACTAGTAGTACCAGGTGTGGCTGGAGGAGAATCCTTCTCTTCTGTATCCATATCAGTTGTTTCTACTGCAGCCTCCTCTCCTGAAGGTTTGTTCTTCTTGGGATCTTCGTTGTCGTCGTCGTCGTCGTCGTCGTCATCCTTATCTGATTTTCGCTTTCGGCCACGCTTCACTGGTTCTGATGGAGTATCTTCCCCATTGTCCAAATGATTCTGACAAAGATGTTTCTTCCCTTCATCTTCTTCGTTGTCTCCATCCTTGTTGGATGAAGCAGCATCCTCAAGAGATTTTTGTTCGCAACCTTCTACCTCACACAATCCGCCTTTGAGTTTAAAGACACGGAGAGCCTCTCTCGTACGAGGCGTTGATGCCTTGTGGGGAGTGCTTGATGTGGGAGTACTTGTAGTAGCAGCGGCTTCTTTTTCGTTTTCGACCTTCTCCGCAGCCGCAGGAGAAGTTTCGCCGCTTGTCGCCTTTGGATCATCTTTCGTCATGATTGTAAAGGATCAATGGCTGTACTTTTGAAAAGGAAATAAAGATTCGAAGAGGATACAATTGATGTGAGAGATGATATGATGTGTGTGATGCCAAAGGATGGGGGTCGATGGTAAAATTAAAACAATAGAAATGTTTTCGTACATACCTTTCAATAAAATAAAAATAATAACGTGGTAATGAATACCACAACCCCCTTCTTGTTTGCCTTTTGAGATTATTTGCCTCATTCGCTGTAGAAAAAACAACGAAGTAACGCGCTTATTAGTGTCAAGAAAAATATGGACCAAAATAGTACGGCTTTTTGCATACCTTTTGCTCGACACAAAAAATGGCATTTTTTTTTGTCGAGGCAGGCAAGCTCGCGCGCCGAACTTTATTGTTTCCTCATAATATTCAACATAATGTTTAATGAATTCATTCTTTTTTACTCTCCCCCAAATGCATGATTAATTCTGCCCCTGAACTAGTTAATGTCTGTATAACTCCTCATGCTAAGCCACTTTCAAGTAAAGAATGTGGATGGCAACGTCAGCCCAAGCACCTCAATTGCCCTTGACAGCGAGTCTAGTATACACCTGTTTAAAGAAATATCCCTACTGAACAACATCCAAACTGATAGTAAGAAGATCAAAGTTCGTATAACCGACTCCACTTTCTAGGTCAAGGACATTGGAGAACTATGTGATACACTCAAGTCTCTACCGCTGCCGTCTGAATGATATCACTAATACCCCAATAGAGTTGCAAATATCCTATCCCTGGCTCTACTGGTCAAGATCAAGCGAGTTGTAATGGATACAGCCATTGAAAATGCATACTATGTGTTCTGTTCAATGAGGATGGATCGTGCATCAAGTTTTTCCCATCAAGCAATGTCATCTATTGTCTCAACGTCAGTACAGGTGATGATCCACGCGTTATGGCTATTCAGACGATCAAGGATGAACAATCAAGATATTTGAACATCGATTGTACTAGGGCTGAAGCAGTATGCAGACAACAAGAATTAGTGGCCCTGTCCGAGGCAACTATCCTCTTGCTAATGCTGTGGATCACAACACTATTGAAGACAATACATTCACCAGGAGAGATGTCTGTATAGCAAAGAAAATATATGGTCCTGATGTGCCAGCCTTAAAAGGAAGGACTGTAAAACAACAACAATAACAACAGCAAATCTTTTAATTTTAACACATTGATATTATAGTTCTATTTTTATTATATCTGTGTTGTTACTACAACTTTTATGTCTCAGTAGGCAGCACTGATCGAACAGTGCAGCTATCCAATCTGTGGAAGAGATTTGTCACAGGTTATATGATTGGGTAGTACATCCATTATCAAGGAAGGCATAGAATATAATGGGGCCATTAAATTTATTGACAGGACCTTTCATTTGTGTATATCTTTGGTAATGGAAGCGGATTGGGTAGATTTTACTGATTATTTCAATTTGATATTAATTCAGTAACAGGGGTATTGGCTCAATAAAGGAAAGGTAAATATACCTACAGTGTGGCAATTTGTTAACAGGTTTTTTTGGCTGGAGCACTTTTATAAATGAAAGAGATATCATTAGGGTGGAGCAGGACAAATGGTGCAGGTGGGGCAGGTGGTTCAGGTGGGGCATTTGGATCATGAGGGTCTCAAGGTGTCATGAAGTTTGGTACGGTATTGAATTGAATATTGGAGTGTGTTGGTAACCAATCTAGTTTGAGACCCGCGGATCTTCTAATTGAATGGGCCAATTCTAATCAATTGAGTCAAATAATACCAGTGAGATAAGCAATTTTGAAGTGTCATTATCCGTAAGTAATGACATGCTGACTTTTTACACTTTGGTTGTTGTCGCGCCAGACATATTTTATCTACATTTTATTTGTTAATAGCAATGCAAAGATTGGATTTGAAATTATGTGCAGTGAGAATCACTACTGCACATCAATTGCATTATTTGCATTATTATCTGCTCATACTTACTTAAAAATCTAGGTTCAAAGAGTATAAGCAGATCAACCTAACATAAATAGAGCAACTAACATTTGTCTCTTCAGGACTTTATTATATCATAGCAATCAAGTAGTGACTCAAAATAAGAGTGTGATATTAATTGCATCATTAATAACTCAACAGATAGTTCATTTTAGTGTGTGTCCAGGCACAGGGTCCAGCAAGCCTGTCTTTATTAGTTATGTTTTTGTTACCCCCATCCAAGAAAACGGCTTCAAGTAAGGTCTAGACCATCCAATTCAGTAGTTGTTTTGGATACCAGTTGTAGTCCTTACATGTGTGTACAGATATAAATCTGGCCATAGCTTCCAATGAAGCTGTGTATGCATATGTTCCTGTAATGTGTGTAGTACTGTAGTTGCTCGTGATTGTAAGTTTCCAGCAAATCATGCAATGTTATGTTGGTTTAAGTGTTCAATGCAGTAAGGATAGAGCACACAATTACAACAGAACAACCAGTCAACAACAGACTATACTACCAGTATGTGGGCAAGAAAATGTAGAAAAAATCTCAAGAAAGGAATTTCCACAGCATCACATAGAAGAGAAGGTTTGATATTATAGAAGATAGAGTTATTTTACATTGTGTTAGTATGTTATTATGAAGTAAATGCTGATGTTTTTTCTGTATTGGATGTTTAGATACTGGTACTGCCTAAGAACATCATCATTGGCGCTTCACTCTAACATAATGTATCGATCAACATATGATGGTTTCACTAATGTTGTTCCTTATCAACAAACCTTAGCAGATGCATATATCAGAACAGTATATTATACGCTAGTCAAAGCTTTTTTGATCAAAGGGATCAGTGAATTCACTTTTTGAGATGCATTATTTTGAGGCGCTGATCCATCTGAATTTTCGACCTTAACAGTCAGAATCATTAGAGGTTCGCTCTCCTTGGAGATATTGGATTGAATCAAAACAGTACAACCATCACCACCTTCTTCAAGCGCGTATAGAAATAATTTGAATTCATTGGGCATCTCTCCACTAGCCATGGTGCTTACTCCTATACTGGACAAGGCAGCTTCGATAGCATTGGTAGAACTGGGAATGACTTGCAAGTTAACCATCTCAACGATTGCATCAGCATCTGAGATGGCTCCCCATTTCGATTGATAGTCGTCACCTGACATGTTTGCACCCATCACCCAAGAAATATGTGAAGTTGATGATGTCGCAGGTGGGGGTGCTGCTGTTACGGGAGATGGAGTGTCAAAACCAAGCAAATCCCCGATCATGTTATCTTGCGGCGCCGCCGCTGCGTGATCGACAACAACATTTGGTTGCGGCATGTTTTGGGGAGCGACTGGTACCTGTACGTAATCTATCGCCCCCGGTGCACCAGTGATATCCAAAGGATGGTCGAGAGGCATCTTTTTGAATACGACTTGGTATTCTGGTTTGATGAAATTGACAGCTGTTTTCCCATAAATTATTGCCAATGAATCAAATTCCTGCATCAGTTCAGCCCGAAGCTCTTTGTCGTCTTCTTCAGTAAATAATATTTCACCGGGAATGGTAGACTTCGAATTCGAAACAATATGTGCCAATATAGATTTTGGATCGGCTCCAGACTTCAATAGACGATAGTAGAGTAGTCCTCGATCGTGGAGGTCTTGCGAACTAACGTCGTCCGTCACCTTGATCATAAGCCGACCCAACATACGTTGAGTTTCGGGAGGCCGAGCAAAGAAAATTTTCATCGTCGCGTTTAATAGGTTTTGCTTGACACGAATGTCTTTTAGATTGTCATAATCGTCGATGAGTTTTTCTAGTGCATAAGGTGCATCTTGAACTATGTCACAGCATTCTCCCAGCAACCAAATAATACTAGCCTTCCCCGATCCCTCTTCAACGTAACGAAGGGTGCGTGCTAGGCTTTGGCAGCAAACAGGTTTGAGCTCGGGATGTTTTCGGACCATTAGTGTAAGGGCAGTGGCAGCCTCGCTCTGCACGTGTTGGACGTTAAGATCGAGGAAATCGACCATGCGTTGGGCGATCGATTCAGCCGCACCCGGTCCTCCAGTATTACGACAGGCAATTTTTGCCATACTTTGGATAGCTAACCGCGATAGCTGCATATTGTTGTCGTTGACGATTTCTGCCAGTTCCGCAACGATATCGGGAGCCGTATCGGGATTGGCCAACAGTGGAAGGATTTTAACTTTAAGGTACTTAACGTGAGTTGGTTCATTAAATCGGATATAAAATTGACGATATTCGTCATCAAATAATCTTGGGCATAATTCTACCAATTGTTCGACTTGTTTCAACATAACATAGCATCCCTCGTTCGATCCACTTGCAACCAATGTAATTAGAGGTGCCTTTACTCGCGATACGATTTGTTCTTTGATTTCTTGAATTTCAGTCGCGGTTGATCCAATCGAATCGACCATTGAAAGAAATGCTTTTACTGTGGCCAAAACTGCAGCGCTACTGGATGTTCGAAGGACGGGATCAAGCAAGTTCATGATCTGATATCCCTCTTCAGCGTTCGCGGGAATGTATCGGTGGACTAATTCTATTACGACCACTAAATCGAATTCAGAAAATTCATGGATGCGATTCAAAAGATGCAACATAATAGCCCGATTAATAGCCATACCTCCATTATCTGACTTCGCCATAACTTCATTCAAAACACGGATACAATTAGCAACTACGGTAGGGTCAACGTCACGAAGCATATCATATAAAATATCCGTAAAGTTACATTCCTGGAAAGCCTCTCGATCTAAATAAAATAATTTCAAAATTCCCATAACTCCCGTCTTTCGGACATATGCGTGATGATCCTGTAAAGATTTTCGTAACGGTTCACTGATGTATTCGACCATTTGTGGCAAATTCAATGAACACAAACTCCGTAACGCCAAGCCACGGACCATCGGGTCTTCGTTGCCGCAATCCTTTTGAAGTGTGTTGGTACACATTTGTGCTAGGTCGGGATGTGAGTGAGCGTAATTACATAGGTACAGGTACACCATCTTCTTAATGACTAAATCTCGTGTCTCGATTGCCAACATCATATCTGTAAATAACCGAGAAACATCGATGCCGAGTGTCATGTACGCAATGACTTTTTTAATAATATCTCGTTTGCGTTGAGGATCACGTTCCGTGGCGAAGTTTTTTAGTAATACTTTGAGTTCGTTCACTTCACCCTTTTTTGATTCAGTAAAGTAAGAATCAGGTACAGGAGCTCCACCCGCCGGTGGTCCTCCTCCTCCTCCTCCTCCTCCTCCGATAGGGGGACCGCCATGTCCACCGACATTATTGGAATGTGAATGCTGGGAAGGAAAGGAAACTGGCGTGGCTGTGTGAATGCCACTGGCTGGATAAGACATATTTTACTGCAACTTGTTTTGTTGACGGTTAATTCGATTTGGTTGCTTTACTTGCTGTTTTTCACAAATATTCGGTACTGTATGACTTTCCTCGATAGCTGCTACAGTATGACACAGTAGATTGCTTTAGCTGTGGACTTTTTAACAAGAATTGAATCGATGAAAATGACAAGAACGACATTCGACGTTGAGAAAATTCGAAATGCAAGGAAGTTGAAAGTCATCCGTTACAAAGCTGTACCTCAAACCCTAATCTTAAACGCGCCTTTTAAATTTCGAAAAAATCAATACCTTCAAAAGATTTTTGAGAATGATGTTTGCAGGTTGCTTTTGTTTTCTTACATATTGAATGTTGATCATTTTACATTGATGTGTTGATTCTCGATTCATTCATTTTTTTAGTATTGTGTATGAAGAAGAATTATGTTAGATTCATTGGAAAAGCAAGATCGACGGATCAACCCAAAAAAGGTAGAGAATTTCATCCTACTGAGTGTGTAGATAGAGGGTAAAAGTGCCGTAAGCAAACAGTACGATGATGGCGTCAAGAATGTCGAGAAGGCTTCAAGCACTAATCAGCAATAAAGTAACCTCTTTCATAAATAAACCTGCTGGTAAACCACGTAGTGATAAAAGGGGTTGTAATAATAGTAATAATAATAATAATAATAATAATATTAATAATAGAGAAAGCGGCGACAGTGGTGTCAAATTCAGCTGGAAGCAAGTTTTTCTTCAGTGGGGCGTAGGAGTTTATGTATCCATTCCGTTGATTGCAATACTTCAGGGTACCTTTCTCTTAAATGATTATCGAGTGAATTATTCAGACGCTCCTGTACCTGTCTCACCATCAAGAGGTGTTGCGGTTGCGATAGACGACGACAACGGCAACGACGAGAATAATGGATCTAAGAATGGTGGTGGTATTTTCCCGTCCTGGATAGTACATCCATTTTCTTCGGTCTCCACCTCCTCGAACCAACAACACCAGCAAAACCAAAACCAAAAACCCCTCCGACTGTTGGTGGTAGGAGATTCACTCGCTGCCGGTGTTGGGATATCTAAATCTGGTGTACCTATCTTGCCCGAATCGATTGCTCGGGCTTTATCTAAAGAATTAGGTGGAAGGGCAGTATATTGGACTTGTGTGGGTACACCTGGTGTAAGTGCTGCTCAAATTGTTAAGGATATAGATAACATTGAACCATACGATCCTCATCCAAAGGGTAGACAATTAGAAAGGATTGTGAAAGAATTTCAGACCAGACGACGACGTTGGCAGCATAGACATGATCGTATTAACGATGATGGTATTAATAATAATAATAATAATAAAAATCCAGAAGAATATATTGAAAAACCGAAAAACGCTATCATTGAATGGTGGAAACAAATACGTCAAAAAGATAGTATAGACTCGGATGAAATTCGAAATACAACCCGACGGGTTGTCTCCGATTGGTGGATGCAAGTTCGAAATGTATTTCGTCATAGAAAAGAGCTAGTCGAAGAGGATATATCTGCCATCAAAGAAATTTACCTCAAGCCATTACCCAAACTCGATGATGACGACGATGACTATTATTATGACTACTACCGAGAAAATTTATTGCGTATAGCAGAAGATGAATCAAGAAGGGACAACAAAAAAGACCGTTTTCCACTGGTCCGTAAAGGGACTTTATTTCGAAGGACTTCTATGAATCCCGATGCTGCCTCTGAGTACGATATTGCTGTTGTCTTAACAGGTCTGAACGATGTGAAAGAAGCGTTCATGCCTCATATGAATAGTGGTAGCCAAAATGCTACAAGGCTTGAAAATAGTCTTCGTCAGGTTTTGGAAGCTCTTCGAGATAAGATGGGAAAAATGGATCTTGAAAAAGATAATAATAATCACAATGATAACAACAATGACGACCGTAATAGTCCTCGTGATCCGTCAACAACCAAACAAGAAACGCCGCATACAAAAAATATTAGACATCCTTTGGTGGTAGTGCCGGAACTTCCAGTTGCACCTCTTCAAATCTTTAAATTAGTTCCGCTTTGCTGGTTTTTGGTTCCTATATTCCGCGCAATGGAAAACAACAAACGCTTCTTGGCATCATCTTTTCCTGATTATGTTGTATTTGTCCATCAGCCTGATTTGTGTTGGTGGACAGATCCAGAAATGGGTATTGGATCAATAAGAGAAAATATAGAACAGGAACAACTACTATTAAGAGTTACTGACAGTGCTAAGAATGTTAGGGAGCGAATTGAGCAACTCATGAAGAAGTACTATGATGCCAAAGAGGAAGAAATAGAACCTCAAAGAAACAGCAACATTAATGAGAGTGAAAATAATAACGATAACGATATTTACGACATCGACGATGAAAATTGTATCCTACATAATACTGAATCATCCTTATACTCAGATAAAAATTCTAAAGGTAGCGATCTCGTTTCAGTTGATCGACTGCATCCCAATGATGAAGGATACGAGCTTTGGGGACGACACATTGCTGCCGCCATCATCGAACACTGGAACAAATCTTCCAGCAACAACAACAACAATCAATAGTTAACTGGTTTCATGGGGAGCACACAAAGTGCAAAGAATCGTGAGAAATCCGGTACTGTGCAGTTGAAAATGTTGTGAAACCGTTATTCCTAATAAATTACAGGTCTTGAAACATCTGGTTTATTGCATCGAGTCTTAATTAAGAGGCTCGATAGATTAACTTTACAACTCCTTCTTCCAGTTACTTCTCATCGGAATGCTTATATATGTATAGAATAGATCGAAAAATTGTCATGAATTTAAAATTAGAGGTATATCATACTATTCCATACCGAAACTATTTGAAAAACTATTTACAGCATTTATTAATAACATGTTTACAGTAGGGAGACTTGAGCAGTGATTCTTTGGTCTTTGATATTTACAACGAACCTACTACATTCTTATATATTTCCCCTGCCTCCCCACTAACAAAGAAAATCATATTAACGACGTCGAATCTTAGCTTCTAAATGAATGGACCTACTAGCTAGTTAGATACATTGTTGGGCAGGTAAAATATTCCTAGAAAATATATACAAACTGTGCTTGAAAGAATATAGTATTATCATTTAGCTTCAGTTGCTACGTGTAAATTGCGTAGGTTTAGCAAAGCCTTTCAAGTCCACAGCGGTCGTTGCGTCGCCACTACTACTAGTACTGTCGTCAATAATACTGTCTCCACTAAAGGGATAGACGGTACGTTCCTTAAGACCATATTGATCTACTACATAAAGTCGGATTAAACCACCAGAACTACCATCACGAGCAATACTTAATTTTAGTAATTTCGTTACGAGTTCAATCGCCTCTTTTTCTGTATATTGTGATGATATTTCCTTCATATTCATATTGTTATCAGCAAATAATGAATCTAAATATCCTAATAAAATAATCGAACCAGATCCACTAACACAAAAATAATCTTCTTCCCATAAACTACCACCAGGAGTTATACCATAAATTTGTCCTTCCCCCTTGATGGCATTATATCCAGCACAAATCAAACTAGCCTGAAGAGTTGAAGAAGAAGAGGAGGAGGAGGAATCATCCTTTTGTGCATCTCTCATTAAATAACGAAGATAATGTGCAACTTCTGATATTGTTGGTCGGTAACCGGGTCGTTCTAATTTACGTATCCGAAATTGTTGTTTTGCATTTTGTGCTAACCATTGTGTATCCGCAGCAGATCCTGATCGACACAAAACACATGATGATGATGATGATGATGATGATGATGACGATGATGATAATGATGATGCCACTAATTTTCTATTTTCATTAACATCAACGTCAACGTCATCATCGTATTCTTCTTCGTCTTTTTCTACATCAAATATTGGATTAATCTTATATGCAAACTTATTTGAAACATATCCTCCAACAGACGTTCGTGTATCTGCACCGACGATAACTCCACCAGAATACTTAATAGCTACTAACGTCGTTCCAAGATCTATTTCTTCTTGTTTGTCTTCTTCTTGGTTGCTTCTTCGATTATTATAACGATAAGAATAGGATGATGGAGAATAATCGGGTGATATATTTGCTTCTGCAACTAATAGCATCGTTGTTGCTGTTAACGTTGTTCCGCAGAAGCAGTTGCAGTAGCAGTAGACTAGAAAGGAAAGACGTAGGTGAAATCGATTGATACTAGTATGCATGGTAGTTGTGCTTGTACTTCTTAAATTTATATTTATATTGTAAAGTATGATATACAAATGATTGTCGCCGGCGTCTTCATTGTTGATTGTGATGGTGCGTTATTGATGTTCAAATACACGAAAATGAAAAAAAAATTGAACATCTCCATTAATATTTTATAAAAACTAAGTATAATAATGTAAAATACATTCAGTAGTTACACTAGCAGTAATTTGCTTTCGTAGCTCAGTTGGTTAGAGCGTGGGTCTAATAAACCCAAGGTCGTGGGTTCGACCCCCACCGAGAGTACTTTTTTTTTGTTAAATCAAAACTTGGATTTTATCTTTTATCATTAGTTTTGGAGATAATTTTGATCTGATGTATGTTAGTTAGGCCATACTTGTTTTCAAATTTTGCTCTGATGTGTTGTACAAAGAGAAGTAAGCGTTTCGGTGCCATAGAGAAGAATTTAAACAGTGTAGCTTTGCAATTGCATTTATTATTGATCCAAAAGTAAACGAACTTGCAACAGCTTTCCTGTTATGGTGCCGTTGAATGGCACCACTTTTTGGGCTCCATATTCTCTCTCAAAAATGGGACTTAAAAGTTCTATTGAGACACACTACAACTTCTTTCAAAAGCACGTGCTTTCTCACTAAGTGAAGGTAAGCGAAGAAGGTTGCTTTGTATGGGCCGCACCTACAGCGTTATAAGCCTGTACGTCCCTGATTATGGAAGAGCACTGTGGGAATATTCGCGGTTATCGCGAGGTATGGTACAAAACGGTTAGCTGCCCAATTAATATTTAGTCCAGGATGTAAAAATATGTAGGGGTGTATATGTTCCATCGTAACTTGACTCATGGCGGAGATGGGAATACACCACTTGCTTGACGAGAAGGACATTGGTTGGAGCTTGTATGGCGTTGAACCTCAATGTATTTTGTCCTTACCTTCGACTCCTTTCCCATCTCCAAAGATCTTCATTTTTTTTACAGATACCACCAAATTCCTTATAACAGGAAAGCTGTTAAGGACGATTATTTACATGCATTGAAGCTTCAACAAGCAGCTTCAAAATACCAGAACAGTGGTCCACATTATGAAAATGAAACTAAGTGACAGATGGTGCAATTCTTCCCTACATTGGCAAGTGTGTGTCCAACTTCTTCGAATTTTGTTTGGTGGTTGTTGATGCTGATCCTCAAATGATGCAAGTACAAGTACACAAGCACCTTACAAGGGCATTGTCTTTGAGATAACTCTTGACTGACATGTGTGAAATTCTAGGAGTTCTAGCTGCACAGGAAGCACAAAAATCCACCCCACCACCTGCTGCCTAGCCACACAAATCTCCTAAATTTGTATATCTATGTAGGATATGTGGTGTAGGAGATTTGGCTGCCTCCCATAGAGCTTGCTTCAAATCCTAGAACAATAGATACTTCCCTTTGTTTCTTACGTTGAAGGTGCACCAAGTAGGTATGGGAACAGACACACTCAGTATCAGGGAACTAGCAGCAGCTGTATGTTATTGATGGAGTAGGTGTGGGTTGGGTATGGGTGTGCTGAAAGTGAGTGTAGAACTTCAGGAATTCTTACAGTAAAACAACCAGTACAATTCATACCTACAGTTGTGCTTGTAGAGCAATCTGCTGTCAATCAATCATCTTGCCATAAGGAAAAATTGAATGTGGCGGGCTGTAGTAATAATATGTGTAACAAATTGTGACGAGTACTGTGGTGATTGTTGTGGGGTGCTGGTTTGCCAGAACTAAATTGCTCTTAGATCATAGTCAAATCCTTAAATAATTTGCCTTTAAAACAACTTACAATGGTTCTTGTGGGGTGTTATCAATAATGATTATTGTTAGCAAATTAACAAGTATATAGGTGAATAAGGTGTTCAATAGCGGCATTATTACCTCTAATCAATTACTTCTGGACCTTTTTGTAGGGATGGACCAAAGATAGCTCTCTGGTCCAATTAGTCAGTGGTAGAACTCACCACAGAATTAGACTATGTTTACCATTTCAACAGCTGAAATGACACGTGTTGGAAATTATTCACATTTTGGAATTCTTCAATTGCTGCTTTACTTTCCTCCTTTGTTCTTTTCCACAAAGCAATGTGAAGTTCATAAAATTTAGGAATCGAATCATCAAAAGGATCACAAAGATTCATCAAAGAATGTATCACAGAATTTTGGAGGTGAAAGTTGAAAAGAAGGAAGAGTTGAAGCCTCATTCGATTCCAATTACCAACATTGTTGTAGAAAAAGAAAACTAACAAACTAAACATTATACTACTGCAGATAATATGAAATAATAAAAATGATCAGGATTCATATGATGATGTTGATAAAGAACAGAAAAGTAAAATAGAAAGACTATAATAGGAAATTTTAGAGAAAATTATTAGGTTAAGATCATAACTTGAATTACTGTGTTGCCTTATTATGTATGCCGCTTGTCCTTTGTGCATTATTTCCTGTGCCTTTTCCAGTTATCCTTCTGGTATTATGCAACTATTAGAATGACATTTGATGAGTAACAAAAACGTATAATTTTCTCAGCATTTATTGCAGCCAATACGTCTTATCTTCAATTTTTTTTTGTATACGGTGGTATACGTATACAATTATTTCGCTGTAAATTATTTGCACGCATTGAATTATATGGTAATCAGTTGAATTATCATTGATCCTTTGAACAAAAAATATCAAATTCACAATTAATTGATGGCATATAAGAGCAACAGAATAACAAAGATGACTTGAAAAGTGGAACACTGATAGAACCAAGTACAGTAGCATACCTTGTTAGAAACAATTGCTATCAAAACATTTACTGTGCTGTAATGACAAATTTATCTTCATTTTTTTTTGAGTCAAAACGTTTTGAGTGAGTTCTATCTCGTAGTAGAAGTGGTTGTTCCCCTCCCAGAACCTCGTCCACCACCACGACCTCCTCCTCTCCCAGAGCTTCTTTTACTACCACCATGACCACCACGACCACGTCCTCCCATTCGTATCGGTTTGAGACCGGTTACCTTTTCAGCTTCGAAAGCTGCTACTACACTTTCAGCTGCAACAATTTCTCGTGCCGTAGCCGTTTTAGATAATTTAAGTTCTTCTAACTTTTTACGTGCATCATCAGTTTTTCCATCCTTATTATTTAGTTGTTGCTTTTCCTCTTCCTTAATTGATTTTTCAACACATGACCGACATCGACTTTTACCTTCCGGCTTAGACCATT
The DNA here is from genome assembly GCA_900095095.1 of Fragilariopsis cylindrus CCMP1102. Lineage (NCBI taxonomy): Eukaryota > Bacillariophyta > Bacillariophyceae > Bacillariales > Bacillariaceae > Fragilariopsis > Fragilariopsis cylindrus. The sequence goes on from FMBT01000289.1 coordinate 1,180,868, forward strand.
GATTACGATTGTACGAATCCTTCGACAGGAGCTGATTACACAATGCACAAGTTCTTTTTTCATTATCATCATCATCATCATCATCATTGTTATTATCCTTATTGTTACTATTATTTTTATTACGAGCAGCCTCCATCCGTTTCTCTTGTTCCTGCTTGGCAACACATGGTTTGCATTGTAAGGCCTGTCCGGTCTTTCGATGCTTATCTAGACTCGATTTAGAAAATTCATCAGCCATTAGCCGTTTTCGACGACAAACAGTACAGTCAAAGTTTCCAGCCCATCTCGATGTAATCACAGGGGCAGACATGATGCTCTTGTGTTATGTGTGTGTGTGGCTATGAGATGATCTTAATGTAAGAGCAACGGGCACTAGTGCTACTAGAACTAGAATGGAGCAATTGTTATTGCTTTGGTTGTCGTCGTTTGCTTGTTGTCATTGTCGTCGAAAAATAAATTGAAGATTGGAATGAATGAATCAATCAATCGAATTCATCTATTTTACGGTATCATCGCTCGATTTCACAGTTCACATTCCACGTGGCATACAGTGATTTTAACGCATTGCGGTTGACGGCCAGTTTGCAGAATAATTAAAATCCAGAATTTAAAGGACTTCAATTTTATTTTGAAAAGACCTTTTTCTTGTCTTTAATCTTTTCTTCGGACTTTGTCGACAAAAATTGCATTCGAAAGAGAGTTTATGCTAAATTCTACTCTACAACAATGTACAAACACACTCAACACTCTTCGAATCCCTCTTTAGAACAATACAAGGAATACACTTGCAAGTTACCGTCATACCTACCTACCCATTTCTTACTGCTGCACACTGTGTCCAAGAGCCAATCATCGAATACAGCGGATTGGACTGGCATTGCTGTCCCTTCGTTTAAAGCATCTCCAATCAATAGAGAGTTCGAGAGAATACAAAACGTATTTGTGTTTTCATTCATTATAAAAGAAGAAAAAAAAAGATAAAGAAGAAGAAGAAAAAAAAGAATTCAAATATTGTACATCAAATACAACAACAACAACAACAAAATACATCATTACTATTATTTATCATCCAAGTTTTACTACATAAAAAAGACTGAAAATTTAATCCATCATGTCTCAAATGTCCCCTGCCGATTTGGCTGTTGTGAAAGCTATGCCTGGGAATAATCAATGTTCCGATTGTGGTCAAAAAAATCCACAATGGGCAAGTGTAAGCTTTGGTAATATATTTTGTTTGGAATGTAGTGGTGTTCATCGGTAAGTTAAACTTAGATGTATCCATATATATATATATATATATAAACGCATTACGAAGACAAACGACGACACAAGTGTGCTGCCGACAAAAGAATAACAATATTCCGATGTGCTGAATTCATTTCTAACTATCTTTCTCTCTCTCTCTCATAATATCGTCGATCAATAATATAAATCCATAATTTTAAATAAAAACAGGTCTTTGGGTGTTCATATCTCATTTGTTAGATCTATTGCTATGGATTCCTGGACAGAAAAGCAACTTGCCTTAATGAAGAATGGTGGGAACAAAAAATGTAATGATTATTTGCAAACGAAAGGGATCCAACCAAGAACTCCCGTGAAAGCGAAATACGAATCGGATCATGCGCAACTATACAAGTTAATATTAAAGGCAAAAGTCGAAGGTACACCAATTCCAACGTCATTACCTCCTCCAAAAAAACGAGTGGCGCATTCACCCGCTTCTGCTCCACCGAATTTCGGTAATGGTGGTGGTGGTGGTGGTATTGGTGGAATGATGGGAAGCAATGATCCAAACGGATTGGAACGTATGACAGGAGAAACCGAACAACAATATATAGTACGACAAACTAGATTGAGGGAGGAAGCGAGGGCACGGATGCAAGCTAAATTTGGTAATACGGGAGGAAAGATGGGTGGTGTTGGTAGCGGTTCAATGCAAGGGGTCGGTAGTGATCCTAATTACAATCCAAATTCTTCAGGTGGTTATGGTGCTCCCGATATGGATAATGTTATCAATAATGTATCGGGAGCTTTTTCGTCGGGATTATCCATGGTATCGTCCGTCGTCACCGATCAATCAACGAGAGCATCCGTATCTAAAGTGGGAAATACCGTCAGTTCATTTGGTGGAAGCTTTTGGAATACACTCAAAACGACCGTCGGTGATGTCGCAACAGCGGTTGCTCAACCGGATCCTCAATCTGATGGCCTAGCATCTTTACAACGTGATATGCAATCACATAAACCTTCGAAAAGTAAATACGATGGTTTTGGATCATCGAACGGTACTACTACTACTATCAACAACAGCAGCAGCAACAACAGCAGCAACCCTTCTTCTTCCATGTTTGAAAACTTTGGAATGTCACAACAACAACCGATGGGAGCAGCAGCAACAATGCCGCCTTCAGGTGGTGTTGGTGGTGGTGGTGGTGCACTACAGGAAGCTCCTGGACTACCAACAGAAGATAGAAATGGAATGGAAGCGCTTACTGGTGAAACGGATGAACAATATATTATGCGACAGACTAGACTCCGCGATGAAGCTAAGGCGAGAATGGCAGCCAAGTTCGGTGGTGGTGGTTTATCATCTGCAGGTCCATCATCTTCCTCATACACTCCAACGACAGTTAGACCACCCTCAGCTCCTTCATCAGGAAATGCATTTGGTAGCACGATGAATAATCCTCCATCGTCGTTTCCATCCGGTATGTCTTTATCATCGAATGCGACACCTAGTAAGGCACCCTCCAGTGCCGGTAGCGGATTGTATGGTGGTAAAAAAACACCTCCTCCCCGAAAAAACTCGAAAGACGATGTTGATTTCTTTGCTAACTTTGGAGGATAAAGGAAACAATTTTTTTCATTCATTTTCAATACAATATACGATATACGATAAAGGTAGATCATAATTATTAATGGCTATTCCTGGTAGACGAGGCCTCCAATTTGTGTTGTACTATCAAAGTAGAATGTAGATACAATGCAAAATTGTAAAGTAATTGATACAAATGGCATTCGCACTAGTAGTACTATTAACTGACATACCAACAATTTTGGAGATAAAAAATGACTACTAGGGTTGGGTTGGTAGTTGTAATTCTTGTATTGTTCCTACTAATACTAATGTCTTTGACTTATGTTGTTCTATCGTTACCTTTTTCGTTTCTCATTTAAGTGCAGCTTGGACCGTCGCAATGACGCTCGGTTCCACATCCTTACCAGCCTGCACCATCCTGAGTGCTTCCGGGCTCTTGGAAAAGACCCCCTCGGCCGCGGGCACCAGCGTGAGCAGCGACGGTCGGGACGCCTGGATGCCCACCTTTTTGATGCTCGCAACGAGTTCGCCCGCCTCTTTCATGGGCATGCTAAGGGTCAGCTCGGCCTGAGCCACCCACAGTTTTTCGGAGGCAGCGACCGACCCAGGAAGGCAAATATCGCCGCCCTTTACGGGAACGGCCGAATTGGCGGGCTTGAACTTCTTGGTCAGGGCATCGATCTTGGACGGATCCACACTCTTGATGGCCGCCGACGCGGCGAGCTTTTTGGCGGCCGAACCCGAGCCGCCCAGCGTGACGCAATTGTCCTTGTTGACGCCCGAGTAGACGACCTGTTTGAGGATGCCCTTGTACTCGGCAATGGAGGAATCCGGGATGGCCAGGAGGCCATCGACGGCCTTATTGGTCACATCGGCCGCGTCCGCGTCCTTCACCTTCTTGTCGACAAATTCGATGAATTTGTCGGCCAGGGGCGAGACATCCGTAGCGGCATTGAAGACGGAATAGGATGCCGCACCAAATTTGGACAGACTCTGTTCCAGGGGAGTTCCAAGGACGAAACTGTCCGCCGCCATGGCAGGACCCGGGAGGGGCAGAATGGTCGCCGCCGAAATGACGCCGACCGCGAGCACGCTAGCGAAATTCTTGTTCTTGTTTGCCGCCTTCTTTCCCCCCGACGGTGCAGGATTGAAAGCTGCAGCAGAGCCGCTGAGAAGGAGAAGAGTCGAGGCAAGAGCGCGATGAAGCAACATGGTTTACTTTATGTTTGGTTGTTTTATAGATTCGTTCTGGATTTAGGATTTCGGGTTTTTGAAACAATGTGTATGAATGACACTATCCGATGATTTTATATTATTTTATGCATTTTGGATCGGATTTTTTTTGAAACAATACCGTACAATAAGCGTCACTCGTTTCTCTTGTAGAGTACTCTATTCTTGCAGTCTATTTGGATCGGATCTTTGGATATTTGTTTGGATCTTTTGGTCTTTGGTCAACCTTCAACTCCTACGCGGCTCGAAAACGAACGTAGTATCCCGCACAGCGAGGACAAGTCGCACGCAACAAACATGCGGACATTTACAGGAACCTTAATACGTCGTTTCACATGATAACTGTACTAGTATGCAGCTCGGCTCGATAATCTGAACAAACGCTTTCGCTTCCCGCACAACAAACAACAAGCAACAAGCATACGAGGCACGCAACATTCACATGCGGACGGGACAATTATGATGCACAACAATATAATACTAATATTGTAAGAAGAATCTTCTTCGTTTCTGTCAAACTCCAACATTGAACATGGCGAGCACACGACTGGACGACACGCAAGGTCGCGTTTAAAAAAAAATGTACGATGATTGATTCGGGGGTCATAAAATAATTTAAAGGGGTAAGCACGCCGCGCGAAGTGTGCAGTTTGTTTGTTTGCGTACAGTACCGTGCCGTACCTAATATGTACTAAGTGAGTACATTGGACATACGAGCATACTTTGTTACCTAAATATAGTATATATATGATGTATTCTCTAATCTTCAATAATATTGTAACTTCCACACTCCCCAAGCATTTTATGTAACGAACTACTGTACTGATTCCATTAAGGAATGTTAAACAAATTATATAAATTATTTTTTAGAAGCATTATTCACTAAGTTACCTTTTATACTTATTATAAGATGTCGAGAATATGCAGGAGGCTCGAAACGATATATTCCTTTTTTCAGGGGTCGATTTTTATTGTTCCTCTGATTGTTGACTATTGATGTCTTCACTATCGTCGTCATCGTCTTCATCGTCATCATAGTATTCGTCGTCGTCTTCATCGTTGACGATGTCGTCATTATTAGTAGAAAGAGTATCTTCTATCAGTGCATCCAACCATGCTTCTGAATCTATTTTTTCTAAATTTCCAATATGATGATACTTATCGTGTACATGAAAGAATGACAACCAACGTTTCCCTTCATTGATTTGTTTCTCATCCAAACCTTCTGTTGACCGTATAAGATATTCCGATTCCTTACGACCCAAACACAAACTGCGTGTTACGTCTTTACCTATGGATCCAATTGGGAGTGATTGTGGCAGATGTAAGAACCTCGTTAATAGAATTTCATCTAGATATAAAATAATGGAATCCAAAAAAAATATTTAAAAATATCTTATTGACGAAAAACTTACCTGCAAACATCCCATAACTAGCATCCTCACCATAGAACTTACCACCTGCCGTTACATCGTATACTCTACCGAATATAGAAAGATAAATCGGACTACCATTCCTCCCATTCCCAAACTCTTCAAGTTCCTTGACTGAGAATGTTGGTAGAGAAGACGAAATACTACTACTACTAGTAGTATCACCATCACCATCAGAATCAGATAATGATAATTCCTCAGAGGTAGAAAAATCGACACCAGCAAGAGGATCGTCACGATGGAGTATTATATCCCACATTGTAATACTACCTACTCCGGCTACCATCGCATTCGGATTATCTTTCATTCGACGTTTATTGGCTTTTATCCTTCCCAAATCACGAAAAAATCCCATCAGGTAGATATTCATTGCATCCTTTTGACGTATACCAACGGTAACAAAAATCGAAAGTATTGGTACTCCTAAAATGATTAATAATGGTGCCATGATGATTGCTTTGATTGTTCTTCTTTTCTTTTCTTTCTATTTCTTCCTTTGTGTCATCGTTGTTCTTTGCTTTCTAATTTTATGATTGAAAGGAGAAGTATAATAAAGACCGAAGATTGATATTTGTTCTGGCACATGGCACATTGACATCTGTACATCTTCAATCTGTAGTAAAAAGGCAGGCCTTCAGGAAGTTTATTTTAGCGATGGGCTCTCTGTAAATTTGAGTCGTCAATTAGTTCAGTCATGAGTATGTTATTATTCTTGTGAAATATCGAATCGAATGAATGAATCAATCGAATCAATCAATAATGCTCGAATCAATCAACTCGACAAGAAAAAAACTCTGGCTAGCTGCATGCAGCAGTACAACAGAGATTCGTACATTTCGACTACCACATATTGCATATTGTAGTTCCGTACTTTCGCTTCAGTAGGAAAGTGGACATAAGATTAAAAAAGAATAGGACAATGTGGGGGTCGAAGATTGGTTTGATAGGGTTCGGTCCAAAAATACCAACAAAAAACACAATAAGAACAATGATGACGATGACGACGACCACAACGACGACGATGACGACGACGACGATGACGACCCGTTACCTCAGAACTTTCACCAATAATACTACTCTTATCCATACTAACTATGGTCGTAGAAATCTGATGTCTACCACTGCTGAGGGTCAACCGGAGATTGTTACTACCATAGTTGCTGGTCGATCTCGGAAACGTCTGAGGGTTCGACGGCGGAATGAAAATAATACTGGAAACAACACAGAGAAAACAACAAAGCCGTCTTTTTCATCCTCACAATCCACCATCGATGATACGATAGAAGAATCATTGACGTATCCTAAGGGACGACCATGGCGTGTCTTATGGCCTCGCCCTCATGGAGAACCACTGGATTTATCATCGTCATCATCGAAACGCAAAAAAATACCACGAATCAAAGATTTCCGACGTGCATGGAAATTATACAAAGAAACATGGGAAGATGGATTGTCTGGGATACCAAGTAAGAAGACCAACATCACAAATACTGGTGGTACTTCCATGAGTATGAGTAATCCATTCTCGTCATTATTGTCATCATCATCATTGACATCACCAACACCGACAGAAGAATTACAAAATATTGGTGACAATGCAGCGAAGAATTTACGATCGGTACGTCAGGACGCCCAAGAATTGTTAGAACAAGCTAAGGAGAACACGGGGATTCGTAATCAAGAAGATATGAAGGAATTAGCATCAGAAATGATGACAATCGCAACAGAATGTATTAAGGAATTTATGGCAGGTTATCGAAAGGGACGAGATACAGAAATTGATAAAATGCTCCATGAGTATTTCCAGGATAATGATGAAGAAGAAGAAGAAAAAAAGGATAATGATGAGTCGGACGATGCAATCAACAACACTAACGATCAAATAACGAAGACAAGGCGACGAAAACGGAAACCTAAGCGGGGTATTCCTAGGGAATGAATGATTGAATCACAAAGAATAATTTTCAAACACGATTATATTATGTTTAAACGATTAATTTTAATTTAGTCCTTTTCATAGGCTTTATACATCATCTTGTTTTACACTGATGTTGTGACTACAGTATAATGAGCCTACAATTAATTATCTGTGCACATTATATCCATGCGTATATGCATGTATGTATGCATGCATGTATGTATGTATACATAGAGGGATCAGCAACCAACTTGTTTTTACCGATACATATCTTGTTTGTTTCAATACTATTAGCAGTAGTATAACATATTACCCCCTTAAAACAAAGGTTCTTTGCTGGTAAGCCAGCGTCAAGCTATACATATGGGGTAGTATGATGGTGCATATCTACCAGCATAGCATGTAATCTAATTTACCATACATTACATGGAGGTAGGTATTATTAGTAAGATGTCTTTTTGCTCTTGTGTCTACCAATTAAATGCAGAGGATATATTACGTACTATTGTATTGTGCACTCCTTTCATGTTTCAAGTTAGTTGTATCATTCCTCTTTTGTTTTTTAAGGGACATGATTTAGTCCCAATCTTGAATCTACGCTCGTTAGGTAGTTCGATGTCGTACCAATATCAAATACAGTAGGGCCCTATGACCCTATTTGTCTCGAACGAGCCTCGAACGAGCATAATAAATAATTTATCGACATTTTAACTTCAGTTAGGACTACACATCATATTTAAATATTATACGGTATTTAAAAATCAAGAAGAGTGAGTCTCACAAAAAGAGAAACAGTCAAAGAGAAATTATCTCCCAACATACTTGAACGAGCATACTGATACGAGACAACAAAAAGCAAAAATTAAATCCAACATGGGGAAAAAGACTCGCAAATCACATACTCGAGACGACAGCAATCAAAGCGAGCAGACAGCAACTGCATCTACTAATACCGCTGTCGAAAAGAAAACAAGTGTCACTGCTGCCACCGCTAATGATAATGCTGTAGTATCTGCATCATCACGCGATAATAGTCATGATATCGAAAAATCGTCACCGTCAGCTTCGGCGACGTCATCGTCACCCACCGATCAGCAAACTAATGTTCGACGACGACGCCGATCCTTGTATACATGGTGTGCACAAGAACGACAGGGTATTGTCTGGGTTTGGGGTTGTACTTTATTTGGGCTCCTATTGGGTTTCGGAGTCGGCACCGGTTGGTTGATGGGAGAATACGGCAAAGAACCACCCAGTATGTGGAGAATAGCTTTGGGAGGAAAAATTCGATCCAGCAAATTATACACGAGGACGATTGCCACCGTAACGAGTAGTCAAATTTGGGACGGTAGTGAAAGTACTTCAAGTAGTGGTGGTATCGCTTTCTTTCCGTTGGGAGGAAAAATCAAGACTTTCTTGGGTATGCATAATATTATTTTGTTTGACGATTCCTCCGATACCAACGCATCCTCTTTAAATAGAGGTATGATTCCTTCGGTTATAGTGAAAAAGATCGACGCTGAGGAAATGAAAAACAATCCATCTCATCCATTTGTTTATGCTGTATTGCGGGAGGTGAGTTTATCTTGATTGTAGGAGTTTATTTTATCTTGTCTTGACCTAATTTAATTTAATTTGACACGAGCTCTTCTAAATTTCAAAACCGAAATCAGACGATGCCAAGATATAACGAAACATCCATTTGTGACACAAATTCAACTAGGAATGTTAATTATAGAAGCATATTCTCTAATATTTCTTTTGCAAAATTTTATGTTCTTCTATTTTTGGCAGGCGATAGCACGAGAAAAAACTGGGTACGTTCATCCAGATTTGGGCATTATAGAACCAGCGCCATCTGGTGCAGCACGTGGAATTGGGATGGTTAGGAACCTTTATCACGATTGTCAAACAAAGTGCGTTCCAGGACTCGCCAATGAAAAGCTACAAGCAAAACGAAATGAAAAATCTCAACCATCCTCGTCACCAACAAACAACCGGAAGCAACAACAACAACACCGGTATATGCAGGAAGAAGTATTGATTAGGGTACCTCTTTCATACCAAATGACTCGAAAGGTTGCGTTAGATACGCTTCTACCACGAATTACACGAGAAGATCAACGAAAAACAATTCACGAATTAGACGACGCAGCACTTTTGGCTTTATTGTTGGCACACGAAAAAGGAGTCGGGCAATATTCTCGATGGTTACCTTATATTGCTAGCCTCCCACACGAACCGAGCTGTGGATATTCACAAAAACATCGAACGTATTTGCTTGATTCTATTAGTGCTCTCCGTGATGAACTTGGACTTGATGTTAGCGGATGGCCCGGGGAGTTGATACGTGCTACTCAATACGCCGAACAGATCGTAACGAGTCTCTCTAAAGATTATGGTTCCTTTCTACAACATCCAAAGGGTGTTACCGCCCAAGAAAATATCCGATGGGCCATGTGTCTGGTTGCTAGCCGTGCCACGGGAGGATCCCAAAAATATGGCTCGTTACGAATGATACCGCTCCTAGACATGCTGAATCACGACGCCAATGCTGGTGGTTTTGTAGAGTTGAAAGGTACGGAACGTTTAGAGAATGGAGACTTTGTAGATGCTACGGAAGAAGCAGATGGAGGAGCTTTTGTTGTTCGTAGTCTACGTCACGGTCGTCGAAAGGCTCTACGAATAGGACAAGAATTGCTAGTCAATTACAATGTACCACACTACTCTGCACTGGACTGGTTAGTCTCTCTTGGATTTGTTCCACCCGAACGATATCAAAACTGGCGGAAGCTAGATGCCCCTCTTCCTAGGATTCGACGTGATGGTCCTTTTGCGGGTATCCATGACAACAACAACGATGCCAATCGACAGAATACAGGCTATTTTGGGGTTAGTAGTAGCAGTAGTAATAGTAATGTATCATAATTCATTAATAAACAAATATTTTGATCGGAAAGTTTCATCTTATCTCTAGATTAAAGAATACGTACAGATCGACAGACGTCATGTTTCGCCGTGAATTTTATCGACTCATCACGTGAAATTTTCACGCGAAACGCAAAGATCGAAAAATAACCAATAGATCTTTTCGTTTAGCTTGTTTGCCAGAACTAATAGAGCCCTCGCAGCATTCACATCCTACTTTAACTTCGACTTTATAATACTACTACTTGCATTGAAAATAGGTACTGAATTGTAGACGAACTGATACACGTAGTCTTCAGAAAAGTATTTGTACGGGTTGAACGTCATAATACTACGGTTGACAAAAAATCGCGACAATGTCTAATAAGCTTCCAAAAGAATTCGTTGACGCTCATCATCACTTCATATGCACGTCAAGCAATGGGTCTACATTCCATAAATTTATGAATAAACTGATCCCAAATTTTTCGTATGTCGCAAAAGATTACCAACGTGATGTGATCGTTCCGTTAGAAAAGGCAGGTATTAAATTTGGTGGGAGTGTTCATATGGAATGTATTCCTGACAATGGAATTCTTGAGGTACAATGGATTACTTCTTCGTTCATCGAACCTCCTTCGTCTGGTAGTAGTGTTAAGTGTATTATTGCTTCGTGTGACTTATCTCAAGAAATTTCTGTTGTAGAGAGTGAACTCCAAACGTTATCAAAAATTAAATACGTCAAGGGTGTACGATGGATACTTGATTGTGTTGGTAAATTTGATGGTGGGAAGACAGCAACGCACATCGCTACTACACGTCATGACGGAATCGACTACCTAAGAGGTAGTGATGGTGGATACGACGGACATGCGATTCCTGAATTTGAAAGAGGCTTTGCTTTATTGGAAAAGTACAATTTTACATTCGATCTGCAATGCGCCCCAGCACAATTATTGGCAGCATCCAGATTATGTGCAAGAAATCCTAAAGTCAAGGTTGTTATTGATCATATGGGGAAACCAAGATCATTGCTAGGGGCGGATACAGAAGAAAATAGAAATAATTTGACCCCTAATGAGGCAGAACTTATAGTATGGAGAGAGGGAATGAAAGCACTAGCACAAAATGAGAATGTTTATGTCAAAATTAGTATGTTGGGTTATATCATACCAGGATGGATTCGCACGAAAGAAAGGATTGCATTGATGAGGTCATTAGTTAGAGAAACAGTCGAAATGTTCGGACCAGAAAAGTGTATGATTGCTAGCAATTACTGGAAAGATGCATCAATGAGTGACAGCGACGGAATGAGCGATGCTGGCCCGGATGCTGTTCGGTTGCTAGAACTACTGTATGAGTTTTTGAACGACTATTCCGATCATGATCTTGATCACATTTTCTCTAAGACAGCATCAAAGTTCTATAATCTATAAAGAAGCTTAAATTCAGATAGAGCAGCTGCACTATTCAATATAATAATATCCAAATATACATATATATCAATCAGTACTATTATTATCAACTGAACCCACCCTTGAATTTCGTTTTAAGATTATCGGCCGCTCCTCCCAAAATCATTCCTAAATGATCCTTGTCAACCCGACGACCAGAATCTAAATCATCATCCCGGCTCCATTTCCATTCATTTTTGCCATTTGCAGCCGCCAATTTCTGTTTCTTCTCCATGGATAACTTGGACCGATGTTCATCCATTAAACTTGGTCCTCTTGCATCTTGGTGAGCTTGCATTATTGCATCCATTTCCTTCTGTACTGCAGGATGGACCGGTGCGACAGCCTTTTCTCCGCCTCTAGCCTTTTTGTTTTGAAAGCCTCGACTCTTAACTGCTTGTCCAGATTTGATCCCACTCAAAAAATCATGTTCTCCCGGAATGAGCATCCACTCTTCTCGTCCACCGCCTTCAATTGGCATTTCTATCCCCGCTGCTGTACACTTGAGTTGTAACTCCCTGTGTTTAGCTTGGGCTTTGATCACTTCCATCGGTACATTTGGACTTTTGTCTTTTCGAGCTGCAACGCTACCGGGTAGCAATGGTCCTTCGTCGTCATCTTCGTCTTCTTTATCCTCATTTGCCTTATTTGCGCTATATAATACTTTTGCATCTTGTTCCTCTTTCTCAGTCATTGGTCTTCGCATCGGTCCCACTGCTTTACGTTTCGGTGGTCCTTCTCGACACGCTGACATAATTATAGCTAGTTTCAATTGAACAGCATCGTTGGTCTCTCCGCTGTCTGGAAGTCCATATCCCACCAAAGGAGATTCATCTGATTCATCATCATCTGATTCATCACCATCTGATTCATCATCATCATCATCATCATCGTCTACAATTTCTGACTTTTCTAGCCCGCATGCCGAAAATAAGGATCCAAGAGCTACCTTAAGTTCCTCATCTGGTATCCCATCAATAGAAATGCTTTCTCCTTCTACGATAGTCTTACAAAGATTGGCCAATTGTGAACCAAGTGTCGAATCTTTAGAGAGAAATTTCTCTAATATTTTGATCGTGAATTCTTTCATAGCGCGTCGTTCATCGGGTTTTAGACATTCGTCATCATGAGTTGCTGCTTGTTGTTGTGCATTTTCTTGTGATAGTTCCTGTTGGCGTATCTTGTCATATTTAGTTACTTCGTCCATAGTCAGACCTTCCTCGTTAAGAATTGATCGTATCAATTTCAATAAAACGAGTTCATCCCGTCGAGACGCACCAGGAGGATTTTGAAACATCCACATCCCACTACTTTCTTGTTTTTTAACACCAAAAATTTCTAATGACTCAAATACTGTTTGCAATCCTTGAGCAATACTTGAATCTGTTACTGCACGTAAATCAAATGTAGTTCCTCCTGCTAATCGAATTAAAATTAGTGGTAATTCCGATGCGAAATTTGGTTTGTCGTTTAGAAGGTTGTGTAGAGCCCGTGCTAATTGTTGACCTCTTGTATTATTATTACTCGAGGATGATTGGGCCGTCGTCGTTCTGTTATGCCGATCACGGTCACTAGAGGGACCACCCTTTTTGCTTTTATAATCGTCCTTCTTGTGTTCCTTACGTCGTCGTTTTCGGTCCTTTTTGCTATGCTTGCGACGACGAGAGTAATCACTACTTTCGTCGTCGTCGTCGTCGTCGGAAGAATATTCATCTGTCCTTCGTTTTCGATCTTTCTTCCTTTTTTCTTTGCTGCTACTACTGCTCTTTCGGTGTTTCTTCTTTTTCTTGTCGCTCTTGCTGTTGTGACGACGGCGTCTTCGTTGATCATCATCGTTATCATTATCATCGTCGTCATCATCATCTTTATCATCACGGTGTGATTTCTTCTTCTTTTTGCGACGACGTTCCTTTAGTCGATGTTCTTCTTCCTCACTAGTGGCGACACTGGAAGAGTCAGTAGAAAAATTATCTAAACGATCGTCATCACCGTTGCTACGTTGTCCACTATGATCTTTCGTCATGATTACTTCGTAAAATATATACGCAGTGCTAGCTAGCCCCTTATTTAACTTGCATTATTACTATGTTTGTTTGTTTGTTTGTTTGTTTGTTTGTTTGTTTTACTCTAGTTGAAAAAGTTACAATTTCTTAAAATTAAATTTTCGACAGATATACGGGACTGGATTTGATCACGCAAATCTCGCTCATTTTTTCTCTGGCGATCATCATGAAAATCTCTGAACTCAGGAAGTAAGTAATAGATCCTTAGATTATTATGTTAGAGAAAATAATTTTTGTTTTAATTCATATTTTATTCCTTTTTCATGTACGACGTAAAAAGATCGTATTTGCTCCAAGTACACTCGATGCTCCTCCTGTTGTCATTTAAGTTGAGATTGTTCCACGTTGGAACACTTCATATTGCAGAGGAAAGTAGAACAGAAGCATCATAATAAAAAATAGAGCTATTGTATTCTTTGCTTGCTTAATGGTACACTAAAATGAAATTGATAGTAATTTGACCCCTACTAATGGAGCTTTTAAGAATGAAACCAAGCACTACACTAATCAATGTAAGATAGATAATATCAGCAGCACCAATAAGGAAGTATTATACATATTTCTTGTAAGTTATGTGAAGGAAGTATTATTATTAATATTATCAAATGACGATGCCAAATTGTAGTTGGTATACCGTATACGACAGAATATAATTGATATGGATGGAAGTATATGATTTGAGATGAATAACTCCAACCTTCAAATTTTACGGTGGTACGCTGTTGTAAATTTCTGTTACAGTACCGTATATTCCATTCGACAACAGTTGTTTTTCCTTTTTTCGAATCGCATGCAATCAATTTAGTAGGCAACACATACTTGAACTCTTTCGAGTGCAAAATTTCGAGAAAATTAATTCAATGGACTAATAATTTTTTCCTTTTCTTTCATGTGTCACGAAAAAATTAAATTACAACAGAGTATTTATTAGATTATGTTGTGTAAACCACGAATTTGCAAAGTAAACTCAACTCAACTCAACACGATGGATTCATTCATTCAGGAAAAAAAAAGAAGGCTCTGCGAAAAGAAGATTTGAAAACAGAGAGTATATGAGATGGGAGGGAGACCCCTTTCATCGATCATGCATCCACTTTCCTTTTTCTTCTTCTTCTTCTTTTGCTACGTAAAATGAGCTTGTGCTACACTCGATGGTAGTTCTAGATTGTCTGAATATGATGATCCTTCTCCAGTCATAGTACTTGTGGGTACTCCCTCATAATCACCACCCATACCACCACCCTGACGTTGTCTTGTAGTATCACTACCACTGTTACTACTGCTACTACTAGTGCCCCCCATATTGTTTATCTCTCGACTTTCACCCCTCAGAGCATCTAATACTAGATAAACAACCGACAGTATAAATACAAATAAAAATGTACCAACACCACCGTATGCATTCCTTTTAGCTAATTCTACGTCTTCTATTCCTCCAATATAGAATGGTTGATACGTTAACATCATTGAGATCAAAACCTATATGTCGTTTTTATATTCGAAAAAAAAGAAGAGAAAAAATCGGTTAGACCTTTTTTTTAAAATTATTATTTTAAACCAACAAATCTGAATTGAAATGGACCATTTTCCATTCAGTAATTAATCTTGATCGTTCGACAACAACCAACATCTGTATGAGCAGCGTAATCATATAGTATAATATGATATCATATGATATAATAGAATATAATAGAATATAACCTACCATAAATAACATGCCCACTATAGAATAGCGGGCGCAGAAATTTGATGTTCCTCTCAAGTCCGCCATTGTTTATTATTGTGTGATGTGTATTAGAAGAATTAACGTAGTTATATATTGGAAATATAATATAGTCTTGAACTTGATTGTAAGCGATATATTCGTGCTGCTATTATATGAAAACGAAGGAATAAATTTCTTTTAATTCTTTGCGATGAGGTTCTTGTTTGTTTTATCCTGAGGAGAATGTTCAGCATATAATTTAATGACCGATTGACCAATTCTTGTCTTCAGATTGTGCTTATATTGCTTACCGTAACGTTACATGTATTAAAAAATGTATTTCTTATAATTTTTACGATGAGCACAAAACGTCAGTCGTGTGCACGCACGATCGAAATCAAACAATCAGTATCATAGGTTTGTAGACTATCTATAATACATACGGTAATATTCATACAAAAAGCGGTATGCTTGCACGTCTCGAACAAAAAAAATGCAACAAGAATCTTCACGTGAAATTTCATTGGTCGTCCCCATCGTCTGGACACATCTGTTTCGTACGCGTTTTTTCAATACTGTAGACGGGGAAATTCACGTGTTGTTTTCGATTTCTCATTGACAAGGACAAAAACGAGCCATCAAATATAAAAATAAAAGAACCTACTGTACCATCAACGATCGTCTTCAATCTGCCTCTCGCGTCGTTATTGCCTTTTTCCTTTCATGTCTTTTTATGACAAAAGATAGTAATCAATCCTCCACACGACCATTTCTCCACTATCTTTTCTCATAAATATCTATATTTCAATTCTGTAGCTGCTATACAATGAATTTCTCTATTGCTGCTGCTCTTATTTGCCTTGTTGTTTCCTCCGATGGGTTTACTCCACAGTCGTTAACGAGGTATGTTATGTGTAAGGAAGATAAGATGTCGAAAATTCTTTTTTAAGGGGGGGGGGGGGGGGGGGGAGGGGTCCGCGTCGTCGAATGATTAGTTGTTGGACTGGAAATCCTGGTGTTTATTTCTGGGTAGCAGTCGCAAAACACAACTGCAATCGCAATGAAATGGATCTCGTAGAAAAATTATTGTGTGCATGCAATCGTTGAATTGAATCCAATTTTTCTCATTGTCGTTTTTTTCAATTCTGCATGGACTCCTTGTGTGTGTGTGTGTCGTCGTCAATATAATCACGGTAGGCAAGGAACGACACTGAATGTCGCAACATCAACGACTGGAACTGAAGCATGGTCACCAGCATCTTGGAAGTCCAAGGTGGTTTCACAATCACCAAAATATGAAGATGAAAAAGAATTCGACGAGGCTGTTGCTAAGTTAGAAAAATGTTCACCCTTGGTCTTTGCTGGAGAAGTTCGAATATTACACGAAAATTTAGCCCGTGCCTGCAGTGGACAAGGGTTCCTATTAATTGGTGGAGATTCTACCGAATCCTTTGATGAATTCGATGTTGATCACATTCGTGATTCCTTCCGTGTTCTACTTCAAATGTCTCTTGTTTTGACATTTGGTTCTGCTATGCCTATCATTAAAGTGGGAAGTATAGCGGGACAATTCGCTAAATCACGTTCGGAACCTGATGAGGTCATTGATGGTGTTAGTCTACCATCATATCGTGGAGATATTATTAATTCAGAAGCGTTTACAGCAGAATCTCGTCGGCATAATCCTAATAATATGGTAAAAGCCTATCATCAAAGTGCACAGACTTTGAATATTCTAAGAGCTTTTTCGACAGGTGGTTATGCTGATATTTCTCGACTTCATGCATGGAACTTGGATTTTGTTGAACAGACCGGAGAAGGTAGTAGGTATGTACCATAATTGAAATCGAAACTGAAATCAAATGATCTAATATAATATTATACATTGGAAATTAAATGATGCTTGCTGTTTTGCATTTTCATCAAAAAAAGATTTTAACTTCTTATTCTTTTATCTCTCTTCGCTTCATGATCGAATCATTGCTGTTCATTTCTCACTGCAACTAATACTAGGTACCGTACCTTTGCAACAAAGGTCGACGAATCTCTACGTTTCATGAAGGCGATCGGTGTCGATACAAACTCGCCTGACTTTACAAAAACTGACTTCTTCACTGCTCACGAGTGCTTACTCCTCCCATACGAACAGGCATTGACTCGTTTAGATTCAACGTCAGGTCGTTATTACGATTGTTCCGCACATATGTTGTGGGTCGGTGAACGAACACGAGAATTGGACGGTGCTCATTTAGAATTTGTTCGTGGCGTGCACAACCCACTCGGTGTCAAGATTTCTGATAAGTGCACACCAGATGAATTGCTTGAACTTATTGACACCATCAATCCAACCAACATCCCCGGTCGTTTAACAATCGTTGTTCGTATGGGTGCCGAAAAAGTACGAAAGAATCTACCCGGTCTCATCCGTGCTGTCCAACGTGAGGGCAAATCGGTATTGTGGATTTCTGATCCCGTCCATGGTAATACACGTAAGACAGAGAATGGATTCAAAACTCGTGACTTTGATAAAATTCGTGATGAACTCCGTGCCTTCTTTGACGTTCACGACGAAATGGGGTCTCATCCAGGAGGTGTCCACCTTGAAATGACCGGAGAGGACGTAACAGAATGCGTCGGTGGTATGAGTGATGTTACCGAAGACACTCTCGAACACCGTTCCAATACCATATGTGATCCTCGATTGAATGGAGCACAAGCTTTAGAATTAGCCTTTCTAATTGCAGAAAGAATGAGATCAAGAAGTGGACTTCCCCCGATTGAGTAAATAATAATGTTTTACCTTTTATCCAATGTTATTTTCTTGAAACATTTTCTTTATCTTTTATTGGTCACAGGGCCCAGGAATGCCAATGATGGCGCACAAAAGTCTTGTATTCATATCTAACATTAAAAAATATATAGATACTATATATACATATATATATGGTATGGAATATTTCGATCAAATTTGCCTATCCAAAAGGAGAGAAGAGCAAGATAAGGGACTCTCTAACAAACAATAGCATTATCATTTTATGACCACACAGCTTTCTTTGAGCTCATTTACATTTCATGATGAACACACCATATTATAGCTCGTGCTTTTTGTTTTTGGTATGTAACAGGACAGACGGACTGGACTGGTCATACCCTGTCAATCAACAACAACAAAATCTTGATATAGTATACACAAAACAGTAGGCACAAAACAGTAGGTTCTCTAATAATAAGCTGTAGCTACGTATTTAAAAACAAAACAATGTGTCTTGCTTTTGCTGATTAATTAAACACTAATTCAGTACTTGCTAACGATCTGGATCGAAGCACGATGAAGAAAAACTCGTCAAATCCAATTTAATATGTAAGCAATGATTACGCTTGAATAATAAGACCGTCTACAGTATCGCGCTGTATCGTGTATCGTTCCCATTACAAACAACAACTAAATTGAAAATTCAAATCAATATAATAACATTGCTATTCATTCGGACGGATTCTCTTATTAATAAGGACACCATTCAATTCACACAAGTCTCTGTCTCTTTATTACATAACGCAGTACAGTACATCAGCCGAATTATAACATTGTAATAATAATATAAAAACAATAATCAATTTACCATGAGTCGCGATTCGTAAGTGCAGCAGTGCAGAGGAGTTTTTGAATATTCTATTCTATTCTATCAAGATCTACCTCCGTCTTTATTTCACTATGGTATCCGTTTTTTCGTACCAAATCCTCTCTGATCTGATCCTTTAATCTATTGTTGTTACTGTTGTTACTGTTGTTGCTCCGTCAAAAAAATTAAAACGCTGATTGTTTTTAATATATTATTATTATTATTATTATTGTTTACAGAAACTATGATCATCATATTTCTATTTTCTCTCCACAGGGTCGGTTGTATCAAATGGAATATTGTTTCAAGGCTGCAAATTCTGGTCTGACCGGTGTTGCTATTCGTGGAAAGGATAGTGTGTGTGTTGTGACACAAAAGAAGGTACCGGATCGATTAATGGAACCCTCTAGTGTCACACATTTATTTAAATTAACACAAAAGGTGGGTTGCTGTGTGACGGGACCGATGGCCGATTCCAAATCCATGGTCCAACGAGCACGATATGAGGCGGGGAAATGGGCCTTCGATAATGGATATAATATGCCCGTGTCCGTGTTAGCACGACGAATGGCGGATTTAGCGCAAGTGAATACTCAAGCGGCCTCCTCTCGTCCATTAGCCTGTATTGGATTATTTGTGGGTGTCGACGAGGAAAAGGGTCCACAAGTGTTTAAGGTCGATTGTGCTGGACATTACTTACCCTTCTTTGCTGCTGCATCGGGTCCAAAAGAACAAGAGGCGATGAACTTTTTAGAAAAACGTGTCAAGGAAATGAAGGAATTTGATAACGATCAAGTAATTAGAACTGCTATTACATGCCTTGGACATGTGTTGGGAAGTGACTTTCGAGGAACAGAAATTGAAGTTGGCAGTATCGAGGGAAAAAATGGTAAATTTGAAGTCTTATCGGAAGATGATATTGAATTACATCTGAATGCCATAGCTGATGATGCTGAGGCATAAAATTAATGTAATAATTTAAGAAAAGGAAAGAATACAATACAATATAATATATAATATAAAAATTCTAACTATAAGATATAAAACAAAACGGAAATACTATTACTTTGAAGTATTTGCCACTACGGAATTCATTATTGATGCCATTGATTCCATTCCAGTATCGAGAAAATTATATCGATTAAATTTGGAATAGCTGTCATCTACCTGCTCGTGGTCTAAGTATAGTAAAATGCGTTTGTCATTTCCTTTTGTAATGCATTATCGTTACAACGATTATACTGTACGTGTGGGGTTTGCTCCCTTTCCTTAGAGTACATACATCTTAGTATCATCATTACCATAACACCATTACTATATATCAGATTTGAAACACGTACGGTAGGAGTATCATACAGTTATTGTATACCGTAAGCCTTCAATAAGAGATGGACTACAAGTGAACATACTAGCTAGCTAGAACTAGCTAGACTACTGAAGATTGTTATGAGAAGTTCTAAAAGGTACAATGTATACATACGCGTAGAATGAGGTTGTCAATAATAAATGATTTTGGTTTACTTCTTCTTTCAGAATTACTATTAGTGTTAATTTATTTATTTGCCCTTTTTTATGATTCTTTTTTATCATTATTATCATTATTCATCATCATTAAAGAATTACCAAATGCATCTTGTGTAAATATTGGCATTGGTGGAACTTCACCATATTTTTGTGTCAGTTTTTTTTTACCTAATTCTTGTCCTTTTGTGGTTGGTTCAAAACGTAATTTATCTGTCCATGTTAAATCATAACATTTTACATCTAATTCTTCTGCCATCTTTTTTCGTACATTATTTGCATATAATATCGGATCCGACTTTTCTTCCTCATTTGGTATATAAACAGCCAAGTGCTTCACATTTAATGAATTCATTGGTTGTGTCATTAAACCCAAAATATGTAGTACAATATTAGCACAACTAAAACTTGTATCGTATCCATGTACAGGTGAAAATGGTGATGTAACAATGACAGGTTGGATTGGTTTACCACAACGGAATGCACCCGTTGCGAAACGAATTAAACAATGACCTGTATGTGTCGTACCCTCAGGACAAACAGCTAATGGTGGCCATGTCCCAGGTGGTGAATGTGCTCTTTCTAATATCATGTCTGTTGTTGTTCTGACTGGTGTTAGTGTTGGTGTACTGTCGTCTTTGTTTTTGTTATTGTTATTGTTCCTTTCTGTTTCTGCTGGTGTTGGTGCACGATCAACAAAGATACTTTGTAATGCTTCTGCTATTTTACCAATAAATGGTAATTTCCGATTTGTATCTTTACTGACGAAACAACACCCATCACTCCAGATTAGATACAAAAGTTCTGAAAAACCTAAATGATTCACAACAATAATAGGTGGATCTAATTGTTTTTTTCTTTCATTTATATCATTAATTTCATATGTAACATTAATCCAAATAAATCCATAAAAGAATAATAACATACGTGAACATACTCGACATCCGCCTTGTAATAATTTTCTTCGTAGTGGCGTATACGGTTTGGATACATCGTCAGTATTACCGATCGAACATATATTACACCATAGTAAACACAACGCTAATGTTGCTATAGCACCAAATAATCGAATCGGTACTAGGACGATACCAAATACAATCATTTTAATTTTTCCAAGAACTGATAATGGATGACGAACAAATGGATTAAATGGTGGAAAAACTGGTGGTTCAGGATACGAAGAATCATTTCCATTTTTATTTTCATTTTTCATCATCTTCTTGGGGTCTTGTGTAGTAGCATTGTTTGATTTTGATGTCATCGTCATTTTGTACTGTATTCGCCAATATTTTAACGTTACTGCACGTGTAGTTATCGTCGTCGTCAAGATGATAGATTCGATTCAAAGTAATATCTCTTTCAAGGTAAAACTGCGACTCTATTGCATATGGCCACAGATAACAATACTTCGCTTTCTATTATATACGGTACGATGATCTATTTTCTCTTGTACTGGAATGACAATCACGTAATTTAGATGAAAGATAATTTTATTTTTGTGTTGTAGATACGACTTGAGCGAGTAGTGAGTCGATTTTTCAATAACCGGTAGGCGAATGCATACAAATTCAAAATGAAATTGTTAGTTTAATGCACGAGCGTAGTGCAGACGCACATGCGTGCAATGTTAACAATGCATTTTAGGAGGAGGATTGCATAAAGTAGTAGTATTTGCAATCAATAAAACACATAGAATGTAGGAAGAAAATGAAACTTGCCAGAACCGTATAGTCAGAGACATCCAAAGGGAAGGGATGAGATGGTACTATTATGAATAGGATGTTTGTGGTATGGTCATACCCACATAAATGAGAAATTCTCTAGATTTTTGATGTTTCAAATGCATAGTGTAGAAAAAACATGCATGATGATGTGTCCAGTCAGTCATCATCACAAGGTAAATTCTATAGTTTTGTAGTTCCTTCTTTCGAGAAATAGCTCATAATAGCTCAAGTGGATTTAGTATAATACAAAAGAATGAGGGAATGCACGAGGAAGATAGTGGAGGAGTAATAGTAGACCCAAGTAAAGTGCAGCAATGTCTAATTTTTATACATATACTAGTATGTTCCTTATTGAGATAGTCACAATGGCTCCTTTTAAACGGCCAATGTCAAAAGCCACAAAGAAAGCTGCATGGAAAATATTAGTACACAATACAACAAGTACCAGGAGTGTATATATATATGTATATATATATATATATATATATATACACACATATATAGAAATATTTGCTACACAAAAGATACTACAACTTCCTTGACATAAGATAGATTAAGTTTCAAGAACTATTGTAGGTAACATTTATTTAGTATGATCATGTTATTAAAAATTTATTAGATTTTGAACCAGTTGCTGTCCATTGTCGTCGCAAAGACCACAGTCGTCTCCTAAAATTGAAACACACAATTCTTGGTAACTCGTTCGGCGATTCATTGATATCAGACTTTTTGTTTGTTTTTCTTCTTCGTCCTTAGATAAATTCAGAACGGAACCATTACTTGCTCCTTGATTTGTACAGGAGCCGGATGCAGCCGAGGTTTTTATGTTGGTAGTGCTAGCGCTGCTACTAGGACTACTGCTGCATACAGGAGTAGGTATAGGGTTTTTTGATTGTACTTGACTGGAAACATCAGTATGATTGGATGAATCGGATCTGGAGATTGGTGTTACTGGATAAGTAAATTCGCTCTGATTCTCTTTGATATTCGTGTTTGTTGTTGTCTGTGTTGCTTTTATTTTATTTCCTCTTAATGGTCGTGTAATTTTCTTACAGCATCCTTCGTCTCCACGAATACATATTGGATGGAAGTAGCAGGAATCCCAAAATGGCTTGACAGCAGTGATACGCGAGAAACCATATAGATTACATTGTCGTTGAAATGATCGGTATTTTGATTTCTTAAAATATTGTGGTAGAATTTCCTCCACGAATGCTTTTTGGTCGTGAACTCGAAAGCATTTGCCGTCCTTGTGCCACGATACGATATGAGTAAGTCCTTTACTTTCGGTTTCCATTAACATACGGTATAATTTACATGGGAATTTAAGTTCTGCATCACGAGTTGGTTGCTTCGTGACGAGGGATAAATCAAGATTTTCTAGATACATGCTCATGATTAATTGATGTAGTCTTTCTATTATATCTTTGTTTGTATGTTGATCGATCTGTATTTATTTCAATAGATGCAGTATTTGTGGTTGAAAATTTGCTTTTGGTTTCTGTCGTTGTTCAATTTGTGAAGTGATTCTACGAAATTGCATACAACTTCAATGTATCACTGATTTCATTTTTCTTCATTGATCTGACTACTGTAGTTGACAACAGTTTATCACTTTGTCAAGTGAGCTTAAATAATAATATTATGATGATCGTTGATCATTCCTAGGAAGCCTTCTCAAGGCGGCAAAAGAAAAATCCTGCTTACAATTAATTAAGGCCAAATTCAAGTTGTACTTATGGTCAGCACGTCTGGTTTATATAAAATGAAATTTCGCGTCCAGCTAAAGTACACTTGAAATCGCTTAAAAAGCAAAAAAATCAAGCAAATAATATTTTACTTAATGATACGCGACTTTCATGCGAAAAAATTGATTCAATGAATTTGTGGAACACGAGAGGAGAGAGATCAGTTACCTATTGTAGTCGTACAAGCGAGTATTTCAATTCGTAGTGGAATAAATACATTTAACATTGGTTGACGCCAGTCTAAATAGAGATATTTCATTGTAGTAATTAAATTGATACGGTTACAGATGCAAGTTATTATTTTCGTTTTTTTTCTTTTCTCAGATGCATTTTCTCTATTAGTACGGTAGTATTTTTCAATTTACATCAGTTGTATTATAGTCTCCGTAGTGCATGCAACTAATGCAAAACTAGAGGTGACGAGTAAAATCCATGAAAACCATACCCATGCCTTGCTTTCTAAAGTATGATCTGGATATCGTTTTTGTATCTTCAAGTAGCACACAGATGGAAGGATGAATGATATAAGAAACCCCATAGAACAACCAAGGATAGACCAAACATCCGCAACACCTGGAACATGAATAGCGATCATATAACACGTAAAAATGATGACTAACGTCGATGTGTAATGAATGAAGGTGTTGTCTATGATGTGTGTCTTGAAGCGTCGAGTGTTATTTGGGCAACTAGATTTCGTTTCATGACCGTTTTGTTGTAGTTGTTGTTGATTCTGTCCAATCGTGGTAGTAGTAGTTGCGGTTGAATCATAGTTATTGTTGGTTTTGATCGACTTTGCATCAGCTATTATCAAAGGAAGACGCTCTGACTCTTCTAACTCAACAGGTGTTTGATGTGGACCATATACCAACACATCCAGCACTTCCAAAAGACTCGACCGACAGGGTAAGAGCATCATTGGTATGACTAAGACGACTGTAATACCACAACAAAATTGACCCAAAAATAAGAATGGATCGCTAGCAGGGTCACAATTCTTAAGGACATTCCCATCGACTTGTTTGCCGGCATACAGATAACCCGACAAACCAAAAAGTTGTGCAAAGACAAAGCAACTTAGTATTGATCCGTCAACTGCTAATAAAATTCGTGACCTTGTTGGTTTGAAAAGTGCATTCTGGATAGGAAGAACATTGAAAATGCCGACAAATGATAGACTTATAATTGGGAAGGCAAGCAGCACATCTTCGAAGTTGGTTGACCACCAAAGAACATCATTATTTGACCACACCATCGTCGTCGGAGACAAAGTCGTCCATGCCTGATGGATTAGAGCTAGACAGAGTATCGATACTGATGAAAAGCTAACATAGCAATTAAATCGTAGTGCGTAGAGTGATTTTTGTACCAAAAACGGAATGATCAAGAGGATGGTTACTCCTAATACAAATGTATCACTGGGAGGTGTCGTCTCGTCGAACCTTCCAATAATAGTAACTAATGCTGTCCATATATCTTTAGCAAGAACCATATATCCCGTAATAGCAAACATTAAAAAGATACCAAGAATTAAGGAAATGAAGTATTCCATATTCTTTCCAAATGCAGCTTCACCAACCTCGCCATATGTTGCAGCACCTGTCAGTCTTGAACAGAGACATAGTAGATACAATGAACGTTCTGTTATTATTGCAGCAACAATCATTAACAATGATCCTACTATAATCCCTGATTTTGAATATGCATATGGGATACTTAAAACTCCACCACCCATAATTGTAGCGGTTAGGTTGAAGGCAGCAACTACCACAGTAGACTTACGTTGCGGAGAGTTGAATTCCGGAACGAGTATATCATCTGCGGCTTTCATAATACTTTTCTTATTATTTCTTCGTCTTCTTCTTTTCTCTTCCGTTTTTTCTTTAATCCGACAAAAGCCCTTCCTCTCTTCTACTCGTATACGGTTCTATTATTAGTACCTGAACGTACTTCGAGGTATTCAATACTAGTACATAGAGCGAGATTGTGAGTAATCACATAGTCCTGCTGAAGATAGAGAGATAATGATGTGATAGATCGTATTCGCTTTAATATATTCAATATTCAAAACTTTGTATGGAACAAGGTAAATCATTTCACAGTAATCTGCTTTAAAACTTGGGTGGTGCATGAACTGTAATGTGACGAGTGACAGGATGATGATTCCGGATGATTGATTGATTCATTCATTCTACAAAATGAAAATTCACAAAAATGTGTGATCAAAATACGAACACTCCTTACTTATGGCGAAGAAATCATGTGTGCCGTACACGTCACCGTATTTCTTTTTGCGCGGGAATGGACAAATATGCGGTACATTATCGAAGAACACACTCTATTTTAAGAGTCTCGATTTGTGTCCCTATCATTAATACTTGTAGAAGTAAGGAGAGCGCGGGAGCAGCTACAGCATATTCACGTATACATATTATCAATCAATAGATACAGTATCGGTCAAACTTGAAAATTCATATCCTTCATAATTCAACAAGCCCAAAGAGAGACAACAGCATGGCAACAATCTGCGCCAGAGAGCTCTACAATGACATCATTGAGGACTACTCAGCAATCAAATCAAATAAATACAAACGATGGATAGAGGAATATACATTCCTTAACGCGATCGTTGGTAATAATGACAATGGCATAAAAAATAAATCGGTACTGGACTTGGGATGTGGATCAGGACATTTTTGTAGACTACTCAATAATGATAAGTATGGTGTAGCTACTATGTCTGGTATTGATATAAGCGATGCCATGATTGATGAGGCAAAACGACTCGAGGAAAAGGAACCAACTGGTACAACCTATTACAGGGAAGACCTTCTCGCGGAGGAAGACGAGTCTGATAATTCGAATGTTGATAACATTTCAAACCTGAAAGTTGATGTATGTGTAGCTGCATATCTTCTACCCTATGCATCCAGTATCAAAGAATTGCAAAAATTCTGTACGTCGGCGGCAAGAACGCTACGACCAGGTGGTCACTTCAAATCGGTCACCTCACTGTATACAGACGCCATAAAAGCAACTGGGTTGGACAACGATACAGGTGATGGTGATGGTGGTGGTGGTGGTAGTGGTAAAGGTGGCGTCCTTGCAAGTGATACATGGGGATTCTCTGTTGTCTGGGACGGAGAAGCGACAAGTGATGGCATGTTAGCCGACATCACACTTTTTGGAAATGGACGAAAGAAGGAAAGGGCGACTTTTCCAAATCATTTATGGTCCAAAGAAACTATCAATTCTGCTCTACTTGCTGCAGGTTTTGATCGTGTTGATTGGCTATCACCGACAATAGATGCTAACACCACCCCGGACGATATTACTGCTGAGTTTCAAAAAGATTCGTCCGAAGCTGTTCCTGTCGGATACTTTGTGGCAACACTTGCTATGTAATCTAAGGTATTATTACTAGCAGAATTTAGTATACTGCATTTATAAATATAAATACTATAGTTAATACCTATTGGAAAACTAGCAGGTTGATAGAGAATCTTTAAATCTTCTAGTCTCGAGGAATTACAAATTCATATGTTTGTTTGTGATGCCTAAATAAATAAATGTTCAAGGCATCATCGTCCGTCCGTCATTCTAACTATTTCCAAGAAATGAAGATACAGAAATCATAAAAAACATGACACTTGTATGAATCTTACAATATATCACACGAACAACAACAACAACAGCAGCCACCAACTAAAAATTCGACAATACGTTAGCACACAAGCTTGTTGTCCCAACATAATACTCATCTCACCATGATTCTCAGTAGACCAACAATTTCTAGCTTACGAAGCTGTGCGTTCAAAGGGACAGCGTCATCGCTACATTGTCGACGAGTCGTCAGTACAAGCAGGTTGCATTACTATCCTACGGTAGTAAAACGCAGACTGACTACTCCACCACCGTCTCCTCCTCCTCCTCCTCCTCCTCCTCCTCCATCCAATCCAAAAAGTAGTAACAACAAAAATAATCTTGTTTGGCAAGTAGGTACTGTATGTGCGGTATTGGGTGCATACGTTATTGGAACTAGTTTTACTGGCGCTATTGCTGATAGAGCAAAAGAAAATGAAGACGATGATAACATCGATGAAAAAACTTTAAAAGAAATAACCAATCGTGTATACTTCGATATGAGTATTGATGGTAAAGAAGTCGGACAAATCATCATTGGATTATACGGTAATGCAGTACCTAAGACGGTATTGAACTTTGAAACATTGGTAAGGGGAGATACAACACATCCTCGTGGAAGAAAATTAGCATACGAGGGTAGTACGTTTCATAGAGTTATACCCGACTTTATGTTACAAGGCGGTGACTTCACTAATGTGGATGGTACAGGTGGTATGTCTATCTATGGTGATAAATTTGCTGATGAAAAAAATGGATTAAGACGATTTAGACACACGGATGCTGGAATATTATCAATGGCAAATTCCGGTAAAAATACTAATGGTTCACAATTTTTTATTACAACAAAAGCAACACCTTGGTTGGACGAAAAACATGTTATTTTCGGTAGAGTCATATATGGAATGAATGTTGTTCGACATATTGAAAATTATGGTAATCCATCAGGAACACCAAGTGGACTAATTAAGATTGATAGATGTGGAATTTTAGATACTTCTCCTTCGTCTTCTTCGAATGCTGAAAGTGTGAAAGTGTAAGGTAGATGATTCGACGAAATAAAACAAACAAACAAACAAACATAAAAAAACAAATAGTAGACTAGTTCTTTAAAATACAAATCGTCGGCCTGCAAACAATGGACCTTATCAATTCAGATCATTAGAAGAATAAAAAATTGTTTAGATTTATATATCATTATCAGGGTTTGCCTTCGTCGATCCATTCTATAGTCTTTTTAGCCAGAACGTATTCTTTTACTCCTCCGTCGTCATATTTCACTCGGTGTTTTCCTGTTGACTGATCGTAGGATAAGATAGTCCCCGCATATAGTTTTCCTTTGGCCCATTTGACTTTAAGTCTCTTTCCAATTAAATTCTCACTTTTTGCCTTTGTTTCTTTTATGGTTTCTTTCAAGGAGGATACAATCTTATCTTCGTGCTGCTTCCATTCCTCATTGTAGCAGTATTCTTCGTTATCTTCTTCTTCTGGAATAGAATACACCAGTAGACTCGCTGCGAAATAAGTGTAGTCCTTTTTTCCCCTGCCGCCGCCGCCGCCTCCACGGATCTTGTCTTCTACAACACCACCCATCATCCGAATAGCTCGATTTTCCGAAATCGGTTGACATACATCATCATCAATCAACACCCACGACATCTTATTTCGAAGCAGAGTGATGGAATGGCCACCTTCCCAGTCGTCATCGTCTACGTCGTTAGTGTCGTCAATTTCAATCACCTGCACTATTGCTCCTTGAAGGACGAGACCTGTGGGTGTTGAAGATGACAGTGAAGGATGTTGGCGATGAAACGATTCGTTTTCTGTAGTTTTATCGTGGTCATTACTACTAATGATATAGGTTGTAACACCACTATTGGGAACACTTTCATACGTCGTTTTTGTTGCTGGTACTGCTGCGAAAGATGATGTATTCAGAGTTAACGGCACGTGTACGTAATCGAATCTAAAAAATGAAGATGACGATAAATCTCGTCCCTCAATATCATCATCTTCTTCACCTTCCCTGTCTGCTTCTGTTGTTTGTACCTGTGTTACCGGTACAATGTAACGATCTAATAGTGATCTTCGAAACCTTTTCACAGAGAACTGAGGTCGATCTAAATGTAGTAACCACACTCGAGGAATGCGTTGAATCTCGATTCGTTTGGTGGTTGTCCATTCTATATCGTCGTTGCTGCTGCTGCTGCTGCTACTGCCACTGCTACTATTGCTACTGTCACCGTTGTCGTCGCTGTCATCATTATCGTCATCATCATCGTCATCATTATCGACATCATCATCGTCATCATCGTCATCATCATCACTGCATTTATTGTCATGGGAGTAATCGCGACAAATTACTTCCCGTTCTGAATACGAGTCAGGCGACAATGTGTCCCAAGGATAGCTCGATCCTTGAATTTTTTGTGGCTGAAAAATCTCATTTAAAGCTTTGATTATACTCCATCCACTACTACTACTACTACTACTACTATTAGTACTACTACTGCTACCGTCATTGGTGACGGCGTCATCAGTGTTCTGTTGATGAAGACTCGAATCAGGATTTACGTCGTGACGGAATTTTAAGACTAAAGGAGACGACATCGATTTGTTCTTAGCGGATTTTTTAATGCGTTGTAAGAATCGTCTTTGATGAGGAAGATTAATTCTACCAGTTTCGTCACTATCGTTCTCTCTTCGATCGTTCGGATAATTATCGAGTAGGTTCTCAGCAGATGTTGTCGTCGTCGTTATTTTTTCTGACGCAGTAGTACATGTAGTAGTGCATGTAGTAGTAGTAGCAGCAAATATATCAGATATCGGACGACGTCCCTCTAAAACTTGTCTAGTTTCTCCTTCCCAAATCGATACATTCAGTATGTTTTTCCATATCGACCCACCTTCTTTTGATAGGAGTTGTAATAGACAAGACAAGCTCGTGGTAGCGTCTCCCACTTGATTCGGATCCAATCCTTGTTGTTGTATATAGGTATAAAGTCGATTAGGATTCCACGGAGAAGGAGATATGTTATTATTTGCGTCATCGTCATCGTCATCGTCCTCATCATCATCATCATCACCGTCATCGTTTTGTCGTTGCGTTTTTTTTGTAGTACGAACAAAATCAACCAATTCTCTCATTAGCGGCTGCGATGATGTCGACAATAAAAACAATGAATCGAAATCGAAATCATTATCATCATGGAATCCATCATTGTTGTTCCCTTCTTGCTTTTCCTTCCTTTTCTCTTCTTCTTCTTCGACAACTATTCTGTACAACGCAGAACGTACGGTAGGGATAGCGTTACATAGTATTTGAATTGCGCAAGCGACGTGACAAGAAACCTTTGATACGTTGCGAATTCCTCGACCTTGTCGTTGTCGTCGTCGTGGTCGACTATTCTTCGTATTGTAATTGTAGCAGTTCGACGTATTACTACTACCACTACCACTAACAGCACATGGCGAATCCATTTACTTAATATACAATACTACACTCTCTATTAGCTAAATAGATACATTGAACATACAATATGGGCCATACTGTATACAGACGATCTTCATTTATTGAGATGGTTGATGAGGTCGATGAGTTATGAGTTTTAAGTTTTAGCTCTTCAATTTTTCAGCTGTTCTAAAGCCAAACAAGACTCGAATGAGTCCTGATATTGAGTACGGCCCTGTACAAAAAACGAAAATTAAATTAAACTACTAAACTAAACTAAACTAAACTAAACTAAACTAACTAAACTAAGGAATTTTAGAATTGTTTTGTTGCGTTTTTTTTATAATTCTTTATCTAAAATAATGTTAATGCTTGTCCTATTAGTTCTATATTTGGAAACTAGTAGTGCATTGGACCAATTCTCTTGGCACTACAATGCACTTGGATTCACACTAGGAGCAAGGCTTGGAAACAGCACTTGGATCGGATCAAGTTTTTGGATGGAACTGGGTCCAACACTGAAATACTAACTTGTGTCCAAGCTAGCTAAGGGTAGAACTCGAGGCAAAACTTGAGATGGAGCTGGCTGTTGATTGCTTACCATCGATCCGCTCTAAGAACCACAGTAGGGGCAGTATTACTAGGATTACCGTTTGGATTCAATGTTGATGCTCTGCTGGAATCAAGACTTTGGGTGAAACTGGGGGCACCACTCAGCGATACAACTGGTACCAAACTATGGATAGAACTGGGCAAAGAGCTGGGTAAGTCATTCTTGTCGACACTCGGATCGACACTTGGAAAGAGAATGATAAAATAAGATCAACTTCTTCGTTTTTAGTTGCAAATCCCAGGACCAGCTATCAACGACTCTAATTGTGGAATACTTTCATTGAATGTTACCAGTAAAGATAATGAGAAAGAATAATATATTTGTGTTCTAGTAGCAGGAACTGAAAGGTAGACGGAAGAGTAGATTTTTTGTTGGGGATGGATGTAGTAACGAGATGAAGCTAAAAATTTGGGGAGAACGAAAGTCATGCTCTGTCGCTTTTCGAACAAAAAGTTGCATACTGTAGTTAAGCGAACTCGTCCTGTATTGGTTCGATTCGATGGAGGAGTATCATACGACGGAATATCATTTTTATCGAGTTGATTTCTATCTTTTATTCATATAAGGGAGGAACAGTAATTTTGTTCTACCTGGGCGGCGAAACGATTATATCATGATAGTACTATCCAATTTTGAGAAATTACTACATGTACAATTTCTGAATTGACACAGTTGTCAAAGTAAATAATTATCATTGTTATTATCTTTTAATATTATTTGTAGACTAAGTCATTCTACAGAAGCCATAAAGTCTATCTTGTATTGGTAAATATATGCATCAAAGAATGGAATAATTGAGATTGGCGCCAAATCGAATCGAACCGTATAGAATAATGTCAAACGAGAGAAGTTTCCGTTTATTCTTTTTGCGACCATGTTGTTGAAATGACTAGCTATGGGGAACGAATGTGAGAGAAGAACTTTCTCGTGCGAGCACCTGAAGTGGAATTCAATACGCTTGTTTGGTAAAGGCTCTTTACCGCATCCCGTTGATCCTCTGGCCACAAAGAAGGAATTTTATCGAATAAATTGTCGATCACTACATTAAGCTTCTTAATTGATGCTTTTTTTGATTCTGGTTCTTTCAATCGATCGGTATGTGCAAGCTTGTTCCCCTCATTCTTGACGAGTTTCGCAACTTCCATAGCTAGATGTTTCGTATTCTCATCGCAAACACCGCAATTTCCACTTCGTATATCGTAGATAACTTCGCTAACGGCTTCACGTATATCCAATCCACAAAGTGGGTCTTCGCTGATGATCTTGCGCATGTGATTTTTAACGATCGATTCTGAGTGTGGAGACTTAAATGGTAGGAAAAGGTTCCTTCCAAAAGCAGTAAGACCCGTCGCTGCACTTTTTAATCCACGAGATACAGATGCCTTCACATCCTTCGCTGCGCGATCAAATCTAAGAGATGATAGTACGCTGCCTGTCCTGTAACCATCTTCAGATACTATCACGCTTTTCGTTGCAAGATGATTTCCACGAGGTGACGTTTCGTTGTTTGCCATATGACCATCTTCAGGTACCGTATTGTATTCATCCTTAGGGACTTTCTCTTGGATTTCTCCAACGCTATCACTATCGAGTTTCGACGAGCCTTTATCTTGCATTTCCTTCTCCTGGACTATTGCGTTCGATTTCGATTTCGTTGTCGATGACGATGACGATGTCGTTGTCGATGACGATGACGATGACGATGACGATGACGACGACGACGACGACGATGTCGATGTCGATACCGATGTCGCTACAGGCGGCATTTGGAAAGCCATCGATCTCATACTCGATTTCATCTTATTTCTTCTTTCTTTTGTGGCTCTAGCAACAATTTCTTGGTCTTTCTCTTCACGTATTTGTGTCATAAGATTGGGTGCAATCCGCTCGTATTGTTCAATACTTTGATTCTTTGAATCAATTGCAGAACGGCTTAGATTTTCCGCAGAACGGCCTAGATTTTCCGTAGAACAAAAGCCATTTTCAATATTGCTACCTAGCTTGGTCATAGCGTCAAACCCATGATTGACGGTACTGGACCTGTTTTCAAAGGTAGAATCATTAGCAACGGTATCGATAATATTACTAATTCCACCAGCTCCCCCTGTAACGCCATTCATTCCAGTTTTAACGCCATCTATTCCATTATTAATGGTATCGATCCCCTTTTCAATAGTATCGATCCCCTTTTCAAGAGTATCACATGTTCGCGAATGTATTTCGTTCACATTTGACTTCGCTACTTTTACTGCCTCGTTCTTCGTTTGTCGATAGACATGTTCCCGTTCGTTACGAGAAACACGTTGTTCCTCTTGATGTTCTTTGAAATGTGTCGGGGAAAGCATCTCCGAATTACTTCTACGACCTTTTTTGACGTGAGTTAAAGATCCCGATGCTTTTTCTCTGTCTCTTTTTCTCTTTTTTGATCCGGTAGTTTGTGCATTCTTTCTTACCCTCGCTTCATCTTTCGTAAGACATTTCCTTGGAGTAAAAGATCCCGATGCTACTTCCCTGTCTCTTTTTTTCTTTTTTGAATCGACAGTTTGTGCATTCTTTGCTAATCTCGCTTCATCTTCCGTAAGATGTTTCCTTGGGCGGCCTAGATTTTGGGTGGAAGTACATGGCTTCGATAGTGGCTCCACATCTTTTTGCTGCCTTGTCGTTTGATTGGTAAAGACACTGGAGGTGTCGAAGCGGTTGGTACCGATGCGATTGGTTGCGATACTGGAGATGCCCACGCTGTTGATGCCGTTGTTGGAGTTGTCGAAGCCAATCGATCGTAATTACTCGATTCTGACGTCAAATAAGTAGGATCGGAATTATGATCTGAACTCATGGTGCTGTTGCTGTGATTGTTGGTATTGATGTTGATGTTGTTAAATGTACTTTTTGTCGATGTTAACATAACTTAGTTCTTTTTGATTATTTTCTTTTATTAGAAAGTGTGACAATTATTTCCTCTCGAATTTTCGGTACCGTACCAAAAGAAAGGAAAAAATCATTATTTCTTCCGAATTATTTCTTCCTCTATTCTTTGACGGCGTCAAAGAATAGAGGAAGAAAAACAGAGGAAGAAAAAAAGAGATGAAATCGCTAAATTAAAACGTATTTTGTCACGTTGATTGTTTCCTCTCCAATCATTTCCTTCCGAGTTTTCGACCGGCGTCAAAGAATGAGGAAGGAAAAGTGTAGAAGGAAAAGAATAGAGGAGGAAAAAAAGAGATCATATCGCTAAAGTAAACCGTGTTTTTTTCCGTTTTTTCTTCCGTTTTTCATGGTTTGAATTGATTTTGAAACAAACAGGGGATGATGCGCTGTTTGTTTGATATTATTCTGCCTACCCGCCTCTTTGTTTGAGAACTGCATCCACTTCCTAACTCACCCAATAATTGTTGTGTTGTCGTGCTTTTTCTTCATCTTTCTTTCGTCATTCTTTCTCTAATATAATGTTCTATGCTTTACATCTTTCCTCGCACTTTGGCCGTGACGGAGAAGAAGTTGAATGTCGTGATCGATCGTTGTTGTTATTGTTGTTGTGACAACTTGTAGAATCCCGCACTTCTTCATCGTCGTGAACTTTTGTTCTCAGACATATAATCATAGCATTTTCAATACTTGTTCGGTTGATTTTTCATCTTGAATACATCATATTTAAATACTATGCTAAATGCTTTTGTGTTTTCCACTTTTTGAGTTACTTTTG
The DNA here is from genome assembly GCA_900095095.1 of Fragilariopsis cylindrus CCMP1102. Taxonomy (NCBI): domain Eukaryota; phylum Bacillariophyta; class Bacillariophyceae; order Bacillariales; family Bacillariaceae; genus Fragilariopsis; species Fragilariopsis cylindrus. Next base: position 1,216,424 of record FMBT01000289.1, read on the forward strand.
ACATTTGACATTTGACATTTGATATTTGACATTTGACATCTGACATACAGTTCGACAGTACTGACAGCACACTTCGTATGATCATGGGACTGGATTTGATACAATTGCATCTCTGCGCGCCACAACGTTCTACTATACTCGAAGCACTAATTTTCAACCGTATTCCGCGCAATCTCGCATTGTCGAATCTCTGGTAGTCCTTGGCCGAATTTTTTACAAATTGTTAAGTAATATCATATACAGTTTTCACGACTAATACTCAAGCATACACGATTGAAATTTTTATTATTGTATTCAACTGCCTCCGAGCAGGACGTAATGAAAGAATGAATGGTCAAACGTCGATGAATAAACATCTATCTTTTAAGAAAGAATGAGCATTTCGAAAAGACACAACCAAAAGTGTGAAAAGGAAAGAGACTGTCGAAAAGTATAGGATGTTGTAGAAACACTACATTGCTAGATTCACGACAAGACTTCAAAAACTATATATAGATCATCATAGCATCATCGACGCTACTCGTCCAGTAGTTTTCAAAATATTATTATCTTCAACCTTTGGCTGACTTATATTACATCACGATATATCGTATATACATATATACATATATATATATATATATATATATATATATATATACAATGCCGAATCCAATAGTAGTCAATGACGATTCGTCATACGCGTCAACGTTTTCCTCTAAAGAAGATTTTTTGCTCGTGCTGGTATCAAGCAGCATTATACCGGGATCTAATCAAGAACTACAAATGAAGAACCAACAAATAGCATTAACAATACTAGAAGATATCGGTATCCAGCCCGAAGTTTTAGATGCTGCCGATCCAAATAATGATATCGTCCGTGACGAATTATTCGGTATGTCTGGTATTAATGGAAATTTTCCTCAATTCTTTTTAGTACAAGGAGATCAAACATCATTCTTTGCTGACTTTATGGAACTGGACACGATGCATAAAGAGGGTACACTCGCTGAATGGCTTGGAATGGAAATTCCTTTAGTAACGGCACTAAGAAGGCCCGACAACAAACCAGTAAATGCGAATACGAATACGAATAATACGAATACGAATACGAATACGAATACGACAAATATCCCCAATGTCGCATCAGCTACCAAGATATTGAGTTCCATGGTTGATGTTTCTGACGCACAACAGCATCATCATAAACAACAACAACAACAACAACAAAATCACGAGTGCGAAGAAAAGGAATTTATACCGACGGCAACGACACAAGAAGAATGGTCCGATCCATTATTACTTGAACGATATGAAGATGAAATCTCGGCTCTGGAAACTTTCCTGAACGAACGAGAGCAGGAAGAAGGTCATCAACACGACGACAAAATTCAAGAAGAAAACGAGAAAACAACTACTATCCCGAATGAGAAGGAGGAGAGGATTAGATTGGAAAAAAAGGAAGTAACCTCCTTCTCTAAAAATAGGGACAGAGGTAAAGAACGAAAAGTTCGTAAAAAGAGCTCCCAAAAGCATACTATTGCATCCTCGGCGGTTGACAATACCATGGACAAGCACCAGGGGGAACAAGAGGAAGATGTATCTACTGCATGTATTTATGAAGTTCCGAATCTGCAATCTATGCAGTCCCTTATATCTTCCGAAGTTGACGAGGTCGAGACTAGTGCTACTAATAGTTCTGACTTGGTCCTACGAATTCAACCTGATAAGGATATACATTTTTGGTTGAGGGACGATTCCCCAAGATGTACAATCACCTTGTCGAACATAGGAACGTCACACTCGCCACTAGCTTTCAAGATCAAATCTTCCGACAATCATCGGTATATGGTTCATCCAAGTGTGGGTATCGTCAAGCCGCAAACGACCGTACCTATTACAGTCTTCTTATTGGATGAAGCGAAGGAAGAACTTTCGACTATCTTTCGTAAGCTAGGATCGACTATGGAGTTCCAACAAAATATCCACGACAATTTGTCGATAGAATGGTGTGGAGCATCCACCGATTTTTGTAGTCAATTAATTGGAGATTACGATAGAGACTTCGGTACATTGTTGTCGTACTGGGATAGTAGTCGTCGTCGAAACAATGATTGTTGGTCATCAGAAGAATCTGTTCTTCGTATCCAAATCAATACCGATGGACAGATCTATAGTAATCGTTATCATCACCGCCATCAGTCATCAGAGGTGTCGTCACCATTATCACCGTGTACAGCAACAACAGCAACTATTACACCAACGTCATCCTCGTCACCGTCAAGATCACATGAAGAAAAACAGTATCGTTATTCAAATAATAAGAATCGTGTCTCACCGTCATCGTTACACAGGAAGGGTAACATTAGTAGGGACGACATTCCGATCAATGTCTCCATGGAGACAATTTCGACACGATCCGATACCGAACAATTACTCGAAGCAGAGGTTGAACGACTTACATATAGATGCGAGGAATTGATAGCCGGACGTTCTATTATGGAAGGACAACTGAAAGAAGCTAATGAGAAGGAAGAACGTTCCTCGTCGTCTCATTTTAGTGGCAGCAGTCATGACAATGGTACAATTCACAAGTTCCAGCTACAGCAAACCATTCGATGTGGATATTGTTTGAAGGTATTCAAATCGGATCAGTCTAGTTTGAACACTCCTATTGCTAGTCAGTCGTGTGGTCATTCCATTTGTCGGAATTGTTGTCACGAACGACTATCAACATCTCGAAAAGCCCGTCGCCGTCGACGGGATAAGAACATGGATAGTAGTCAACGACTGCGTAGTACAATACGTAGCGACTTATTCCTGTGCGGTGGGGATATGAATCAGGTCTATTCATCCTCCTCTGATGATGAAAATGAAGACTGCGAGTCTTGTCCCATATGTCGTGTACCAAAAGCCTTTCGAGACGGAAAGTTGCATGTCAATGAAAGTCTATGTGGCGTGTTGAAACTCCTAGATGGCCAAAAGAAAATGGGAGAAATAAGTAAGTAAGTAAGATAAAGAGAAGGAGAAGAAATGACATGACCAGTCGCCATAATAAAATAATATGATACAGATTTGGGAAAGGGAAATCTGGGGTATATCTATCTATATCTATATATCTATTCAAGAATTTAAGAAAAATCCGGGCTACCTACGAGTGGGGAATAAATAAATGACTGCAGTTAAGCTAATGGACGCAGTTGTGTTCTTTTGATGATATCGAATAAATTAATTCCATACACAAAAAGATGTAATAACGGCCCAATAGTTTTTGTTCTAAAACTAAAGAAGGGATATTTTTAAGACATCATTGCGGCGTTCTTTAGATCAAATTAAATTTAATTAAAACACATCCAAGTAAATAATCGCGTCTATACTTCATTCATTCGTTCATTTGTTCCTATCATTCCTCCTTGATATATCCGAATCGTTCAAATGATTTCCCCCAACGTTCATTGATTATAACTTTCCAATGTCTCTCTAGCAGTTTATGACGATTACGTTGAAAGGATCGAAAATCAGGACCATCCAGTTCTGATTCTAAGCATTGTTGATACTTCGTTGTCCAATTCCAACCTAATTGTTTGTAGATTTTTTGAGCTGTTTGTACTGGTTGTTGTGACAAATCATCGAATGATACCTCCACTAATCGATTTTGTTGTTGTTGTTGTTGTTGTTGTTGTTTTAGTTGTAGTGGTTCATTATGATTATGATCATGATCATGAGTGTGATCACCACCATTATCATCGTAATCGAGGTACAGTCCTATTTGTTTTCGTCCTGTCTCATATCGTTCATACAAAATTTCATATTGACGTAAAATAAATTCAGTAATTTGTGCATTGGAGGGTGTATTCAAATAGGTGTACCAATATGTTGTATCCGCCATGTGTGTTGCTGATCGAAACACATCATACGGGTGACGATGGATATAGATAAATTGACATTCCGGAAATAATTGATTTAATAATATAATCCGAGCAGTATGGACCGGACTTTTTAATAATAGACGACGACGCTGTTGTTGTTGTTGTTTCTGTTTTCTTTGATTTTCATCTCGAACGGTCAATTTCCGAAGCAAGTACAGGAAGGAATCAATCCACAGTTTCCGAGCATCGGCCATGACACTCGGCTCGAGCCTTTCATCGTCATCATCATGTTTACTACTGATGATGATGTTGTTGTTGTTCTTCTCATTCTTATCATTTTTATTATCATCATTGTCGTTTTGATTTGTATTTTGATTATTCTTATCATCAAATGCATAATATGGTCTAAATTCTGACTCTTGTTTCATAAAGAATAATGGCATATATGGACTACAGCTCCCACCAGAAATAACATTAGTGGCAAGTTCATCTTCTTGTGGTAAATCAAAGTCTAGTCTAACATTATCCATCGGTCGTGTGTCGTCGATCACACCATGAAATATAATTTTACCAATCGATTCGAACCATAAAAAACAGGATGGAAATCCTGCACAGAATGTGGAACAGTAACAAAATTGATTTATATCTAATGCTAATAAACTATGTAATAATGTTGTTCCTGTTCTTGGATGGCCTAGAATAAATACCGGACGTGGATGTATCTGACTATTTTTAATTTGTGTGCCATACACAAGAGAATCCATCAATCCCATAATTGAATTCAAAATTGACATCACAGTAATAAAAAGAAGTCTTGGCCAGTAGACCGTCCATTCAATTTGATGACGTCTTTTTCGTAGTATTGACAACCATTCCGGAAAACATATACCACACATTGGATTATTCTTAATCGAATGTTGATATTTGGGTGTAAATTTATACGCATTTTCGAAATTATTGGCATTAGCATTATCATTGGTATTGATGTTGCTGTTGCCGTTGCCGTCATCTGCTTTGGCATCATCATCATGGTATCGGATATCGTTACTGCAATCTTCGCCTTCGCCACCGTACTCGTCAAAATTACGAAATACTGAAGATGCCATCGTTTCATAAATTCACCACTGTACTATGATGATACCAGTATGATAGCATATAACATTATTTGGACGATCGTATTTTTTTAATTTTGTGTAAAATTTACAAATTTACAGAAACGAAAATGCAATTTAGTGCACGACTGAGGACCTAAAAAATATGTGTGTGACGCGTTATGTACTAGTAGTATGTATTATACATACTACCTGCACATTGACGTTTCCACTATTTTTTGCTTCCGATGCAAAAAAAAAATAGCGTGTCGTTTCAACCTTTTTTTACGTAGCGTAGTCCTTGCACTGCCACTCAATTAATGCCTTTATATATTGATGGATTTCCTTAAACCACGCGATCAAATTTTTATCCAATCAAATTATATTTTGGCATCAAACATATGTCTTTTATCTTACGTCACTAGAGATACACAATTTGATTGGCTCTACTGTCGAGTACGTGTGTCATTTTTCGACTTGATTGGGATGATGTCACCACGTAGCTCGTCGTCCTCGAGAGCCTAACACAGTGAGAATGCAAACTTGAATTCTTCCTTTTGGATTTTTGAGGGTGAGCATCAAGTTCAAAAGTACAAAGTGACCCATTGGGACAGGAAGTAGAGCAACCTGACGACGCCGAGTGCGTACAGTTTATTTCATTTCATTGATCATTACAATTGAAATTGATTGATTGATTGATTGATTGCATTACTGTATTACGTATATTATAACAGCCAGCCATGCGAATGAATGAATCGAATGCAGATCCCTACCGTCATAAAAATAAACAATACTATCTACCAAAGAAGGAATAACCTCAACTTCACAAAAACTATTAGTACTCGAAATCTATTCGAATTTGGATTGATTGCAAATATAGTGAGACGAGACCGACCCAGCACAGAGGGATTTTGTGTGCTGTGCTGTGTAGTGTGATATAATAAAAGATTGAAGTAACTTAAGAGAAGCCATTGACAGTATAATATAGGAACTTCTAGGTGTGTTGTTGTGTAAGGGACGTTCGTTAGTTCACACAATGGCTACTAACGAAACGGAGGACACTGCCACGACAACAATGACGACAACAGCAGCAGCGCCATGTCCATGCCCAGTAATCCCTAAGAGTGCTATGGAAATAGCGGCCATTATTGCCTCTACCAAAATAACACCAATGGGACATCAACAACAGCAGCAGCAGCAGCAACAGCAACGGTCTTTTCCTCCTCATCCTAGTATTGCTCCTGGTACTGCTCCTGTTCCTACATTTATACTTGTTGCTCCACCTCCTGCATCCGCAGCTATAGCCTTATCATTGTCACAGTCACAGTCACAGCCATTGTCAAAGTCAAAGTCTCATCCAGAAAAACAACAGCAACAGCAACCAATGCAGCGGCGACCTTTTACATCTCAACCACAAATACAACAGTCAACTACACAAAAAATATCACCACCGATAACAGTCACAACAGCTACTACGGTCACAGCTATTACACCTACTGTACCGACAAATAAACCTATCATCAACACGACTAACAATAGCAATAGCGATAACAAGAAAAAGAATGATGCTTTTGTTCTACGATCTGGTAAATGGACACCAGAAGAGGAAATCTATGCGAACATTCTGATTGAATTCTTCGAAGCGGGAGAAGTTGATGAATTCGAACATCATCTTAATATTCATAATCACAACAACAATAATAAAGTAGGAGAGCAGCAACAGCAACAGTCACAGACTCATCTGAAGACAACAATCACGAATGGGATGACATTGCGATCGTATCTAAGTCGTAAATTATTCTGTTCACCAATGAGAATATCGAAAAAGTTTGCTGGAAAAGGTATTGGTAAACGTGTCTATATGAGTCAAAATCCAAGTAATTTATTCCATCATCAACATTTTCCACATTTCTCTCCTAATATTACTGGCCTAACATATAATAACAACAACAACAATAATTCTACTACCATCACTTCTGGTGTTGGTGTTGGTGGTACTACTTCATCAGTGCTTCCATATCCGCAGCATCAGTATCCGTCGTTTGGCGGTGGTGGTGGTCCATCATTATTACCATCATCATCAATATCATCATCATCATCGTCGTCGTCTCCTTCTTCTACCGTTAAACATTGGGATAAAATAAATCGACTGAAGGTAGCTGAAACGAAATTTCTGAAAGTTGCTTTTCCACATGGTGATCCAACAGAAGCGGCAAGTAATCAGTTTAAGTTGTTATACATATATGTATAACTTACATCTCTATATATGTTGGATCTGTTCTGTTTGTCTGAGTTATTTTTCTCCTTCAGCTACGCCGTTATTGTACTACTATTCTAACATCGATATCATTTTGTTTGTTCGTTTGACTTTATCTATTTAATTCCCATGACATGTTTTTAGTACAAGAGAAGAGAGAAGATTCATCCAGCACTATTGAAAGCTGCCTCTACACCATATGTGGTCCCAACCGCAGCAGTAGAAGCGGTAGGAGGTGCTGTCGCCGCTGCATCGTTACCCACAGCATTATTGACGCAGAGACAACAAGAACAACAACAAAACATGAATCACATTCGTAGTAACAAACCCAACCTCCTGATCAATACAACGACGACTAGTTCCGCTGTACCTCAGTTAAACCAATATCACTTTCATATCCAATCGTTATCTGGTTTAGGTCAGCAGCAGCAGCAGGAACAGAGTCAAGCAGCCAAAGGTGCTCCACCTTCTTCTACTACATTGCTACTAACGAGCTCTAGCACCGATATACCAGGAGTTGCCTCGTTCTCGCCGTTTTTGAACAATTCGCAGCAAAGATTGAAGGAAGCTTACTTTAGTAGTGTCTCTGGGAACAAGTCTACTAATCCCTCTAATAGTGTGTCTACCGCTGCTGCTACTGCGACAGTATGGCCAAATAATCAGATGCATCAGCAGCATAGCATTATCGATACGAAAATAAACCCCCTTCATATCAAGTCTGCTGTGCCGCAGACCTGCTCGTCAAAGTTCGCAGGAATGCCAAGAAGTAATAATAGCTTCGATATGAACCAGATGAAAAATACTTCCGCTACAAAGTTACAAGCAAATATACCTAACTTTCTTTCAGGGTTTGATAACGTTCTGCCGAATAACAAGCATAATCCTGAACAAAATAATGCAACTGCAGCAGCAGTTGCTGATCTACACGTATCCGCTCAATATTCGCCAGCGTATCGTACAAGCAAATCATTTGACGATTTTCATCGATATTTGGGCGAAGGCTTGTCACCTGCAGTCGCACCTCCACCAAGATTCCCTATTTTGCCACAGTCTAGCCCTCATGATACTAGTAACAACCCTAGACCAGCCATCCCATCAATTGATTCTTCCGAAGAGGCGTCTATGTCCAACTTGCAGATGCGACCTCGGGGGCAACAGCACAATACGGATATATGTGGTAATAGGAAGAAAACAACAAAAACTGTATCTTGTCTACCAGTTGTAGAAGGAAGAAGCGACGGAACTTTGTTGAGCGAAGCTTATGCAGAAGCGGTTGCGAGGGATTCCATAGGTCAGCCATCAACTGCCCCGGCACGAAGCACACTGGATAAAGATGACGCATTTAAGGCCGATTCCTACAGCATTTTTGTGCCTGAATCCATGATGGCAATTGCACAGCATCATCCGACTTATGCGAAAGAAGAAAAGGATCAGGAACTGCATTATCAAGACCATGATAAACATCATGATGGAACAGAATTTCCACTGGAAGGAATGACATTTGAAGATTTTGGTACGCTGGGGTCCTCAACCAATGATATTATGCTGAAACCGTACGCAAATGATATTAGCGAGAGAGCTGCAGTGGTCAGCGAGCGATCGGATTGCCCGAGTGAAGATCCAACCTCGGGAAGTGGAGGAGGCACCTCGGACGAATCGGATGGGACGCAATCTGAAGGGTCGTCTCGAGGCATAAAGAAAGCACGGCTCTCGGAACAATCACGGACATGGGGGATGACTTTTTGAATCATAATGATCTTAAAAAAGGACCAAGGAAGAATCTTGTGTGGTGGACACATCAGCTATATACATACATCATGGTTACAAGTACGAAACGCTATGTTAATGTAGAATTATATATATATATATATGTATATATCGGAGACTTTAATTAAGAATTGTAATAGTAACAACAGTACTTTAACCTAATAAATCGAGATGATTATCAATTGCAGCTACTACAGACCCGGGAGTTTATTTTTCTGATAAACTATTGAATACTTTTGAAAATTTGACAATGTATTTAATATCTAATGTTAACATGATGATTAATCATGCCAGATTCTGATAGCGAATATTAGTGTAAATGTGTTTCCGACTGAGCTATTTAGTATTTGTATTACTATTAGTGTTTCTAACAACAAATCGCGACCATTGTGCATCAACATAAAACCGCAATTCTTCATTGGCCCGAACATCGTCCGTATATAGTCGATCAAGACCATAAATACCAGCCTTCACATGAGTTTTACTGTAATGTTCTTGCGGCTTCTCCTGATTAGCTCGATCATCTGCATCAGGTAGATCAGTAGCCGCAACTACAAGATTCTTTTCCAGAAAAGTAAATCGGTGCGATCCCATGTCCCATTTATTTTGATGTAAAATAATAGTTCTACCTGGAATCTTCTTATTTGGCTTATCGTCCACACCGATGATAAATTCTGTCCCTTTTTCTAGTGCTGCCTGTTTGCTTCGTTCCCACAGGTCAATTTCACCCGCTTCGAATGATGTTTGGCCGTGTCTACCGAGTACTTTGTTCACCATGGCACCAAGGATACAAGGACCAGCCGTGAAAAGTGTATCGAACGCATGCAAAACACTCAATTCTGGATTGGGACAAAATAGACTATCAGTGTCTACACCTGTAAAGCGATTACGAATGTTATTGACAACCGTCTCGATAGTTTTGGCCAGAAAGGGATGACCTGGAGCAGCTGCAATAAAACCATTCCACAAACACATCCTTCGATTGACGGGTTCTCCTGGTTCATCCTGGGGGACCATAAACCCAATATCCGGTCCAACAGCCAAATCGAGATTTGCTTCTAGCATGATGTCCATATCGGCGTAAACACCACCATGAATCAATAAGACACAATATCTAAACAAATCGGCCTTGAAGGCACCGGGTCTGAGTGTTTCATATGCCTGTCGAACTTCTGGCGGAAAGTGTGTACCCAAAAAGTTTAGACTCATTTCGTCCGTATAAAAGTTATATTCCCATCCCGACTGTTTGAACGATTCGATGAGACGACTCATGTTTGGATACTTTTCCGGTGTAACAGTCTCAAAATATGTTTGATGGACGATACGTGGAATCAACCGGGATGGTTCCTTAGCATAAAGAGGTGGGTTGACAACAAGAGACTTCGAAACAAATTTTTCCTCAACGGGAATTTGACAAAGTGCCTTACAGTAACACGGACAAGCAGATGCGCAAATCTTACAATTCGAACCCTTTTTGTTACGCAAACAATCACTGCATTCCTTCCCGGAAGGGAGACAATCGTTTTGAAGTAATGTTTCAAAAAAGTTAGGAGTAAGGAGTGTTTGTTCCTGGGGTCTTTTATGAACCCGTTCCGATATCGTCGAGATATAAGGAAGATCCTCTTCATCAAAGTGCCCAGCCTCGGCATTGATAGGTTTAGGTAAGTCTGAAGTAGATGGCAGAATCTGGTATGGCAACAGGAGGTGTTTTGTCATCATAGCAGGAGAATACGTGATTGGGTCATAGATACTACAACAGAATGAATTGGGTTCCGGGCAGTTTTGTGTTAATCTAAAGAAAATGAAAAGAAATAAGTAAATATAAAGTGAGAGTGAGAGGAGATGACGACACACGAGAACGAGGATAATCATTACCAGATGGTACAATCAATTTTTTGTTTGTTTGTTTGCGAGCACGATCTATATTGGAAGGTACCATTTCGTTTCATACACGATTTTACTTTTTCAAAAACGTTATTAGTTACGTACCGATGACTGTTGAGAGCATAAGATGAAATGGGTGCGGTTATTTGTCGTTGTCCCAATGAAAATAGACTACAAGTGTGTTGGAGCAAATACCAGTGGTTGTTGTTGTTGTTGTTGTTTTTATTTTTGGATGGATCTATAGCCCCCGGTACCAATTGTGTCAATTTCATATCCTTGGCGATGAAATCATATAGGGACTTTGATAGTAACAGAGGAGATGATTCCAAGACCCGTACATTGGTTGACATCAATAATTGGATCATATCCTCCGCAACAGTTGACTTCGTTATTGGGGAGGATTCATTAGTATTCTTGGAATAAACGGCGATGTACAGTAAGGCTCCGTGAATACCTTTCGGTGAAATCTTGGGATCATTCAGAACGGCAAGGTTACTACGACGACTAAGACCACCACCAACATCAGACAGTGTCTTTGCGAGAATATGGTCGACAGTACTACTGAGAGTCGATTGTGAATCGACAAATAATCCACCTTGATAGTGTTCCAATGCGCAATACTTGAGTAATTCCATCGCCAAATGGGGTTGCTTAGATTGTTTCAAAATCTCGAGTCGTTCTACTGGGTTATTATTACTATTGTTGTTGTTTCCGTTGGCGTTGGCGGTGGAGGATGCGCCACCACATGTCTTGAGAAATTCTGGTGGATTTTTCATATCGAGAGCGATTAGTTCTCCAACCGAAGGAGAGTTTGTAAGATCTTCTATTAACTTAACAGTCACAGGCGATGTCATTATTTCGTTAGTGCCATTGTCATCGATTCCTTGTTGACTCGGTATAGAATATTTGGGATAAAACACAGGAATTTGTAACCCATTATTATTATTATTATTATTTTTGATTTTGACTTGGTTCCTTTTATTGTTGCTATTACTATTAGACGCCGCATTTGACGATTTCCCAAAATTGTTATTATTATTATTATCATTATTATTATTGTTATTATTATTGCTGTTATTGTTATTGTCAACGGCAACAACTTCGTTGAAAGATGGGTAGGAGGAGTCTTGAAAGAATAGCACCACCACCAATGTAGAGCATACCACCACAATCAGAGAAACCATTAAAACAAATGTTTTGGAGTATCTCGATTGAGATGACTTTCGATGTTGTTTTCGAATTTCCATAATGATGATTGATGATGACGGCGACGACGACGACGACGACGACGACGACGATTGATGACGATTGATGAACTAGGATTTTTATTCTAGGAATCTCGTTCCGTATTGCTTTGGTTCGATCTCTAGCTCTCTCTCTTTCTTTCTTTCTCTGGAGAGGTAAATCTCGTCGTGAAGCCTAATCTTTAGGACAATTTGAATTCTTCTTTTCCTCTCTCCAGCACGCACTCTATTGACAAATGTAGTTGCAACCTTCAATTTGTAATGTATGACATTGTTGTAACGTTAAAACGTTACTTCTTTTAGTACTTTTTTTGAATTTTGTCGAGTCGGATATTCGATCAGAGTTTTTACGTGTGTATTGATTAAAACTTGTTACGGTGTATCATGTTTCCCACGGCGTTCCCCCACGTTCCGCATTTTGAATTCCAGTTGTACTGTACAAAACTGTGAACCGGACTCACTTTCTTCGAAGAGAGTCAGTCCCGCAAAGTATTTCATCGTGTCACGCACGTTCTACGGGGGGAGGACAGATACTACGTCTTCTGAAAAAACTTCTTTATTCGACACATCATGCTCGTTGATTGTAAGTTACTGTACTACAAGTACGTGAAATGACTTTTTGTTTCTTCCTTCGACAATAAAACATCGACAATAAGCATTATTCGAAAGTATTTCTGCTCAAAGGGAAGTACACAGCCGATGGCATCATAGATTTACACATACATCTCCTTGCGGTATACTATCGTTCGTTCTACATCAATTCCAACTCCAAGTAAACAAATAAACAAACGCCTCGACAGTCATCATGTTATCTTGGGCCTCGGATCAATTCGATAAGATCAGTCAGACAGTGGCACCCCCACCGACCGATGCGGCTGGTCGATTCGCGTACGCTGTCCAACGTCTCGATGAAAACACTGCCATGGGCTGCATTGCAGAAATTGACCCTGTTGGCACCGTTGTTAATCAAGCTCGAGGATTGTTTCCTATTCATATGGCCTGTCAATATAGTATGGTCCGTTTGATCAAATTGTTGATGAATCAACCGGGTATTAGCGTACAACAACCGGATTATGCAGGTTGTACTCCCCTCCATCACGCATGTATGTCCACACAACGTTCGAATGGACTTGAGGTTGTAAAATTCTTAATCAATGACTGTGGAGCAGATGCAAGTGCAAAAAATTCACAAGGAAAAACTCCCTACGACGTCGCAACATTGGATTCAATCCGACAATATATATTGCCGATTCAATTACAAAGGGAAACGCAATATGCTCTTGACAACGGTGGACGGGGACTCCCCCCAGGTATCGACCTAGGTGGTATGACGATTAATCGGAGCAATATGGCACCCCCACCGAAGTTTGGTGGATCCGGAGTAGCATCAGCAGGTGGTCCTCCTGCTCCTATGGGTGGTGGCATCACCAGTCAATCACGGTATCCTGTAACGCCGACATTTGGTTCTCCTGTCGCGATGGGAGCTTCCCACAATCACATGAGCCCAACACAAACACCAACGCCAACGCCAACGCCAACTTATATGACATCTCAAACATCATTTCCCGCACAGCCTTCTATTCCAACAGCACAACCAATCGCTCGTGCACCGGCAAGTATGCCAGTGAAGGACAATAATGTTGCTGCTTCTAGGAGGACATCGTCAACGTCAACGTCAACGCCATCGTCGGATGAAACTTCAAGATATTCTCGCGTGGGAGGACAAGGTTTGGCTATTTATTCAAAGTATAAGGCGGATGGGTTCCATTCTAGTTCATCAGATAAGAACTTGCAACAAAAGTACGGACATGTCGGCGCTTCTGGAGGATCAACGATGCCTCCACCACCTAGTTCCGGGAATGCTCCTGTTTCAACTGGGCCTAATGCTTTCAGGGGTGGAGCCAGTTATCAAGGATCACGGTACGCATATGCAGAGGCATCCGCCCCTGTTTCTGGTCCTTCCTACTCCGGTGGTATGGGATATGCTCCTGCTCCTGCTGTGGGATCACCGACTCCGCAGTACTTTACTCCGGGAGCGACATCGAACAACACCACAGCAGCGATGCCAACTACTCCGGTAGGACCATCAGCGACATCGTCGACGAATAACATATCCCCTTTTATGCCACCACCTCCGTATTCGGGAAATGTAGGACCGGCATCATCAACTGCGGCATCATTTGCCACCCCACAACCTGCTTCTGGAAATGCATCCAATTTATTTGGGAGTCCTCCGAGTACTGGTACTGAAACTGATTCTAAAACTGCTGGTGCGACCGTCAACCATGATCAAGCAACAACAGCAACATCGAATCCAGAACAACAACAACAACAATCTGCTACCTTGACTGTAGAAAATGATTGGGTAGAAACCGTCGATCCGACATCAGGAAAGTCTTATTATTTCAATTCCAAAACAAATGAAACTAGTTGGGAAAAACCACCGTCGATTGCTACTACTGCAACTGAAGAAACAACTGAACCGTCAGCGGAGGGAGAAGTAATAAACAATGAGGAATGGGTAGAAACTCCGGATCCATCCTCTGGCAAATCTTATTACTACAACACAAAAACTGGCGAAACCAGCTGGGAAAAACCAACTAGCACTACTGATCCTGCCAGTGCTGTCAGCGTAACCGTTGACGAACAAATTCAAGAAGAAAATCAGCCTGTAAATTCTGAACCAGCATCGATGGATGACGGATGGGTCGAAACAACAGATACGACATCCGGAAAAGTGTACTTTTATAATTCAACGACGGGAGAAACAAGTTGGGACCGACCAACAGCTAATAAGTACGAATCAAAGACTTCCGAAACCACATCAGAACTAGCTGAAGCCGCTATGGTAGATGAGAATGTAAATGAAAATGAAAAGAAGGAAAATACAGAAGACGGCGAGAGTGCTGTCACAAAAACAGAGGAAAAGATTCCGGTCACAGAATCTTTGAACGAAATGATGAAAGAGGGAACAGGTACTTCAATTGCTGAGAGTGAAGGAGAAAGCATGGCTTTGGAAGAGAAAATTCCGACAGAAGTAGACGAAAAACCAGCCGATACAACAACTCCACAGGATAACACTACAGAAACAGAAGAAACGACTAATGAGAGCTTAACTTTGTCTGATGATTGGACGGAAGTTGCAGATCCATCCACGGGTAAAGTATATTATTACAATGAGAAGACTCAGAAGACAAGCTGGATACGACCCAAACTCGCTAGCGAAGAAGACACGAACGTCACATCGGCTGAACCTATAAGCAGCGAGGAAAATGAATCAAACGATGCTGGAGACAGTTCTGGCGGATGGGTCGAAGTACAGGATCCAAACACAGGTAAAATATATTACTATAACAAAGAAACGAATGAAACGAGTTGGGAAGAGCCAACATCCATGAGTGATGAACAAAATACAGATGGTGATGATATCTCCTCGAACGGACAAAATGATTGGGTAGAAACTCTGGATCCAACTAGTGGAAAAAAATATTACTATAACGCCACGACGGGAGTTACGTCTTGGGATGTACCCGCATGTCTTAAGGAGGAAACATTATCGCTTCCTGGCAATATAAAGGCTGAAGAAAGAATGCCTTTGGCAAGAGGCATCGAACGTACAAAAAGTGCAGAAGAAACATTTGCAGAATTTCCTACAGGAGAGGATGAAACATCTATAGAAGCAAAACAAAGTGAAGCATCTGAACCATCTAAATTTGACAAACCCAACTTTATTTCACCTACAGAAGCTACCGTCGGATCTGCCGCAACAACACCAGGAGAAATAAGCACGCCAGGCACACCATTTGACAAGGATGAAACATCTGTGGAAGCGAAACAAAGTGAAACATCTGAGCCATCTAAATTTGACAATACCAACTTTATTTCATCAACCGGAGCTACCGTCGGATCTGCCGCAATAATGCCAGAAGAAATAAGCACGCCAGGAACATCATTTGACAACGCTGTGTCACCAACGGAACCTGCTAGCGCAAACAACGACGAAGACGTGCCCGCGTCCGAGCTTTTGTCATCAGAAGTTGTTGACAACTCAAACGAAATGGAAGACGGGGAGATGACAGACATTCCTTTGTCTCCTAACCCTGTATCATCGAAAAATAAAACAAAAAATGTACCGGCGGCAGACAATTTACCTACTATAACGAATACAATAGAAACCGTACCTGCACCTGCAGTCTCTACCGGCGATGATCTATTTGCAGCAATAGGAATGCCCCCACCACCTTTCCAAAGAAAAAGATAGGGCTATCTGCTAACATAATTGCAACCTTTCGAGGTGATATTGAATAATGCACAAACTATTAGAATTTAGTTAAATTTCGAAAATATTTAAGAATACAGTCATTATAAGAATCTGTTTATTTAACACATAACTTAGCGTGAGCCTTGTTATCATTCTCTATTTTTTTGGGATTGAATCGGAATCGTCGTCTACAGATTACCTTCATCCAGCCATCGAACCAAAGCTTCGACTGTTGCTGCCGCTTCTTTATAACCCAATCTTTCTTGTGAAGTTTCCAATCCTAACAGATCTTCGGCTCGTCCGGCGACATCTAATGGCGGAGCTAAGAGAGGTGATACGTGACCACCACTCAGTGATGTACGTTGGACGTCAATTTCGACCATGGGTCTTCTCATCCGTGTGATACTTCTTGCTTCTCGTAAAACTTCCTCCACCTCAGCACTTTCATCGATTGGATCGTCATCGTATCCTAGAATCAACGTCCGTCGAGCTCGATATGCCTTCCCGGCGGCAGATCGGACCATAGCGGGTGTAGGATTAAAGTCTCGTGCTCCATCTGCAACCTGACAAGAACAAGAACAAGAACAAAAAAAACAATACAAAACAGCGAGCATCAGCATCATGTTTTGTTTTTAAGAATAGGGCAGGATATCCTCGTTTTTCTTCATTTATGAAAATAATTATGTGTATCATCGATGAAGTACACTTACGCTATCATAATCGCTTACCTCATCAATTAGTCTGGGGATTTGTTCCAAAGTGACGATAGTTTCATGAATCACTGGTAGCAATCCCACCTCGGTTAAAGCAGCTACTGCAGGCTCCGCCCATTTAGCGTATGTATCGCGTATTTCCGATGGAATCTTGATATTTTGATCGTTATCGTTGTTATTACCGCCGAACGGAGAAGCAAAGGGTATTGGTATGGTTGGCAACAGTGATGCCCCCGCAGCAGCGTTCTTAAACATACTTTGAGCCTCGCTCAAGAGATCGTCTGAAGGTAACTTACCCTGTGAAGCCGCCTTCGCTAATTTCAATCCTAAGTATAAAGAATCATTGGAACTCGGTCCCCTCACAGGTTGCGACGACGACGACGACGACGAATCAGTACCAGTAGTAGTAGTACTACTACTACCACCTCCAATAGGTTGAGTCGCAAGTGATGAAAAAACTGGTGCAAAAAAGTCTTCAAAGAATGGAACAGCCTCACTAACAGGTTTATTATTGAAACTTAACAATGCATTAGCTGCACGGGGTGTATCGGGAAACAAACATGATATAAGTACCTGCAATAATGCACCACAGGAATGACCAATACCCACAACGGGTAATGCACCGTATTGACGTGCCAATGTCGGTGCGACATTTTCAAATTTTGTTAACACATCATCACAGGTAGTTAAATGATCGAATGACAAATCATACGGTGTCGCTACAATCAAAAATCCTTCATCTGCTAATTTTTCTAATAGAAATCGGTATGTAATATGTGGTGCCTTTCCAACTAATGCACCACCCAAAAAATGTATAACAGCTCGGGGGGTAATATTTGTTGTCGGATCGTTTTCAACAATTTCGTTGTCTTCACCACTGCTTTTAGTTGACGTTGGTCGGAGGACCCAATTGCCGTATAAATTTTCCCAATTACCGACGACACCAGCATTGATGTCATCGTCACCATCGTCGTCGTTGTCATTGACTGTTACGGTGTTGGAAGCCTTGTTACCGATATCGGGTCTCTTTTTCTCATTTGGAACATTTTTACTATCATTAATGTTGGTTGTTGTTGAGGTGTTACGGGAGGGGTTACTACGTTGCTGTTGTGATTTCGAAGACGAATCCGTTGTTGATGTTGATTTTATTGTTGCTGTTGTCGGTATCATTGCAACATTCAGCAATGTTGGTTGCCGAAAGCGAGAACTACGAGAATGAATTTTTGACATTGATCCCACGGCCGATGACGATGAATACGACGACGATGATGATAATGGTGGACGCAGTTTTGATATTGTTGTTGTCGACGATAGTAATATGGGATGGAATGCGGTCACTACAATCACATCTATCGTCGGAACCACTACCAACGCCACCACCACCACCAGCCACACCCAAATCATTGAAATGATCATTGTGAAGAATGGTAGTTTCAAATTTCTTGTGATAATGATTGTATAATTCGTTTTCTTCCTGTCTGTTTGCTTTATTATGTGATTGTCGTGATTTTCATAGCGTACCGTATTCGTAAAGCAATCGAATGCTGAGATTGGAACAACTCATCGATCATTGTGAAGAGATCGATTGAGAGTGACGCGATGGAAAGATCATGACATCATATATTTTATTGTGCAGTACTTCCTCCGTGCACCGCATGATTCGCACGCGCTATCGTGAGGTTTTTTTGCGCGTAATTAACACGCTAAAACCTTAAAATATTAAGATCTACTCAAAAAATAGAGGGTTAAAGAGCATCAAAAACAAAAAAATGATGGATCGATACAACTCAATACAACAAGATAGATCCAAATAGATATAGTTACGATTAAATCGTATACGCTAAATTTTAATTAATAAGTACTACTGTGTGTATTTATTAATGATAAATAGATACTGTACGTACTTGTTGCTTGTTGCTTGTGATGGCAAATACAGTATGTACAGTATCGATTGGATTGGATCCATTGGTTCTATTGTTTCGACTAGAAATGATTGTCCATTCCTCTCCGTAATAGATTAGATTTGCTTGTGTATTGTTGTGTTTGTATATTGTTGTGTTTGTATTGTACCTATATTAATCCAATTCCCAGTACTATGCCCCGAATTGTGCTTCTTGTCTCACTCTGTTCCTCATCTTCTTCCCAGATCCGATCAAATTCATCATCAATGCCGCCCGTAAAATATTCATCCTGCTTCATTGTTCTCCTTCCCTTCCTTTAGCTTCTTCAGTATTGGATGTGGTCCTGTGGATGGGTTGTTTGCACAATGATCAATGAAGAACGAGAACACTGCATTAACCGACCGAGCGGTATTGAGATAAATAAACAATCAGTGAAAACACACAAAAGTGAAAGTGAATGGATCATAGATTCATAGATTCAGGCTTGCTTGTTTGCACACGGTCTGGCACTTGTAATAAAACTATGATATGCAGAACCCTCCCACGAGTTCAATTTCGAAGTTTATAAGGACATTACGCCGTACTGGCGATAGTTGTCCTCTTTTCTTTCTCTCTCTCGCTCTCTTTTTTTTCGTAGCAGCAGCTTGTGTGCCAGAATTGATTTGACGATCAAAGAATCAGTTGTTTACTCTACTAGGTGGCTAGCTAGGTAGCTAGGTAGCTAGCTAGTTATCCATCCATCTACAGTATTCGTTTCATTTACTCATTTTCATTTCATCTCATTTCATCTCATTCAATATTCTTATTCAATTCTCATGTAATAGGCAGTTCGCATACGTTTGAATAAATCCAGCACAAAAAAATGCAAGAGAAGTAGCACTGATCCGTAATGCTAACGGTGGTGTGACCTTATACATGATTTCCATAATACTTTCTGGTGGTTGATATCCAATAATTTGAGATTGATGTACAATTTTTACAAATGAATTTTGTTGTTGCTGTAGTAATGATTGACGATATGCTGATATTGGTGCTGTTGTTGTTGTTGTTTTTGTTGTTGCTGGCACACAGGTAGACGTAGGCGTAGCCTTAGTCGTAGTTGTGGCAGGATTATGAAATCGTTCGAGTAATGTATGTTGTTTTAATTTATCTCTTGCTTCTGATGATTCAAGGTATGGAAATAGTAAAGATTGAACATAGTATGTCCCTATTAAGGTAATAGTACCAACACTATAACTAACAAATGATTGTTGTGGTGGCTGTGATTGTGATTTTGATTGTTGTGTCCGTGGTAACTTTAACAACTTTGAGTTGTTGCTATTGTTGTAATAATTGATTAATTTGAGTTGTTGTTGTTGCTGCTGTCGTACAAAGCAAAGTTCTGATCCTTGATACCATGAAAAATAACCCAAACATGCAACCGTCGGAGGGAGTGTAAGAACTGTTACACCGAGACACATTATTTAATAAGTTTTAAAAAAAAAAATCGTCTCGGAAGTAATATAGCACATCAAATCAACATGCAAATATTTTTCTTGGCGTTTATTATAATGAATTATTATAATTAATTCTCTCTGGACAAACTAACCTAACAGCTTGTATTGTTACTCCAGATTACTTTGAACTTGTACAATGTATATGTCGAATGTGTGTGCCAAAGAGGATTGATTCATTTGTTTCGAATGATCTACGGTATACGGAATGAGTTTTGTCGAGGAGCAAATGTTTAGCTACACCGACGAGTGTAAGCAAGAAGTGGTTTTATTCACCACCATGCTCAATGCATGATGTATTGTTCAATTTTAAAAATTCGATTTTCGAGAATTAAAAATCTTGCCTGTTCTTCGTTTTGACATTCACGCCGTCGAGTCGAGTGAGTCGAATGAATGAATGGGTCACGGTCATTTAGTCACATGATCAATTATGTAAATAGCAATATGATTACCCCTGCTTAAGTAGCCTATATAATATTATATATCGCAACACAGTCTTCGCTTTGAGATTAAGCCTAAATTCTAAATTGTAATGCATAAGAACGATGACTAGATATTGCACTGTAGGGGCTACTTCGAATCTCTGTGCTTCATTCGTTTGTATCATTGCTGTTCTAGATTTGTTCGACTGCAAAAACGAAACGAAACGAACTCCTCTGATCAAACTTTAATCGATATTCAATATAACGATTAATTCATTCAATATTAGCTCATACAATACCGGTACAATACTTCAAGTACAATACAATACAATACACTAAGGTAGTAATTAAATCGGTGCTAGCTATAGCATAAAATATATAATAATATAATGGACGCATATTTATCAGAATATGAAAAAGAGAAGAAGGATGCTGCACCTGAAAAGAGTCTTTATGAATCAGTGGCAGGATTTACAGATGAGATTGAAGGTGAATTAGAAAAGGTATCCGTGTACGGTGTACATTTTACAAGAAAGGTCGTACTATTGGTACTTGGTGCATTTGCTGTTATTGCAATCAGTATCGGTGTTAGTTTAGGTGTGACACTTGCATCCCCATCCTCCGCCACTACTGCTACTGCTACTACAGGAAATATAGATACTACTATTGTTGCTACCGGCGCTCCCACTACTGCTGATTTTTTCGATACAGAGAATGCTCCCACAACTCATAGTCCTACTACTGCCAATGGTGGCATGAATCCTAGACCCACTGTTGCTGCTGTTGTTGATACTGATACTGCTGCTACTGATACTGATACTGATACTGATACTGATACTGATACTATTGGCAATATAGATGATACTAATAGTGGTGCTTCAAAAGAACGTGCTCATGAATATTGGTCATTCGGAGAAGCTATTGATTCAATTATTGGAGAAGAAATTTATGATGATACAACACGTGAACATGAGACACTTGTTTGGATTTCTGATACAGATCCATTAAAATTAGATCCAAAGACAACACCAATAGATGATATATTACAAAGATATATTATTGCAAATTTTTATTTTGCAACGAATGGAACAACATGGCCGAATCAATTTAATTTCCTATCAAAGGATGATGTATGTGATTGGAATGATAGTACAAATGGAGTATTTTGTAATGACAATGGACGAATTATTAGTATTTTAGTGCAAGATTGTGCCTTATCTGGAACAATTCCACAAGATATCGGATTATTATCTCATATGGAAATTTTCAATATAACCAATAATGATATACAAGGAGATATTCCTATGTCGCTTGGTACGATATCTGGATTGACACATGTGGATATGAGTGAGTACAGTACAGTATTATTTATGCATAATTATATATATATTGATATATATATATATTTATTTATTTATGTGTGTGTGTGTGTGTGTGTATGAACAGATAATATTTTAATCGTGAAGTCTCATCCCATAAAATCATCCTTTATTATTGTTATTATTATTACTACTACTACTATTACTATCATCCTTCTACCAGGTGTGAATGGATTCTCAGGACAAATACCACCGAGTATTGCAATGCTACTCGAACTGGAAGTGTTAGATCTTTCTTTTAATGCATTAATCGGAGGTCTTGAAGGAAATATCGGACATCTTGAAAAGAAAAGTGAAAATTTACGTGCAGTCGATCTATGTACGTTGGTGTGTGTTTCAGTCTACTCTAGGACTACGAGTTGTCACTCTACGAGTTTGATATGTGGTCTCTTTTGAAACCTCTGAACCTTTTTTTATTAATCTATCAATCAAATTTGGCATGATCTCTTTTTCTATTTCGTTCTGTCACCGACATTCAAATTTTCACTAACCCAAAACAATTCTCGTTCTATTTTATTGAAATCATTTCAACAATTTAATTTTTAAAAACAGCATTTAACATGATTAAAGGGACTATTCCTGAAAGTTTTGGTGAAGGAACGAATCTTAACTATTTATACCTGAATAATAATAACCTGCATGGTCTTTTCCCAAAGAGTATTGGTAACTTAAATACTTTAGTAGAACTTGATATCTCCAACAACGACCTTTCTGGTTCGTTACCTTCTGCCTTGGGGGATCTATCGATGTTAGAAGTGTTAAATCTTTCCTTTAATGCATTAATAGGAGGAGATGGAGCTAGGGCGCTGAAGGATCTAGGAAAACTTGAGGAATTGTATATGAGTCACAATCTCCTTGAAGGAAATGTCGGACATTTTGGGAAAAGTGATAGTTTACGTATAGTCGATATATGTAAGTCACACTTTATCTCTCCATCTCTATTTGATTTGGATTGCTGTTTCTCTGTTCACTTTTGAAAGCTCTGAAGCTATTTTATCAATTACACTCGTTATTATCCTTTTTCCGCCAATTTTCACTAACCCAAACTATTCTCATTTTATTCGTTGAAATCATTTATAAAACAAAATCAGCATTTAACTCGATTGAAGGGACTATTCCTGGAAGTTTTGGTGAAGGAACAAATCTTAAATTTTTATACTTGAATAATAATAACATGGATGGTCTTATTCCAAATACTATGGGCAACTTAAAAAGTTTAGTAGAACTTGATATCTCTAACAACAAACTAACTGGTTCGATACCTTCTACCTTGGGGGATCTAACGACGTTAAAGATCTTAAAACTTGATTCGAATAATCTCCAAGACGAGTTACCGATGGAAATTAGTAATTTGGAGATGCTAGAAGAACTCGATCTCAGTAACAACATACTTGGGGGTAGAATCCCATTGGAACTTTCCAATTTATTCTATTTAACGACAATGGATCTTTCAAATAATAATTTCTCTGGAGATATGGATAGAGTTTTCTGTGTCGATAATCGGCCGGAATGGGGAAGCCCAATTGAAAGTTACAGAGCGGATTGTCTTAGCGACGATGTTTCTCTCTCGTGCGCCACTGAATGCTGCGATGGGAATAGCTATTGCTGTGATGTACCCAGTGGAGCAAACTGCAGGACAATAGAATATTAGGATTGGAATGATCACAAAAAAAAGTGAAATTGAAACCATCTCTTATATAATATTAACATAGTTTGTAAGTGAGATATGAATTTAGGTAAAATAAAACTTTATGATAGTCCAGTTAGCACGGCCACCAAATACCTCATTCTATCCAATACATTCTCATCCGAACCACATCGACGAAATATATGCTCGTTTTCGTTTTTGAATTGTAAACCATCAACGTTTTTAAAAATTGCTTGAAACAAGATCGGTTGATGATTGATTCATTCTTCGATTCATTCGATTCATTCATTCGTTCATTTTTCCGTTTGACGTTATTCGAAGATTAACGGCGATGTTTTGCATCCTGGAATGCGTTGCCTCATACTCAACTCAGAATTCTGCTCGTGCGTGACCAGAAACTATGGATTTTTCTAGATTTCATGGGACTGCCTTTCTTTATTTGAGGTTTTCAAGAGAAGCGGCCGCGCTATCAATACATAATACCGTTATGATTAAGAGTCGATTCGAGTCGAGTCGATGCAACGAAGATTTCAAAAAATGGCAATCAACTATCTAAAAGAAAGAGACGAAGGAAACATCTTTGAAAAATATGCCCGAGATTTTTAGATTTGTTACTTGTCACTACCCACACAAAGCAAAACTCGATCATTCGTTTTTTATTCGATCCAAGAAAACCAACATGGGCTCTTGTCTTTCCCTTGAAAGGCAGCAACTGCATGAGCGTCTCGACGAATATGACTACGCCTATTTCTATAAGGTAGAAAATCGCAACTCAATTCAGGAGGAAAGAACGAGGTGGTGGGAGAAAAATATCAGTCTAACCGGCAACAAATCTAATACAAGCCCCCCTCAAATACCAGCAGATCCATGGACTGTATCATATTCAGAGAGTGAACCATCACCAACAAAGACGGGTACTATTTACGGTATTTCTTCCCCTGTATCGTCACCTTCTAGTTCATACAGTACCTCTATACCATCTTTGTCAGAACCGAATTCTACTTCGAATATTCCTATCTCAAAACAAAGAAAAGCTTTTAGTTTTGATGATAGGCATGTGAAGAAGCAAGGCAGGGCCCTGCAACTCCGATTGGCTAAAAATCGGTTTCTTCAAATGGTTGTCACTAGCCAATCTTCACATCATGAAAGTTCTGTTGCTCCTGATGCATTCGATTCTACCTCAACTGTCGTCGTAGCGACAGATTCGTTTCAAACTGACGAGGATAACCGAGTGCTATCGATTTCTTGTCCGTCGTCAGTCCCCGAATCATTGCCATCGCAACAAACGTTAGAAGAAATAAATGTGAACTTTCACTCTTCTCGCGGATTGATCTGGAAGGAAATCACCAGTGAACACAATGTAACTGCTATGGCAATGAATCGTAAGAGTGTCGACTCACTCTCTTCGTTGTCTGCATGCCATAGCACGGATCCTCTATTGCTGGCTATGGGAGACGAGAATGGCAATATCGTGATAACTCAAATCAAAGATGAGGGACTTCGATCTAAAGATAGTAGTAATGCCGACGATACTTCGAAGACACCCAAAAGGGACCAACGCGGGGAAGCTCTGGAGTTCTCTATTGAAGGTCGGGTGCGGTCACTAGATTTTGGAAGTTGCGAACAACTCGTGGCTGGAGGGGATGGCTGCTATGCTTGGATATTGCAAATCATCATCGACACGTCTTCCCAAACACTTCAAAATATTGTAGTCATCCATAAACTGGAAAGAATCGATCGTATCTACGCTGTATGTTTCTCTCCTGACCGTCGATTTTTGGCAGTAGGTGGGTTTGATGGCAAGACTGCATTGATTCCGATGTCAACGATATGGAACCAAGAAGTGGAAAAGAGAGATGACGACGAAGATTCTTTTTTACAGCTGATGAAAAATTCCATCATAGAGTTGGGACGACCAGGCTTGATCTATTGCCTTGATTGGAGTCTAACAGGTGACTTTTTAGCAGTTGCAGGTAGTGACAAAGTTTGTGCGATATACAGTGCGACCAGCTTTGAATTGATCCATGAAACGGCGAGTCGAACAACAGCGATACAGGCTCTTCAATGGAGCCACGATGGAAAGTATCTGGCAGTTGGAGACAGGGAAATTTCAATTATTGAAGGCAATTCACCATTTAAGATCCAATGTGAGATCAGCAATACTCCTGAAACTTCTGCAATGGCAAAGTTTCGGTATCGCATTACTTCGTTGTGTTGGAGTCCTTCTGATTCGTATCTGGCGATCGGTGGTAGTGATGGTCGTTGTCTCGTCGTCGAAACAAAGGGGTGGGCTCTGGTTTATGAACATCACAGAACAGAAAATATCAATGCCCTGGTATGGGGACAACAAAATAATATTATGAATAGTGATATTCGACGCTACCTAGTTGTAAGTGACAATGATTGCAGTGTTGCCCTTATTAAGGCCGGAGCGGAACCAGATGTAGACGACATTTCGTCAGTTGCTTCAAGTTCGAATTTCAGCCAAAGCACTAGAAGTAGCGATTGGGTGCTACGGGGGGATGAGTTCCGCGATATGGATGGTGAACCAAAGGAATTTCCCCGAGAAGTCAAGTCACAGTCTAATATCACAGCAGTCGCCTTCTCCAAATCTAGTAAGAGATCTTCGTATTTAGCCTATGCCGCTGATGATTGTTCCCTTACAATAATGAGGACAAGAGACTGGAAGATAGTGTTTGTGAGTAATCGCGACTATTTAATCAGTGCTATCATTCTAGCAAATTCCACAGCGCTCACCACATCCCATTTTTTCTGTTATTATATCAAAGCAAGTTGAATTTGCTAAGCCAATCCGATCTCTTGTCTTCTCAAATTCCAACAACTACATTGCGTTAGGAGGCGATGAAGGCATCTTGAATATACTATCGGTACGAAGCAGAACCATGATTCTCAATAGTATCCTATCTTCTGCCATCAAATCAATTGAATTTAGTAGGCGCGATGAACGGCTTGGAATCGGGTTGGAAGATGGTATACTTTCTCTATTCCGACCAGAATCTTCGTGGGAATCAGTTGGGGATATAGATCAAAGCGAGTCAGCTATAGTAAGTATCATCAAACTACCTCATTGCCACTGGATAGGGTGGACTCCTTGACTTATTCATGTATTCTCTCACATTATTTGTTTATTATCATCACCTTGATTGTGTGATCCAATTTTTTGTTCTTGTTATTGATAATGATGAAAAAGACGTGTCAAAGTTGGACGTCTAAAACTCTAGCTTGTGGTCGCATGGACGGGTCAGTCACTCTGTTTGATACCGAGAATGTCTTTAGCAACTTCTTCGTTCCAATTGCAGAGTATACAAGTAGTCTTCCCGTTAGATCAGTTGCATTTAAAGCAAGTGGTTGTTTGTTGGCGATTGGAGGAGACAACGGCGTTGTTTCGATACTCAGCGCTAAGGGTGGTTGGGTACTTAGTAACCAAATCAATCTTGGATGCAACATTCTATCTACCAAATGGTCTCCAGCAGGGCGATATGTAGCTCTCGCTGGTTCCGGTAAGACCTTTAGTGTTTGCGACTCAACCACTTGGGCGACGGTAGGCGAGGTCAACGAGACTATATCTTCCATTTTTACAAACAAGGTTGAGTCTATTTCATGTCTTGATTGGAGCCCTGATAGCAAGTGGGTGGCGATTGGTGGAGTGGGATCAGGTATACACATTCTGAATACCTCAGATTGGACACTATTGGGTCCATCTACGGACGGTTTTACCTTCACTTCTACATGATAGCTTATAGCTTATACGGCATAACAAAGCACTAGGTAGTCAGATAACAAATAGACTTTAGTAGAAACATTATGATAACTAGAAGCTAGAAAGTGATTTGGTTATGACACATTTGAACATCTGAGTGTACCGTTAACCAGGTGCTGTATGATAAACCTATATAGAATCGTGTTTTAGTTGCAAGTATTCAGAGAATGACTCAAGCGTGTGTGTATGCATGTCTCATCAGCAACATATACAAGATTATCACAGGGGGATATAGCGTGTGGATGATTAACTTGATTTGTAGACATGCTGTGGGTACAATAGTAGTTGTCAGGCAAAAAATGTATGCCTAATTTAGTGCAGCTTTGTACGTCTTCTAGAATATATTTAATGGTGGCGGGTTTCTATTTGATCTGAACATTCCACGAGATTTCTGATCTCAAATTTAAGTTACTTTACTTATTATTATTTGTTATTGCTGATTTTCAATTTTTTTTTTTCTTTTTTCATTTTTTTTAATAATCTTTGCGCTGTGTTATGACAGTTCAAACCCAGCATTAGCATTACTACGATATGGATCATTATTATTTCGATAACTATAGTCATTTGTGCTGATAGGCATATGTCCATTGTTGTAATGTGGATTACCACCGGTCCCAATTAATTTTCTACATGGCATACATACGATCTTAACAGCAACAGATGAAATCGTTATCGCCAATCGACAGATACTTGCATATATCCCATCTGGATTTTCACTCATCTGATGAGCAGTTAATATCAAAGCAACTATTCCAAGAAAGATACCTAATCCACCCGCCTGTCGGGCAACCTTTTCTTCCTTGTTTAATTCTTTTTCTAATTCCTGAACCTCCTCCTCTTCGGCATGTACTGCATCTTCATTTTGAATTGGATCATCGTCTGATTTAATGTAAGACTTCTCCGTTGGTTTGTATGTGGGTCTATCTGTTACAGGTGTTTGAGTAGGATATTTAGTCCCAGGTTTGGACGTGGGTTCATTGGTAGGATTGTCGTTAGTAGCGTTTTCTTCTTCTACTTTATTTTCTTCTTTGTCGTTCTGTTCCTCCTCCTTTTGCTCCTCATTATTATGAGTAGTATCTTCCTCCTTGCTGGCTGTTGAAGAAGATCCACTACTACCTTCGTTGTTGTTGTTTTCTGCATCTTCCTTTGTTGTCGTAGATTGTTTTTCAATTTCACCATCGATTTCATTTCCACTCTCATTATCATCATTATTATTATCATTATTATGTTCTTCCTCAGCAGAGTCTTCGTTTGGAGTTTCATCTTCCATTTTCACCGTATCGTCCTCCTCCTTTTTTGCTGGAGGTGGTGATTCTTTTTCTTCTTCTGCTTCTTCTGCTTCTGTGTCTTCCACCCATCCATTTTCTTTTGCTGCTACGAATGGTTCTTCCTTTTTCATTCCAGGTGGTCCTTCCCCATCATTGTTATTATCATTGTTATTGTTATTACTATTATTATTACTAGTCATTTCCTTTATCTGTTCCGTTCGGTATTCTTCTTCTTCGTTTTCGTCCCCAACGTTGCGACTGGTCAACAATCTGGTACCAGTATGTCGCAAAAAAGTTCTTATCGTCGTCGTCGTCGTTTCTTTCGTTTTTCTGGTGTTGTCGTACGAAGCATTAGTTGTAGTTCTTATATCTGATGATGATGATGATGATAATGATGATGATGATACAATGATGACGCCGTTATAAAATAGACAGAGACAACATAATAATCGTATCGCCCTCATGCGCATCATAATTGTTTTAACTTTTGATCCAATGATGATTGATTCGATTCTGATTCGATTCTTGATTTAAATGAATTTCGATCCTTTTTTTTAAGGCTGGCGAAAGAGAATATAAATAACAACGACAATAACAATCTGCCTGTAATCTGCTTTTGGTAATCAATCAAGCAATCAACTAACTAACTTCTTTGTCGTTCCCTCTTGTTATGGTATCTATTACAGGTACTGTTTTGATCGGAAGACTGTAATTTGTGGTGTAGAAGTGAAGTCATTTTTAAATTAATTTTTTTTATTGACGATTTACCGTTAACTTATTTCATTTTGCTCGTGTTAGTTTCCATGATATGACCAGTATTTACCCCCCTTTCAATATGCTTCCCCCTAATTTAGGCTATATAATAAACCCCTTAATATTCCAGTGCAAGACTCCAGGCAACAGGCAACGGAAGGACAATCACAGTCCGTCCGTTTACCCCGAACCACGCTTGAAGATTCGCGCCGTTACCAACGAAGCATACTAGTAGGATACGTAGATAAGATTCGTAGGTAGAGTAAGGCAGTACCCTTAAGGTACAGGATATGACGATCCGGCAAAGCAGAATCGCCAAGAGAGGAAGGATAGGGAAATCAGACGACGGAACGTAAACTCACTCGTTCCATTGTTTCTTCTGATGTCTGTTTCCATGGGTTGCGATTCCTATCAAGCTAATCTAGCTAACAGGATCTCACCATGGGATTTTTCTTTAACAGTAACAAACAGGTTTCACAACCAATTCGTTGACAACATATCAACTGTTTCTGTTCTACCGAACACGAAACAACAACTAACGTCCAAATACAAAGATGACACAAAACTCAATAATCGTAACAAATATCTGTATTACCATAATCAGACATGCGATTTACACCATATTCTTGTCTCACGACTACCGTCTCACGACACCCTGTCTCACGACTACCGTCTCACGACACCCTGTCTCACGACTACCGTCTCACGACGTTTCGCCTAGCGATTCACAAAACCAAATCTGAGGACTCCTTACAAGGATCAATCTTCACCATCGGCAATCGACAGTTTTTCATTAGCGAAACTAATCCACGAATCGTTTATTAGCAAAACTAATTCACGAATCCTCTGTGGCGATTCGTGACTGATGCTTCGACTGCGAACCTTGACTCAACTTTCAAAAATTACTTAACGAACAGTCCAACATTGGCTTTCAGGGGAGTACATGTTCTCCTTTCCGAGTTGAAGTGACTAGTCGAGGCAATTGGAACCAAGCACAAGCAAATGGAATGCTTAGGTACATAGTATTCGTGAAAGTCACATTCACTAAGTGTAACAATATTCACCAAACATATAAGATGAACCACATGTCACCACGACTACTATTCCGATACAAAATTTGACAAAAGTGACTTTATTCATAATTGCCGAATCATATATATATATATATAATCAAACATATATGACGATTCCTTCACAACCATGATTACATCCTTAAACAACAACTCGATGATCGATCGCGCTCTTCAAACGAAGACTGCATCGGACAAAGTTCGCGATCGTAGAAGAACCGATGCTGATACAACTGACCTAATGCCTCTTTCAAAGACTACATTCAGCTATGTACAAATCGCAGCAATCAAAACCGATAGTAAATATCGATGTCTATGTCGACTCCGACGTCGACTCCGACGTCAATGTCGATGTCTAACCAATATATACTGATAGATATATGGATAAACAACGATTAACTGCACAAGAACCGTCTTTTCACAGGTGAAAACAACGATTCATTACCTACGAATCGTCTCTTCACAAAACCACAACGTAACACAATAATCAGATCAGGTGCTCACAATACGCTTGACGAGAACTTACAAACGCAAATCAAACATCATGGCTTCCCAAACCAACGTCTTACGATTAAATTGCTTTAACAAGAATTACAACACCTACTCTGTACTACCACTACGAACACCAAGAACCAACGTAAAAGATTACCACTTGAATCTTGGAAAAGATGCGTCCTCGAACATCGGTCGCATCCAACCTGACGAAAATCTACGATACGTGTTCATCAACGAGGACATGAAGCTCGATGTATTACGCTGCGTCATTCCAGCTGAGGGATATGACATGGCAGCAATTGCTGGAGACGGCATTATGGACACAACAATGGTCCGCCTTCGCAACGGCAACACAGTTTTCAACAACTTCGTCGCTATCATGAGTAGAGAGATGGTAAACATGGGAGGGTTCCGAACGATCGATGACGTCGACGTCGATGAGCTCATCAAACCTGATGGTTCTCTCGTCACTTTAGCGGACATCGGCCTCGATGGTAACGAGGATGATCCGAAGTTGGTAATCTTACCAATTGCTATTCCCATTCCTCATGGACATCCTTTACCCCTCGGCCATAAAGTCGATGAAGATCTTCCACCTTCCGAAGTGGAATATCCCCCATATTTCTTAGCCTGGTTAAAGGCAGTCAAGATCCTCCAAGCCATCAACAAGGGTGTACCAGTAACTGGTTCAGTGGCAGGTAACGACATGCTTTTCGGTCGCGACCAGTTCCACGAAACAGTCGCTGATGCTGATGCTGAAGAGAACAACTACGACAGGATCATTCAAGCTACAGGAGACATGATTTCGAAAGATACTTACGTCCTATGTCCAATGCCGGTTTTGCCATCATCTGATTTCCATCGTCAGCACTTCGACGAGGCGGAAGTTGTTACAAGACGAGCATTGTTTGATGTCGGACAATGCGCGTCTACCGAAACAGTCCAACCGAATCAGACTACAGCGACTGACCTCGCCGGATATTCAAAAATTATCGGTGACGCACTCGCGAAGCGTAGCAAATCGGATGATGCTAAAAAGACAGGTTTCTCCAACAACGTTGAGGAGAAATTGAAACTTTTTGGAGCATCTACCGGGACAAACGGTTTCGGTGAAGAAATTCTTGTGCTAGGAACAATTTCCGAAGCGTGCAAAAGTATCTTCGCTGATAAAAACAAAACCTCGTCAGCACAATGCTTCCAGAACGCTATGCACTCCGAAGCAGTAAGCCATGACGGATGAAGGGGGAAACATCGCAGCGGACAACTTGATCTTCAACGAACGCCAATTCAACGCGGTCTTTGTTGTCAAATTGAAAAGTATGCAATTTATGAGAACAGCCCTTGCACACAACCGTTTGGACTTCGACGCTCAGATCACCATTTTAAATTTTCTTCCTGCCAACGAGGACAATCTAGCATTCCAGAAGATGTTACAATCTGACCGAACGGCCCAAGAGGAGGATCAGATGGAATGCGATATTACGAAACATACTAAGCGGACCACCAATCTCTTCATCGACGGTTATCAGGTCGATCGTTTCCATCTTTACACCTGTATCGCAACATTCATGTGTTTTATCCGTGTTATGTTCGAGAATGGAAAAGAATCGCTAATCTACAAGGGATTTGAGAACCTACTCACATACGTCAAGAGTTCCGAAGGGGCCGGTTGGTTAACTTTGAATACTCGTACCTATTCGAACACTATCCATCACTTGGTCTGCGAGTTACAAATACTGTTGGTAGGTGTCCAGAAATTTACATCCAACAACGATGCCCTTGTCCGAATGGTCAAGAACGATGCTGAAATTCCTGGCGCACATGCCAACCGCATCAAGTCAGTATGCGAAAAAATGCACTTTGTTTGGACACAACGATGCGTCGAACCTGTCAGCACTTTCATCAACGCCCCAGAGACGTTTTCCTGGTTCCCTCTAATATCAGGAAGGAAGTTTACTATCAAACAACAGGACTATTCTGGCACACCGACACACCAGAAAGA
Organism: Fragilariopsis cylindrus CCMP1102; assembly: GCA_900095095.1. Taxonomy (NCBI): domain Eukaryota; phylum Bacillariophyta; class Bacillariophyceae; order Bacillariales; family Bacillariaceae; genus Fragilariopsis; species Fragilariopsis cylindrus. The sequence continues at coordinate 1,249,701 of FMBT01000289.1, forward strand.
TGCGAAAAAGGGCGACGCACCTGCTTCGGGAAAGCCAAAGGTGTCGCAAAGCACGATAAGCCTGTAAAGGACAATCCTAATCGTGCCGTCAAGACCAATGAGGTAATAGAGAAAGAGAAAAAGGGATGGCTCATGTACACTGGAACCAGCAAGAAATTACCTTCTTGCGGAGAATTCCATGAGGGAAAACGCCTATGCAATGGCTGGATCTATGTGGGACGTCACTGCGGTGCAGATGCATGCAATCGCATCCATGCCAACAGTTTCGACAAACTTACCCCGGAATTCCAAGGAAGAGTCAGAACTTGGGTAAACGATAAGAAAAACAAAGTCCGATGGCACCTGGAAGAGAACCCAAGAATAGTGAGTAACCAAAACCACGTTTCTTATGTCTACTATCCACGCCCACGAATCGAACAAATACACATTACATATAAGATTAACTAATTTTCGTTTAATTTACATACTCTTATTCTACATTCCCTTCACTAGCACTTATTTCACCTATCTGCAGAGAGCCAAACACCAGCACGCTCGATGCCTGTTTTCTTGGTGCTTTCTCAAGCAACAAGGTACTCCAACCAATAATCCCTATTGATCCAGTGGTACCACTCGAGTGCGATCCTAGTAGTCCTCTATTTAAAATAGCGAGCAAAACAATCAATGAACGATCGCCTGCCTTTACCGAAGAATTCCTTCCAAAAGCAAACGTTGAGTCTCATCGTCATCCCAACCAAAGTCCGTTCGTGAACGCTGGACCTCCTGCCTCGTTCTCAACCAACGAACTACATAATGGGCCAAAAGCCTGCCGGAGGGAGTCAAACAACCCTTATTCGACATAAATGGTAAGAAAACAAAGAGTATGCGACATAAAAATATTTCGTTTACTAGTGAATATCGTTTTCGCCATATTATCCCTTTCTTGTATTTAGGCGAATTCCTTGACAAGGAAAGCCAGAAAACCTCGAAGAAGTTTCGTTCCTAGCGAAACAGTTTTCAGAACTACAATCCGAGTACGGTTCGGTCGATACGGAACCTATTCGCGGATTTGAAAACTACAAAGATTTCCGAGACGAAACAGAACTCAACAAGCATCGCATCCGTCTCCATTCGGCAGCCCTGCTACAACATAGCTGCGATGTTGAGAAATTGGTATATTACTCGGTGGCCCACACGTTGGGGCAAACCGGAATGTACCAAAAATCCTCCAAGATTTAAAAGAAAGGGGTACACCCAGAAATCCTAGCCGAAATCAAGCGTGTCTTCGAGCACGGTTCGCCAAGGCATATTAATGCCACCAATACTGAACAGAACTTGAAAGATTACTACCAATACGGCAACCACGAATCCGTTAACGATAATGAAGACGAAGTTGAGAAAGTACTTCTAAAGGATCACCGAAGAGGTAACACTTTACTCGTCGATCCAAGACTATTCGCGTACATCCCGAACAGTCATCTTTCTCCACAAGGACTTGCAGACCTTTTTAATCTATGGAAAGAGGCCCGCCACATATCCGATGCTCACATCGCGTACACCCGGAATCGATGTCAATCAATGATTGGACCAACAAAAGAACGAACCTCCAGTCTATTTTGCTGGAAGTTTCGTTCGATTCTGCCAGTGGATATACAACCTAAGGATTCATATCCAAAGCGACGTATCCTCCTTGGCGACGACGATATGACGAATGCTTTCAGATTCATCAAAAAACAATCCGTCTACAGTTGCCATGAATGGCTTCATGGCGAATGGGCATCTCGGGTTCTCTACAGGACAATGCTTCGGCGCCTGTTTTTCTCCACCGAATTTTGACCAAGGAGCAAAGGACGGCAGCAACAAGCAAGCTATCTCTGGGAGAAAGAACCAGAACGTACTTTAGCTAGAGCAGTGGACCATACAAGCCGAATGGTCTTTGAAGAATGCACCTCGACGGAATCATTCACACAAGCATCAAAGGACGCCCTCAACACGGGCGTGTTTCGGAATAACGGATCGCGGAAACCACCGGAATTTCCTATGCAAGTAGATGATTGCATGTATGCTGACGTCGAAGAATATTTCAAACTGACTGCAGCATCTAGCATCATGTCTCTTGAGGACGTTTTTGGAGTAGACCATCCGTGCCAGGAGAAGGCCCTATCACAAAAGAAGTTCAATCCATTGTACAACGAAGAACGACTCACCGTCGGACACGAAGTGCAATCGCGTAGAATGGTAGTCGTCGTTTCAGTACGACGACGTGCTAAGGTCATAGCATATCTGACCGATGAAGGGTGGACAGTAGTAGGTTCACTTAAATCAATCAGAGAAGCATGCACCGTCTTGGGTTTAATTGGCTCAGCAGCAGAATATAATCCTTGGGCTCGAGCCCAATTATTCATACTGCAGAACCTCGTAAGAGAGGAACTGGCAATACGATACAAAAAAGCGAAAATCGATCAACGACTTAAAAAGCTAATCGATAATAAAGTACGTCGATTGCCCACCACCATGAGGCATCGGATGGAAAGCATCGTTGCAACAGAATATGCTGCCTACATGTACCGTAACGGAATCTATTTTGCACTCAGTGAACCAATAACTAAGTGTGTCATGATTATCATACGCAGTCTAGCAGATAAGCGATGGGAATGTCCCATAGGACATATTATTCCTAGAATGCCGACTTGGACAACATCGGGCGATGCATCTGATTTAGCCCTATCCGTATACATCAAGCAAGCCAAAGTTTTTTGTTTGGTACCATTCGGCAAAGACCTTTTCTCACGAATCAAAGGCCTAGGAAAAGACAAAGAAGTCTTCATTAATAGCCTCGAGTACATCGCGCTCCAGCTGGCTCATATCATCATCAACGAAATCTACGACGAAAATCCGTCGGCGTTTCCTCCTTCACCAACGCACTTGGCGTTAGGTGACAATACGCCATCGGTTTCGTGGCTCAACCACCACAGTACAGCTTCTACAATGGGACAAAACCAAATCCGATTGACTGCAGAGTATTCCATCGATGCCAATGTCAAATCGTATGCGGAACATTTGCAAGGAATCAAGAACGAAATGGGAGATACAATTTCGCGTCCTCACGAACTCTTTACTCCAAAACTAACAACAATTTATGATGTCCCTTTCTCTACACTCGTTAAACAGGTCTGTCAGAAACTTCCAATTCTGCGATCCTATCGGGTTTTCCTCTTGAGTCCAGAGCTCTTCTCAGTCCTGAGCTCATCATTGTTAAAAAATGTGAGATGGGAGCGTCCACAAAAGCCACAGAGAAACGGACAGCTTGTACCCGTCGATGCCATTTTATCTACTGGTGCACAATCCGAGGTGTCTACGACTCAATATTTCCTCTAATCACACTCACCGATACGTCTCTGGTCTACCTCCTAGCCTGTTACACAGCTTTCCTGGCAACAGGACATGCGATCGGCTTGAAAAGTATCAAATCGGGAACAGTCGATGCATATCTTCTTACTATCAAGAAGTTTTTAAAAAACTTCGACGAAATAAGTGATCGGGACGCTCGTATGTTTACCGGGACCGCTGTTATTGCACCCCCGATCAAAAAGGTCATTGATGAAATGAAGCGGTTTGAAAAACAACCGAACCGAAGAGAGCCTTGGACATTACAACTTCAAGCCAGATTATACAAAGAATCGCAAGATGAACCTGCTGATAGCCTAACTAAAGTAGGATTCCAGTGGTTTAGTTGCGTTCTCCCAGCAGGTTGCCGACGCATCGAATGGTGCCAACCGTATGCTAGCCGGGATCCCACCAAAGAACCAGAACTCAACATTCGAAACGAAACGTATGCATTCTGTGTTGATGATGTCCAGTTCCTTGGAATAGGACAGAGACGCTTTACAACGCCATATGCAATACAAAATCGTGATGAGGTGTACTTCGTGGAACTCACTTTCAGAGTGCAGAAAAACGGAAAGAACGGAGAAGTAAAGCGCTTTGCGCGTAACTATAGATCACCGTTCATGGATCAAATCACCCATTGGATAACCATTCTCGAACGCTTCTCCCGTTTGGTTGGATTAGAAGATAAGACACGCCCTCTTGCAATTTATTATGACTATGCCAAAGGGAAAGTGTTGAACATCTGTTCCGACGATTCAAAAAGTATTTTACAGAACATCGTCCGCCTTGAATACGGCATAACCGATCCCAAGGAACTTAGCAAATGGACGAATCATTCTATTCGAGTAGGAATGGCATGTATTCTCCAATCGCAAGGGAAATCGGGGGACTATATCCAGCGAGCACTAAGATGGTGCAGCGAATCATGGAAATTATACACTCGAAACCTTTGGAGCGAATCGATTGATCTGTCAAATACAATGTCAAATGAATTGGAAACTGTTACACAACTATTGGATGCATATTAATCAATCGTTCCAATACATACCGTACCGATTGCATATTACGAACGCTCTCTAAAAATAAATAATACTAATATATACGCCTCTCAAATTTACCAACCGTCGGATCGCCAAATGCGAAAGCCGTTGATCCGACCGTTTTTTTCTAGTCGTAAAATTTGAATATTGCGCGCATAATCGCGCATCCAGAATCGCGATGTCAACAACTGACACACATTTTACATTCGACCACAACTGACAATTTTCAGCATAACATCATATACTCCTATCGATGCAATTCGAAACGGAATCATCACGTTAGCTAAAAAGCGTTTCTCTTTCGTCGTTTCTATTATTCGTAACCAACATACAGAACCATGCTATAGTAACCAGCATACATCGGCAACGATGTACAAAACTTTCAATATTTCACTTTTCCACACAAACGTTCTGTCCATAACGTACACATAAATTCAAAAACTCGACAAATCAATCCCCGAGTTCAAATACACACTACCGATTACAATGAAAAGTCTATTCGGCTTCATGTCTCCTAAAAAGGCACCATCTCCTCCGATTGTCCCACCTCCTCCGGTTGATCCATCGTACTATAATATGTTGGGTGCTTTACCAGTAGCGCAACAATTCATGGTCCTTGGACATATCAAGCGATTGTATTCCGGGCTTGCCGCGGCTGGTACAACAACCTACGCCGCTGCTATTGGAAACAATGACTCCGGTAGCAACCGCACAAACGAGCATCGTCGGGGTCACACCTGAATCGGATCGTAACGTAAGACGTCGACTCGACTTTGCTCCACCCAACGAAGCGGCACTCGACGCAATGTTGTCGGAAAAGGACGAATATGGAATCCACCACATTTTCGGCAATGCGCTTATCAACCACTATCTAAAGAAGTATTCTTCACCCACGATCGAGGTCGTCGTGAAGGAATTGAGTACCGGACCGCACCCGTATTACAAATTCAACGCAATGCAGCTGCTATACACAGTATTCCAGATGACGAAGGCTACGGACGCTGTCATCAGTAGTGTCAACACACAATTCGCTAACCATATTCCGGTAACGCGGTGACAACATGCCAGCAGACACGTTATACGTTTCCTCAATAAAACGGCGTTAAAACGTGGGAGGTTCCAAAGATGACTTACGAAGCCCTATTGTCAGTTGAACACAAAACCGATCATCATCGAGTATTGCGCGACAAACACAAATTTGAAGATGAGGCTGGCCCCCATTATTGGCCCATCTTCTGCATTTTATTCAGAAAGGAACGACTCCTTCTCCCTTTCAACGATACCAGTGCCGGTCTTATTCTTGGTTCCCAATTCTTGGAGCAAGATTGGGATCGAAAAGGTTTCAAAAACTATGTAAAGACTTGCCTGCACAACAAGATTGTCCTGTTGTTGACAATAAAGCTAGAAAGACCAATCAAAGCGTTATCCGCGAATTGAAATACCTCAAGGCGTGGACTATCGCTGCCAAAACTGGGACTAGGGTTGGTTAAACATACAATCCACCAATACATTTGTGAGCGCTGATCCTTCGACAGACTCACTATACAATACATTTCATACAATCCGTGAGCCGATCCTTCGACAGACTCACTATACATTACATTACATACGATCCGTGAGCACTGATCCTCGACAGACTCACTATACAATAACAATACATACATACCGTGAGCGTACATACAAATACGTCCCACTATACTACAACTGACATCATCTATATCCGATCATGCCAAATAACATAACTGGCATCATCTATACCCGATTATGCCAAATAACATACAACAAAGTATAATATTAACTATATAAAATTTCAAAAAAAAAAAAAAAAAAAACTTTCTTTTCTTTTCTTTTTTATCCGGCTGGCCTGCCACTATATTTACATGGCGGCTACGAACTCACCGATTACTGGTACAAACACCATCAACCGACTCATTATAGTCGCAGCCCATTAGTGGCGGTGTTAGGAGCATCGCGCTTCCTGCAACGATCGCAATTTCGGGATCCCCAAACCCGAATACCGAAATGCAATCTCTACAGTAATCACTCACTATCTCTCTAGCAGCTTAGTTAACCTGCCAATCACTCCTATGTACTAAACATAGTATTCATAGGACCATAGGTAGATCACATAGCTAGAAATAGTGCCTCCAGCACATGCCATGCATTCTGTAGGAGCAGACCAGCCGAGACGGCGCACGTGAATTGGGCGAAGTAGATTCTCCAGTGCAAGACTCCAGGCAACAGGCAACGGAAGGACAATCACAGTCCGTCCGTTTACCCCGAACCACGCTTGAAGATTCGCGCCGTTACCAACGAAGCATACTAGTAGGATACGTAGATAAGATTCGTAGGTAGAGTAAGGCAGTACCCTTAAGGTACAGGATATGACGATCCGGCAAAGCAGAATCGCCAAGAGAGGAAGGATAGGGAAATCAGACGACGGAACGTAAACTCACTCGTTCCATTGTTTCTTCTGATGTCTGTTTCCATGGGTTGCGATTCCTATCAAGCTAATCTAGCTAACAGGATCTCACCATGGGATTTTTCTTTAACAGTAACAAACAGGTTTCACAACCAATTCGTTGACAACATATCAACTGTTTCTGTTCTACCGAACACGAAACAACAACTAACGTCCAAATACAAAGATGACACAAAACTCAATAATCGTAACAAATATCTGTATTACCATAATCAGACATGCGATTTACACCATATTCTTGTCTCACGACTACCGTCTCACGACACCCTGTCTCACGACTACCGTCTCACGACACCCTGTCTCACGACGTTTCGCTTAGCGATTCACAAAACCAAATCTGAGGACTCCTTACAAGGATCAATCTTCACCATCGGCAATCGACAGTTTTTCATTAGCGAAACTAATCCACGAATCGTTTATTAGCAAAACTAATTCACGAATCCTCTGTGGCGATTCGTGACTGATGCTTCGACTGCGAACCTTGACTCAACTTTCAAAAATTACTTAACGAACAGTCCAACATTGGCTTTCAGGGGAGTACATGTTCTCCTTTCCGAGTTGAAGTGACTAGTCGAGGCAATTGGAACCAAGCACAAACAAATGGAATGCTTAGGTACATAGTATTCGTGAAAGTCACATTCACTAAGTGTAACAATATTCACCAAACATATAAGATGAACCACATGTCACCACGACTACTATTCCGATACAAAATTCGACAAAAGTGACTTTATTCATAATTGCCGAATCATATATATATATAATAATCAAACATATATGAGGATTCCTTCACAACCATGATTACATCCTTAAACAACAACTCGATGATCGATCGCGCTCTTCAAACGAAGACTGCATCGGACAATGTTCGCGATCGTAGAAGAACCGATGCTGATACAACTGACCTAATGCCTCTTTCAAAGACTACATTCAGCTATGTACAAATCGCAGCAATCAAAACCGATAGTAAATATCGATGTCTATGTCGACTCCGACGTCGACTCCGACGTCAATGTCGATGTCTAACCAATATATACTGATAGATATATGGATAAACAACGATTAACTGCACAAGAACCGTCTTTTCACAGGAGAAAACAACGATTCATTACCTACGAATCGTCTCTTCACAAAACCACAACGTAACACAATAATCAGATCAGGTGCTCACAATACGCTTGACGAGAACTTACAAACGCAAATCAAACATCATGGCTTCCCAAACCAACGTCTTACGTTTAAATTGCATTAACAAGAATTACAACACCTACTCTGTACTACCACTACGAACACCAAGAACCAACGTAAAAGATTACCACTTGAATCTTGGAAAAGATGCGTCCTCGAACATCGGTCGCATCCAACCTGACGAAAATCTACGATACGTGTTCATCAACGAGGACATGAAGCTCGATGTATTACGCTGCGTCATTCCAGCTGAGGGATATGACATGGCAGCAATTGCTGGAGACGGCATTATGGATACAACAATGGTCCGCCTTCGCAACGGCAACACAGTTTTCAACAACTTCGTCGCTATCATGAGTAGAGAGATGGTAAACATGGGAGGGTTCCGAACGATCGATGACGTCGACGTCGATGAGCTCATCAAACCTGATGGTTCTCTCGTCACTTTAGCGGACATCGGCCTCGATGGTAACGAGGATGATCCGAAGTTGGTAATCTTACCAATTGCTATTCCCATTCCTCATGGACATCCTTTACCCCTCGGCCATAAAGTCGATGAAGATCTTCCACCTTCCGAAGTGGAATATCCCCATATTTCTTAGCCTGGTTAAAGGCAGTCAAGATCCTCCAAGCCATCAACAAGGGTGTACCAGTAACTGGTTCAGTGGCAGGTAACGACATGCTTTTCGGTCGCGACCAGTTCCACGAAACAGTCGCTGATGCTGATGCTGAAGAGAACAACTACGACAGGATCATTCAAGCTACAGGAGACATGATTTCGAAAGATACTTACGTCCTATGTCCAATGCCAGTTTTGCCATCATCTGATTTCCATCGTCAGCACTTCGACGAGGCGGAAGTTGTTACAAGACGAGCATTGTTCGATGTCGGACAATGCGCGTCTGCCGAAACAGTCCAACCGAATCAGACTACAGCGACTGACCTCGCCGGATATTCAAAAATTATCGGTGACGCACTCGCGAAGCGTAGCAAATCGGATGATGCTAAAAAGACAGGTTTCTCCAACAACGTTGAGGAGAAATTGAAACTTTTTGGAGCATCTACCGGGACAAACGGTTTCGGTGAAGAAATTCTTGTGCTAGGAACAATTTCCGAAGCGTGCAAAAGTATCTTCGCTGATAAAAACAAAACCTCGTCAGCACAATGCTTCCAGAACGCTATGCACTCCGAAGCAGTAGCCATGACGGATGAAGGGGGAAACATCGCAGCGGACAACTTGATCTTCAACGAACGCCAATTCAACGCGGTCTTTGTTGTCAAATTGAAAAGTATGCAATTTATGAGAACAGCCCTTGCACACAACCGTTTGACTTCGACGCTGAGATCACCATTTTAAATTTTCTTCCTGCCGACGAGGACAATCTAGCATTCCAGAAGATGTTACAATCTGACCGAACGGCCCAAGAGGAGGATCAGATGGAATGCGATATTACGAAACATACTAAGCGGACCACCAATCTCTTCATCGACGGTTATCAGGTCGATCGTTTCCATCTTTACACCTGTATCGCAACATTCATGTGTTTTATCCGTGTTATGTTCGAGAATGGAAAAGAATCGCTAATCTACAAGGGATTTGAGAACCTACTCACATACGTCAAGAGTTCCGAAGGGGCCGGTTGGTTAACTTTGAATACTCGTACCTATTCGAACACTATCCATCACTTGGTCTGCGAGTTACAAATACTGTTGGTAGGTGTCCAGAAATTTACATCCAACAACGATGCCCTTGTCCGAATGGTCAAGAACGATGCTGAAATTCCTGGTGCACATGCCAACCGCATCAAGTCAGTATGCGAAAAAATGCACTTTGTTTGGACACAACGATGCGTCGAACCTGTCAGCACTTTCATCAACGCCCCAGAGACGTTTTCCTGGTTTCCTCTAATATCAGGAAGGAAGTTTACTATCAAACAACAGGACTATTCTGGCACACCGACACACCAGAAAGATGCGAAAAAGGGCGACGCACCTGCTTCGGGAAAGCCCAAAGGTGTCGCAAAGCACGATAAGCCTGTAAAGGACAATCCTAATCGTGCCGTCAAGACCAACGAGGTAATAGAGAAAGAGAAAAAGGGATGGCTCATGTACACTGGAACCAGCAAGAAATTACCTTCTTGCGGGGAATTCCATGAGGGAAAACGCCTATGCAATGGCTGGATCTATGTGGGACGTCACTGCGGTGCAGATGCATGCAATCGCATCCATGCCAACAGTTTCGACAAACTTACCCCGGAATTCCAAGGAAGAGTCAGAACTTGGGTAAACGATAAGAAAAACAAAGTCCGATGGGCACCTGGAAGAGAACCCAAGAATAGTGAGTAAACAAAACCACGTTTCTTATGTCTACTATCCACGCCCACGAATCGAACAAATACACATTACATATAAGATTAACTAATTTTCGTTTAATTTACATACTCTTATTCTACATTCCCTTCACTAGCACTTATTTCACCTATCTGCAGAGAGCCAAACACCAGCACGCTCGATGCCTGTTTTCTTGGTGCTTTCTCAAGCAACAAGGTACTCCAACCAATAATCCCTATTGATCCAGTGGTACCACTCGAGTGCGATCCTAGTAGTCCTCTATTTAAAATAGCGAGCAAAACAATCAATGAACGATCGCCTGCCTTTACCGAAGAATTCCTTCCAAAAGCAAACGTTGAGTCTCATCGTCATCCCAACCAAAGTCCGTTCGTGAACGCTGGACCTCCTGCCTCGTTCTCAACCAACGAACTACATAATTGGGCCAAAAGCCTGCCGGAGGGAGTCAAACAACCCTTATTCGACATAAATGGTAAGAATACAAAGAGTATGCGACATAAAAATATTTCGTTTACTAGTGAATATCGTTTTCGCCATATTATCCCTTTCTTGTATTTAGGCGAATTCCTTGACAAGGAAAGCCAGAAGAACCTCGAAGAAGTTTCGTTCCTAGCGAAACAGTTTTCAGAACTACAATCCGAGTACGGTTCGGTCGATACGGAACCTATTCGCGGATTTGAAAACTACAAAGATTTCCGAGACGAAACAGAACTCAACAAGCATCGCATCCGTCTCCATTCGGCAGCTCTGCTACAACATAGCTGCGATGTTGAGAAATTGGTATATTACTCGGTGGCCCACACGTTGGGGCAAACCGGAATGTACCAAAAATCCTCCAAGACTTAAAGAAAGGGGTACAACCAGAAATCCTAGCCGAAATCAAGCGTGTCTTCGAGCACGGTTCGCCAAGGCATATTAATGCCACCAATACTGAACAGAACTTGAAAGATTACTACCAATACGGCAACCACGAATCCGTTAACGATAATGAAGACGAAGTTGAGAAAGTACTTCTAAAGGATCACCGAAGAGGTAACACTTTACTCGTCGATCCAAGACTATTCGCGTACATCCCGAACAGTCATCTTTCTCCACAAGGACTTGCAGACCTTTTTAATCTATGGAAAGAGGCCCGCCACATATCCGATTGCTCACATCGCGTACACCCGGAATCGATGTCAATCAATGATTGGACCAACAAAAAGAACGAACCTCCAGTCTATTTTGCTGGAAGTTTCGTTCGATTCTGCCAGTGGATATACAACCTAAGGATTTCATATCCAAAGCGACGTATCCTCCTTGGCGACGACGATATGACGAATGCTTTCAGATTCATCAAAAACAATCCGTCTACAGTTGCCATGAATGGCTTCATGGCGAATGGGCATCTCGGGTTCTCTACAGGACAATGCTTCGGCGCCTGTTTTTCTCCACCGAATTTTGACCAAGGAGCAAAAGGACGGCAGCAACAAGCAAGCTATCTCTGGGAGAAAGAACCAGAACGTACTTTAGCTAGAGCAGTGGACCATACAAGCCGAATGGTCTTTGAAGAATGCACCTCGACGGAATCATTCACACAAGCATCAAAGGACGCCCTCAACACGGGCGTGTTTCGGAATAACGGATCGCGGAAACCACCGGAATTTCCTATGCAAGTAGATGATTGCATGTATGCTGACGTCGAAGAATATTTCAAAC